>CM053800.1:30591885-31841885 GCA_028671895.1 Oenanthe sinensis
TTCTCTAAGTACTTAAGAACACGGTCCACTCAATCTTCAATTATCCTTCTGAAGTCCTTTTAGCAGTATTACCACCGCCGAACTTCGCGAAATAATTGACACCTAATATAAACCAGTTTCAAGACACTTAGCTAACTAACTTCTACCTTACACTACACAAGAAAACAGATAATGTACTTACAATGCAGGAAAACAAGAAAACACATTACAACGCAAAAAAACATTACAAGCTTAATACATTAAAATCTCGATTTCTTGCGCTCCTCTTCCTCACGAGCTTTCTTCTTGGCTGCCTTTTCTTTCTTCATGAACTCAGGGTTGCAGACTTCATCCATTCTTTTCTTGAGAAGATTAAGTCCTTCTACTTCCACATGATTTCTGATCTTATAATCTCGAAACAACCTCAACCATCTTTCAACCATGCTGCGAGTGGTAAGCTTCGTGGGAATGTCTTCAAATCTCAGCTTGGTGACTTTGTCAGGATACCCCTTTTCACCTTTCTTCCTTATGACCAGCTGCTTAGGGTATCCAATGACAATAGCAGTGGTGCATTGCTGTAGCCTCTGAATGTCTAGCTGTTGTCTTCTCTTACAGAAGTTATCAAATGTGACCCTTAGATAATCCTGATCAAACTCGTCAACATCATCCATTTCATCAATCAATTCCCTTATGATACACAGTGTTTCATGACTGTGTTCTGCAAAGATGTCGTACTTGATTTCAATGACGGTTTCCAAATGATGCTTGTCTGTGTAGATCAGCAGATCATTTTCATTCTCAGCTTTGCTTTTGACAAACTTGACATTTGCACCAACCACTGCACTAGCTTCCTCCCTTATTTCTCCTTCTTCAGGAATGTCTACTCTCGGATCTCCGTATCTCTGCACATACTCTTTTATTGCCTCTTCTTGCTGCTCGAATGCATAGTCTTCAGGCTCCTTCTTAACCACTGGTAGTTTGGCTTCAGGCAACTTGTATCTAACATCTTGCCTTCTTATCAACTTCTCCAAGTCCTTAGCCACCAGCTTCTTTTCCTTTGTTAGGAAACCTTTTGAGAGGACTAGCTTTGCAACTGCCTTCAGTACATTTACGTTCGGAATCAGTTTCGAGTCATGCAGATTTACAATCCTCAAGACCTTGTCATGGACATATCTGATCTGATAGGGATTTAGAATAATGTCAACCCCTCTGTCTTCAGCCATCTTCAATAGTTTCTCTTTAAACAGCACTCCAGTCATGACAGAGGTGTCTACCTTGTGAGCATATTCTACCAGTTCACTAGCACCCCTTTCATGGAAGAATGCTTCATCAACCATACACGGCTCGATTCTTGTTATAGGTGCCCAAGTAATCATCAGACTCCATGCCTTCTCCTTGAATATAACTTGAACAGAGGTGCATCCCTGTCTTATACAGTTTAGATAGTTCAGAAACCCAGGGTTTAGATTTTCTAGCTTGTGGAGAAGGAAACTCAATCTTTCTGAGTCAGGAGCATAGGCTCTTGGTCCAGCTAAGGCTTCTCTTGCCTTGTCCCACTCGGGACCTTCCTTCCTTATGTCAGCCTGGACCTTAGGATCTTTGATCTTTTGCATTTCATACTCATGCTGAGTTTTCTGAGCCACTCTCTTCTCTTTTGCCATTAGTTCCTTTTCCACGATTCCTTGAAGCACTTCTTCATTCACTCTTTTTCTGGCTTCCCTGAAAATCTCTTCTTGCATCTCCGCTTCTTTCGCTACTTCATCAACTTCTTCTTCCGGCACATGCTCGTCATCAACCGAGTGGTCTCCTGCATCACCTGCAACAAATCCGCCAAGATTTAGACCTCTTTCTTGTTCCCACTCTCTTGCCCGTTGCTCGAGTCTCGACCTCCTTGCCACTAAGGCTTCTACATCCATCTCATCATCATCAGAATCTTCAATAAAGTCTCCCATAAATACATCGACGAGAGGTGTTTCTTTCTCAGCTCCTGCTTCTTCAACTACCATCTTCTGCTTGCCTTTGTCTTTAAGAGCCGGTTGAGCCTCCTCCATCTTTTCACCAGATTTGTTTGAGGACTCGATCACCGGACCCTTACTAGTCAGCTTTTTCAGACCCTGATCCTCCTTCTCCCCCTTAGGTGGGTTATCCTCATCAGGAGCATCATCATCATTGTTATCGTCACCACCACCACCGGTTGAAGGACCAGGTCCAGCCTTGTTACGTCCAAAGACAGCATCAAGTAATTCATTTAGCTTCATCCAGACTTGAGACATGCCATGAGTGACATCATCTACTGACCGCCCAACCTCCACCTATACCAATCCAAGATTGTTTATCTTGTCAATCAACTGATTTTGAACGGCAATCAGGTTCTCCATGAACTGTGCTCCAACCTCCAATCTTCCAGAGTGGGAAGAGACAGCAGCAGTAACACCAGCAACACCAGCCTCCAAAACCTCTACCTTCTTCAGTAGATCCTGTAATGTAAGGGACGGTGTTTGGCTTGGGTTAAACTGTTTACTCTCGCCGGGTTCTGTTTCACTCAAGATCCCTAAAGAGAAGGGATCTACTC
This sequence comes from Oenanthe sinensis, assembly GCA_028671895.1. Classification (NCBI taxonomy): domain Eukaryota; kingdom Viridiplantae; phylum Streptophyta; class Magnoliopsida; order Apiales; family Apiaceae; genus Oenanthe; species Oenanthe sinensis. The sequence goes on from CM053800.1 coordinate 30,594,437, forward strand.
TCCCTGTCTCTCCCTCGTGTTTAGAACCTAACAGAACTAGAGCCTCATCCACTAGTCGCTGGGGACTAGCGGTGAGTTGGTCGGCGATATCGGTCAGTGAGACTGAACCTTTAAACGCTGTGTCTACGTTAGGAGATGGCGTTATGACCATGTCATCCCCTTGTTCACTAAGAACCTTTTCTGGTTCGCTGGGCTGTTCTGGAGGCGTAGACCCACCAGTCACCAGATGTCGTTGCTCTGCGAGCAACTTGTTTTCTGATTTAAATGGGGAAGAGTCATCCGTGCTGGATTCGACAGACTCTTCCTCATATAAACTTCCTGAGATTCTAGCATCAAAAGTGCTAGTCTCAGTTTGCCATTCCCCTTCCGAGAAATTGCCCAAAGAGCCCTGAGCGGACAACTCAGGGGAGGTAGGGTCAGCTCCTATTGGCTGTTGAGATGAACCCCCTCCGTGACTCTCACCAACATGCCTAGGCGAGTGCGAATGTGTTGGAATATTTAGGAGAGGTGAGCCACCAATGTGAGGTGTGGTGGCTGTGAGAGGTGAACTATCCCTAACAGGTTGCGCAGTTGCCACTAGGATAGAATCCATCTTTTGTTTATTTGAGGGTGGCAGAGCTGCTGATTTTACTACTCTCTCAACTCCTACACTCCCTCCACTCGATTCACTCGACTTAGATGGGCTTGCCTTCCTTTTATCATCAGTTTTAGGGCTGGCTGAATGTTTATGAACAGAAGGGCTTGCAGCCTGGGATAGAGCCTGGGGGTTTTCAGGCCCACGGCTGTAGAAAACAGGGGTTGGTTGAATTGAAATTTGATCAAGATCAGCAAAAATAGGTACCTGACTCAGAAGATCTTCATCCTTGTCAGCTCCAGCTTCTGCAACATTTGCTTCAGCAATTTCAACTTCCACACCTGCTTCTCCCAAATTGCCAGACACTTGATCTCTACCAGCAGCTTCGTTGCCACTACCTTCCGCTTCTACTGCAGTAAACTGAGAAGCGTGCACCCGAGCATACTCATCTTGCAGATCCTGGAAGTAAGGAGTCAGGCGCAACTCAAAAAGTCTGGACTTTTATTGGGTTTCCATGGTGGAGATACTCTTTAAGGTCATATCAAAACATGTCATCCTTTCAGAGCCTTGAAATATTCTTCTGTGCTCCTCTGAAAGAACGTCATCCAAAACCATCTGAAGGAATCTGGGCATCCAACATTTGACTGGTCCATCTTCCGGATTCCGAGATGCATTCTTTTCCAGTGCCCACCTCTCAAGCAACTGAATCAACAGATGTTTGCCCACATTCACTCTCCTGTTATTGGCCACTCCATATAGAATTACTCGACAGTTGTTGTTCATTGGCCTTTAGTCTTTGTCCTTTGGGAACATGCAGCGTTGAATGGCCTGAACTACATAATCCCACTCGGCTGGTAACATACCTGTGTGAACCTTTGTTACCTTGATAGGACCCGTGGGAGGGCGACAACCTATATCCGTGAATAATTGCAACATTTCTTCCATAGTGGGTTCTGGAGCAAAATTTTCTGAAGGAAGCCCAAGAATCTCATTGAACTTCTGCAGACTGACCTCATATTTTGCACCACCGATAGTGAAGGATAAGCCGGTTGGATTTGCTTTACCACCCTGAATCTCTAATGTTGAGTAAGCAGCTTGAAGGGCTTCGACATTCAGGATGGGAGAGGTAGTTAAGGCATGACTTATCATGGATGTGTTGTTAAGGGACTCAATCCAGAACTGGTAGTGAATGAATCTACCAGTTGCTCGATCAGCAGAGAGATTAACAAAGTTGGTTTTGGGAATTGTGAAATTTGGGCTGGCCATTTGAGATTTGTGTTTGAGCAGAGAAATGTTTTGTAAAGATTTTTCAATGGGAATTGTAGAGAACAAGCTCTAAATTTAAACACACAAAAAAACGTACACGAACCCCACTATTTACCCACGTAATTAAAACTCCCCACTAATGACCACTTAACTCCCCATTAATGATCACTTAACTCCCCACTAATGATTGACGGTTTAGCTTAGGAAATTAAAGTGAACAATCGTTTTGTAAAAAAAATGAATATTTCGGAAAGACACAAAACAGGGCGGTTACTTGGTACTGTATGGATTGAACAGTAAGACACACAACTATGCCACTTAAGAACACAAAAAAATTGAAAAACACGAAGACACGAAATCAATAAAAACAAACTCACTCGAATAACAGGAGAACTGAACAACGATTTGTAAGAACACTAATGGTAAGAAATGACGTAGAATATGTGCAAAAAGTTCAACAATTTACTTTAAACAAAAGTTTGGCAGATTTTTGTTTTAGTGATTAATGTTTTTCACGTAACAGTTAGTGATTTTTGTTTAAGAAAATCACAAGAAAAACTTGATGTTATAGCAGGGAAGAGGATGCTGTGAATGTACGTATATGCGTGTGTATTAGCTTCAGCTTATTGAACTAGTGAGAGAGAGAATGTTTTAAAATAATGAACAGTCTATATAATGCTATATTATACACTTGCACGCCTAAAAAGAAAGTAACTGAAAAGACTAGTCATATTTCGATCTCGAGATACCCATCGCGATCCGCATCTCGATGTCGATCTGGATGTTGATCTCGATCTACATCTCGATGTCGATCTTGATGTCGATCTCGATCTACCTCTCGATCTACATCTCGATGTCGATCTTGATGTCGATCTCGATGAGGACATATCGAGATTTACCTTAAACTTTTTAAGCATATCCTGCAAGTCAATCTCGATCTCGATCCAAAAACAGATCGAGATTTGCCTTAGAAAATTTTAATGAAATTATGTGAATTAAACATTTATGTGTAAAATTCACAAGATTTCACCACAAATTTTCACACCATTTTAAAAACTTACAATTTTGAAATGACAGGGAATTTAGCAAATAAATCATGCATTACAAAATTAAGTCTAGCATTAAATCCAATCACATTATTAGACATTAATCATATGGATACACAGATCATCATAAGATTAATGTCATGAAACTTTCTAACTCACCCTTTTGTTGCATGTAACACAAATATCTTAGAGATTAAGTACACATTATTAATTATGAATATTCATGTTTCACAACAATATATACACAAACTGAATTATAACAGATAGGTAGCAAAACTAACAAGTGTTAAGCATCCCCAATTCACCAACCAATCTAGAAAATGTTGATTCGTCTAGAGGTTTAGTGAATATATCTGCTATTTGACGTTCAGTAGACACAAAATGCAACTCTACAGTTCCATTTTCTACATGCTCTCTAATAAAATGATACCTTATATCAATATGCTTAGTCCTTGAGTGATCCACAGGATTGTTGGTCATTGCAATAGCACTTGTGTTGTCACACATGATAGGAATCTTAGATACTTCCACACCGTAGTCCTTGAGTTGGTTCTTCATCCACAGTATTTGGGCCACACAGCTTCCAGCAACAATATATTCTGCTTCAGCTGTCGAGGTTGATACTGTGTGTTGTTTCTTGCTTTGCCAAGACACCAACCTTCTTCCAAGGAACTGACAGCTTCCTGAAGTGCTCTTTCTATCTATTCTACAACCTGCATAATCTGAATCCGAATAGCCAACAAGATTAAACCCTGTATCTCTTGGGTACCAAATCCCGAGATTTGATGTTCCCTTGAGATACCTAAAAATACGCTTTACGGCTATAAGATGTGACTCTCTGGGATCCGCTTGGAACCTTGCACATAAGCATGTGGAGAACATAATATCAGGTCTGCTAGCAGTTAAATACAAAAGTGAGCCGGTCATACCTCGATAGCTTGAGATGTCTACAGGTTTTCCCGCTTTATCCTCGTCAAGCTTCGTGGCTGTTGCCATAGGAGTCTTAGCTTGTGATACATCTTCGAGACCATACTTCTTCAATAGATCATGAATATACTTGGTCTGGCAGATAAATACCCCGTCCTTCTTCTGACTAACTTGAATACCCAGAAAGAACGTCAGCTCTCCCATCATGCTCATCTCATACTTCGATTGCATTAACTTTGCGAATTTTGCACACAGCTTCTCATTTGCAGACCCAAAGATAATGTCATCCACATACACTTGCACCATTATTAGATCATCTTTGCATTTCTTGTAGAAAAGCGTCTTGTCGATTACTCCTCTGGTGAAACCACTTTCTAGCAAGAAGTCTGACAGAGTTTCATACCACTTCCGCGGAGACTGCTTAAGGCCATACACTGATTTGAAGAGACGATAAACATAATCACAGTATTTGCTGTCGACAAACCCGGGAGGTTGATCAACATACACTTCTTCATCCAGTTCACCGTTTAAGAATGCACTCTTAACATCCATCTGATAGACTTTAAAACAATGATACGCTGCGAATGCTAAGAACATCCTTACGGCCTCTAGCCTTGCTACTGGTGCATAGGTTTCATCATAATCAATTCCTTCTTTTTGAGTATAACCCTTAGCAACTAGGCGAGCTTTATTTCGTGTTACAAGTCCGTTTTCATCCAGCTTGCTTCTGAATACCCATTTTGTTCCAACAACAGATCTATTCTTTGGTCTGGGTACCAGCTTCCACACCTTCTACCTTTCAAACTGATTGAGTTCTTCTTGCATAGCAATCACCCAATCAGCGTCATCTAGGGCTTCTTCCACCACTTTAGGTTCCAATTGAGAAAGGAACACTGAGTATAGACATTCATTCTCAGTGGCAATTTCAGCTCTAGCTTTTCTTCTAGTAGTCACTCCGGCATCTGGGTCACCAATGATTAACTCAAACGGATGGTCCTTGTTCCAAGTACGATCCTTAGCAAATGTTCTTGATGACTCAGCTTGATCTTGCAAGTGAGTGTGACTTATTCTAGAATCACTTCCACTAGCTCCCCCTGAGCTAGCACTAGCTCCCCCTGAGTGAGCTGCTCCCCCTGAGTTAGTACCAGGTCTAAGGAAGGTGATCCCTCAGCCCTAGTGGTTTGCATAGGCGAAACACTAGACTCTTGATTAATTACATTATTTCTCATTGGATCACTACCCTGCACTACAGACTCAGGTACTGTATCCACTTCATCAATATCCATATTTTCAAATCTTAGAGAAGTGGGCTCACTGTCTTTCTTTAGTATAGAAGGGAGCTTTGAGTCGTCAAATGTGACATTAAGGCTTTCAACCACCTTTCGATCATTAAGCACAAACACCCTGTACGCTGCTACTACTTCAAGAGAATATCCAACGAAAACCCCTTCATCTGCTTTGGCATCAAACTTTCCAAGTTGTGCATTGTCTCTTAACACAAAGCATTTGGCACCAAACACGTGAAAGTACTTGATAGATGGTTTTCGTTTATTCATCAGATAATACGGTGTCTCATTATAGTCCTTTGTAATCAGGGTTCTGTTCTGTGTATAACAAGCCGCGCTAACTGCTTCAGCCCAAAAATACAGAGGAAGTTTTGACTCATACAACATTGTCCTGGCTGCTTCAATCAGTGTCCTATTCTTTCGTTCAACTACCCCATTCTGCTGCGGTGTTCTCGGTGCTGAATACTGTCGTCTGATCCCTTTAGATATGCAGAAATCCATTAACACTGAGTTCTTGAATTCTGTCCCGTTGTCGGATCGGATAGTCTTCACAGTCAGACTTGCTACGTTTTCAATGACCAGTACATGCCTAATGATCTCATGTGGCACTTCATCTTTCGACGTCACAAACATCACCCATGTGTATTTGGAAAAGTTATCGACAATCACCAGTGCGTATCTTTTCCTTGACATTGACATAACATTAACGGGTCCAAACAAATCCATGTGAAGAAGTTGTAGGGGCTCGGTAATGCTATTCACTTGCTTATCCTTATGCGAGACTCTTTTCGATTTTCCCATCTCACATGCTTCGCAGAGTCCATCTGGAGTAAACTCCATCTGCGGCAGCCCTCTCACCAACTCTCTCCTTACGAGATTATTCATTGCTTTAAAGTTCAGGTGAGATAATCTTTTATGCCATAGCCAACTTTCATCAGCAGAAGCCTTGCTGTAGAAACACGTGACTTCAGACTGATCAGCAGAATTCATGTCGGCTATGAATAAATTTGACTTCCTTACTCCTTTGAGAGCAAGGCTTCCGTCCTTTTTGCTTCGAATCGAACAGTCATGCTTCCCGAAGTTGACGTCAAAACCCCTGTCGGTGAACTGACTAACGCTGAGAAGATTATGTCGCAATCCTTCCACAAAAGACACGTCCTCAATGATAACATTTCCACAAACAATCTTGCCATATCCCCGGGTGTAACCTTTGCTGTTATCTCCAAAAGTGACCACGGAGCCGGCTCTCAACACCAAATCTGTTAGTAGGGACTTATTGCCGGTCATATGCCTTGATGCTCCACTGTCCAGCACCCATATGACTTTACTCTTTTCCTGTTCACTGCCCTGCAAATCCAGAAAGGTTAGGCGTTCTTCGGAACCCAATGATGTTTGGGCCCGACATCAATAATTTTCTTTTTCTTATCAGATACAGAAGGCTTTGCCTGGTTGTCATCAGGGGCATCCATCTTGACTTTGTCTTTTCCCTTGTTAACCCAGACTGGTTTGTCAGGTTTGGGAGTAGACTGGTCACTCCTAACTTTAGGAGGACTTGAAGTCTTAGTCTTTGACCCAGCATGCTTTTTCTTACTACTACTAAATTTATGTTCAACAGATGCACTAGCAGTATTCATCAAATTAAAATAAGCATGCATGATGTTTACAGCACATGGCATACAATTAGGATTATTGCATTTGGCATGATTTGCATACATGTTAGGCAAAGCAGTAGTTGCAGGCATGGTATTACAACCAACAGGTTTTTCTTTCTCTACATAGGACGGGCAATAGTAAGACAAATGATCAGTTTGATTACAGATATAGCATGCCTTCCTAGCTCGTGTAGATGTAGATACAGATACAGGTTCAGATTTAACTGCCTCTACAGGTTTTTTTATTTGGTCTGCCCCTGCTACCCATTGTTTATGTGACACCGTCTTAGCCTCCTTGGTTCCTACACCTCTCTTAGCATAAGCAATCTTACTCGCTCTCTTAGAAGTTGTAGGGTCTACTACTTTTTCTTCTGAATCTTTTTCCATTTTAATCTCATGTTCAATTTTAATAGCAACAGGATCTATGGTCCTAGGCTCAAACTGCTTAAAGATAGGTTTTCTAACATTCACTAGAACCTCAGGCACATCTTCTTTAACTAACACTGGCTCTAACAACTCAGCAACTCTATTTTTCTTTTTCTATGTGTAGTCAAGTCCTATGTTTACTTTTTCATTTTTACTCTTGCCTGTCAGTTTCATGTACATGTCCCTTTCTACGAAAACTTTATTAGCGGCTTCTTTAAAAGATTGACATGTTATTTTAAGCTCAGCTAATTCATTCTTAAGTTCTTCGTTAAGGTCTTCCCTAATCTTAATCTTGTGTTCTAAAACGTCTACCTGATTCATTAACTGCCTTTCTTTACTTTCTCCTGATTCTAATTCCTCTACCTTGGCCTCGAGAAGTCTATTCTTCAGGGAGAGTTTAGCATTTTCCTCATTAACAGCGATTAGATTTAGTTGGAGATTGTACATGTCTTTAGTCATGGCAGCTAATTCATTTTGATACTCAGAATTAGACATTTCATTTACGGTTAGAATTGGTACCTCTGATTGTTCTGAAGATCTTGCCATTAAAGCGAAGTTACATTGCTCCTGATCTTCATCTTCATCAGACTCGTCCCAACCCTTTCCTTCAGTCACAACATAAGCCCGGCTTCCCTTCTGTTGCTTGCTAACCAAGGCGTCATATTTCTTTTTCAGATCAGCATAGGATTCCTTGGGATGAACGTATTTGGGCTTCTTGCACTTTGTTGCAAAGTGCCCCAATTCATTGCAGTTAAAGCATCTAAACTTGTTCTTGTCTACCAGGTTAGGTCTGTAGCCACTACTAGATGTACTACCTCGACCGCTGTAACTTCCCCGGCCACTTACACTACTACCTCTGCTGCTGCTACTGCTTCTTCGGCTGAAAGAACTACCAAATCGTCCTTTACCTTTTCTTGGCTTCCTGAAGCTGATATGAGCAAATTCTCGAGCAATACAAGCATATGACTTGTCTTCCAATTTGTCCAGCTCTTCAAGGGTATAATATTCATCCTCACTTTCTTCGGATGAATCTTCAATATCTAATACCACCCTTTCAGGATTAGCAGTTTTCAATGAGACAGCTGCAAGTGCCTTTGTAGTAGATTCTTCAGCTACAAGTCCAGATTCACTTACCGCTTTGTATTCTCCACTATTGTAGGATCTTCTTTTGTCATTTTGTTCTTGCTCCAGCTCGTAGGTTTTCAAAACACCATACAGCTTTTCGAGAGAAGTATTGTTTAAATTTCTTGACTCTCGAATGGCAGTGATCCTATGTTCCAGATGTTTAGGCAAATTCAAAAGAAACTTGATATTTGAGTCTACCAGTGGATAGACTTTATCTCTTATACTCAGCTCGATAAGCAATTTACTGTAACGTTTGTAAACATCCGCTACACTTTCTCCTTGCTCGCATCTGAACGATTCATATTCAGATATCAGAATGCGCTTGTGATTATCTCTAACTTCCTCGGTCCCCTCCATCACTACTGCCAGTTTATCCCACATGGCTTTAGCTGTTTTTAATCCCTTTATCTGAACGTAGTACTCTGAGTCTAGGGATTCAATTATGACGTTGCGTAACGACGCATCCATACCAACCAATTCTTTATCTGCGTCTGAAAACTCCATTTCCTCTTTAGGAACAGACCGGGATGGTATTAGTATCCCTCCTTCCATTCGCTCTGGCTCAATTTTCATGGGTATGTATGGACCGTTCTCCAATATTCTCAAGTATACCTTGTTTATTGATTCAAGGTAGGCTTTCATTCTTCCGGTCCATTCGTCATAGTGTTGTGCATCAAAAGGAGGTATCTTAAATCTGTGTGCGGCGGCCATTTTAATGAAGTTTAAAATTAAGATAATACACTTTTCAAATTACAATAAATTGTATTTACTTGAAAAATTGATTATCTCATTTTAAATATCCAACACTTAATATCCAATGGGTTTTACATTTAAGATTCAAGCAAGTTAGTTTTAATCACAGGAACAGTGGCAGGGTCCACAAAATTTTTCAAGTTCAAACAAAAAGGTTGTCCACTTTTTGGTCGACAGAAGTTCGAAAGTGACCTTTTTGTTTAGTCAACCAGTTGATTCAAGTTACCTAGTCAACCAATCAAATATTCTTTTATAACCAAATTTTTTGACCACAAGAAAAACCCACAAAGCTCTTTAAGTACAACTTTTTGAAATATTGTACAAACCAGGACTCAGAACTTTTTAGATCTATGAACTTTTCATGAAGAACCAACTAGAAGCTTTCGGCACAAACTTCAAAAAAAAAGATCTGGGATTTTCAAGAACCAACTCAAACAACACAGTAGGATCTCTGTTAGATGTGTTTAACAGGAAGCTCTAATACCAATTGTTTGGTCCAAAGTGTTGTAGAGGGGGAGGGGGTGAATACAACTGTTTCAAATAATGATGGAATATAAAATAAATGCAGGTAATAAATAATGACACAGAATTTCAAGAATATATCTTTATATTCATTGAAGGATTTGCTACAACATTCATAAAAGCATCATAATCAGTTGAACAATAAATATAGCAATTAAAGCTTGATTCAACTGATTTTCTCTCACTTTCTTTTTATAGTAAATGCTCTCTTCGAAAAATACACAGTAGAAAAATACAGAGATTACTTAAAAGTCTGATACAAATAAAAATAAAGTGCTGCTTTTATAATGTCGTGTAGTCTTGATCTTGTCCTTTTTGTGTACATGGCCCAATCAGGAACTCGACAACAAAAAGTACTTTCCCAACTACTCTGGATCAACCGTTCACAATAAGCCACTTGTCCCTTGAACATTAAATGCTACATATAGACCCACATCTCGATCTCGGCCTGGACCCATCTCGATCTCGATCTTGGTCCATAATCTCAATCTCGATCTCGGTCTATAATATCGATCTCGATTTACCGTGGATCGAGATTTGCCTTGCCATGTTTTACTTCAATTATCAATCTCGATCCGCATCTAGATCTGCTGTGGATCGACATTTGCCTTAGCAAATATGCACCCATCCTATGATGACTTTCTTTAGTGACTAATTGTGGATTAACCTTTATGAGCAAGTTTCCCTAGCTTCTTCAATTTCTTTTCCTCACTCAATTCAAATGAGATCTTCTATTACTGACATGAACTTGCCTCCAATGTCCTGACACTTGATGCAGTGGTCTGGTTCATAAGTGACTAGTCTTGAAAGGGGTTCTTGCTTCTGAATGTCAGTTCTCATTTGTTGATTAATCTTTACATTATCCAGTTGTTGAGATACATTACATGAAATCACTTTGGTCTTCTTGATACTTCTTTGGCATTGATTTGATTCTCCATTAGATAAGTTAGGGCATGAGCAATACTGAGATTGAACTTCTTCTTACTTAGGCATTCTGGACTAATCAAATTAGTTACTTGTAGTTACCAAGTATCATTACCATTTCTTCAGTTGATTGATTCCATGTGCTTCTTCAGTTTCTCTTGTTTTGCTATTGTTTTATCTTTTACCTAGTTGAGTTACATAGTAATTAAGTGTTACAAGTTAGTACACCTATGCCTTTCATGAATTCTTCAGAATCATTATCCTCAGCAGCCCAGTCTTTCTCTTCAGTCACAAAATCTTTTTCTCTTATAGTCAATGTCATCATATCACTTTGCCTTTTTCTCTTGTTTTGGCTTTCTGCACTCATTAGAGAAAAGACCAGCCAATTCACAGTTAAAACATTTAAACTTCGACTTATCAACTAAATTCTTGTTTTGTTTGTCATTTCTGAACTGGGATCCAGGCCTTTGAGCATTTGGATTCCTCTTAAATTTTAGCTTGGAAAATTTCCTTGATAAAAATACAAGTTCCTCATTTATTTCATCTAAATCATCATGTGAGCATGCTTCAATTTCTTCACATTTGCCCTTTCCTTTTCCTTTGGATGACTCTTCAATAGCATCATTAGCCATCATGCTAATACCTTCTACACAGCCACTTTCACTATCACCATTCTTGTCTTCATTTCCTTTGACCATCAAAGCCACATTTTTTTCCTTTCTTTGATTCTTCTCAATCTCTTCATCTTGTTGTATTTCCAACTCATATGTCTTGAGAATACATAGAGCTTCTCAAGAGTATAGTTCTTGAATTCATGAGATTGTCTAATAGAGACAGTCATTGGTTTCCATTCTTTTGGAAGAGATCTAAGAAATTTCAGGTTGGTATCCTCGGTTGCATAAATCCTACCATACAGTTTTAGTCCATTCAAAAGCTTTTGGAACCTACTATAAGAATCATTGATGCACTCACCACTCTTAAAATGAAAGGATTCATATTTCTGAATTAGGAGTTGCATCTTGTTTTTCCTAACTTGTTCAGTTCCTTCACATAGAGTTTGAAGAGTATCTCATACCTCCTTGGATGTTGTGCAATTGATAACATTGTCAAACATATCTTTATTCAGACCATTAAATAGAATATTTATGACCTTTTTATCCTTCAACACCTCCTTTTCATCCTCTTCTGTAAACTCAATAATGAGTTTAGGAACATGTTTGTTAAAATCAGGAGTACCATCTGGGTTTTCACCTATGACTAGCTTTATGAGAACATGAGGACCTTTCTCTATGCAGTTAAAAAAAAGGAAGGGTCAAGAGAAAGTAGATGCAAGTGCATTTTTACTTTCCATGCAAAATATTCATTCTTTTCCAACACTGAAATCTTCACACCTGAATCCTTTTGGCCCATATTGATTTACTCTTGATCTTAAACTTTCTGTATGTTGAAAACCTAGCTCTGATACTAATTGTTAGTTCCTAGAACAATATCAATATGTATTTTTAGAAGGGGGGTTGAATACAAATACTTAATTTTTTTTTGAGTTTTTAGTATTTGCTTATCATAAGTGTTTTGAGAAGTGTATAAAGAACAACAAAAATTGAAATAAATAGATTAAATAAGATAATAAAAATTAATGATGGATTGGTTTTTCCATCAGTGTATAGATTGCTCAAATTATCTAAGTTTTTGAAAACCTAGCTGCTTTTACAAAGTTAGAAAATAAACCAATTGTTCTGACAAAGTGCTTTTAGGCTTGAACAGTTGATTCTGAATGATATTCTAACTTATTTATTTTCTAACAATGCTACCACTCTTGTTTATATATTACAAGAGAGTTTAAACTCTCAAGAATAGAGTACAAACAAAAATACTTATTCTAGGAATGTTACTAATCTATCTTTTCATTCTGTCTTTTTCCATTTTGGGAAATGTCTTGAGACTCGGAAATATAGCTTAAATTTGAGTCTTAACAGTCAATGTAGAATGTCTTCCATAGGTGTGCTTTAGTCTGGAGATTCCTGATATTTTGTCTCTTTATGCAGTCCCTATCAATTGATAATTTGTTATTAAACATATCAATTGATTCTTCTTTGCATCCATCAACTGATGTTATTCTTCGATTGATATCCATTGATTGATAATAGTTGATGACTCATCGATTGATTATCAATCAATGGGTCTTAATATCAGTTGATGGTCTTCAATCTTTGACTTGACTTGTAATCAATCGATCCTTCATCCATTGATGCTTCCATATCAATTGATCACCATTCACTTGTATAATTTTTATGTCTTCAAATAATTACAATTTAACAGCCTAAGTTATACATCAGTTGATGACCTATATCAATCGACTCTAGTATCAGTTAATGAGAACACTATCAAATTATTTAAGTCATGTCAGTTGAAATAGACTAAGTGCAACTATGATACCATACATATTATGAGTTGATTCAGATCAGCATTTCAACTGATAAATGATTTCCTGATCTATTGATATTTATAAACATCATATCAATTGATCAGTTATAACAAATAAAATTTTTATGATTCTAATATTAAAGTTATCATCAAGTCTACATTGATTCCTAATATTTCTAACACAGAAGTTAGCTACAATGATTCACTAGTCTAAAGATACAAGAGTTCGTTACAAGCAATCAATACTATTAATACAACCTAGCTAGTTTCTCATTAGTGGCTTTTGGGCGTATCATCTTGAATGCTCTGTGAATATTTTCTCTCGACTTGTTTCTGTAGCTAAATGAATGAATTCAACAAAGATGAAGTCAATGTTGCTTTAAGTGTAGACTTTTACCAACTCTTCGTACGTGGCTCAATGAGGGCCAAGTAAATTGAATTGTTTCCATTCTAATTTACTAACAATCGGGGAATTAAACTTTAATAATCGATGAGTCTAGAATTAACAATCGGAGTGTTAATAAATTACTTAAATCAATTTGATTTAAATAATTAATAACAATTAGATGCTTTTGTCTTCTAGTGGAACAACAATCGGTTGATTGTTTTTGGAGTGGAATAACAATCCGATGATTGTTTGTCTATAATAATCGGCCAAGATGAATTTCCATTACTAGTTGCTTAACAATCGGTTGATGTCAATTCCTTTGGCTAGTTGCTTAACAATCCCCAAGGATAAAGTGCCATAATAATCGGCACTTTATTTAAAGAAATAATTCTTTAAATGTTTCCTTGTAATGCTTTAACAATCGATTGTAGCCATTTTGTACTTAAAATTTTTTTCAGTGTTTAAAAAAACTACCTATTGCCCTGAATCAAGTTCAATTGATTTACCTTTGTTTTGCCAACTTGATTCCTCGCTTAGATTGTCATCGTTAACCAATTCTTCTAATTCTCAGATGAAGTTCTCAATATCTTTTGTGTTGCGTTTGCAACTGGTTTGGTTCACAAATGACTAACACGATCTTATTAATCACATCTTCTTGACTATACAATTGGTTCTATTCCCTGTTGATAGATGAATGCTTCTGTAATTCACTGAAATCTTCTGTCTTCTCTGCTGTATATCCTTTAATATAAATAGAATCTCTGAATCACTTAAACTATATTCAGTACTGAGACTTGAACATGTTAATGAACTTCTTTCAGCAATCTTCAATGTCTTCAAAGCTTCCACTGATACTTAGGATAATACTTCTTCAAATTAGAACTTATTCGTAGTCGATTCATGTGCTTCATGTAATATTAGTCATCTGTCTTCAAGTGTTGAGTTAGTATCCTCGATTACATATTGATTTACGTTACATTATGCTTTACAATACTGCAGTATTGAAAATTCTAAAAAAGGAGGCCATGAAGTCTGATGTAAGATCAGGAATTCTATAGACCTCTTTATATCTTTAAATAGAGTGTCAAAGACCATTACTTGGACTACAAAAAGCTGTTGAAGAGAGAATTGGTGGGTGCAAGAACTATGATTATTCAAAGAAAAATATTCACTAAAAAGAAATCATTTTGCAGCTGGATATTGGCTACTTTCATAATAAAAGGGGTGCATTGAAAAACTTAGCCTATTCAGAATTGGAGTTTCTACACAACAAGTTAGAGATTGTAGCTCAGGAAGATGAAGAACTTAAAGGTCTTATTCATACAGACATGTCTCCTACGTACAACAATCAAAAAGGTGTAATAAGGATGAATAAAAGAAGAAGAAAGATGCAAATGATAGCAAGAAGAGGAAGTCTGGCAAGGAAGGTAGTTAAAAATAGCAAACTAAGGACAACCTTAATAGTGTACCTAAACAAACTCAGGATACAATCATTGTTGATTCCTCATGTTTAAAATCTATGACTTCTGAAACTGTTCTTGCTTCACAAACTCCAAAATCCATAATTTTCAAGCCACCTCAAAGGTATTTGCTCAAAGTTCTAGCTCATGGATGAAAAAAAAAAGAAATTTAAAGAAAATGAAATATTAGATCTGAAAACTTACAAACACATTCCTGTCAACGCTGAATCCAAGCCAAAGTTCAAGAAGCCAACTACCTCTCTCTTAGTTAGGTCAACCAAAGAAAGAAAGCAGATTTGAATCATGGATAAAAGCATCTTAATAGAGCCCTAGCTGCAGAAGAAGTGGTGGACAAAATCAGAATAAATACATTTCAGGCTCGAAGGATTTTAAAGGTGGAAGTTAAAGGAGCTAGTATATTTGCAACTACTGTGGGATGAGTTGCAAGAAAATTCAATTTGTCAGGTTCAGCAAATGAATTTATCATTCATGAGGTAAGACGAATGATGAGTCTTCTTGACAAGAAGTGACACATTAACATCATATCGAGGAGGGATCTTGCAAAGTTTTTGGACCTGTAAATTAAAAGAAAAATTGAAAAAGTAGCTGAGAAGAAAGAAAAGGCTAAGAGGAGGGAGGAAGAAGAATTGGAAAGAAAATCTCAAAGGACAAGGGTGAGTTTTTTTTTATTCTTAGCTATATGGGAACGGGTAACAACCATATCACATTAATTGTCTTAAATTAATTTATATTGAATATAATTATATATAGACATATATTGACTTCTGAATTTCTGGTCAATTATTGATTCAGTATATTTCATATCCAAATCAAAAAATTTGGATTTGGTAAAATCCAATCGGATCGGAAAATACGAATAGCAATCAGATCAGATTATGTTACCCCTACAATTTAACGAGTCTTATAATAAGTATTCAGTCGTAAAAAGGATCAATCTGAGCTAGCCCTAGCCAAATCCGAACCTATCGGCATAAACTTTTAGCTCGGCTCAATAGATTAAGTAGTGTAAACAATGTGGTCACAATTCTGCTCGGATGTTACTCTGTGAGCTTAAAATGAGCAATGTAATACAAGCTTGAGCATGATGCACGAGGCAGCTCCCGAGCAATTCAGCTCCAGTTATGCTAGTACAACTTTACAGTGATAGCACAAGGATATATAATCTTTGGAATAAGTAGAAATTATTGAATAGGAAAGTATTGACGCATTAATTTTTTTTACAACTGTGTTTCATAATGAATCAGCTGTTACCATGAAAACATATAGCTTCTAAAAACCAGCTGTTACTATTGAAACATACAGCTTCTACATAAAAAAATATGATGAAACAGGATGCATTGCGTCACATAAGAATATAACATTACTGAACTTATCAGCGGCCAAGGTACTAATAAATGTTTACCAGACCTCACAAGTAAACATTTGCACTAAATTTACTCCCATATTTAGAAGAATTTAATAGTATCAAAGAGCTGAAGCGGAGATATGCTCTGTAACACCTGGAAGCCACATTTTGAAGTAGGCTTCACAGTCTGTCTCTACACGAGCCAATGCACTAAGAGGGGAAACAGTTATCTGAAATAGAAAATGCAAGTCATGTTAGTTTTTATCGTCTTTGTTCTTAGCTACTTCACCAAGTAAATTAAATCGCATACATATCCTTCTTGAAGGGAGGCATAGTCTGCATCTATGTCTTCCACTTGGACTCCTACAATCTGAGAGAAGAGTAAGGAGTACAGTGTTAGGAAAAATTATATAAAAAAACAAAATGAGGACACTTACAAGCAAGCCAGGAAAAAATTGCACTTGCAAGCAGTGTCATTGCTAACCAAAGATACATTGTATATCAAAGGCAGAATATATTGAACACATGTCAGAATAATTCAAAACATATAAACCAGTAGGGAAAGTAGCATATTTCCCAAGGTTGCTTCATCTGGGTTTTTTTTCTCTTATATTCTTGCTACTGTAGTTAGCTACAATTCTCAATAGTCGAATTACATATAGTTCATAAAAAATAATGTGTAAATAGAATCTCTATCAAACAGTAACATCTCTTTATTGCTACTCATGTTAAGTTTGTAAGACTTCATACTCATTCAAAAACATTAAATCATCTAATTGGGCATCCTAAAATGCAAGTTAAAATTACCAGCTTCACAAATTTTTAGGGACAGTATCATTTTAGTAAGCTTACAAAATATTAATGCCAGAAAAAAAAGCGTTTAAAGGACATGATGAAAAAAATGAAAACTTGCATACTGAGTTTATTTTTATCAAGTGAAAGGTGTTTTTTTTACAAAGATATAGGCAAAGAAAATGGATTCTGAGAGAAAGATAACTCACTTCTCGCATAAATAGGAGATTATTCTGAGACTCTGTTGATACTTTGGTATTATTCATGTCGACATTTGATGTATCTACTTCCATAGTCATTGTTGACAATATTTTTCCTACTTGTGCTTCAGAAGTAATTTGCTTCCAACCCATTCTGATGATACTCTTGCCTTGCTTTGTCAACTTATATCCCTAGGACAGAGCAAAGACTTTTACTTGACAGTTACAATTTAAATCAAGCTAAAAGGTACTAACTATCCTTCAAAAGAATGTCACATTGATAACATAACATAACTTTATTTTGATTTTATTAGTTACAGTAATGGCATTAATGTTTCTGACTTTGTGCGCATACATACATAAAATATTCATATATAGCAAATGCCTATCTTTAGCATTTGGCTGGTTCCATTGTCCATCAATCTGTTAAAGACTAAAATTACTCTTAAATTGAAAAAAAAACCTCTATTTAATTCTTATTGACAAGTATCAAATTCTCAACTGTCGCTGTGATCATAGAACAATTGTTTGCACTTAACGAAATAACAGTAAAAATATGTTAGAACAATCATTTGCGCTTTTATCACTGAAATAAGAGTAAAAATCTGTTGACACAGATTGTAGAGTAATCTGTGCTTAAGAGAGAAATGGTCAAAGAAACATGTATGCAATTTCAATCTGAGAAAAAGTAAAATGCAAGAAACATGTATGCAATTTCAATCTGAGAAAAAGTAAAATGCAAGAGCTATATACGCTTGTGAACCACTATAGTGATATATGCAAGGCATTGAAAATGTGCTACAGATATGTAAGAGGCCAACATTCAAGAATATATTCCTATGCTACATGGCTCATACTTTTAACAATGTTTACAGTAACTTAAAACTTGAAGTAACTTGAAGCGCGGCTAGTTGAAACCGTATGCTTCTACCATTACATTGGAACTTCCCTACTTCTCTTCACTAGCATATGCAATTTTACAATGCAAACAATGATATAAAGTCAGATTCTCTATGAAGATGTAGTAAATTTAGTGATAGATTATAATATACCCATCAAAGCTATAAACTGAAATTAGTAGATTTGAATAAGGTGAATAATATTTAGATGTAACTTTTAAAATTATAATGATATTTGTATTAAAGTTTTCACTATTGGCAGCAAGTAATCTCTACTTAATTGTACACCATCAATAAAATAGTAGAGCTGAATGAATTAGGCTGAAGTTGAGCATGAATCTTATTCAAAATAGTATATATATTGAATACACAGGAGATAAACATTTCTATTTCATAGCTTTAAACTTAGTTTTCACTCTCAGTTTAATAATTTAAGCATGAAGTGATATGTATAAAAGCTGCATAAACTCACCTTATGATTCAAAACATCTGTGGGCAGGTCTATATTCAAAAAGCACTTTTTAGGATATGTTTTACTCCTAATTTCAACCAAAATTGCATTTACAATGGGTAAGCAAGCTTCAGCAGAAAGTTTGAAGTCATTAACAGTGCTCTTACCCCCGACCCTGGAAGTCAACAAACAAAAATAATTTACAAAGAAGAAATCTTGATCCAGATGCGATTGCCTTACACTCAATGAGATATATACAGGTAAATGCAACTATGAAAGCCACTTGTACATCAATGTGAGATGCATAGTGCATCATAAGAATTTACGTACCAGTCATATGATATTGAGATAGAAGGTAAACCTTGGAAAAAGGCCTCTCGCGCACCTGCTACTGTTCCAGAATACACACTGTCGTTACAGTAAGAGATATGATTAGTTGAGTTAGAGCACCACTGGCAGCACACCGATGATCAAATACTGTATAAACTGTGCTTGCTGTGCAAAGAAATATTTCTTCATACTAGGCAAAAAGCATGTTTTGTTCAACTGGAATGACAGAAATACTTACTACTAATTTAATACAACATATTCATAAAACTTTTGTTCATAAAAAACTTTACAAACACAACCTACCAATTTTCCAGTTTATTCCTTACGTAATTTCTTGATGACCAAATAAGTGTTAACGTTCTTTGGCTAAGTTAAAGTATAAGATTAATAAGGTCTTGATTTGCTGATAATAACATTAACATAAGAATTCTTCACTTTAAAATTTTCAAAAAAATGAGTTTTTCTTTTTATTTGTGTAAAATTTACAGTTCAGAATGATAGACATTAAAATTAAAAAAACTTTTGTGGATGTACTCTTAGAAGCTTGCTTCAATAGAAATACAAATGAAAGATGAAACATTTATAAATGATTATCAAAATGTAGTGGGTCATTTTGACTTTTTAAAGAGGGATAATTGTAGTTGTACTGTAGGTAAAAATGATTATGATGCTTTGAATGTGCACTAATATCTAGTGGGCCATGGTGGCATAACTTGAAAATAATTGTAGCAGTAGAAAAAAATGATTGTGATGTTTTAAAACACCACTTCAATAATCTCTTTAAAATAACAAACTTAACTAAATAGAAATTTCAAATGCACAACAAAATAAAATAAAGAAATGATACTAAATTACTAACATGTGGTAACCACAGTTGCTACCCTTGTTAATACCACTAATGACCTGTGACAGAAAAAAATAAACTGTAAGCAACCCACAAAAATCCAAAAGTATGCTGCACGTGATAAAAAATTATGCTACAAACAACCAAAGTGAATTGTACCAATAGATCTTATATAGACAGTCAATATTGTGGTATAATAGAAAGACATTTTGCTCAGCTTGAACACCGACATATGAGCTTTTACATAAAAACAGGAATCGAATTGTTGTATTAAAATATAAAGGCAATGTAGTTACCAAATCAGGCACTACAGGAAAAAGGGCTTTAGAGATTCCCAAAGAAGCGCAGTCTGCTGGAGTTCCTGAGAAGTGATCATAGCAAAAAAACAATTAATTAAATAAAAATCTAGCAATATATTACTGTTGATTAAATTTTAAATAGTAGTAACTACAAATTATATCGTCGATCTATGTACCCCATTAGTATGTCAAGCTACTACATGTTACATAAGCAGAAAGAAAAATGAAAGAAGACGCTCTAACTTTGCTTATTATGTAAAAACAAAACAAACCAGAAACTGCAAAGGCTGTTGCTCCCTGAATTTCTACTTGCTTGACCTGGAGAGGATGTTGCCAAGTAATACTATGACTAAATGCTGACCTTTCCCTGTTATATAATCAATAAAGTAACAAAAAAATATAGAATTACAATCTATCCAATCAAACATTTCCTCCCTACACCATCTTGCGTAAAACCAGAATTATACGTAGTTTAAATGCCGCAACAAAAAATTGGTGCTCTTCTGCAAAGCTATAGCATCTACACAATCCGAACTACAATCTGAACCTTTGATTACAACGCCTTGGAAACTTGAATCGAATTCACAATTAAATTGAAATCGAACTTTCATATACATAACAGGTCAGAAGACAGCTAGACAATACACACCATCAATTAAGAAATACGAGCACCACATTTAAACATTTTATACATATGCACAAACACTTAACAGATAAAGTTGTAATTCGATCACACCGAGAGTGTACATTTTAGGTTAATTCTACACATAAGCATCATAGGTACTGTTAAAATAATAATTTAATATCTCCAAACTATAACTAATTATGGATAAATTAGTAATTACATTACACATTCTCCTAACACCTTGAGATTTTACGAGAACTCGTACGATACGAAAAGGATGATTATACATATTAGCACTGACAATAGTGAGACAGGTGAAGATAAATAAAAAAGATGGGGGTGCCCGTGAGCACTTACAATTCAGGAGCGCAGACAAAGACTTGATAACGATTTGTCGAGACGAGGACTTGAACCAGAGCTTGCAAGCCGGCGCCGTCGATTCCGTCGTCGTTCGTCACCATGATCGTCGGCCGATTGTCCATTTTCCGGCGAGTGATTCCACAAAAGTGTGCCGTACAGTATTTATGTTGCAAGTTGAAACAGAATGTTTGTGTGTAACCACTAACCACTAACAAACAGTATAATTCATGGGTTTTAACTCGACAATTATTTTATATACTCGGATAAATTAAAGCATGCTTTTATGCATTAACTTTATTACGTCTCGTTTATGGTAATTTTGACTCTAATAAATCTTTTTATGCATTAACTTTTTTGTCATTTTTGTACTTTGGTAACTTTATCTATTAATTAGAGTTGCATTAAATGATAGTAATATAGGAGTAATTATTATAATAATATAAATATGAATATAATATTTTAAAAATAAATAATAATAATATATTCATATAAGTAATCTACACAAAATTAATAATAATAATAATAATGATATATTTGTATTAATAATATATTAATATAATTATTCATATTATTATAACTTTATTTTTTAATAATAATTTTAATATTTTAATTTTAATTTTGAATTATATAAATTTCTTATTTTATATGAAATGAATTATACTATAAACAATCACATTCCAACAACTTAAAAAATTCATATGAATATATTCCATATTATCATATGAATATATTATTTTGTTTTAGTTTTAGGGTTTGCAAGTTAGTTTAAAATTTTAAATTTTAATTTAAGCTTATATTACTGTTTTCATAAAGAGAAATGTAAAAAATAATTAAAAATAAATTGCATGTGAATAAAAACTGACAGGAAATTCTTCTTTTTCTTTCTTAGTTAAAAAATTGTTCATGTAACAAAAAAAATTAAATTATTACATAATGAATAAAAATAATTAAATATAATATAATTATTAAGTACTGTCCATTTCAAAATAATTGTCCGACCGAATTAAATATAATATATAATTTTAAAAATTATATTTTTAAAAATATATTTAATTAACTTTAAAATGTATTTCTCAATTTTTAAAAATCATTAAATAATTATTATTAATCTCCCTATTATATAATACCAGAACATACACTTTTTGAGGAATGATTTTATTTCACTTCACTTGCCACGTCACTTGCTAGTGCCATGTCATCGGTTAATTAATTATAATTTCTAAGTTATTATTATACATTTATATACAATTAATTAACCTACTATTATACTCTTATGCATATTTAATTAACTTAATTAATTTGCAATATCATATTTTTAGAAAATAATTTTATTTCAATACTTTTATACACATTTTTAATTAATTTTCCATCTTCGAAAATTAGATATCTCAGAATATGTGGTCAAAAAAACTATATATAATTATTTTAACTTATAGGATTTACGCACACACATGAAATTTTCTTAACAACACAGATTGTTTAAAATTTAGTGTGATCACTGAATATATATTTTCAAATTATCAAATTATACTTCATAAATTTTAAAAAAATAATATATTGACATAAAATACAAAATATAACTCAAATTTTAGAAATTACTCGTGTCTTGCACGGGTGTAAGAGCTAGATTATCATTAAAATTGGGTCAATTTGACTATAAATAAGTCAAACAAGACACGTATCATTTATCATAATAGCTCAGTCTATCACACCATGTGGTTAACCAATTAATAATTGTTTAAGAGTTTTCAGCCAATCAGATGCCAGTATTTTAATATTCGACCAATCATAATAAGTCTTTTACCTTCCTTTTTACACTTCTTAACTGAGATGACCATCAGTTTAATTTTAAAATGGTAATATTTAGATATCTTTTATATTCTAATATTTGTTTCCTTTTAACATAAAGAGTATTAATTATTTTTAAAATATCAATCTTTAATTGTCATTTTAATTTTAGACTTTTTTCATTGAACTAATAATTAATTTTTATATTTATAATATAAAATAATAATAATAAAATAACTTTTAAATACTACTTAAATTTATTTTGTTGGAAATGCAAACATTAAAGCTGTCAAAGGATATCATAAATAGAGTTAAATAGAGTTTATTGAAGAACATATTTATGCTGATGTCATCAGAGTTTAGAAGCTGTCAAATAGAGTTTACTCAGACAGAGTTTAAGTAAATCTGAGTATAAGTCAATCAGATATTATAAACCTACATATTATGAAGATCAGAGTTTGTCAAAGAACATATTATGAAGATCAGAGTTTGTCAAAGAAGGAAACAGATAAATCAGAGATTGATTAGGATAAAGATGGAAGTGTCTTATTATAATTCAATTACCATTCTGAAATCTATCCTTAATCAATATCCTTATTATATTTGATTTTGTAATTGTGTTCTATGTAAACAGAGAATTAGGTTTTACATTGTAATAATTAAAAGATATATCATTTGCATAACCTAACAGCTCTTAAGAACATTGTACTTCAAATATTTTTATTAATAATAAAACCATTAAAAATAAATATTATTGACAATAAATATATAATAAATTAATAAAAATATTGTTTCTATTATATTTAAGTAATAAATTAAGAATCTTCGACTTGCTATTATACCGGTGGTGTTTGGTTCCCTTTATATCCTGAAATAAGTAATTTATTTTTGGAAAAAATACTTATATATGTACTTTTTCTGAAAATAAGTATTTTATTTTGAAAATAAAATATGGTCTTAAAATTTTAAGGGGTTTTTTCATAAATACTCAAGTTTTAATTTTTTTCTTACAAAAATACTATCATTTTTTAAAAATATTTATAAAAATACGTTTTTTTAACTATGCAACCATGTTTGCAACTCAAATTTTAGAAAATATTTGTGAAAATACGTTCTACAACTTTTCAATCATATTTGCAACCTAATTTACAACATAAAATATAAAGTAAAATGAAACTTAAAATGCAACATAAATTAGTTATACAGTTTAAATTAAATTCAACCTAAAATGCATCCTCCGTATTTTTACAAATATTTTCAGAATAAAATAATATTTTTGAAAATCTTTTTAGAAGCTGGTAAAATTGTAAATAATTTCACAAGAAGTAGTATTTTTGATAAATTCCCTAATTTTAATATAAGTGATTATTTTTATAAAAATAAATAATTATTTTTAAAAGAAATAATTTATTTTTTATTTTAAAAAATCCCAAACGCCCCACTATCTCATTACACTAAAATAGATACCGTTAGTTTGGATAAGTTTGCAATAATATAATATTAATATTTAAGTTTTATATTATATGTTAATACAAGTGTTAAACTTGTCCGAGTCGCCGAGGGTTTGAGATCGACTTCCATCAACTTAAAGTACGTAGAGGTAAGCAAATTGTGTTTGATAAGGTCGACATCGACTTCCATTGACTATAACTTTTTTTATATAATAATAGACTTATAAGTTATAACTTTGAGAATTTGTTTTAAATAAATTCTCGCATGAACCAGAGTCCAACCTTGGAGCCGGAAAGAAAGAAAAATAAGCTCTTTACCGCTTCCATTAACTATATAATTATATATTCTATTACACTAAACAATGTAACTTAGCC
Organism: Oenanthe sinensis; assembly: GCA_028671895.1. Classification (NCBI taxonomy): domain Eukaryota; kingdom Viridiplantae; phylum Streptophyta; class Magnoliopsida; order Apiales; family Apiaceae; genus Oenanthe; species Oenanthe sinensis. The sequence continues at coordinate 30,618,990 of CM053800.1, forward strand.
CGCACATTATAAGATAAGTATATTTTATTAGTTCTTAAAAAATAAATATGATAATTTAGTTGATAAGATATTGAAATATAAAAATAAAATAAACACCGTATAGAATAAAAAATTAAATTTTAAGGAAAATATATTAAATAAATAGTTGAGGTTAAAATATACGTAACTTATTAGTTGATAAAAATAAAATAATTAGTTGAGGTTAAAATATGCGTAATTTATCGGGTGATGGCCCTATTTAACTCAATTTAGAAGAAAGATGTCCAAAATGCCTTCAAACAAATATGTGGCCCAATATACCGATTTGTTACGTATCTTCGTCCATCACATCACTTGATGCGTAGTTTCGTATACCGTGTTAGAAATTTAAATGCGTTAGTATCTGTTACGTATTACTCTGATACGTGACATCTGAATTCGTATGAAGAGCAAATACGATCTTTCTTATTATGTGTTGTGTTGCCTCCATATATAGATTCATCTTACATATTGGGTATTTGGGTTTATATAAAAATCATATATTATTGATGTTTTGCACTTGTTTGGTGCTTTGGTGTTGAAGCTGCTTCTATTTTATAAACATGAAAATTTCACCTGGTCTTTAGATGTTGAAATCTTAATATTTGGTCTTAAACTCTTGTGATGAAATGGGTTAAATATTACACACTTTTTATTGGTTTTTCATTCCTCAATCACCTGCCCCAGCTTACACAGGCTCAAAATCTGGTTAAACATCTCATTTTCAGACCATTTTGAATCTACTCATATCTCATTTGATCCCATTTTATTGATATTAAACAAAAGTAAAAGATAGGTTAAAAGCAAAACCAATGATGTATGCGGCTATGAATGCATAGGTAGCTATAGGGAAGATTTGTGTGTGCTGTGGTGTTATACAGTATATAATAAATACGTAATTAGAAACTACGTATTAAATCGGTATATAGGGCCATAAATCCACCAATCTGTAATTTGGACCATGTCTTATAGAAAATAAATAAAATGGGAATTTTCTCACATCTCTCCTTACCTGATGTATTTAGGGAAAATATTTATGAATTATTTTTTATTTGATAATTATTATACTCTAGATTAATTTATTTTTAGATTATTATAAGCTGACACCTCTCGTTATTTCGTGCATATAAACAAAATTAATAAGTTAAAAACATTGCAATATATTTTTTAATTTCAGGAAAAATACACTCTTAACTTCTGTATGTTTGAAGTTGAAACATGATGCCATGAACTGTATGTTAATTTGTATCTAAAATTTTAGACAAATAAAACCATAAACTTGCAAATATATGTTTTATAATTGTGTCAAAAATAATAAAATTAGTTTCATTTTAAAATAAATAAATTAATTTAGAATATATTTATCAAATTTACATAATTATATTAGTAAAGATGAATAACTAAAAACTTTTTCGGTCTAGGTCATGGACCCATATAATTTATGGTTAATTCAATTATTTCAAAATAATTTGAGTAAATATATAATTAGAGTGCATCATTTTAAATTATAAATATAATAAAATGTGTTAATCTGATGTGTTTTGATGATATATAATAGCATGCTGATTTGGTAGTTATTATTGTAACAGCTAGCTATATTACCAGTTTTACTATATACAGCTTAGCATTATATGATTGACTCACTTGATATATACTGCATATATATGAGTTTGCTATGTATAAGTATATTCTCAGGTAACTTGGTTGAGTATGTGAAAAGACAAAATTTCATGAAAGCGTTCATAATAGCCTGCTAAGATCAGTCACAGAACTATATCAGCAAGCTGACACTATTCAGCACAGAAACTTTTCAAAATCAATTTCGATAATGGATATTCCCTGAAGATGCTTAAAGATATCAGAGATTAGTTATGATTTAAATATGTAAGGACTCTATTATATAATATATAGTTTATATAATTAATAGAGCTCAAAAATGGTTTTCAAATACCTTTCTTATTTACTCAAATTTGATTCTCCTTACTATATCTTTCCAAAACAGATTTCTATCAATCTTTTCCATATCAAAATCTTTCCATAATAGCTCAAATTCGTTTTTGATCTTTTTCTACATGTTGGAAATTGATATTAGCTTTCAAAATTGATTTGTTTGAAGATTTAAACTATTTCAAATTTCGAATTTCAAATCTTCTAATTACATAGCTGTTGGAAAATATTTTATGCTAATCAAATCTTTTCTTATTGCATAATATTATCAGACCCGTTGTATGCTTTTCATATATATTCACTTGCAATCTTTATTGTAAGTAACCAATCGATATACAATGTCAAAAGTTTTGAGATCTAAATATACACGCTTTCTCTCTTCTCTCTCAAAACACTTTGTTCTTATAAACTCCGTGCTTTATTGTTATATACACGTATATTATATACAAGAGTTTATATTTTGGGTGCTTTTATTCTTGTAAACAAAGTTATATTTTTAGTTGCTGAAGTAATGGCAAGGGATCTAGGTGATCGGGAATATATTGCTCTAGGGAACTCTTTGTATTAGAGAACAGATTGTTCAGGAACTAAGGAATTCAATGGAGTCGGTTGCTCAAGGAATTCAGAGTTCAAGAGAAACAAGCTTGTTAGAGAATCTTGGAGTTTAAGATGGCTGGTTATTCAAGGAAACCACAGTATTTCAGCAAGCCGTTTTCAACAACTAGGTTAAAGGGAGATATATTATTGTATCGTGTAATTGGTATTTTTATTAATCAATAATATATTCTCTTACCGGTTTGGTAAGAGACCAGGACATAGACCATTAGTGGATAGGGGTCGAACCTGGCTAAAATCGATTGTGTTCTTTATTATTTTCAGTATTTACATTTTGCACTGCATCATAACAGCAAGCTATTATACTCTGTAATCTGTAATCAGCAAGCTGGCAGTTCAGCAGCAGACTGTTTTGTTTGTAACAGTCGATACAAGTTGGTAAAAGTTAAAATTGACCTTAGTTAGTCATATACACCTATTCACCCCCTATAGGTGTGCTTTCACATTTGGATCAGAGCTTTGGTGTACTAATATTTCTGTGATAGGAAAGTACGAGTCCTATGGCCATGGCTACTAACTTTTATCCTGAAGGAACATCGAGTTCTAGGTCACCACCTCTCTTGTGTACTGAAAATTATAATTGGTGGAAAAATAGAATGGAGATACATCTGACCAGAGAGCCACTTGAATGGAGAGTTTTCCAAAAGGTTCCGTTTGAGTTTAAAGACAAAGACGGCAAGGCAAAAGACATTGATGATCTCACAGATGGTGAACTATCAAAGATGAGTTATAATGGCAGAGCAAGGAATACTCTAATGAATGGATAGTGTCATACTGAATGTGACAAAGTTTCTTCATGCAAGACGGCAAAAGATATCTGGGATACCTTGGAATTATGTCATGAAAGTTCTAAAGGGCTGAAAAAGGTGAAACTCAGCAAGCTGATGAACGAGTTTGGGAATTTCAAGCTTGGAGAGGGAGAAACAATCAGAGAAAGTCAATCTTGATTTCAAATAAATATGAATGCTCTCAAACAACTTGGCAAGGAGATTCCTCAAGAAGAAATCAATATGAAAATACTCAGTGCCGTGCCATTTATCTATGAACCAAAGGTGACTGCATTGGAATCTTCACCAACAATAGATGCTATGGATACCTTGGCGGTATTTGCTGAACTAGAATAGTTTGAAAGCAAAATAAAGGCTAGTCAAACTGAAATCATTTAAGCTCTAGTGGCTAAGATGAAAAACTTGGCACTTCATACTGATAACAGCAAGCTGGAATCTAAAGTGCCAAGTTTATGATATAGCTTTACTATCCAGAAAGATCAAGATGCTCATACACAAGAAGAACATGATGAAGAAAGAAAAAGGCAAAAAATAATCCAGAGATTCAAAGGAGGAAAATTTTTTCGAATGTGGCAAGCCAGGACATTACAGAAAGGACTGTTATAAGCTGAAGAATAAACAGCAAGCTGCTACAAATGAGAAAAAGAAATCAAAAGATCTTTTGTCATGGAGTGATGATGAAGATGGTTCTGGTGCTGAATCAATTGGTGACATGGTCAACCTAGCACTTGTTGGTTTCGATAATGAAATACTTCAAGAGAATACGGAAGAAGTGTTGCTTGAAAGTGATGTTTCTGATTCAGAATCAGATGGTAGTGAGGTAAACTCCTTTTATTCTGGTAAACTATCTGAAACTATTATTCCAAAATCACTTACCATGCAGGAAACAGAAGTCATTTCGATAGATGAGTTTTTAGCACTAAAAGCTAAAAACAGCAAGCTGGAAGAAAAGAATGCTTATCTCAAGGGAATGTTATATGATGTCTTGGATGGAAAGATGGCCAATGATAATAGTGATGAACTTGTTCAACTCAAAAATAAAGTTTCCAATCTTGAAGGAATTAACAAACTTGTGCAAAAGAGAAATGATGTTCTGATGAAGGAAATCAGCGAGCTGAAAGTAGACATTGAAGCTAGAGATGTATGCCTTGAGACGTTTAAACTTATGGAATCAGATTCTGAAAAAGTATCTCAGCAAGCTGAAAAGATCAAAGAGTTGGAACAAGAGATAAAACATCTTGAAAAAGGAATGGGAAAGTTTGTTCAAGGTGAAGAAGTTCTCAAATCCATGATGAAGCAAACTAAAGTACCATTGGCAAAAGAAGGATTAGGAATGGAAACTAATTTGAAGGATAAAGGTCTCAAGTATGATGGAAAACATGGTATTCCATATGACTATGTTATGCCTTGGAAGATTTGTCAGAAGTGTCAAAGAAAGGGCCACCTATTAAAGCATTGCAAACTGCATAATGCAGAATCAGCTTACTGGAATAGATAGACAACTAGCCGATATCAGATTGGCAGAACACAAAAAGCAAAGAATCAAGCACTAAAAGTGATCCAAAAGTGGATCAAGAAATCTGATTTAACTGTTCTTTATGTGTTATCAACTAACCAATTTGGACCCAAACCTATATGGGTACCAAAATGTTGAGTTGTTTTTGTTTGTTTTGTAGGTATGTCTTGCTGTCAAAATAAATGCAAAGCAATGGATATTGGACAGTGGTTGTACAAGACATATGTGTGGAGACAAATCTCAGTTTCTTAGCCTAAAGAAGAAAAAGGGAGGAAGAGTCATAATTAGTGATAACAAGACTCTACAAATTCTTGGAAAAGGCAAAGTTGTAATAGTATGATTTCAATTGATAATGTACAATATGTCCAAGGTCTTAAGTATAATTTGCTTAGTGTAAGTCAATTATATGATGATGGACATGCTGTTAATTTTGGTAAAGATAAATGTACTACTAATGTTGGTACTAACAAAATCCCCTAGTTGCTAGAAGGGAAGGAAATATATATATTGTGGACTTTGAGATGCAGGAAATAGCGTATTGTTTAGCAGCTCTTGATGTTGAACCATATATTTGGCATAGAAGGCTAGGACATGCTCACATGGACTTACTCAGCAAGTTGTCTTCAAAGAAGCTAGTTAGAGGACTGCCCAAATTGAAGTATGTAAAAGCTGAAACATGTTCATCTTGCCAATTAGGAAAACAGGTCAGGACACCTCACAAGTCAAAGAAAATGGTATCTACTTCTAAACCTTTAGAGCTTCTTCATTTGGACTTGTTTGGTCCCGAAGCATATGAAAGTATTGGAGGTATTCGAAGTGATCGAGGTGGAGAATTTCAAAAGGAGTTTGTAACTTATTGTGAAGAAAGAGGTATATCTCAAGAATTCTCTGCACCAAGAACTCCACAGCAAAACGGTGTTGTTAAAAGGAAAAACATGTCACTACAAGAAACAGCAATGACACTGTTGCAAGAAAGCAAGCTGCCAAGGAGTTTCTGGGCAGAAGCTATAAATACAGTAAGCTATGTTCTGAACAGAGTGTTGATTAGACCTATTCTCAATAAAACTCTGTATGAATTGCCGAGGAACAAGAAGCCAAACATTGGGTACTTCAGAATATTTGGTTCCAAGTGTTTTGTACTCAAAACGATTGGTAAAGATGGTAAATTTGATGCAAAATCTTATGAATCTATATTTCTTGGATATTCTTTAAATAGTAGAACTTATAGAGTCTATAACATATAAAAATGTATTGTTGAAGAGTCTATTAATGTTACATTTCAAGAAGCTACTAATGTTCTGTCAAGAGATGAGGAAGATGATGCAGGTACAGGTACTGACAACAAGTTGAGAAGCATTACAGAAGAGAAACAGCCAGCTGAGAGAACACCTGTTACAAATACTGATGATGAACAGCAAGCTAAAACCTCAACTCCAGTAGCTGATTTTGTTAGAGGATCTTCACCAGCAACTCCAGAGAGGTTTAATACCATTGAATCAGATTATTCATCACCACCATCGAAAGCTAGAAGAGTTGCTGATCTTTATGAAGAAATCTCTCAACATACTTTGTCAAAGACAACAAGGACATCAAAGAATCATCCACAAGAGCTTGTGATTGGGAATGTTAATGAAGGAATGAGGACCAGAAAAGGAGCAATAAATTTTTGTGCTTATTCTGCCTTTTTAGCTCAAGAAGAACTAAAAAATGTCAGAAGCATTGGAAGATGAAAATTGGGTAGCGGCGATGCAAGATGAACTTAACAATTTTACAAGATGTGATGTTTGGGAACTCGTCAAGCCACCAAAGGATGCTTCAATAATAGGAACAAAATGGGTATACAAGAACAAATTGGATTAATATGGAACAGTTACCTGAAATAAGGCAAGATTGATCGCATAAGGATACAATCAGCAAGAGGGAATCGACTATGATCAGACTTATGCACCTGTTGCAAGCCTCCTGGTTTCGAGCATGAGCAATTTCCAGATTATGTATACAAGCTGAAAAAGGCCTTGTATGGATTAAAGTAAGCTCCTAGGTCATGTTATAAAAGGCTCAGTAAGTTTTTAATTAAGAATGGTTTCACACGAGGTAAAATAGATCCCACTTTATTTACTAAGCATGATAAGAATGATATACTTGTTGTTCAAGTTTATGTAGATGATATAATTTTTGGATCTACTAATGAAAGTATGTGTAAGTGGTTTTCTGAGTGTATGCACAGTGAATTTGACATGAGCATGATGGGAGAGCTCAATTATTTCTTGGGGCTCCAAATCAAGCAAACAAAAGACAGAATCTTTGTGCATCAATCCAAGTACATAAAAGAGTTATTCAAAAGATTTGGATTTGAAAATGTTAAGCCGAAATCTACTCCAATGACCCCAGCCAGCAAGCTGACTTCTGATAAAAAGGGTAAGGATGTAGAAATCACTAGATATCGAGGTATGATCGGTTATTTATTGTACTTAACTGCCTCTAGACCTGATATCATGTATAGTGTATGTGTTTGTGCAAGATTTTAAGCAAAACCTTAACATGACACATGGCTACATAGTTTAACTTTTATTTAAAACAAAAATTGTTTTTCTCTCAAATTGTTTTTAGTTTAATAATTAATTTAATAATTAAATTTGAATTTAATTATATAAAATATTTTGAAAATAATTTTTAAATTTAAATAATTTATTTTTCAAGTTTATCTTACATCTTGGAAAATATTTTATTTTCTTTTAAATTTCAGAGTCAAATATTTTATATTTTTAATATTCTTAGTTAAGAATTTTATTAATTTGAAAACTAAAATTAATCTTAAAATCCAATTTAATTTCTTTTGAGTTTAATATTCTTAAAAGTATTTTGAGAATTATTTTTGAGGTTTAATAATTTATTTTTCATAAAACTTTAATTACAATTTTATAAAACTCTTTGGAAAATATTTTTTTTGATTGAAATAATTTATTTTCATGAACATTTTAAATGTTTTGAAAATTTAGTATTTCTATTTCAAAATTATGATTTCGAGTTGTTTTATTTTAATTATAATTTAAGCTTGGAAGTTTTAATTATAAATCTAATAAAACTTTTTGGAAAATCATTTTGGTTGAAATAATTTATTTTCAAGAATATCTAAGATGACTTGAAAATTTATTATTTTTATATCAAACTTATATTTTCAATCTGTTTTATTTTAATTATAATTGAAACTGTTTTGGATTATAAATTCTATAAAATTCTTTGGAAATTAATTTTGATTTGAAATAATTTCTTTTTCAGGATTATTTAATATACCTTGAAAATTTTGTTATCTCTATATCAAAACTTTCTTTTCGAATTTTATTTTATTTATAATTTGAAATTGAGAAATTTATTATTATTTATCAAAAATGCATTTTCAATTTATTTTGATTATTTAAATTCCTAAAAAAAAAATTAAATACTTCTGTTTGAACAAAATGTTTTATTAAACGAAACAACAGAAGTTGATTCTTCGTTCGTTGAGGACAAACGAACTGACTGAAGAACATTCTAATGGAGTTGAGACCTGATCTTACCATTAGAGATGTATTTCTACATCGGTCTACTCAGTGGATCATTTGGTTATTGAAAGGGGATTAGTTCATTTAGGGAAGAGTCTTCGATCAGTGGTTTTCGAATCAATATCTGAAGAATTTGGGATTTTGAAAAGGAATTCAGTTTAACGGTCAAAGAACCAAAACAACAATTGAAGATTTGGTTAAAGGACATCAGTGACAGAAATACACAAGGTTTGATTATCACTGACATATGATAATCAAAGGGTTATTGCTACACATACAAAAAAGAGTGATCTTTTCAAGCAGAACATGAGACATTCTATGTCGGGGTCTTTAAGCAGAACAATCAGGTATCAGTTTGGGTTGAAGCAGGAACATCATTGGTTATTGAGGTCAAATGCAAGGATACTTCCATGAGTGTCAGTGGAATGGAAATTGATTTGGATCAATTGATTATCACTCGAGATGGAATGCTAAGCATCGTTCAGGTATACTTTCTAACTAGTTTATACTTGTTTGATTTAATTATAGAGTATTAAGTGCTGAACTACATTATATTATAAGTTTGATGTAATGCATGTCTCACCTTGATTTCTATATAAATTAGATAACTTATGCTAGTTTGTTAGTGTTGCTTGTTTATCAGTGTTTGACTTCATGATTAGATCTTGTGTGATTTAATGCTTGCTTTACGATAATTGATCATGTTAGCATATATAGTCTTAGGTATTTGTAGGGGTACATTTACCGGAAAGAGTATTTGCTGCATGCTAAGTGCCTTGATGTTTACATTGTCTATGATCTGTTTATACTCGCATGGTTGTATTAAATGCTATATCTGATCATGTGCTTGTTAAGATGAGTTTGTTTCTAATTTGGGAATTGCCTAGGGGTCAGTATAATAAACCGTGAATTAAATTTTTAAATTTAAACTGACTCAGGTAATTAGAGATAATATAATGTTAAAGTGAACAACAAAGGTGAATTAGAAGAATTAGGAATCTGAGTGATTGATTCTTCTATGACTACATATATGTACGACATGATTCTTATAAGACTGCTAGTCCACCTTAAGTTAGGTTGGGATCACTGAGCTCATAGCCAAGACTACTTGTTGAGGCTGATATAGATGAGGAGTGATCAGTCAAATAAGAATGAGCATGTTGAACTTGAATGCTTTGTTGTTAACTATGTTTAAAAATATCTCTAACCCTTGGACTCAATCAAATTGAGGACCACGTGTCTTAATCATTTGTGAATGCAGAGTATCTTTCAACATGTACAAGTTATATATCTCTGACATTTTCATGTTCGAGGCATGTAACTACTTTTGCTTTGGTATTCAAATGGTTAAGCAAGGTTACCTATTTTTCTTGAATGATCTGAAGCACAATATTAAGAAAGACCTAGGGGATTCTTTGTGAAGGGTTTCCTAATATCAGTTCGACGATGAACAGTATTGATCGGGGTCAAGAGAAATAGAAGCTCACTCTACTGGAAGTGAGGTTACTGCTGACACGAAATGTAATGCTTATGATGAAGTCAACTATTCGTTGAAGTTTATCAGAATGGAGTTAGCTGCAACAACAAGTGATGCTCTCACACTTGGTTTATCATATAATACTTGGTTTATCAAGATAACGGATTCGACGGTAAAGATGAAGTTAGTGAGAAAGGACTACTTCTAATGAAATTCTTTTAAGAAGGACATTAGTGAAGTATGTCAGTTGAAGGGAAGTCAAGTCAGAGGCTACCCTGTTTAGTTTTGGTGTTTGTTCATGCATTCGATAGATGAAGCATCTCAGTGATTAATCACATTCAAAGGATTAGGCAGATTGCTGTAAGAACACTTTGAGGGCAGGTAATGGAATTTGTTGACGAACGAAGTTCTATGTTATGTCTGCACTGAAAGGAGTATTCTAGAGTAAAGTTCAGTTTCCGGACTTCATGACCATATGGAGGAGTTAATAGGGAAATCCAGACCTTGAGTGGAATTACAAGGATAATGGATAGACTTAAGGTTTCCTATTCACTACGGCTGAATCAGTTGACACAGCAAGTCTAATCAACAAATGTAAAGAGAAGACATCAAGTAAGATTAATCATGCCTGAAGTCACATGGTGTGATGGAGGGCTATCTTATTTGGAGTTAAAAAGCTTACACAGAGTCTGTGATTGATTTAAGATGATCTAGATGCAGTGAACATCATCATCAAGCTCCCTAGCATTCGTTTGATTTTAGCTCTGAATTTCTAAAGGTTGACATCCTGTTTAGGGCTCAAGATCATATGACACCAGATGAAGAAAAGCTGCAAGCAGCATCACAGGGGGAGCATCAGTAAGTTGGATCAACTAGTCGTGTTTGATGTTCAAAGTCTAGCAGTGCTCATTGAGTAAGAGTTGAGATTCTTAGGAGCACTGAGTGATCCAGATTGAGTGATTGCATATTAGAAAGGAAATTATCAATTTAAAGATAATGCAAGATGATCTCAATCATATTTGAAGAAGACTACTCTACCCACTGAATATCTAAGGAAACATTAAGGACACATCTGTCATGACAAAGGGTTTTGTGTAATAACATTTCCTAGAGTCTGTTCTTGATGATTCTGGGTAGTAGAGTATTGATTGGTAGTACAGTGCATGTATAAGAGCATTTCATTGGTTTTTCTGAGTGAATTCAATGAAGACTGAAGATGCACTAACTAATCAAGTTTGAGGAGGGTTCGAATCAAGGAACTAACTCAATTAAACCAGAGGCAGATACACTTAGCGCAAGGAATCAATCCACATGAAGACTTGGTATTGATACAGAAGCTGAAGGGTAGTTCGGAGTTTTTGAAGGTTCTACTCTGCTAGTGTCAAGACTACTGGTTTCTAGAGTGCTAAGTTTAGTGAAGCTGCTGCCAAGACCAATATCTACAAGAAAATATTTGGGTGCTGAAGGTAATGCAGTTTCCGTCTGGATGAGCGTGGTATTGTTTCGAGGAACAATGTTAACTGGTAGCTGAAAAGTTATTCCTGTCCAAAAGGAGTAAACGTTCAATCTCGAAAGGAGTAAACGTTCGATCTCTAGGGCAAAGAGGAGTAATTGTTCATTCAACGATCATACACCAGTAAAAGCTCTATTGACTAAGGTATGTCACTCTAGTCTAATATTGATTTATTTAAATGTAAAGTTTATAGAGAGTGTTCATGCTATTTAGATGTCTACGATCTCTAGGAACTGATTAAAATTTGGCGTGTGACCACCCGGGACTCAATATTATCATTATGAGATTACCTATGATCACCCGGGACCTAGGGACCTAACATTGTAGCATCTCTTTGTATAGTCAATTTATATCCAGGATCTCGTACTTTGTGCTGTCATATGTTATTCATGCTATATGTATCAAATGTTTCAGCATAAGTATTTGTATATATTAATTAATTGTAATTTTATTTACTTTTAATTGTTTAATGCTAATATTAATGGAACCACTTAATATGTAGTTTGAGTGATGTAATTCATGTCTTTTGCAAAATCCATTAATATTAGTTGTCATTCTTTTGATATTAGTGATGTCACTTAGAATTTCTGCACTAAGTGATAAAAAGATTATTTCAAAAACACTGATATTGAAAGTAATTTACTACATCGCGAGGGGTTGTCAAAGATCATAAATTTTAGCATTAATATTTAAAGGTATTTGATCTCTGATGCAACTAGTACCTCGAGCTTACATACATTCTGATTGTCATGAGTATTTTCAATATGCTTATGTGATAATTGTTGAGATGTAGTGTAAGAAGTTAAATGCTGTCATTCGGTCAATGTATGTTCAGTGTTTAGCGGATGCTTATTTTTATGCTTTCGAATTACCATGATCTATATTGCAACATGTGTTTGTTTCAAGCGACAAATGGTAATTGTCTAGCATAATGTAAGTATCTTATGTGCTTTATTGTTTTGTAGTAAGATATATTTTATTACAAAATGATTGAATGATGTTAGTACTTTTGAATATCTTGTCATTCATATCTTTGATAATTCATTAGTATTAACATATGTTTTTCATTCTTTAGAACTTGAATGCATAAAGAAATTTCTTGTCTATTTCTTGTGAAAAATGTTTTATCTAAATATGCATTCATTTGCCAGAGAATGAAAAGCCACTAAAAGTTTTTTTTCCTTTGAAAGAGAACATTTCTTGAGGATTATCTTTCTATTTCAAGATCATATATCCTCTCTCTCTCTAAATGTTTTGTAATGAAAACTGTTTTCTCTCCACGATTTGTTTAAATAAAGTTACTTGATAACTTATAACTTAGGTTGCATATTATCAGGCTATTTTATTTGAGTAAATTATTTTGATCTTGAGGTATCAACCATTGGTAAAACGTTTTTCAAAACTCTTGTTAATGTCTGTTTCACATTGACCTGTAGTAATAAAACAATGGTTGTTTGCTTTGGGATTAGTGCCTTGGACTGTATGACTAAAGCATTCATTCATTTTTTTTTAAATGATCTATGTTTTAAGTCGGAGATAATATCCGATAAGAATGAATTACAAAACAATTTCTGAAAACATACAGTGAGCAAGATGAAATAGATTTGAGTTATTAATCAAAATGTTTTTGTTAAAAGAGTTGAATTTCAATTGGATATTTGTCTAAGAGAAATTCAAAAGAACACTTGATAATCTGTTAAACTTTTTTTCAAAATTGTGAGTTTATGAAATTTGGCTTAATATTCTTTTATCTATTCTTTATTAATTCCCACATTTTAGCTCTGGTGCATTGTTTCTTGAGGACACATTGCTCCGATGCTATATTTCTGAGAAGGAATAGAGAATAAGTTTAATCATACTATACCAAATTTTATATAGCTCTGATCAACTCTATCTATTTAGCCGTAATGGCTTGGCCTTAGTGGCTATAGGGGAAGGTCAAGAAGTTGAATAATCCATCAATTTCTAATCAAGGCCTTAGTACCAAACACTATCATTCTAATTCAAACTTTCAACCCTTGGTGATATAAGGAACTTATATAGATTAGCGGTTGTTAAGGGAGAAACTGCACTTGATGCAGCAAATAAGGATGTGTCGGAAGTGCACCCACAGCTCTACCTCCAGAGAAGAAAAGAAGTATACAAATTGAGGTAACTGTAGCTCATCTGTATTCTCTCAAAAGGATGCAGAGCTGAAAAGGCAATTCAACCGTTTCTGAATGAACCCTCTCAACAGGGTGATTTCATTGAAAATTCGCTCGTCAGCCAGAGCACCTTGTAATGAGTCAAGCACACCAAAAGCATTCACGCTGATGGTAATCCTAAAGTTTTTGCTTCTAAGGGATGTTATAGGACCTAACAATTCTCTAGCCTCTCTTGGGACTAACAATTGTGAGGACACATTGCAAGAAGTGCACATTGTGAGGTATAGGTAAAACCCCTAAACTTCTGTGTTTACCATTCATGGTGAATGAAGTTGTTGAGCCGCCTTCACAGGCATTAGAGGGAAACTTGGATTTCTTGCCATATATTAGAATCCTTGTCAACCTTCCTAGGAGGAACAGTCCTAGTTCCCTAACGGGATTTCACATCCGCAGAGCAATCTGTTGATGTTGAGAGGCAATCACTAACAGTTTTCCATGACTGAAAATAGTGAGTTAATTCATCTTCACAGGTGATTGAGAAAGATGTTGTACATGTCTACTCTCCCAGGAATTCAAATTCTAGAATACATGGATCGCTCAAAACTTAAAGGCATATCACCGTCAACGATCCAGTGCATGGATTTGCATATGGGGAGTCGGTTGATGCTTAGATAGCTGCTAGTACGCATACCACATTCAACGATCCAGTGCATGGATTTGCATATGGGGAGATTGTTGATGCTGAAAGTAGCTGAGCAACAACTCGTAGACTATGATTCAGTTGGTTTACCAATTTGATGAGTCTTTTGAGGATCAGGGTGTTGGGATTTCAGTCACTCCTGGAATGGAGGAGATTCCAATTTCAGAAGGGTTATTCCCCGACGACGAGCCACGTGTGCATGGATTTGCTCATGGTGAGTTGGGTGACGGCCTAACTGAAACCCTGTCTGAGATTCCATCTCAGAACCTAGATCTTTAGTGATCGACAACATGCTACAGTCAACGATCCATAATATCTTGGTGAGACTAGCATGGATTTACTTGCAGGTACAAATTGCTATAAATGAAATGAGTGCAAGTAAGGGAGAGAAACACTTGAGTGAAGTGAGGGAGTGATACACTTGAGTGAGAGAAATAGGGAGAGAAATGAGTGGAACACTTACGCTTGAAAGTGTAAACACCAACAGAACGTAGTAGAAGTGAGGAAACCATAGACCAAACACTAACCTTGCTACTATGCTTGAATCCTGTTACTGAATTTTCTAGCTCTGGAATGTTGAAGAGATTCTTTTCTAGAAGACAAGCTGAAGAAGGGTCTAGCTGAAGCTTAGTGGGAATGTCCAAACTATTACCTTTGGGTCTATTAATTTATGTTGTTCTCAATCTCAAAGGGGGAGACATTAATTTTTAGGCCTAAGGAGGATTTTATATTCAATTGGAGGAGAGTTTCTTTTTCGATTGGATGTAGATGATACTTTTATTGTTTTAAAGGATATTCTCAACTAAGGGGGAGAATTTGGTGATACAAGAAACGAGATCTCTTGGTGATACAAGAAATGAGATCTGTCAATCCTATCTTGTGGAGGTTACTTAGAGGATATCTAAAGACACAAGGGTGGATTGGAGCTTGCATGAACTAAGGGGGAGAATTAGATAAAATTGAAACCTTAGTGATGCAAGGGAGAAATTACTTAGGGGGAGTTTCTTAGTAATTGGTTGGAGCCTAATTCCTAAAGGTGTTGTAGATTTAACTGATTTTTCGTCTGAAGTGGAGAAGTTACTTTTTGTCAATTGGGAAGAAGTTACTTGTTGTACTAAGGGGGAGAAGTTATGGAGAATATTAACATCTTGGTTTGCAATGCTATATCTTATTCTGAAAAGATATCTAAGGGATTTTGCTCTATTTGTTTGAAGATCTGTCCTTGGAACATTCTTAGGAGAGGTTCGGCAGAAGAATTCTTTCTAGCACGATCAATGAATGAAAATGAAGATTTCTTTGAAGAGTATCAACTCAGGGGGAGTTTTTGCTAAGTAGAAGTTTTCTGGGTAAAGAAGAATGTGAAAGAGATTTTCAAGGGGCATCTGAGAAGTGTCCAAGTGTGTTCTATTTCTTGTTTCAGTGATAGATGAAGTCAGTGGAATAGTGCAGGGAAGAAAGAAAAATATGTTTCCTGGAAATAGAACATCCTGAAGAAAAAGCGGAAATGACTTTCATTCTAAGAGAGAACAACCGTAAGGGGAGAATGAGTTGACCTCTTATGGGGAACATAGAGAGCTGTATGTTCTAGTTCAAATTGCAAGATGAACAAGAATGATTGGTCAGAAGTCTTTACTAATGATTTGTTTCTTTATTGAAAGAACCCCATCTTTGAAGAACATTGAAGTGGAGGAAGCTAAAGGAAAATGAAATTCAGAAATTCATCATTCATTTTCAGCAACTCAGGAAATCTGGATTTAACTGATTATATCTTTCCAGAACCTTTTGTATATTATTTTCATGTCCAGTACTTTAATTGTTTCTTGTATATTAGTTGAGTTATCCTCTAGTAGCTAATTTTATTTAATTGCTTTTGGGGGAAATTATAAATGGAAATAGTATTTGATTGCTATTCCATATCAACCAAATAGGGGGAGATTGAAAGGGGAGATATGAGTGAAGGGAAGTAAGTCACTGCACTTTCATGTGTAATAGAAATGCTAAATGTAATCTCTATGTAATGGTTGATGATAACTCAACAATAGAACAGGACATGTAATAATATGCAGGTGCACAGAAATCTTGGATCTCAGAGTTCAGTTAAGACAAAGTATCAAAGGATCATCTACAGACTTGAAGCTCACTGGAAGAAGTTCATTAACATGTTCAGGCCTCAGTGGAGAATAAAAGATGTTGACATCTATTCAAGGATGTGGAAGCTACAAAAGATTGTCTTAGTCTATGACGATTTTAGTGCATTACAATCGAAGCAACAAGTAAGGTTTGCAAAGAAGAATGTGGAATCATGTTCGGAATCAAGAGCCCCTATCAAGACTAGTCACTTATGAACCAGACCGTTGCATAAAGTGTCAGGACATTGGAGGCAAGCTCCCGTCGGTTAATATGGTTTTAATCATTCTAAAGTTATTGGTTTTCTTGAGTCAAGTGGAGGATCAACAAAGGTGGTAAATCAGTGTTGGAGAAATGCCAGCCTAATGGATAAGGGATAGACGGCACAACCTGATTGGATCTTACTAAAGCTTCACAGATTAGAAGGCCAAATATTTGGACGTGGTGGAGTCACGTATACGGGGCCAATTATTTGGATAAGGAAGTCTACACAAATTGAAGAGTGGAATGGAAATATTTAATTTAATTAAATAAAGTATTTATTTAATTATTTATATATTTTATAAATAAAGATATTCTTTATTTATATTTTATATATTTATTAAATATTATTTTTACATTAAATATTTCCAAAGGCATGCTTGGCACATGACTTTGAAGAAAAGATTTGAGTGGACAAGAGTAAAAGGTGGAAAAGTAAAAAGCAACATCTTTTTGAATATACTAAAAGAAACCAAGTCCTCATCTTCATTACAACATATGCAGTAGTATTCGGCAGAGAAAAAATGGGGAGAGAGAGAAAATTATTTTCTCTCTCCCCCATGGCCATACTCCATATCTTGAATATTATGGGGCCATGAATTTCTTTGTGTCACCACTCATCTATTCTTCTATTGTAAACATTGCTAAATCTTGTTTAGAAATAGGTTTGATTTTTGTCTCCTAGATCTAGAATTTGTAATATTTTTAGAGGAGCTAAAAATCATTTCTTTGTTGTGTTCTTGAGCTTTTGTTCTTGAACTTGTTGTAGCATCTACCCCACTTCAATGAATATAAAGTTATATTCTTGGATCTTGTTGTGTTGTGTGTTTTGGATGATTTACCGTTCATTATCTTGGTTATTTTAATGGTGTTCTTGAGGTTGAAGAAGATGATGAACAGTACCCGGGTTTGAACCAAAGTAAATTTTATGTTGTCCCAAAAATAATTAAAAGTCATAACTTTAATTTGGGAATCGTATTCACCCCCCCTCTACGATCTCCGGGACCCAACAGCAGAAGAAAGATTTTCTGTTCTTCGAAGGGAACTTGGGATGTGCAATGTCTAAACAGCAAGCTACTTTGAAAAGTCTGGTATCTAATCTTATTACTTGCTATATATGTGGACTTATGTGATGTGCATGCAAAGTGATATTTTTTTATGATTAAGGGGGAGAAAATATATAGTCTGGTTGCATGCTTACGTGGTTAATGCCATATTTGTTATTTGTTACTAGAGATAAATATTTTTTATGCATGTCTAATATTTGTGAGAGAGATATCTTGCATATTGATCTTGTTTTGCAGAAAGCATTGTTTGAGGGGGAGCCGTTTAGCTCACACCCGCATTATTTGAAAGGGAGATATTAGCACAATCATATATTGGTGTATAATCATCAAAAAGGGGGAGATTGTTAATCTGGTGTATTTTGATGATATATAACAGCATGCTGATTTGCTATTTGTTACTGTAACAGCTTGCTATGTTACTAATTTTACTTTATACAGCTTACTATTATATGATTGACTCACTTGATATATCCTACATATATATGAGTTTGCTATGTATAAGTATATTTTCACGTAACTTGGTTGAGTATGTGAAAAGATAAAGTTTCAGAAAAGGGTTCGTAACAGCCTGCTAAGATCAGTCGCAGAACTATATCAGCAAGCTGACACTGTTCCGCCCAGAAGCTATTCAAAATCAATTTCGATAATGGATATTCCTTGAAGATGCTTGGAGATATCAGAGATTGGTTAGGATTTAAATATATAAGGACCCTATTTTATAATATATAGTTTATATAATTAATAGAGCTCAAAAAGGGTTTTCAAATACCTTCCTTATTTACTCAGATTTGATTCTCCTTACCATATCTTTCCAAAACATATCTCTATCAATCTTTTCCATATCAAAATCTTTCCATAACAGCTTAAATTCGATTTGGTCTTTTTCTAGCTATTGGAAATTGATATTACCTTTCAAAATTGATTTGTTAGAAGATTTAAACTATTTCAAATTTCAAATCTTCTAATTACCTAGCTGTTGGAGAATATTTTATGCTAATCAAATCTTTTCTTATTGCATAATATTCTCAGACCCATTGTATGCTTTTCTTATATATATTCACTTGCAGTCTTTATTGTAAGTAACCAATCGATATACAATGTCAAAAGTTTTGAGATCTGAATATACACGCTTTCTCTCTTCTCTCTCAAAACAGTTTGGTTTTATAAACTCTGAGCTTTATTGTTATATACACGTATATTATATACAAGAGTTTATAGTTTGGGTTGTAACACGTTTATTCTTTGTAAATAAAGTTGTATTAATTAGTTGCTGAAGTAGTGGCAAGGGATCCAGGTGATCGTGAATATATTGCTCTAGGAAACTCTTTGTATTAGAGAACAGGTTGTTCGGGAACTAAGGAATTCAAAGGAGTGGGTTGCTCAAGAAATTCAGAGTTCAAGAGGAACAAGCATGTTAGAGAATCTTGGGGTTCAAGAGGGCTGATTATTCAAGGAAAACATAGTGTTTCAGTAAGCCATTTTCAACAACTAGGTTAAAGGGAGATATATTATTGTATCGTATAATTGGTATTTTTATTGATCAATACTATATTCTCTTACCGGGTTGGTAAGGGACCAGGACGTAGACCATTAGTGGATAGGGGTCGAACCTGACTAAAATCGATTGTGTTCTTTATTGTTTTCAGTATTTACATTCTGCACTGCATCATAACAACAAGCTATTATACTCTATAATCTGTAATCAGCAAGCTGACAGTTTCAGCCGTACACTATTTTGTTTGTAACAGTCGATACAAGTTGGTAAAAGATAAAATTGGCCTTAGTTAGTCATATACACCTATTCACCCCCTCTAGGTGTGCATTAACAACCTAGTTTTCATACGATAAACACATATTACCATATAAGAAGCTTGAATAGATATTGTGGCATCTTAAATACGCTGAACCCAATATATGGCCTCTTACGCTACAGTCCAACCCACAACAGAGCAACATGAATAGTCGGTTTGCTTACCTTTTCAAATTAATACCATACTCCAATATTATTTACTAATATAATACCGGACATGATAGATTTATTTAAATCAATTTTCCAATAGCAATGGTACGGATACTGAACAATTCTGTTTCACAATTAAAAATTTGAGATTCACAAATAACTCTAAACAATAGCTACTTGTCATAATATGAATAACTGAAATAAAAAAATAAAAGTGTTTAAGATGATCAAGGAGAAAACAATTGCATGGTGATACGAGAATCTAACTTTTACTATGCTGGTCTGTCAAAAAAAAACTTTTACTATGCTGGTAGCTCACAGTTCGCTCGTCTCTATAAATAGAATATACTATTTTAGACGACTAGATAATCACAGGGTTCTAGATCTAATTCTAACTTAGTCTCTATTTTCTACCCATATGTTGTATCAACGAGAATTAATAAGTAATAATTTAAAACACAGGTAAACACATAAGTCACATAGTACATAACTCAGATCATGAAAAGGTCCGTCAAAATATTTTATAAAATATTTTTTGGGTCGAAAAGGATCATTATTACCATCTCTGGATACTTATTGGATCACTAAAAGGTTTCATAAAATATATAACCGGGTTCGTAAAGAAATTTGGAATTTAAAACTACTTTTATAACCTGCGGATTTTTTTCTCTAATCACAGAAATATTTGTTTCGCTTAAAATGGATTAATTAAAATTTAAATAATAAAAATAAATTAATAATTAAATTAATTGATTATTTAGATTAATTATTTATTAACCAAATTTAAATGAATAAATTCTTTATATTTTTTAAATAATTAAAATCTAATTATTATTAATTATATTTAAATAATAATTAATTAAATTAATCAACTAAAATAAATTAATCAATTAATAAAATTAATTAATGTATGATCCAAATAAATTAAAATATTTCTGAAATTAAAATAATTTATTTTGATTTTTAAAATATTTTTTGAATTTAAATTGATTTTTAAAACAATTTCTATTATTTAAAAAGAATTTTTTGAATTTTTAAAATAAAAAATTAAAATCCAGAAACATTTCTAAGTTTAGGGTTAGGGCTTAGAAGGATCTACCGGCGACCTGGAGGTTTAAGGTGGCCGGAAAACCAAGAACAAGCACCGAAATCTGGAAAAATTCCAGAAATCAGTGATCGTTGCGGTCACCTTGCCGGATTCCGGCAAGCCTCCATTTTAGCTCCTTTCGACTCCGTTTTAACTAGATTTTGATGTTAGCACATCCTACAATCACTCAACAATAACAATCAATCAAAAATAGAACCAAAATCGACTCCAAAATCAAATTTCGGCTAAAACCAGAAATCCGGTGAACTTCGATTTTCTGGCATTTGCATCAACATTTTCAACAAAAATGTTATCATCATCTTTATGAGTCATTTAAGACTCACTATCATCAAATTCACTATCATTTTCTTCACTAAGATCATTGCTATCATTAAATTCATAATCATCAGGACACATATTCTCATAATCTTCTTTACTTAATGTTTCTTCGGTATAGTGTTCCACAAATACATTAATCCTTTAATTGTTTTCCTTTGCATACCCAAGCATCATATTAACATCACCTTGATTTTGTAAGGGGATCAAACCAGTATTCATTGACTTGATCGATATCCTGAACCATATAGTCTTCATGCCACTATACCTTAATCCATTGGCAAAATCCTTAATTTCCTCAATACTTATGGTCTTCAACCCGTGTAAATCATAAAGACTCAATTCACCACCTACGTACTCTATATTTGTTTGCCACTTCATTGTTCCATCATGGTACATCCTTATACTAACCATATTTTCCTCACTAACTACAAAAATATACGATTTAAATACAACATATTAATCACCCATTTATGGAACTCAAATTACCACTTAATACATCAATGGATGTTGTAAATATTAAACTTAAAACATAAAAGTAAAGCACCCACATTACCTAAATAAGTCACACCAATTTATGGTACATTTCTTTTGCTAATTTGGTTGTGTTGTATTAAGCAAAAGGATGAAAAAACTTCACTCGACTCTAGAAGGAGATAGACATAAGTTACATCATGTAAAAAAGACTAACTCTTTACCTAAGTACAAATCAATAATCATAGACCATGATCCTGGAACACAAACATATATAGTCTAAAAGACTGAAAATCATAATGTCTTAACAAAATAACGAAAAAACATAATCAAAGCAATAGGAACAAGCATTAGATGTCATGATTAGCAGGCCAGAGCTCAACGTTCCCCTTCTTCTTCTTTGTTTTCTACTGATAGAGAGTAGAACCTGCATTCCTAGCAATCTCAGCCTTCCTCTCAACCTCGGTCATAGCTTGAAACATATCCAAACCTTGCTGCACAAAGTGCCCCTGTACTTGATCTTGTCTGCTTTTCTTGATATGCACTTTAGAAGAGATCTCCATAAGGTCATTTGTATCCTCTAACTGTTTATCCTCAGAAGAAGAGTATGTGGAGGCAGAGGTCTCATCTCGATATCCATTTGATTCAGAGAATTGATCATCAATTAATGGAATGTCTCATCGGCCTGGAGTTATACAATTAAGAGGGAACAAGTCATATAGGGTTTAATATGATCAAGCATTATATTTGTAGGACATGCACTAGGAGCAAAGCAAGCTTTCTTAATAGGCAATCCAGATCGGCACTATAAATTCATCTAATTGACCATACATTTTTACCAGAACTGAGCTAGGTCTTGGATGCATAAAATTAATTTCCATAAAAATTATAGCCTTGACTCCAGGCTCTTTCATAACAATAGCATGATAAGTGTCATGGGACAAAGCAAGAGGTTTCCCTAAAACTTTACTAGTATGACAAAGACCCTTGAACGACCAATACAAAAAAGGAACTTGAGTAAAAATGGCCCAAATAGTCAATTTACTAGTGGAAAAAGGCTTAGGAGCAAACTCAAACCAAATTTTCAGGTGATATAAGAGACCATCAATATCAAGAGGACTAAATTTTTGGGTCTTAGCCACACTAGACTCCTTTTGAAACTTAAACCAAATATTCAACATGATGTCTAAGAATATTACTGAGACTAACAAAATCATATATGCAAAAAATAGACTTTTTCATAGCATGAAAATCAAAATCCATCTTATCACACGAACTAAAGAAATAATATTTCCAAACTAAAGCAGATTCATTCAAAAAATCAATTGCGGGTTGCAAACAAGATTACCTATTTGCTCTAAATAGCACACTATCATCATTAATGAATAAATCATGTGAACTAAATGGATAAAGATGTAAAAAAACCCTGTTTTTGAATTTCCATCCGAGGCCTAGTTTGAGTCAAGTCATTGAAACCTAGGATTTCAGAAGAGGGCCTCTGAGTTACCTATTTTGTCACTCTATAATCTTTCAGCAACACTTGCTTCTGAGGAGTACTAAGGCTTCATATGTGGTCCCCCTTCACTTGAAAATTCAGGTTCAAGTTGTCGTTGCCAAGGGTTTGAGAATGTGAGGTCCCAACCTTGGATTCATCTTCAAGCTTTAGAAGACTAGTCAACCTGTGACTAGGGACCTTCACTGGAAGAGACTGGTTGTGAGAGATCGATGGAAAAACTCGACGTTGTGACATCGCAAAGAAAAAATAAACAGAAGTGTTCGAAAGAGAGATAACAAAACAAAAGGAAGAAACCTGATAGTAAAACCTTAAAAAGGGAGAAAAGGACACATAATTCAAGAAGAGAAACAAACAGAAAAGAGGGGATCTGAAGAGGTGGAAGGAGAAGGGGGATGAAAGAATAGGGAAAAGGAAGAGAGAAAGAAAATGAGAGATGACTCTTATTGAATTTTTTAGTTAGACACATAATTTTACAGTACATGAATGACAAGAGATTGTATTTATACATACCAGTCAACAAAGAATCTCTATTATTACTATCTCGTATGATCACTGAAGGCTCGATAAACATTCGAATAGAACTTCAGGCACAGATGAATCAGTTTAGCTTAGGAGGACATACAGAAACCCTAACCTTCCCTTTTTTGTTAACCTCTAATAATCAACTTTCTAAAACATGAGCTTACTTTGATCAAATCTTTTTCAATTTAGAGTTTTTTTAATTGGCTCCGTTTCTTTTCTGGGACAGCCGTAGAGGTCACTTGTAAAAATGGGACAGCTGAGTTCGTTGTTTCAAAAATGGGACATCTAATTGCCTAGATTGGTGATCATGAAAGCTGAGGAGTTGTGGAATGGGAAAGGAAATTTGAGTGAAGAGAGCCTGACAAGATGGCGTTCATGAAAGCAAAAAGGACTATGACAAGCGCCATTAAGCATGGCGCTCATGATAGTGCATGGCTTTGCCTTACACAGTCATGAGCGCCATATGCTATGGTGGTCACCAAAGAAACAAAAAAGAGGTGAACGCCATAGGATGTGGTGGTCACCAAAGATAAGAATTTTTTTATATTTTTTCTTTTATCTTCCTTTAATATTTAATTTCATAAATTACTTATCATTTTCCTATCCTCTTATCATTAATCTGAATATCTACTTTTACCTTGTCTGATTATCTACTTTTACCTGAATATCTGCTTTTTTGTATAATATCGTGTATCATTTTGATTTTGTGAATTTCTTCTCTCCGCTTCTTTGCTTCGAGCTTGCTTCTTTGTCTTGGTTACCTTCTTAGGTATGATTTTATAATTTATTAAAATTGTAAATTTGTTATCCTGCGATTATGTGTCAGTTCATATTATATATTCATGCATTTTAGTTTAGAATTAATATTATGTATAAATATGTGAAGTCCATTTTGATTATGTTAAATTTATATAAATTGGCTTCAAATATTGGTTTAACATAATAATTTTTGTAACTGCATGTTAGTTTAGAATTAATAATTATAATTTTTATCTTAATTATAATGTTATAATTATTTATCGTATTATGTATTGATGCATGTTAGTTTAAATTTGTATGTGTTATTGTTAATTAACGCATGTTAAATTATGTATTAACACTTTTTAAATTATGATAAATTTATATATGTTGTTATAATTGTTATTATAATTATTCATAAATAATAATGATGTCCAAAAATTTGTTAGTGCTTTGATATTAATCGTATTTGAAATATGTTAGGAATATATTCATTTAATGATGTAAAAAATGTTTGAATAGAGTCTATTATGGTTGTATCTGTAATAGAATAAGTCTTTCTAGTCTTTGATCAAATAAATGCAAATCAGAGTCTAGTTAGTCCCTGTACATGTATCAAGGTTATTTATACTTGGAAGATTTTTAGGAGAAATAAAACCAGAGTCTGGATGTCAATAAGAGTCCGGGAGTTGATCAGGGTCTATAGAGTATCAGAGTCTATAGTCTGTCAGAGACTGAAGATCATCAGAGTCTGAAGTCTTTCAAAGTCTATAAAGGTGAAGTTGAATTTTGAAGGTGAACATAATAAAGGAAAGTTTTCGAAAATAAAGACAAATATATTGCAAATATGCTATGGGAAGGAAGAAGAGTTATAAAAGGAATCTATCAGCTAATAGATATGAATTTATTCCTGATTAATTGTAATTGCATTATTAGTTGATAGGCAGTTCTCTATATAAATACTCGATGTAACCTAATGTAATTAGTCGAAGTTTAGAGAGAAAACAGATAGAGAGAGTTCATGTGAGAAACACAGAGTAGCTGCTAGGGTTTATGTACACGTTATGAGAGATGCTCAAAAGGAATGAGTACATCCATTGGAAGGTAAAGATGTTGCACCATTTGGAGGCTATAGACCCTGACTATCATGACAGGATTCATAATGGACCATAGATGCCCTCAAAACTTATTCCTCAAACCACCGTTGAATGGAAGATCATTGGTGAACACTTTGTTGATAAACCAAAAGCTGAGTGGTCAAAAGAGGACAAAGAGAATGTCCGTAAGGAGGCAAAAGTCAAAAACATCCTCTTTAACAGTTTGGATCTTTTCTCACAAACTGTGTAATATCATGCAAAACTTCTAAGGACATGTGGACAAAACTTGAAGTGCAATGGGAAGGAACCAAGGATGTCAAGAAGAATGCTAGGTTTTTGCTAATTCAGGAGTATGAATATTTTGAAGCAAAAGCTGGAGAAACTATCACTGAGATGTATGATAGGTTTACCAAACTCCTAAATGAGATGGTTATTCTTGGTAATATTAGTGTATGATTCTGAAGACATAAATACCAAGTTTCTGAGAGCCCTTCCTGAAAAATGGAATAATAAGACAACCGCTATTAGGGAAGCCAAAGATTTAGAAGAAAATCTTTGGAAGAATTGTATGGAAGACTCAAAACATATGTGGAACTCTTGATTCAGTCTGATAAAGAACGATAGGAAGAACCTAAAGAATCAAGAGTCAAGGAATTAAGGAAGAGGGTTAAAACTGTTATTAAGTCAGAGTCTACTAACACAGACTCTGATTCTGATGATGAGATATATATGAGTTAAATGATGACCATGTTTGCTAAGAATTCTAAAAGAAAGAAATTCAACAAAAGGACTGGAAAATTCAGCAAAAAGGTTGAGAAAGGCAAAAGCACCATAATCAAGCTTGACAAGGCAAAGGTCAAGTATTTCAACTGTGGAATATTGGGGCATTTTGCAACTCTGTGTAGAATGGATAAGAATAAAGGCAAAGGAAAAGCATTCATCTGAATATGAAAGGATTGGGAAGATTCAAGTTCAAAGGATGAAATAGATTATGAAAATCTAGCTTTGATGACGGTCTCCTCGGAAAAATCAGAATCTCCCACAAGATCTTCATCTCCTAAAACTCAGGTATCAATCTTCTCTTCTGAATCCTTACTTAATTTAGACTCTGATGGCATAAATATTGTTCAAAGTGAGGTTAAAAAGATAATGAATGAAGGGTTTCGTGCATGAAAACGCAGCGGAATTAACGTAAAAACAATAAAAATTCGAAACCCCATCGCAGGATCCGTGTATAACGTATGAACGATTATGGTGAATGAAAACTGTACCTTAGAACCTTTTCGAATTGCTGTTTAATAGGAGGTCCTTGCTTGATGAATCACAACTGTCCTTTACTTCAAGAACTGCTCTCTAACGGTATTCACACGAACGTCGAATCGTCCAACGATCAGCGGAGATGGTACTAGCCAAGAACAGCCACGAATTATCTCTTCTCTCTTGCTAACCTCTTTTTTTTCTTGAGCTGCTAGGGTTTTATCTTATAAAATGAATTCACAAGTCTTAGTATTATAAACACATCACAATGTATTTATATGAGCTAGAGATAATGGGCCAAACCCTAATCCATGAGGTTTCTTAAAAACCCATTCTGATTTTGGGTTTATTCATTAATCCGAATTCTAGTATTTTTATAATTAATCAAGCCTCACTTAATTAATTATAAATTTGAATTAATAATAATAACATTATTTAAATTCATAATTTAGATAAAGCTCTGTTTAAACGTTCTTTGTGTGTGACCATTTAGGTTATTATTACGTTGACAATAATTTTATTTTCTAATAATAAAATTATAAACAATGAGCTGCATCTAGTAATACATCATTGCTACCCAAGTAATAATAATAATTGGTGATTCAATTAAACCTGTCGTGAATAATGTACAATGTAATATAATCCCTTTAACCTTATATTATAGATCAAACTCGAGGCATGTAATGTGTCATCCTCGTCAACGTTTAATCCTGGTTTCCTTGATCAATGAGTGGACTATTAATCAAATCAATATTTGAGCATGGCCATGCATTTTATAGTCTCACTCAATCAAGAAGCCAATAATATCACTCCTAAAATGGGAGGGTTAAATTCTATATCTATCATTCATATTTCTCATACGATTCATAGCATACCCAATGTCCACCTTTTTCATTACCCGGTTAAATATAACTTTGAGTGTAATCAAATTATATTAATTCTCGTATAGAAATATAATGATTTCAACTCAAAGGATCATTACATCATTATCACAGTGAGAATATTGTTAGTGTAGGTGCCCTAGAGGCAATACAATTTTTCCTTTTAATAAACATTTATGTCATTTGATTATTCAATAAACGTATTTATTATGACTTTAATTACTGCGATATATTTGTTAGCATAATAAATGTCCTTAGAATCATGATACTCGTTATATAGTTTAAGTACATGACTTGAACTTGAGATTATATAATATATCATATTCTTAAAGGTTCCCTAGTCGAGTATTATTATGATAGGACAATAATAATACATAAATAGACTAGTATGTTGTTTGACAGATAACCACATCTCATTGGTTATAAGTATGGGGATACTAAAGTCAATACATAGGTACATGTAGGGGTACATGGTACTGGACAGACCCACAGTGAGATTCTTCATGTTTAATTAAGTCATAAGAAAGACTCACAGTGATAATGGTGTAATGATCCTCTGACTTGAGATCATTATATTTCTATACGAGGATTGATATAATTTGACTACATTAAAAGTTACCTTTGACCGGGTGATGATAAAAGTGGACATCGGGTATATCATGAGTCGTATGAGAAATATGAATGATAGATAAAGGATTTAACCCTCCTATAATTAGGAGAGATATTATTGGCCTCTTGATTGAGTGAGACTATAAAATGCATGGCCGTGCTCAAATAATGATTTGTTTTTCATAGTCTACTCATGGATCAAGTAAACCCGGATTAAATGTTGAAGAGGATGACTAAATACATGCCTCGAGTTTAATCTATAATATATATATGGTTAAAGGGATTATATTACACGGAAACATTAATCACGAAAGGTTTTATCGAATCACGATTTAATTATTGTTTAATTAGGTAGCAATGATGTATTACTAGATACCGCTCATTGTTTATAATTTTATTGGAGAATAAAATTATTGCTAATTAAATAATAGCCTATAGGGTCACACACATAGAGCACCTAGAGGAATAGTTAATTTAAATTATAGATTTAAATTAATTGATGATTAATTCGAATTTATTATATTAATTAAGTGAGACTTAATTAATTGAAATAAATTCGAATTTGAAGAATTATATTTCTGCCAATAATAATTAAGTGTGACTTAATTATTAATTAAATAATAGAAGCATGTTTTATTATTTAATCCTATGCCTACATGGGTTAGGTTTTTGCTAAAAAAGGCCCATTAACCAATCATTATAAATAGATAATGATAGGTTAAATGGCTAGTAAGTTTTTGAGAAAAAACGAACCCTAGCAGCAGAAAAGGCAGAGGCAGATTTCGAAATCATCTAGAGGAGGCTAGTACATCCGTTCCATAATCAAGATCGTGAGACGTTCTTGAAGGTGCTCGTGTGGATACC
Organism: Oenanthe sinensis; assembly: GCA_028671895.1. Lineage (NCBI taxonomy): Eukaryota > Viridiplantae > Streptophyta > Magnoliopsida > Apiales > Apiaceae > Oenanthe > Oenanthe sinensis. Next base: position 30,648,046 of record CM053800.1, read on the forward strand.
ATAGAGGTGTTTTCAAGAGGAAGACACAAGTCGTGAAAGCTAGGATCTCCGTTGAGTTCGTAGTAATCAAGACCAAATAAAGGTATGATTCCGTTTCACCATAATCTGTCAATCTTATACATGATCCTGCGTTAGGGTTCCGAAATTTTTCGTTATATTTACGTTTAACCGCTGCGTTTTATGCCTCGGAACCCAACAATGGCATCAGAGCTACGTGTATAAGGGACTGATTTGGTTACGTGTTTTATGTATTTGATGCATACATGCCTGTTTTGGTGACTGCCATGCCATGCTACTGCTTTGTCATAATCTGTTATGCGACTGCCATGCCTGTTATGAGACTGCTATGCTTCTGCCAATATGTAACTGTCAGAGAATGTATATTCAGTGTCTGATCAGAGTTTGTGAAATTGGGGCTGGGTCAGAGTTTAACAAACTCTGATGGACTCGCTCAGAGTTTAATAAACTCTGATGGTCAGGTCATAGTATAGGGCATGGTCAGAGTTTAATAAACTCTGATGGACTGTGCTGATCAGAGTTTAGCAGTAAACTCTAATGGACTGTTCTGATCAGAGTTTAGCAGTAAACTCTGATGGACTGTGCTGATCAGAGTTTAGCAGTAAACTCTGGTGGACTGTGCTGATCAGAGTTTAGCAGTAAACTCTGATGGACTGTATAAATTGCAGTGGGGAAAAAGGCCAACAGATATGATCTGTAGTTCAGAAATTGATGATTTCTGAATAGGACTGGTCTTCGAAAATAAAAATTTCCAAGCTGACCTGGCAGCTCGACCCCAGCTGGGGGCTGCCGCCCCCAGACCCCGCCCGGGGGCTGCCGCCCCCGAACCCCCGCCCAGGGGCTGCCGCCCCCGGACCCCCGCATTATTTTTGTTGTGTACTTGAGCATGGTGCTGGTTATGGCCCTTAGACCCCTAGATTAATGGTTTTTGGTTTTGGTTTTATAAATACGACTTGCATGTCGTTTTCTTCATTCTTGTAATTGTTTAACCTCGAATGTAACTCGAGTTTTCTTATGTAAGTACATTAGCTTAGGTTGTATTCAATTATTCCATGTAATGTACTTGAAGACTGAAAGATGATCCAAGAAGAGGAGCAGGCACTAGTGGATACAAGAAGAATGAAGACATGTAATTGTATTTATATTTTACTACCATAGATTGACTTTGATCCTTTCATTAGCTCGAAAGGATCACATAGGAAAGGGGCCATAACCAAGCACGTTTACATACTGCACTTTACATATTGATGTATGAATGATGCATGCTTTAATTAGATTAATCATGTATGTATGTATGTATGTATTAGATACGACACCCATGCCATGCTTGTTTAAACAAGATAAAATCTGTAACGACTCAAGATAAAATCTGTAACGATTCAAGATTTTAAAATCAACAAACGATCATGAGATTCTTGTGTTTATGAAATATGGATTTTTAAAACACGGAATTGAATATGGATTTTGATATCTATAATTGGGATTTTCTGACAAAAACGGATATGCGTATTCGTAAGGCTGATGGGTTTTAAGTGTGACCACTGGTATCCTCCATCTACCTGGGAAATGAACAATTTAAGATGTCAATTTGAAATATTTAGTTCAAGGAAAAATTGAGGATCTCTTCATGATGTGATCATGATCGTCGTAAAATTTTCTAAACCCCTTAACAAAATATTAAGTTTTAATCAGATGCTTTCCAATGAATGAACACTCATCGAATCCTAGATCGATTAGGGGAAAGACTGTCAGTGGCAGGGGACTCCTGTCTATCGTGGTGAGATGCGACGAATATAAACGGTTATATTCGGCCGTTGTATCATTGGGTCAAACTTAACTGAGTCGTCATAATAAGGTGAAAAGTAAACGGTTATATTCAACCATTATGAACTTAGAAGCATAGAGTTTGGTTAAAAATCTATTAGATAGATAAGATCAATCGTTGCTCACCAAACTATCCAAGAATTATATATGATATAATTGACAAATGTTGTCTACCTAAATAATCATTCTTAAGGACTTCCAGTGGTTGACTTCAGACATGACGAAATATGGATCTTGGCTCACTAGAAAGAATTATGGGATATACTTTCCAAATTAATAGTAAGGGCTATTGATTTGATAAAAATAGTGGGAGATATATTATGAATGTATCATAATCATTTGAACATAATAAATAACTCAGACAATCTAATGTTTATTTTGTGCTTTTATCATTGTAGATACCGAATAATGACAAACAACACAAACACACTATCCGTACGATCTGTCCTTGAGAAGGATAAGCTGACAGGAGGAAACAACTTCCTAGACTGGCAGAGGAATTTGAGGATTGTCCTCAGGCAGGAGCGCAAGCTTCATGTCATTGATATTCCTCCGGCAGGTCCCCTTCCTGAGGGCGCTACTGTTGAGGAACGAGCGGCCCACACAAAGGATGAGAATGATGCAACTGATGTTGCGTGTCTTATGTTAGCAACTATGAGTGCTGAGCTTCAAAGACAGCATGTGCATATGGATGCATATACTATCAATGAGCACTTGCAAAGCATGTTTGCAAGCCAAACTCGTCAAGAAAGGTTCAACACGAGCAAGTCACTCTTTAACTGCAAACAAGGGGCAAATGAACCAGTTGGCCCACATGTTCTGAAGATGATTGGTTACATTGAGTATCTTGATACTTTGGGTTTCCCGATTGGTCCGGAAACTGGTATTGACCTAATCTTGAATTCTTTGAACAACAAATTCACTCAGTTTGTTATGAACTACAATATGAATGAGTTTGACAAAACACCTACTGAATTGTTGGCTATGTTGAGAACATATGAGACCAACATGAAGACGGCTGAACCTGCTCCTATACTGATGGTGGGCAATAAAGGTAAGGCCAAAGGGAAAGGCAAGTGGAAGGGTAAGAAGAAGACAGGTTCTGATTCTACACCCAAGCCAAAGTCAGGTCCTAAACAGGCTTTAAAGCCTAAAGGTGGGGTCGCTAAGGGTGAATGTCACTACTGTAAGAAAACTGGTCACTGGAAGAGAAACTGTTCAGTTTACTTGGAGGATCTGAAGAAGAAGAGGGCTGAGCAAGCTTCTAATTCAGGTATATATGTTATAGAAGTCAATCTGTCTATTTCTACATCTTGGGTATTGGATACCGGATGTGCTTCTCACATTTGTATAAATGTGCAGGAAATGCAGAGAAGTAGGACATTGGCTAAAGGAGAAATGGACCTACGAGTTGGCAACGGAGCAAGAGTTGCTGCTTTAGCTGTAGGAACATATTATTTATCTTTGCCCTCTGGGCTAGTTTTAGAACTGGATAATTGTTATTACGTGCCTGCGATTCGCAGAAACATTATTTCTGTTTCTTGTTTGGACAAGAAAGGTTTTTCGTTTACAATAAAGGACAACAGTTGCTCTTTTGCTTTGAATGATTTAACCTATGGTGTTGCGCGTTTGTTTAATGGTTTATATGTTCTTGACTTAGATAATCCTGTCTGTAATATAGAAAACAAACGACTTAAAGTTAATGACTCAAATCAAACATACCTCTGGCATTGTCGTCTAGGCCATATAAATGAGAAACGCATATCCAAATTACATAAGGATGGATATTTGGATAAGTTTGATTTTGAATCATACCAAGAATGCGAATCTTGTTTGCTTGGTAAAATGACTAAAGCCCCTTTCACTGGTAAGGGTCAAAGGGCCACTGAACGTTTGGAGCTAATACATAGTGATGTATGTGGCCCAATGCGTGTGATGGCTAGAGGAGGCTACTACTACTTCATAACATTTACTGATGATTTCAGTAGATATGGATATATATATCTTATGAAGAATAAATCTGATTCTTTTGAAAAGTTCAAAGAATACAAAGCTGAAGTAGAGAAGCAAATTGGCGGAGGTGCAAGTATTAAAATCTTACGATCTGATCGTGGAGGAGAATACTTGAGCACTGAATTTAAAGATTATTTAAAGGAGTGTGGTATTGTATCACAACTCACTCCGCCAGGTACACCTCAATGGAATGGAGTTTCAGAGAGGAGAAATCGCACCTTGTTGGACATGGTGCGATCGATGATGAGTCATGCAGATCTTCCAATTACTTTCTGGGGTTATGCTCTAGAAACAGCGGCTTTCACACTTAACCGTGTTCCTACTAAGAAGGTTCAAAAGACTCCATATGAGATATGGGAGAAGAAACGGTCAGGCATGAGCTTTATGAAAGTTTGGGGATGCAAGGCGTTTGTGAAGCGTCAAGTATCTGACAAGCTTGGACCTAAATCTGAAGAGTGCAATTTTGTGGGATACCCTAAAGAAACAAAGGCGTATTATTTCTATAGTCCTTCTGAGCAAAAAGTGTTTATTGCTCGAGATGCTGTCTTCATGGAAAGGGATTTTGTTTCCAAAAGAAACAGTGGGAGAACTATAGACCTCGATGAAGATCGAGAACCACAAAATAGCATTGAACCTGAAGTGGAACAAGAGCAGGATAATAATAACGCTCAACAAACACAGGTTGTTCGTAGAACTGGTAGAATTCGCCATGAGCCAGAGAGATATGGATTTCTTTTGACTCAATGTGGTGATTTGATGCTCATAGATGAAGATGAGCCTCTCACATACCAAGATGCTATGAGCAGTCCAGAATCTAAGAGATGGCTAGAAGCCATGAAATCCGAGATGGAATCCATGTATGAAAACCAAGTATGGACTTTGGTTGATCCACCTGAAGGGGTAAAACCCATAGGGTGCAAATGGGTTTTCAAGAAGAAAACTGACATGGATGGAAATGTTCAGACCTATAAAGCAAGGCTAGTTGCAAAAGGTTTCAAGCAAATTCATGGTATTGACTATGATGAAACCTTCTCACCAGTGGCTATGGTCAAATCCATAAGGATTTTGCTTGCTATTGCAGCATTCCATGATTATGAAATCTGGCAAATGGATGTCAAAACAGCCTTCCTTAATGGAAGCCTTGAAGAAGATGTGGATGTGTACATGACACAACCTGAAGGTTTTGTCAGTCCAGGGAATGTTAGCAAGATATGTAAATTACGTCGATCCATTTATGGATTAAAGCAAGCCTCTAGGAGATGGAACATCCGTTTTGATGAAACTATCAAAGAGTATGGATTTGTTCAAAACGAGGATGAACCTTGTGTTTACAAGAAGGTTAGTGGGAGCCATGTGGCATTCATAGTACTATATGTTGATGACATACTACTAATGGGGAATGACATACCTTCTCTCAAGGCTGTTAAGATTTGGTTAGGGAGTAATTTCTCTATGAAAGACTTAGGAGATGCATCCTACATTCTAGGAATGAGGATCTATAGGGATAGATCTAGAAGGATGATCGGTCTAAGTCAGAGTACATACATCGATAAGGTTTTGCACCGTTTTGGTATGCAAAATGCAAAAAGGGGATATGTCCCCGTATCTCAAGGGATAACGATCTCTAAAGATCAGTGTCCGAAATCATTGGATGACAAGGACCGCATGAGTAAGGTTCCATATGCCTCAGCAATTGGATCCATCATGTATGCGATGGTATGTACTCGCCCAGATGTTTCGTATGCTTTAAGCATGACGAGCAGATACCAATCTAATCCAGGTGAAGGTCACTGGACGGCTGTCAAGAATATTCTAAAGTACTTGAAAAGGACTAAAGATTCATTCTTGGTGTATGGAGGAGAGGAGAAACTAGTAGTAAAAGGTTACACCGATGCAAGTTTCCAAACAGACAGGGATGATACTGTATCACAGTCTGGTTTTGTGTTTTGTCTAAACGGAGGTGCTGTAAGTTGGAAGAGTTCAAAACAAGAAACAGTAGCTGATTCTACAATGGAGGCTGAGTACATTGCAGCTTGTGAAGCGGCTAAGGAAGCAGTTTGGATTCGAAAATTCATTACTGAATTGGGAGTGGTTCCATCAATCGCAGATCCCATTGATCTATACTGCGATAATAATGGAGCCATTGCACAAGCTAAAGAACCTAGAGCTCACTCCCGAACCAAACATATACTCAGGAGATATCACCTCATTCGAGAGATTAATGAGAGGGGTGACATACACATATGTAAAGTGCACACAAATGATAACATTGCAGACCCACTGACCAAAGGCTTGTCGCAGCAGAAGCACGACGGTCACACTAGTTCCATGGGTATTAGATACATGGGTGATTGGCTCTAGTGCAAGTGGGAGATTGTTAGTGTAGGTGCCCTAGAGGCAATACAATTTTTCCTTTTAATAAACATTTATGTCATTTGATTATTCAATAAACGTATTTATTATGACTTTAATTACTGCGATATATTTGTTAGCATAATAAATGTCCTTAGAATCATGATACTCGTTATATAGTTTAAGTACATGACTTGAACTTGAGATTATATAATATATCATATTCTTAAAGGTTCCCTAGTCGAGTATTATTATGATAGGACAATAATAATACATAAATAGACTAGTATGTTGTTTGACAGATAACCACATCTCATTGGTTATAAGTATGGGGATACTAAAGTCAATACATAGGTACATGTAGGGGTACATGGTACTGGACAGACCCACAGTGAGATTCTTCATGTTTAATTAAGTCATAAGAAAGACTCACAGTGATAATGGTGTAATGATCCTCTGACTTGAGATCATTATATTTCTATACGAGGATTGATATACTTTGACTACATTAAAAGTTACCTTTGACCGGGTGATGATAAAAGTGGACATCGGGTATATCATGAGTCGTATGAGAAATATGAATGATAGATAAAGGATTTAACCCTCCTATAATTAGGAGAGATATTATTGGCCTCTTGATTGAGTGAGACTATAAAATGCATGGCCGTGCTCAAATAATGATTTGTTTTTCATAGTCTACTCATGGATCAAGTAAACCCGGATTAAATGTTGAAGAGGATGACTAAATACATGCCTCGAGTTTAATCTATAATATATATATGGTTAAAGGGATTATATTACACGGAAACATTAATCACGAAAGGTTTTATCGAATCACGATTTAATTATTGTTTAATTAGGTAGCAATGATGTATTACTAGATACCGCTCATTGTTTATAATTTTATTGGAGAATAAAATTATTGCTAATTAAATAATAGCCTATAGGGTCACACACATAGAGCACCTAGAGGAATAGTTAATTTAAATTATAGATTTAAATTAATTGATGATTAATTCGAATTTATTATATTAATTAAGTGAGACTTAATTAATTGAAATAAATTCGAATTTGAAGAATTATATTTCTGCCAATAATAATTAAGTGTGACTTAATTATTAATTAAATAATAGAAGCATGTTTTATTATTTAATCCTATGCCTACATGGGTTAGGTTTTTGCTAAAAAAGGCCCATTAACCAATCATTATAAATAGATAATGATAGGTTAAATGGCTAGTAAGTTTTTGAGAAAAAACGAACCCTAGCAGCAGAAAAGGCAGAGGCAGATTTCGAAATCATCTAGAGGAGGCTAGTACATCCGTTCCATAATCAAGATCGTGAGACGTTCTTGAAGGTGCTCGTGTGGATACCATAGAGGTGTTTTCAAGAGGAAGACACAAGTCGTGAAAGCTAGGATCTCCGTTGAGTTCGTAGTAATCAAGACCAAATAAAGGTATGATTCCGTTTCACCATAATCTGTCAATCTTATACATGATCCTGCGTTAGGGTTCCGAAATTTTTCGTTATATTTACGTTTAACCGCTGCGTTTTATGCCTCGGAACCCAACAAATATCTTATGACACTTATTAACATGTAGATTCTCACAACGGGTCAGTCCAATGCCATGCACTGAGACATGCACTTATGTTCTTGACTTTAGTATCACCATACCTATGACCAATGAGATGTGGTCATCAGTCAATAAGCATGCTAGTCTTATTGCATTATTATTGTCCTTAAATAATAATACTCGACTAGGGACTTTTAGGAATAAAATACTATTCATATAATCTCATTTTTAAGTCACATACTTAAAGATATATATTATGTATTAATATTCCAAGGACTTTTATTATTCTTTCAATTTATGACGCAGTAAATAAAGACATAATAAATATTAATTAAATAATCACATAAAACATAATCCTTAATTATTTTCAATAAAACATTAAAAGTATTGTCTCTATGACACCAATACTAACAATCTCCCACTTGTACTAGATCCAATCTCTCATGTATCTAATACCCATGGAACTAGTATGACCTTCGTGCTTCTGCAGCGACAAAGCCTTGGTCAGTGGATCTGCAATATTCTCATTTGTATGCACTTTACATATATGTATATCCCCTCGATTATTAATCTCTCGAAAAAGATGATATCGTCTGAGTATATGCTTTGTTCGGGAATGAGACCTTGGTCCCTTAGCCTGTGAAATGGCTCCGTTATTATGGCAGTATAAATCTATCGGATCTGCGACCGAAAGAACCACACCAAGTCCTGAAATAAAATTCTGAATCCAGACAGCCTCCTTGGCTGCTTCACATGCAGCAATATACTCAGCCTCCATTGTAGAATCGGCAATCGTCTCTTGCTTTGAACTTTTCCAGATTACAGCACCTCCATTTAGACAAAATACAAAACCAGACTGAGAGATCGAATCATCCTTGTCTGTTTGGAAACTAGCATCGGTGTAACCTTTTACAACCAGCTTTTCTTCTCCTTCATATACCAAGAATTGATCTTTAGTCCTCTTCAAGTACTTAAGAATATTCTTGACTGCCGTCCAGTGACCTTCACCTGGATTAGACTGGTATCTACTCGTCATGCTCAAAGCATACGAGACATCAGGACGAGTACATATCATTGCATACATTATGGAACCAATTGTCGACGCATATGGAACTTTACTCATACGGTCCTTATCATCCAATGACTTAGGACTGTTTTCTTTAGAGATCGATATCCCATGAGACATAGGGACAAATTCCCTTTTAGCATTTTGCATCCCAAATCGATGCAAAACTTTATCAATGTATGTACTCTGACTTAGGCCAATCATTCTTCTTGATCTATCTCTATAGATCCTGATACCTAATATATAGGTCGCATCGCCTAAGTCTTTCATTGAGAAATTTTTACCCAACCAAGTCTTAACAATCTATAAAGAAGAAATGTCATTCCCTATTATTAATATGTCATCAACATATAATACTAGGAATGCCACATTGCTCCCACTAACCTTCTTGTAAACACATGGTTCATCTTCATTTTGAATAAACCCAAACTCTTTGACGGTTTCATCAAAACGAATGTTCCATCTCCTCGAGGCTTGTTTCAATCCATAAATGGATCGACATAACTTACATACCTTTCCAGCATGCTTTGGATCAACAAAACCCTCAGGCTGTGTCATGTACACATCCACATCTTCTTCAAGGCTCCCATTTAAGAAAGCGGTTTTGACATCCATCTGCCAGATTTCATAATCATAGTAAACAGCTATAGCAAGCAAAATCCTGATGGACTTGACCGTAGCCACTGGTGAAAAAGTCTCATCATAGTCAATACCATGAATTTGCTTGAAACCTTTTGCCACCAATCGTGCCTTATAGGTCTGTACATTACCATCCATGTCGGTCTTCTTCTTGAAAACCCACTTGCACCCTATAGGTTTTACCCCTTCAGGTGGATCAACCAAAGTCCATACTTGATTGGTATACATGGATTCCATCTCAGATTTCATGGCATCCAGCCATCTCTTGGATTCTGGAGTGTTCGTACCGTCTTGGTAGGTGAGAGGCTCATCTTCGTCGATAAGCATCACATCACCATCTTGAGTTAAGAGAAATCCATAATATCTCTCAGGCTCATGGCAAATCCTACTAGACCTACGAACGACCTGTGTTTCTTGAGCAGTATTGTTATCTTGTACATTCTGCTCAGGTTCCTCCATTGGTTCATTGTTATCTTGTGGGTCTCGAATTTTATCGAGTTCTATTATCCTCCCACTGTCTTTCTTAGACAGCATTTCTCTTTCAAGGAAAACTGCAGTTCGAGCAACAAACACTTTGTTCTCGGAAGGATTATAGAATGAATAACCCTTTGTTTCAATTGGGTATCCCACAAAATTACATTTGTCTAATTTAGGTCCTAGCTTGTCAGAAGTTAAACGTTTCACAAACGCTTCACATCACGATATTTTCATAAATGACATGCTATGACGTTTCTCAGTCCATATCTCATATGGAGTCTTCTGAACCATTTTAGTACGAACTCAGTTAAGTGTATAAGCAGCCGTCTCCAGAGCGTAGCCCCAGAAACTAATTGGAAGATCTGCATGACTCATCATTGATCGCACCATGTCCAACAAGGTACGATTTCTCCTCTCAGAAACTCCATTCCATTGTGGTGTTCCGGGAGGTGTGAGTTGTGATACAATACCACACTCTTTTAAGAAACTCTTAAATTCATGGCTTAAGTATTCTCCCCCACGATCAGATCGTAGAGTCTTAATACTTCTGCTAGTCTGCTTTTCTACTTCAGCTTTGTATTCTTTGAACTTTTCGAAAGAATCGGATTTGTTCTTCATAAGATACATATATACATATCTATTGCAATCATCAGTAAACGTGATAAAGTAGTAAAAGCCACCTCTTGCCATAGTACGCATAGGACCACATACATCACTATGTATTAGTTCTAATCGTTCAGTGGCCCTTTCACCTTGTTTAGTAAAAGGAGCTTTAGTCATTTTTCCAATGAGACAGGGTTCTCATTTATATGGCCTAAACGACAGTGCCAAAGGTATGTTTGATTTGTGTCATTAGTTTTAAGTCGTTTGTTATTCACATTATAGATGGGAGTGTCTAAATCAAGAACATATAAACTGTTAAACAAACGTGCAAACCCATAGGTAACATTATTCACAGAAAAGGAACAACAATTGTTCTGAATTGAAAAAGCAAAACCTTTCTTGTCCAAACAAGAAACCGAAATAATGTTTCTGCAAATTGCAGGCACGTAAAGACAATTCTCAAGTTCTAAAATAAGCCCAGTGGGAAACGATAAATGATAAGTCCCTACAGCCAAAGCAATAACCTTTGCTCCATTGCCAACTCGTAGGTCGACCTCTCTCTTAGCCAAAGTCCTACTCCTTTGTAGTCCTGCACATTTATACAAATGTGAGAAGCACATCCAGTATCCAATACCCATGATGTAGAAGTGGACAGATTGACTTCTATAACATAAATACCTGAATCAGAAGCTTGACCAGCCTTCTTCTTCTTCAGATCCTCCAAATAAGCGTGACAGTTTCTCTTCCAATGACCTGGTTTACCACAGTAGTGACAATCACCCTTTGCAACAGCACCCTTAGGCTTTAAAGCCTGTTTGGGATTAGTCTTTGGCTTGGGAGCAGAATCAGATCTAATCTTCTTCTTTCCCTTCCATTTACCTTTCCCTTTAGCCTTACCTTTCTTGTTCACCATCAATATGGGAGCAGGTTCGGCCTTTTTCATGTTGGTTTCAGCAGTTCGCAACATAGCCAACAATTTAGTAGGTGTTTTGTCTATCTCATTCATATTGTAGTTCATAACAAAATGAGTGTAGTTGTTGTTCACAGATTGTAAGATTAAGTCAATCTGAGCTTCTCAACCAATCGGGAAACCCAAAGTATCAAGATACTCAATATAACCTATCATCTTCAGAACATGTGGTTGAACATGTTGATTCTCTCCCTGCTTACAAGCGTACAGTGCTTTGCTCGTGTCGAACCTTTCTTGTCGAGCCTGTCCTTCAAACATCCTTTGAAGGTGTTCAATCATCTCATAAGCATCCATATGCTCATGTTGTTTTTGAAGCTCATCACTCATGGTTGCTAGCATGAGACACGCCACATCAGTCGCATCATCAATATGCTTCTGATAAGCATTTTGTTGAGCGCAAGTTGCATTCTCAGCAGGAGGAGTAGGAGAAGGAATTTCAATGACGTGGAGCTTACGCTCTTGCCTGAGGACAATCCTCAAATTCCTATACCAATCAAGGAAGTTAGTTCCTGTCAGCTTGTCCTTCTCAAGGGTTGCTCGTACGGAGAAAGTATTTGTATTGTTTGCCATTTAAATATCTACAATGTTAAAATGCATAAATTTAGTTAGTCTGTAGAATTATGTTTAAGTGATTATCATATACATTCATAATATATATCTCCCACTATTTTATTCAAATCAATAGCCCTAACTATTAATTCGGAAAGCATTTCAATAAATCTTTTTAGTGAGCCAAGATCCATATTTCATCCATGTTTCAAGATAGCGTTGGCTAATACACCCAAAACACGGCTATTTAGGTAGACAACATTTGTCAATTATATCAAATATAACTCTTGGATAGTTTGGTGGAACAACTTTTTGTACACATTTATCCAATAAATCTCACCAAACTCTATGCCTCTAAACCCACAATCCTATTGTGATGATTTAGTTAAGTTAGACATAATGTTTAATAAACAAAGTACAATTACTTATCACATTTTCCCATGATTGATAAGAGCACTTCACTTTGGCAAACCCACCCCTTCTCAATCTAGATCTTGATGTGTTTAAAACATTGGAAGGCATCTATATTAACTTAATATTTATTTAGGGATTTATTATTTAACGATCATGATCCCATCATAAAGAGATTCTCAATTTTTCCTTGATTAAATAATCCATTTCAATATTCTTCAATGGTTCTATCTCCAGATCATTGGAGAAGTCACAAGCGGTCTCACTTAAAACCCAACTTTCTTACAGATTAAATTAATAATCCGTTGTTGACAAAATCTCCCCATATCAGAAAAATGAAAATTCATATTCAATACTGTGTTTCATAAACACAAGAATCTCATGATCGTTTGTTCAATTTTAAAATCTTGAGTCGTTACAGATTTCATCTTGTTTAAACAAGCATGGCATGTGTGTCGTATCTAATACACACATACATGATTAATCTAATTAAAGCATGCATCATTAACTATTCTATACTAACATTCATACATCCATATGTAAAGTGCAGTATGTAAACGTGCTTGGTTATGGCCTCTTTCCTATGTGATCCTTTCGAGCTAATGAAAGGATCAAAGTCAATCTATGGTGGTAAAATATAAATACAATTACATGTCTTCATTCTTCTTGTATCCATGGGTGCTTGCTCATCTTCTTGGATCATCCTTCAATCTTTAAGTACATTACATGGAATAATTGAATACTACCTATAATAATGTACTTAGATAAGAAAACTCGGGTTACATTCGAGGTAAAGCAATTACAAGAATGAAGAAAACGACATGCAAGTCGTATTTATAAAACCAAAACCAAAACCATTAATCTAAGGGTCTTAAGGCCATAACCAGCACCATGCCCACATAACAATTACTGACATCTCAGAACACATAATCATATCATCATGCATCATATATATCAAAATCAGAAAATTATAAAAAAAAACAGAAATTGATTTCAAAATAGTAAATCGCATTTTTGAGGCCTTAAACGATGTCAAATGGCCAAAAAACACCATAGGTCACGGCAAAGCCATGGTTTTTGCTCGTGGCGATTTTCCCTTTCCAGAAAGAGTAAATTCGACCCATTCTGACTCAGTCGAGAAACACTGTTTATCTGTAAATCTACTATTCACAGAACCTGCATCTTATGCAGTTGCGTTTCTTACGGATTCAGAACGATTCTGATGACCTTCTCTGGACTGTATCTTGTATCACATACATACAGTTCATCACACATATCATGTCATAACAGATTATAACATTACAGATCACATATATTCATCATAACATATTACAATTCGAATATACATGAAAAACGTAGCATGACAATAGCATGACAGTCATCAAACATGCACATATGCATCAAATACAGAAAACACGTAGCCAAATCATCCTATTATACACGTAGCTCTGATGCCATTGAAGGGTTTCGTGCATGAAAACGCAGCGGAATTAACGTAAAAACAATAAAAATTAGAAACCCCATCGCAGGATCTGTGTATAACGTATAAATGATTATGGTGAATGAAAAGTGTACCTTAGAAGCTTTTCGAATTGTTGTTTAATAGGAGGTCCTTGCTTGATGAATCACAACAGTCCTTTGCTTCAAGAACTACTCTCTCACGGTATCCACACGAACGTCGATTCGTCCAACGATCAGCGGAGATGGTACTAGCCAAGAACAGCCATGAATTATCTCTTCTCTCTTGCTGGCCTCTTTTTTTTCTTGAGCTGCTAGGGTTTTATCTTATAAAACGAATTCACAAGTCTTAATATTATAAACACATCATAATGTATTTATATGAGCTAGAGATAATGGGCCAAACCCTAATCCATGAGGTTTCTTAAAAACCCATTCTGATTTTGGGTTTATTCATTGATCCGAATTCTAGTATGTTTATAATTAATCAAGTCTCACTTAATTAATTATAAATTCGAATTAATAATAATAATATTATTTAAATTCATAATTTAAATAAAGCTCCGTTTAAACGTTCTTTGTGTGTGACCCTTTAGGTTATTATTACGTTGGTAGTAATTTTATTTTCTAATAATAAAATTATTAACAATGAGCGGCATCTAGTAATACATCATTGCTACCCAAGTAATAATAGTAATTAGTGATTCAATTAAACCTTTCGTGAATAATGTACAATGTAATATAATCCCTTTAACCTTATATTATAGATCAAACTCGAGGCATGTATTGTGTCATCCTCGTCAACGTTTAATCCTGGTTTCCTTGATCAATGAGTAGACTATTAATTAAATCAATATTTGAGCATGGCCATGCATTTTATAGTCTCACTCAATCAAGAGGCCAATAATATCACTCCTAAAATGGGAGGGTTAAATTCTATATCTATCATTCATATTTCTCATACGATTCATATCATACCCAATGTCCACCTTTTTCATTACCCGGTTAAAGATAACTTTGAGTGTAATCAAAGTATATTAATTCTCGTATATAACTATAATGATTTCAAGTTAGAGGATCATTACATCATTATCACAGTGAGAATATCTTATGACATTTATTAACATGTAGATTCTCACAACGGGTCAGTCCAATGCCATGAATTGAGACATGCACTTATTTTCTTGACTTTAGTATCACCATACCTATGACCAATGAGATGTGGTCATCAGTCAACAAACATGCTAGTCTTATTGCATTATTATTGTCCTTAAATAATAATACTCGACTAGGGACTTTTAGGAATAAAATACTATTCATATAATCTCATTTTTAAGTCACATACTTAAAGATATATATTACGTATTAATATTCCAAGGACTTTTATTATTCTTTCAATTTATGATGCAGTAAATAAAGACATAATAAATATTAATTAAATAATCACATAAAACATAATCCTTAATTGTTTTCAATAAAACATTAAAAGTATTGTCTCTAGGACACCAATACTAACAATGACCAACTATAGATCATTCACTAATGACAATGATAGGTTAACAGAAGAAAACCTAACCTTGATGAGTATGAATAACCACCTATAGTTTGAATTAGTTCTTATGAAAGACTATAAAAAGGATTTTGAGAAGTATAAAAACAACTATGTTGAAATCTTAAAAGCCTATGATTATGTTAGAAAAGAACTAGAAGAAGAAAGGCTTAATTTCAAAGTGTGGACAGACTCTGGTAGAAAGGTCCATGAAATTCTCAATGACCAAAATATGGGTCAAACTGCTGGTCTAGGCTATGATAAGAGTCAAGGCAAGAGACCTGTTGTTGACAATGACAATATAGTAGAAACTAGTCAATCAAGTGAGACTAAAAACAGAAATACCTTTACCCCTATCAAGTTTGTGACTTCTAATGTTAAATCTACTACCTCTAATGACACTCATCTGCTCATGATATCTCTAGGGATAACAAAAAGACAGATAAAACAGGACTACAAAAATCCATGAAAAATGTTAACATAGGTTTTCTGTCCAAGTCTAAGTTGAAAGAAAGACTGGATAACTTACCTGAGTCTAGCAAGACTATGAGAAATAGGAATGGTAAAGAAGGCACTCATAAGACCAATAACTATAAAAAAAGATCCTAACTCCCCTAGAAAGAAATGTTATATATGTGGAAACAACAACTATCTTGTACTAGATTGTAAAACAAAGATTGAGAAAAAGTCAGAGTCTAGACCCCCTCAGACTCTGATTAGTCACTACATTCTATAAAAACTCTGTTAACATTGTGGTAGCATATTTCATTCTATTTATATATGTTGGGACTATCATGATTTGTATTTATTTTCCTAGTTACACAAGTAGAAGGAGGGTTGAATACTTGTGTTCTCTTTTTGCCTGTTTTAAAATCAAACTCAACAGATTTAATCTTCGAACAATTAACAAAGATCAAATACAAAGTTATAAAGGAATAATGTTTGTATTAGTGAAGAATGAATACAAACTCTCTTAGTGTGTACACAAACCCTATCAGCTACTCTGTGTTTCATACATCAACTCTCTCTATATGTTTTCTCTCTAAACATCGACTAATTACATTAGGTTACATAAAGTATTTATATAGATAACTGCCTATCAATTAATAATGCATTTACAATTAAACAGGAATAAATTCCTATTTATTAGCTGATAGATTTTTTCTATAACTCTCCTTCCTTCCCATAGCATATTTGCAATATATTTATCTTTATCTTCGAAAACTTTCCTTTACTGTGATCACCTTCAAAATTCAGCTTCAAGTTTATAGACCTCGAAAGACTTCAGACTCTGATGATCTTCAGTCTCTGACAGACTATACACTCTAATAGTCTATAAACCCTGATCAACTCCCAGACTCTTATTGACATCCAGACTCTGGTTTTATTTCTCTTGAAAATCTTCTAATTTTAAATAACCTTGATACCTGTAAAGGGACTAACTAGACTCTGATTTGCATTTACTTGATTAGAGACAATAAAGACTTATTCTATTACAGATACAACTATGATAGACTCTGTTCTAGCATTTTGTACATCTTCAAATGAATATATTCCTAAAAATCTCCCATATTTATGCTTTATAAAATTTAAACATAAATCAAGGTTTGATGATGTCAAAATTAAAGAATCAAATAAGTAATCTAGAATAGTATATATATATATATTACAAGGAAAAAGAATTAATTTTCTGTTTATCTTCTCAAAAGGCTGAATTTCTTGACAGAAATGAGTTTAAAATCTTTTATTCTGTATCAGCCAAAGCTCTACTTACAAATCTCTTCAATTTCTTCATTTTTACACTTGATTTGATAATAAGCTACTCTCATATCATTTTCACTACATTCTTGTTCTTTTAAATCTTTCAATATTAGGACATTAACTTTTCCACTCATAGGTTGAAACCCAAAGTAATGACCCACACCTTCTTGAAATTTAATTTGCTTTACTTCTAGTGGCATGTCTTGATTATACCTTTCAGCATCAATATACTTCAAAGAAAATTTGCCCATCTGTTTATTTGCATGTTTGTGCAGAGTCGGCTTCCTATCAATTTCAATCACCCAATTCCTTGTCATTCTTTCTTTGCTTCCATTTACTTCAGCTGCTGTAGACAAGAGAAATTTGATATACGGTAACTCCACAACTTGCTTGAAGAAAATAAAGTTTGACTGGCTAACCCACCTTATAGTTCATCCCTCCATAAAGTATATCAATTCTCAGTTTTGATCTTTTTAATTTAATACTAATCTCCTGGTAACTTCTTTTCAAAAACATTATACACAATTTGAGCAGACACCACTTTGTTTAGATGTTTTTGGGTGATCTTTTCAAACTGTCTATTTGTAAGTGAGTGAGGGTCAGCAACTAGATTTGTAGTTCTGTCTATATCAGATGCTTATATGCCTCTAAGCCCTTTTTTCTCTTAACTTTCAATTGAGTATTTTGTTGGCTTCATTTCTAATAGCTAGGTTCTTTTGTTTCTTCAACCTTTTTCTCATTAGAGTCTGAACTCTGTCTTTTCCTACCAGAGTCTGATGTAGATTATGATGTCCCATGTCCAGTTCTTGACTGGTGTGATTGTGATTTAACATACACTTCATATTTGTTGCACACCACCAAGACCCCTAGGATCATGAGAACCATCACCTTCATCATCATCATCATCATCTTTCCTCCTTTTAACTCCCTTGGAATCATCTTTGCATTTTTCATCCTTATTATTCCTTGAACAATCACCAACTTTTTATCCCCCTTTTTGAAATCATCACCACCAATGACAACCAAAAGAATATTTTTTAATACCGAAAAAATATTGGTCTGAGCAGCAATGACAAAATCCACTTTGGTAGTAAGAGCACAAACTGAATTTTGGAGAGTAGTCTGTTGGGCCTTGATTTCAGCAATGGAATCTTTAACAGATTCATCCTTCTGGACATGAAGTGTTTGCAAGATTTCAAATGTGGCTTTGAGTTTAGTTGTGGTAGTATCTACATTAGTTAACTTAGTGTGAATATGAAAAATGTCTTTGACCACTTTATCCAATTGTTCAACAATATTTTCTTTTTCAACCTGTATATCAGCATCAATAGCTTTACTTTCTTCAATGAGATAGACATCAGGGTCTTCATCGGGATAATGACCATGATCAGCCTAGAAAGTCTTCTTTTGAAATGCCTTGAGCCTATCATATTTATGGATTTAAAGTATGCAGTCAAAAATGTCCTTATCAACAACACCAAGAGACTGTGTTGTTTCCCAATGTTGTGGAAAAACATGATCAAAATAATTGAAAGATGGATTCACCTCCCCTTCATCTTTAGAGGTATAATTATCAGTAACAGTAACATCCACATGCTCAATCTTTCTTACAGGAGTGATAGACTCTTATGAAGGTATAAACTCTAACACTGCAAAAGGTACTATAGACCCTGACTCCTCAACAAAATGATCAAGACCTGTAGACTCTAGAAGCCTTTTTTAAATTGGATTGATTAATAGAGGTTATTCTGACTTCAAAGATGTAGTATCAGGTTGAATTGAAGTATCATCCACCAAAGCCTCCCTGGCTATATCTGCTCTCCTAGCTAGAGAAGCCACTAAGTGATGTTGTGGTCTATATTTAATTAATTTTTGAGCAGCAATAGACTCTTCCTTCTTGCCAATCTGAAAAATTAAAAAAAAGGAAATTATTGGTCCCAATAAGTGAAGCTAGGTTCAGGAAAATCTAATCTCTCATTCTCAC
The DNA here is from genome assembly GCA_028671895.1 of Oenanthe sinensis. Taxonomy (NCBI): domain Eukaryota; kingdom Viridiplantae; phylum Streptophyta; class Magnoliopsida; order Apiales; family Apiaceae; genus Oenanthe; species Oenanthe sinensis. Next base: position 30,667,293 of record CM053800.1, read on the forward strand.
AGTGGGGTTGGACACCCACTTTCAATTTGGTTAGGTGCACTCATAGGACCTGTAGAAGGGGGGTTAAGAGAGATTGAATGTGCTTCAATACATGAACCACCTTGATGGAAGGAAACCCCTTCAAATGTCTGAAGGCTAGGGGTTTCCTCCAAGAAGTGAGCATCAACAGTAACAACAACATCCACCGGCTCATCAGTAATAAGTTGAGTTGGCAAAGAGGGCATATCAGCATGTTTCTCTATCCCACTATCACCCAACCTCTGATTAGGTAGTTCTTGTGTGGGTGAGACAGACTAAACATCTATACTTCTAGCCACCTCTAGTGCACTAGTACCCTCTCACAGCTTCCTTCCAGCACCCTCTACCTCTTGTTGTTCTTCAATTATTAATGCATCAATGTTTCTATGATATGCCCTTGCATTGATTGCATTAAGTGCCTAGGCTTTTGTGAGATGGAAAAGATCATGTAGTTCTTTACTGAAATTCTTGTAGTACTGGCCCTTGTATTGATCCAATCTACTCTGGTAGGTACGATATAGATAGATGTTTGGAACTTTCCCTATCTTGTGGACAATGTAGTCAACCACCTTGAAATGCATATGACAAGGCATACTTGTAATTATTAGATGACAAATTAACTCAGATTAGAAAGGGAAGTAAATAATAAATGCAATAACAGGAATCAAGTTAAAAAAAAGTCAACTAGACACGAAGAATCAGAATATTAGATGATATAGAAGATTTCAAGTGCCTACTACACGAAGATTCCAGAAGAAGAAACTTATAGAGTAAAAACAGAAGCAGACAAGACAGGACAAGACAAGATATAAAGACCACTACAGCAGAAATGAGAATCAACATTGTAGTTAGTCATCCGTGAACCAGACCAGTGCACAGGGTGTCAACAATGTCAAGGAAGATTCGTCATCAAGAAGTTCAAATGGTTAGAAAGGTTATTGTTGAAGAACAGAAGAGTTTGATCTACATCAACAATGGTCTTACAGTCAAGACTTTAATTTAATTATCTATTAATTAAATTAATTAGTTAATTTAATTAGTAAATTAATTCACTTAGAATTAATTTATTTCTTAAATTAATTAAAGGATTAATTAATTTAGAATTATTTTAGAATAAAGAAGACAGAAGCTGGAAAATCAAAGGGATACATGTTTGTTTGGAATGCAGTATACATGAGTCAGAATCCAAGATTGAATATTTGACTGGATACAGCTAAACAGGCCTGACGGTACTGACATTGAAGATAAGACGGAAAAAGAATTGACACAGAAGAAATGCAGAGTCATATATTCTTAAAAGTGAAACCCATGTTGGAATTGATTGATCATTTCCAAGTCAAAAGGAGTTCGGTTCTAGACGTTCAGAAGACCGCAACTTAGAGCGTAAGGATTTATTTTTATTAATATATATTTTATTTATTTAATAAATTATATTTATAAATATCTAAATAATATTATATATTTATTTTTATAATTTCTGAATTAAATTTATTATTTATTAATAAAAGATTATAAGTTGTGTGTGTCTAAAAGCATATCTATGAAGCTTATCCATAATAAGATAAAATAGAACCCTTTGCTTTCCAAATTGAATTGGCAGGTGATTAAAGAATCCAATCCAAGGCTGTCACGTGTCCAATCAAATGGAAAAGAAATGAAAAAGTCTTACCGAATTTCCTTTAAGACTATCAAAGGTCTTACCGAGTTCAAGATTAAAAGGTCTTACCAAAAATTACATTTGAAAAGGTCTTGAAGATGCAAGTAGGAAAAAGGCTTACCGAATTTTAAAGTGAAAAAGGTCTTGCCTGAGCTTGGAAAAAGTCTTACCAATTTTTCAGAAGGTCTTACCGAGTTTCAAAAGTCTTGCCCACTGATTTATCAAAATTCTGAAGGCATAATTAATTGTGTTTTAAAAGTCGTTAGAAAAGTCTTGTCAGCTTACACCTCTATAAATATGAGGCAATTGGCTTCATTTTTCAAGTGAGTAGAAAATATTCAAATTCAGTAATTTGTCTGCAAAGTTATGTTCACATACTTTCTATGCTGGTTTGAATTTTAATTCCTTAAATAGAACAGTTGATGTCAAATTTGGTCTAGGAATTAAATAAATATTCTAAGGAATATTGTAACACCTTTTCAAGTTTAATATACGTATTTAAATTTAATTTTTTAAAAATAATTTTAATTATTCTTGATAAAAAAATATTCTTTTAAATCAGAATAATCTGCGAGAAAATCTTAAGATTGTGTTCAACCTTTCTTCTACAATCTTATATAGGGACCAACACACCTTCCTTGAAAGAGGCTGAAAATTTGAAATCCATTGAACGGATATCCTGTAGATAATCCCATTATCCCAAATTGCATCATAGTTAAAAAATAGTGGCTCAGTCTCAGTTTCCAACTTAGCAACAGACTCTGACTCTCTCCTTTTGAGGGGCTTTAGTCTTTTTAACCTTCTTAATTTTTGGTTTTTCAGAGTCTAGAACACCAAGTACTTTGAGAACTTCATTTTCCTGCCTACTATGATCCCAACTACTTGATTTTGTAATGAAGAGTTCAAGAGATAGTTGTATAGATTGGTGACTGCATCATGCAGACATATGTATCTCCACCTCTATTCTCTTTCTTAGGGCATCATAAGTAGATAGAAGATCCAAGACTTGAGATTGAGTCTGATATTGTTCTGGATCTTCAACTGGTTCCACCAAATGATATAAGAATAACAACACCTCATCAGTAGGAGTGATAATTGAATCAATGAGACATGAGGCTGCATCTATTGGTATTTCTTCCCAAAATGTTTCATGATCAGAGTCTAAAAGCAGTCTAGACTCTAACTCAACATTAGACTTGAAAGAATTTATGCACCAGCGGAAGCATTGAATAACATTTATTTGCATATATTCCTATATATACATACATATATATACAAAACTATTTTATAAATTGAAGAATACCTCGATTGCTTTCCGGCAACAGCTAGAGAAGATCTTGTTCTTCAATCCTTGCAATCACCCCTCAAGTGTGGAGTGCTCTAAAGATATCCACCAAGAATCAAACTAAAAGATGAAGGAGGAGGCTAGAGAGGAAATTAGGGTTGCCTCCCTTTTAAAATATTTCTCACAAATATTAGGGTTCCAGTATTAGGGTTTATAATCCTATATTTATAGGCAAATATCTAAGCTGAGATATTTTCTATAAATATCTTATTATTAATTCCCTTTTTAATTAATTAATCTTATTAATTAATTAGTTAATGATTAAAACTATTTTAATCATTAATTCATTTTTCTAAACTCTTTTAGAAAATTATTCTCTCTTCATATTTAATTACTTTAATTAAATATTTAATTAATAATATTAAGATCTTATCTTAAATAATTTATAATCAATTAAAAATCATTTAATTAATTTATAAAATTTGCTAAGTAATTATTTATTTCATAAATAAATAATGACTAGCTATTATTAATTATTCCTTCATCTATAATTTAATCTCTTTTATGGTGTGACTCCTTAGGTTCAATATTAAGCCGGTAGTAGAAATAAATAATAATAAACATTTTATTTATTATTTATATGAATTCTATTAATTCATTAAATATAATTAATCTGATTAATTATATTTATTCTACATCGTGAGTGATGCTTCTCAACATATCGCGACTATCCAGATAATACGAAATCATTGCTTAGAATACTTAGAACCTGTTAGTAATTAGTTACCGTACAATTAATTCCTTCTACCCTTTTATATCCCGATTAAATACAAGGCATGGAACTCGTGTCAAGCCTATCTAATTTAATCATATGATTTCTTATTCACAATGCAAAGTTCCTTTTAATGCAAATTAGAAACTCTTTCTAATTTCATTCACTCTGGCCAGAGATTCCTGAACTTGCATATCTAAGAATAACATAGGATATTCACTTCCTTTACTGGAAGGGGCAGATCCTTTATTGATCCATTAACTATCTCCATACACAAATCACTATGCCCAGAATGGACCTAATGAATGTCCTAGAGACTAAGGACTAAACCAAAGCATAAATCATTGTGTACGAGATTACTCTAACGATCTCAAGTCTAAGGATACTTGTACAACTATTTACTTAATAAACAACTATCGACACGTGAGTAAACTCCATTAGTTGTTCTACTTATCGAGTCATGTTCAGTGAACTTATTCCTTAATAAGCACCTACATACTAGATATAGTGTCACCACACAAATGTCTATGAGAACAGACATCCTCCTAAGAGAGCTAGCATAGTATGTACTGATCTTTACGGATTTACCAATTTCTAATTAGTTATCCCATGATTAGGAACTGTTTAAGTCTAAAGCTATTATCTTCTAGATCTCATTATTACAATCTCATTATAATTCTAGAAGCTTTGTTCTAAACTATGGAACATCTTATTTAATACACTTCAAATAGATTAAGTCCGTAACATAACAAATAAATACTTTATTATTATCAAATGAAATTAAATAAGAGTAGCAGAAAGTTTTTCCTAACTCATCATACATGATTGTTTTTAGGTCAAACACTTTCAATCTCCCACTTGGCCTAAAGCCAATCACTCTGGTATCTAATACCCATCCGCTCCTTATGACGATCAAAATTTAACTGAGACAGCGGCTTCGTGAACGAGTCTGCTATGTTGTTATGTGTGTCAACTCTTTCGATCATGACATCTCCTCTTTCAATGATCTCCCTAATCAAATGAAACCGTCGCAATATATGTTTGGTATTCTTATGAGACCTCGGTTCCTTGGCTTGAGCTATTGCAGCGTTATTGTCACAATATAACACAATAGGCCCCTTTATGCCAGGAACTACTCCCAACTCAGAAACAAATTTCTTCATCCAAACAGCTTCCTTTGCAGCCTCACTTGCAGCTATATACTCTGCTTCTGCTGTGCAGTCAGCCATCGTAGATTGCTTACGACTTCTCCAACTAATCGCCCCTCCATTTAGAATAAACACATACCCTGACATGGATGTACTATCATCATACTCTGACTGAAAACTAGAGTCAATGTAACCCTCTATTTTCAACCCAGACCCACCAAAAACAAGAAAAATATCCTTAGTCCCTCTCAAGTACTTAAGGATTGTTTTCACTGCTTTCCAGTGGTCTTCACCTAGATTTGACTGATATCTGCTAGTCACACTAATTGAGTGAGCAACATCAGGTCTAGTACATAACATCGCGTACATGATAGATCCTATTGCCGATGCATAAGGAATCCTACTCATACGCTCTCTTTCTTCAGGTGTCTTAGGAGACATCTTGTCAGAAAGGGAGACTCCATGGCTCATCGGTATGAGACCTCTCTTGGAGTTTTCCATGCTAAACCTGTTAAGCACCTTATCGATGTACGTACCTTGGGTTAGACCTATCATTCTTCTTGATCTATCTCTATAGATCTTCATACCAAGAATGTAGGACGCTTCTCCCAAGTCCTTCATAGTGAAGTTCTTTGATAACCACATTTTTACTGATTGCAGCATTGGTATGTCATTTCCTATTAAGAGTATGTCATCTACATACAAAATAAGAAATGTTACTGCGCTCCCACTAACCTTCTTATAGACACATGGTTCATCTATGTTTTTGATAAAATCAAACTATTTGATTGTCTCATCAAAACGAATGTTCCATCTTTGAGAAGCTTGCTTTAACCCATATATGGTTCGTAGTAGCTTATATACTAGATGTTCATTTCCTATGGAAATAAAACCCTTTGGCTGTGTCATATACACTTCTTCTTCAAGTTCCCCATTGAGGAAAGCCGTCTTTACGTCCATTTGCCAGATCTCATAGTCATAGTAAGCTGCAATAGCAAGTAAAATCCGAATTGATTTGAGCAAGGCTACAGGCGAAAAAGTTTCATCAAAGTCAATCCCTTGTCTTTGTTTGAATCCTTTTGCCACGAGCCTGGCCTTGTAGGTCTCTACCTGGCCATTTGCTCCAATCTTTCTCTTGTATACCCACTTGCACCCTATAAGGCTTCATATCCTTGGGTGCCTCTACCAAAGTCCATACTTGGTTGGCATACATGGAATCCATTTCGGATTTCATGGCACTCTGCCATTTCTCTGAGTCAACGCTACTCACAGCCTCGTTGAAGGTCATAGGGTCGTCTCCATCAATGACCGTCAATTCATTGTCATTCTCAATAACAAGGCCATAATACCTCTCAAGTTGGCGAGACACCCTTTGTGATCTACGGATGGGCTGTTCTACGGAAGGTTGTCCAATATGAACAGGTATTTTCTCTTGAACCATAGTAGTTTGTGCTTCATGAACTTCATCAAGTTCAATCTTGCTCCCACTATTCCCTTCAAGGATAAACTGTTTTTCTAGGAAGGTAGCATGTCGGGAGACAAACACCCTTTGTTCGGTGTAAAAGTAATACCCTAAAGTCTCTTTTGGATATCCTACAAACCTACATTTCACGGATCGAGATTCTAGCTTATCGGGGTCAACTTTCTTGACATAAGCCAGACATCCCCAAATCTTAACGTGCTTAAAACTTGGTTTCCTTTCTTTCCATATCTCATACGGAGTTTGAGGAACAGATTTGGAAGGCACTTTGTTCAATATATATGCTGATGTTTCCAATGCATAACCCCAAAGTGATACTGGAAGATCTGTATAGCTCATCATGGATCGAACCATGTCCAACAAAGTTCGATTTCTCCTTTCGGATACTCCATTCAACTAGGGAGTGGCCGGAGGAGTCCATTGAGAGACTATACCATTTTCTTTGAGATAATCTAGAAACTCACCACTTAAGTATTCACCTCCTCGATCTGATCAAAGGGTTTTAATACTATACTTGGTTTGTTTCTCTACTTCATACTTATATTCTTTGAACTTTTCAAAGGCTTCGGATTTGTATTTCGTCAAATACACATATCCAAATCTAGATCGATCATCTGTAAAAGTAATGAAGTATGAAAATCCACCCATGGCTTGCGTGGACATCGGCCCACACACATCTGTATGTACCAATCCAAGCAACTCCGCAGCTCTTTCTCCATGTCCACTAAATGGAGATTTGGTCATTTTGCCTAACAGGCAAGACTCGCATGTAGGATATGATTCAAAATCAAAAGGTTCTAGTAACCCTTCCTTATGCAATGTCTTAAGTCTATTTTCACTAATATGACCAAGTCTGCAGTGCCACAAGTAGGTGGGATTTTCATCATCTCTTTTTCTTTTATTACTATGTTCAATTTGAAGTAAACTATGTTCTACGTCACATACATACAAACCATTATTTAAAATACCAACACCATAAAGAACATTATTTCTAAAAATTGAACATTTATTATTCTCAATAACAAACGAAAAACCATCCAAGTCTAACATGGGAATAGAAATAATATTCCTCACAATTGAGGGAACAAAATAACAATTATCCAAAATAATAGTCTTGCCCGTAGGCATAAGTAAATCAAACGATCCTACAGCTACAGCAGCAACTCTTGCTCCATTGCCCATACGTAGGATCACCTCCTCTTCTTCAAGAGTCTTACTTCTCTTTAGTCCCTGCAACGAATTGCAAATGTGAGAACCACAGGCGGTATCTAATACCCAAGTAGAAGTTTGATTAAGTGACATATTTAGTTCGATCATGAACATACCTGAAGTAGAAGCGGTAGTCTTACCACCCTTCTTTTTCTTCAACTCTTCAAGGTAAGCCTTACAGTTTCTCTTCCAGTGCTCCACTTTGTTGCAGTGAAAGCAAACAGCTTTGCTTTTGTGATCTTCAGCTTTTGGCGGAACTGGCCTTTTCTCACCTACCTTCTTCTTCTTCTTAGGAGGGCTCCTCTTTCTCTTCTTAGGGTTAGATCTTTCACCAATTAGAAGAACAGAACTCTTCTTTGTGGGAAAATTCGACTCAGCAGTTTTCAGCATGTTATGGAGTTCAGGCAAGCTGACATCCAACTTGTTCATGTGAAAGTTCATAACGAACTGCGAGAATGAATCTGGAAGTGATTGCAAGACCAGATCTTGATTCAGCTCCCCATCCATGACAAATCCAAGTTGTCCAAGACGCTCAATCAAATTGATCATCTTGAGCACATGAACATTCACAGATGATCCCTCAGTCATCCTACAACGGAACAGCTCCTTCGATATCTCATATCGAGCTGTCCTTCCTGCCACATCATATAAATCTTGTAGATGCATAAGGATAGAGTGAGCATCCATATGCTCGTGTTGCTTTTGGAGCTCATCATTCATGGATCCCAGCATAACACACTGTGCAACTCTTGCATCATCTATCCAATTATGATACACAATATGTTCATCATTATGTGCATCCTGAGCAGGTTCAGCAGGTTTATGTGAGTCTAGTACATATTCCTTCTTCTCAATCTTGAGAACAATTCTCAGGTTTCAAAGCCAATCAGCATAGTTGGGACCAGTTAATTTGTGTATATCGAGCATGCAACGGAGTGATAGTGCAGAAGACATTATGTATATAGTAAATCTGCAAATAATAAACACATAACAACATTTAGCAAATACTCTATTTCATTATCTAAAACACCATATGAATCGGGTCTTTATTCATAAGTGCCTCCCACTATTCTATCTAATTTCTATATCCCTTATTGAAATTAAGCATTCATAATGCTAGTGGGATAGGGATCCTACATTCCATCACACAACCTCGGCTGTAGCACGAAACACCATGTAACGTTCAATAGGAAGACAACTCTTGTCAGCGACATCTCATGTTATTCCCTAATCTTACTTTAGCCTCTTGAATACTTGAGTCACGACTGTGGCACGACAAACTCAATATTCTAAGTCAAGTCAATCCCAACATCTCGTATAATTAAACTAGTTTCAAATAGCCTACGGCTGTAGCACGTAACGACCATAAGATTCCAATTCATCATACACATCTCATGTTTTAGACAAGTATCTCTTCTTTTGGAAACAACGCCCTCGGCTGTAGCACGAAACGACAGAGTTTCAAAAACAAGAAATACTTTCTATTATGTTGGAAGGCTATGACCAACACAAGCCCTTTGTGTTTTATGGCCAATTACTACTTGATATTCTTTATATTTTAGGGGATTATATTATGTTAGAATAATAATCATATTATAAAGAGATTCTTTTAGATTGGATTAAATATTTCAAATCAACTATTGATACTTGGAGTCATCCCAGGCCAGGGATTGAGCATTGTCAAGAGGCATCTCTTAATAACCCCCTTTCTTACAGATAGAACATCTGTTGTTTGACAGAATCATCCTTTCACTTAAGTTGAAAATTCATATTCAATCACGTGTTTCATAAACACAAAAATCTCATGATTGTATTCATAATATGTAAATTAAGGTCACGAAACAATTTCACTATTCTAGATTGTCTAACATACGCCTTATGTTAATTAAGTTCACCTAAATCTATCATCTCATGATAATTCAAGCATATATCACATATATATAATCACGAATAAACATAAGGTAGGCATGTTAAATCATATATTACAACATATAAGCATTATACATCTCTATGTATCACATAGTGTATTTAAAAGCAACTTAAAACAGTTAAAACTTGCTTTAAAACACTTTTGGAAGCTCTAAACAGTCCGAAACAATTTCAGAAAAATTATTGTAATATACCATTAGAACCGTCTCGAAAAGAAAAAAACGAATCCAACGGTATATTACACGCTCCATTCTGAGCTCCTACGCGCCCGCACGCGCATCGAGAAATTTCTGACGCACCCCCACGCGCGCAAGCGCATCAGGCGCGTGCAAGACACACTGTCACGCATCTCGGGTATGCGTTATAAGCTAAAAACACTTTTTTTTAGATATTATTATTTAATTATGAATTAATTAAAAATAGCTTTAAAAATTCATAATAAATAATCTATAGCTCATAAAAATATTCTAAAAATACCTGGACGATCTAACACACTTGTAGAACACATGAAAAATATAAAATAAATTTTGAGGAACAGTAATGAATTAATCATAATTAAATCATTATTATTACTTTCAAAATTCATAATAAATATTCTACGCATCAGAAAATTATGAAAAATTAACTGGACTATCTACAACACTTATAGAACCCAGGAAAATTATCAAAACAATTTTGACGAATAGTATCATATTAATCATAATTAACATGATATTGCTTGTATAAATCATAATAAATACATATATGCTCATAAAATTCTGAAACTTGACCACGAATCTATATGCATACAACCTATGCTCTAATACGATTGAAGGAATTTATGCACCAGCGGAAGCATTGAATAACATTTATTTGCATATATTCCTATGTATACATACATATAGATACAAAACTATTTTATAGATTAAAAAATACCTCGATTGCTTTCCGGCAACAGCTAGAGAAGATCTTGTTCTTCAATCCTTACAATCACCCCTCAAGTGTGGAGTGCTCTAAAAATATCCAACAAGAATCAAACTAAAAGATGAAGGAGGAGGCTAGAGAGGAAATTAGGGTTGCCTCCCTTTTAAAATATTTCTCACAAATATTAGGGTTCCAGTATTAGGGTTTATAATCCTATATTTATAGGCAAATATCTCAGCTGAGATATTTTCTATAAATATCTTATTATTAAGTCCCTTTTTAATTAATTAATCTTATTAATTAATTAGTTAATGATTAAACTATTTTAATCATTAATTCCTTTTTCTAAACTCTTTTAGAAAATTATTCTCTCTTCATATTTAATTACTTTAATTAAATATTTAATTAATAATATTAAGATCTTATCTTAAATAATTTATAATCAATTAAATCTCATTTAATTAATTTATAAAATTTCCTAATTAATTATTTATTTCATAAATAAATAATGACTAGCTATTATTAATTATTCCTTCATCTATAATTTAATCTCTTTTATGGTGTGACTCTTTAGGTTCAATATTAAGTCGGTAGTAGAAATAAATAATAATAAACATTTTATTTATTATTCATATGAATTCTATTAATTCATTAAATATAATTAATCTGATTAATTATACTTATTCTACATCGTGAGTGATGTTTCTCAACATATCGCGACTATCCAGATAATACGAAATCATTGCTTAGAATACTTAGAACCTTTCAGTAATTAGTTACCGTATAATTAATTTCTTCTACCATTTTATATCCCGATTAAATACAAGGCATGGAATGGACCTAATGAATCACTATGCCCAGAATGGACCTAATGAATGCCCTAGAGACTAAGGACTAAACCAAAGCATAAATCATTGTGTACGAGATTACTCTAACGATCTCAAGTCTAAGGATACTTGTACAACTATTTACTTAATAAACAACTATCGACACGTGAGTAAACTCCATTAGTTGTTCTACTTATCGAGTCATGTTCAGTGAACTTATTCCTTAATAAGCACCTACATACTAGATATAGTGTCACCACACAAATGTCTATGAGAACAGACATCCTCCTAAGAGAGCTAGCATAGTATGTACTGATCTTTACGGATTTACCAATTTCTAATTAGTTATCCCATGATTAGGAACTGTTTAAGTCTAAAGCTATTATCTTCTAGATCTCATTATTACAATCTCATTATAATTCTAGAAGCTTTGTTCTAAACTATGGAACATCTTATTTAATACACTTCAAATAGATTAAGTCCATAACATAACAAATAAATACTTTATTATTATCAAATGAAATTAAATAAGAGTAACAGAAAGTTTTTCCTAACTCATCATACATGATTGGTTTTAGGTCAAACACTTTCAAGACTCTGGTTTGGGAATTATTTGTTGTTCAGAGTCTGGCTCTTCACGATCCTTGAGAGCATCTGTTTCCTGCAAAACAGGGTTAGTAAGAATTATAGGCTTGTTGTGTATAGAAAAAGTTTTCCCTAATCTTTTATACTTCTTAGTAAAGGATTGTTCAAGGGACTCAATTTGAGAATCCTGAGGTGCACCCCTATGGGTTTCAGAGTCTGTTTCCTTTTGAAAGTCTACAGACTTGGCTTCAAGGTTAGAATCAGGTGCATCAAGACCTTCTTTAAATAAAGAAAGTCCCTCAACCACCTACATCTCTAAAGGGTTGAGCTCCTCATCACTATGCTCACCTACACTCCTAGTTTGAACCAATCTCCACCACTTTACAACAGATACCTGTTGAGAGACACCATAGGTTTGTTTTCTGGACTTAGGTTTCTTAGATTGTTTTGTGATAGAGGATTTGGCTACTTGGGCAGGTGTAGGGGGACTCTTCCTAATTTGTTCCTGTACCATTTTACCACCAAAGAAAAAAGAATTATAGATAGAAGGTTTGTAGTTTGAGAGTTTTACTTGCATTAGTTGTGGATACACCATGACAGGTAGAGTGTACTTCTTTTTCTCATCAATTCTCTTAATGTCTGATAATATCTTTCTTTGTTGTCTGTAAGCTGCACACAACACTCATCTGCAAGCTTAATGGACATGTTAGGAATGAAGTGATTTAGGAGAAGCATGAGAAATCTATGGTAATGGACTTTTTTAGACTTTCATTCTTCTTTCTTGCACATTGTTTAATTTTTTTTTATTTTTATTGTGGAAATCCGCAGCCGCTACCCTTTTTGGGTGTGCACTGGGTAAACCCACGGGCTAACGTAATAGCCTGCAAACCACGTGAACCAGGTAAATCACACAAGTGCGACAGGATATAGCCCAGGATGGCATAATCACACATTCTCCTCCCGTGGGATTCGAACCTGTGACCAAGAGGATGATATTTCTCTCTTTAACCAACTGAGCCAACCCTTGTGGGCCACATTGTTTAATTTTGCTCTCATTTGAGTGAGTAACATATCACCGATGTTAATCACTTGATCAAATAGGAGACTGCGACCAATTTGATAAGTAATAAAAGTAAGTGCATCAAAACCACTACACTTACTAGTAAATCACTTAACAATTTGATCAAAGAAAAATGACCATTACTTTCTCAAATAAGGTCTAGTCAACTTACTCATGTTATCTAGACTACTAGAATATCCTAATTACTTAAGCATTCTTTTAATTTCAGAATCATCAAAAGGTTGTTTAACAAGTAATTTAAACACAGAGTTAAGAACATCAGCAGTAACATCAAATGTGGTAGAACCAAATGTAAATATGATTTTACCTGGTTGATTCTGAGAAGGATCAACAGCTTCTGCAGAGCTCCATGTCTGCGAGACTGCATCTATATGAATTATAGGGATGTTTTCAAGATGTAATTGAGTTCACTTTTCTCCAAGAAATCCATTATTGGATAATAGTCAGCATCAACACCCTTTTTGTCACCTAGGGTTGCAACATGGTTTGTTTTCATGAACTCGAAGTCTCCAAAGGTGAAGGCAGTAGCCTTGGGTCCTCGAATAACTATGGATTGAGCAGCCATTGAAGTGATTGAGTTGAAAAATATGAAGATTCTTTAAGAAATTAACTAGGGTTCTTGAAGAGCTCTTATATTATTTTTACCTTAAAAAATAAATTGCAATAAAGAAGTGAGTAAAATGTATATATATTTTCTATTTTGTTAGAATTACACACAATACACACGAGTCTATAGCTTGTATCCAGTAAAAAGTAACCGTTACCGCCTATATCCAGTCAAATCGAATGGTTCAAAAATAATTAGAGTCTGCAGGCGCAAATTATAACCGTTTCAAAGTCTAAGAGTCATGGCCTTCAGAGTGTACAGACTCTCAGAGTCTATAGACCCGTCAGATTCTAGAAGTTACACTCTGTCAAGATAAATTACTTGAAGAATTTTGCAATAACAAATTATAGTTTGGCAAATCAGGGACTATAATTAAATTACATACCTTGCTGCTTGTAATGATTGTGCAATTACATATTTAACATATCTAATTCACCTACCAGTCTGAGAAAGGTAGACTCATCAAGTAGTTTTGTTAAAATTTCAGCAATCTGTCTGTCAGTTGGAACATAATGAAGTTCAACAGTACCATTTTCAACATGTTTTCTAATAAAGTGATATCTGACATCAATGTGCTTTCTTCTGGAATGGTGAACTGGATTCTCTGCAATTTTAATAGCACTGGAATGTTCATAATTAAGTAATTAATTTCTCATCCACAGAATTTGAGCACAAAAACTTCTACCTGCTATGTATTCGGCCTCAACTGTTGAGGTTGAAATAGTTTGTTGTTTCTTGCTAAACCAAGAAATTAACATGTTATCAAGAAATTGACATTGTCTTGTTGTGTTTTTCATGTCCACTTTGCATCCTGCATAATTAGAGTCTGAGTATACAATGAGTGAAAAAGTAGACTCTCTAGTATACCAAAGTCCAAGAGCTTATGTACCCTTGAGATATCTGAAAATTCTTTTCACAGCAATTAAATGTGATTATCTAGGATCAACATGAAATCTAGCAAACATGCATGTTACAAACATTATATCTGGTCTACTAGTAGTTAAGTACAGTAATGAGCCAATCATACCTCTGTAGCTAGTGTTATCAACTTTCTTACCCTATGGGTCAGAGTCTAGCTTAGTGGTAGTTGACTCTGACTATCTAGACCATGTCTGGCTTGATCCTAAACTGTTAGACTCGGAGTTGATTGGAGTTGAATTTCCTGGCTCCCACTCAGAATGTGTAGGTTCTTGAGTTGTTTCATGAGTTATTTGAGACTCTTCATCCTCATCATCTTCATCTATCTCAGAACTTTTGAGGTTTTCAAATTCCAGTGTTGTAGATTCTAACTCATCCTGTAAACCTATAACATTTTTGTCATCAAATGCAACTAAATAGATTACATAATAATTTTGGTTCTGAGATTGAACACTCTGAATGCTTTTGTATTTGGTGCATATCCAAGGAATATTGCTTCATCAGTCTTGGCTTCAAATTTGCTTAGATTTTCAGGATATACTTTCAATACATAGCATTTACATCCAAATATGTGAAAGTGTTCACACTTGGCTTCTTGTCCTTCACCATTTCATTGAGTTTATTTCCATGCATATTTATCAAGGTACAGTTTTGAATAAAACATGTTGTATTAACTGCCTCAGCCCAGAAATATACTAACAATTTAGACTCTGTCAACATTTTCCTGGCAGCTTCTATGAATGTTCTATTTTTCCTCTCAACAACACCATTTTGTTGAGGTGTTCCTGGTGTAGAGAATTGTTGAATTAGTCCCTTTGATGCACAGTATTCCTCCATGATTACATTCTTGAATTCAATACCATTGTCACTCCTCTTTAGAATTTTCACAGTTTTCTTTGATTATTTTCCCAAAAAAGTGACATGCTCTATTATGTGTTGAGAAGCTTCATCATTTGAGTGCAAAAAGAAAACTCATGTGAATCTTATAAAATCATCTACAATGACAAGAGCATATTTCTTTTTGTTAATTGACATCACATTTACTGGAACAAATAAATCAAAATGTAAAAGATAAAAGGCTTCAGAGATGATGTTTATACCAGAATCTGTCCACACTTTGAACTTAAGACTTTCTTCTTCTAATTCTTTTCTAACATAATCATATGCTTTTAAGATTTCAGCATAGTTGTGTTTATACCTCTCAGAATCCTTTTTATATTCTTCCATGAAAACTAATTCAGACTCTAGGTGGTTATTCCTACTCATCAAGGTTAGGTTTTCTTCTATTAACCTATCATTGTCATTAATGAGTGATCTATAGTTGGTCATTATCTTTTTAACCTCACTTTCAACAATCTTTATACCATCAGAGTCTAAATTAAGTAAGGATTCAGAAGAGAAGATTGATACATGAGTTTTAGGGGATGAAGATCCTATGGGAGATTCTGATTTTTCTGAGGATACTGCCATCAAAACTGGATTTTCATAATTTATTTCATCCTCTGAACTTGAATCTGCTCAATCCTTTCATGTTGAGATGAGTGCTTTTCCTTTTCCTTGATTCTTAGCCTTTCTGCATTCACTAACAAAATACCCCAATATTCCATAGTTGAAACACTTGACCCTTTCCTTGTCAAGCTTGATTATGGTGTTTTTACTTTTCTCAACCTTTTCATCCTCCTTCTTGAATGTTGGTCTTTTACTGATTTTCCATTCCTTTTGTTGAATTTCATTATTTTGAAATTATTAGCAAACATGGCCTTCATTTGACTCATATAAATCTCATCATCAGAATCAGAGTCTGTGTCAGTAGACTGTTGGGATTCGGGCAAATAAACGTAGCGGAATTACGCTAAATAATAAAAAATAACGAATCCCAAACGCAGGATCCGTGTATAATTGGCGGATGATTATGGAGAATCAGATGTGTACCTTATTAAAGCTTTCCTTATGATGATTATAGAGGTCCATAAGCGATGAATCACAACAGCCCTTCACAAAGCTCTCTATCGGTATCCACACGAACGTCGTATCGTCTAACGATCACCGGAGTTAGGTACTAGCCTGTTTCTGCCTCTTTGTCTCTCTCTTTCTCTAGCCTCTCAAAAACGTAGAGCTGCTAGGGTTTTTCTCAAAACGAATTTTTTATATAATTGTTAATCCTAAACTATACATCTTTATGTATATATAGGGGAGAGAGGGACTTGGGCCAAAACTCTAATCTGATTGGACCTATTAAAACCCATTCAGATTTCAGATTTATATTATTATTAAATTCTAATTCTAATATGTATATAATTAATCAAGTCTCACTTAATTAATTAAATAAATAAATTCGAATTAATAATAATAACAGTATTTAAATTCATAATTTAAATAACACTATGTTTAAACGTTCTTTATGTGTGACCCTTTAGGTTATTATTACGTTGACAATAATTTTATTTTCTAATAATAAAATTATAAACAATGAGCGACATCTAGTAATACATCATTGCTACAAAAGTAATAATAATAATTGGTGATTCAATTAAACCTTTCGTGAATAATGTACAATGTAATATAATTCCTTTAACCTTATATTATAGATCAAACTCGAGGCATGTATTGTGTCATCCTCTTCAACGTTTAATCCCGGTTTCCTTGATCAATGAGTAAACTGTTTTGTCCAGATTTTGTAGGGTTAATAGCTAAGTCTAATCGATTTCGTGTTTGAAGAACAAGTAACAAAGTAGTAAAACAAGTGCAAAAAAATAAACCAAAAAACAAGAACACAAGGTTTTGGTGACGCGAAAAACCCCCGTGAAAGGGTAAAAACCGCGGGTGGGATGTGCCCAGCCAAGAATATCCACTATAAAGTTGTTTAAGATCGATTTCAAGTGATTTGAATGAAGAAAAATACATGAACTGCCTACTCGTCGACTATGCAGCAACTACTCGTCGACTATGCAGCTGTTACCCGTCGGCTGTATGTATTGTGTGTATATTGTAAGTAGGTGAGAAGCTAGAACTTGTGTATTTCTTGTGTAATTATCTAAATATATAGGTATGATCCCTCCATGCTCGTTGTTGGTTTGTAGCCCATAATTATCTCCACGATCCTATTATTTAGGCATGGCTAAGCACCTTAT
This sequence comes from Oenanthe sinensis, assembly GCA_028671895.1. Classification (NCBI taxonomy): domain Eukaryota; kingdom Viridiplantae; phylum Streptophyta; class Magnoliopsida; order Apiales; family Apiaceae; genus Oenanthe; species Oenanthe sinensis. The sequence continues at coordinate 30,684,843 of CM053800.1, forward strand.
CTCCTATTTTTCTGGGATGGTGGCTGGTTTATCTCCTAGATTTTAGGAGTCGTCGGTCGAAGGGTTTATTTGGTCAGCTCCCGTCAGTGTATTGTATACTCGTCAGCTGTTCTTTTATTCCTATTTTCATGGAGCCACTTGCTGATCACGTTTCTTGATATTAGGGATGCTTATCCTTATCTTCCCCAAGCATTTGAATTGTTGTTGAAGATAGACTCTATCTCTCCCTTAATTTTCAGCCGTCTGGTGCTTCAGGGTTTACCCGTCGAGACTTGGTCTATTCGTCAGTTATTAATTAAGGCAATTAATTAGCCTGTCGGACGCCTAACGATCTTCACCCGTCATGTTTTATATATACTCGTCCATAGAACTTTTACTCGTCAATACAAACTTGGACATATAAAAATCTGGTACAAACATAGACTATTAATCAAATCAACATTTGAGCATGGCCATGCATTTTATAGTCTCACTCAATCAAGAGGCCAATAATATCACTCCTAAAATAGGAGGATTAAATCCTATATCTATCATTCATATTTCTCATACGATTAATAGCATACCCAATGTCCACCTTTATCATTACCCGGTTAAAGGTAACTTTGAGTGTAATCAAAGTATAATAATTCTCGTATAGAAATATAATGATTTCAAGTCAAAGGATCATTACATCATTATCACAGTGAGAATTTCTTATGACACTTATTAACATGTAGATTTTCACAGCGGGTCTGTCCAGTGACATGCATTGAGACATGCACTTATGTTCTTGACTTTAGTAGCACCATACCAATGACCAATGAGATGTGGTCATCAGTCAACAAACATGCTAGTCTTATTGCATTATTATTATCCTTAAATAATAATACTCGACTAGGGACTTTTAGGAATATAATACTATTCATATAATCTCATTTTTAAGTCACATACTTAAAGATATATAATTCGCATTAATATTCCAAGGACATTTATTATGCTTTCATTTCATAACGCAGTAAATAAATACATAATAAATATTAATTAAATAATCAAGTAAACATAATCCTTAATTGTTTATCATAAAGTATTGTCTCTAGGACACCAACACTAACAATCTCTCACTTGTACTAGAGCCAATCTCTCATGTATCTAATACCCATGGAACTAGTATGACCTTCGTGCTTCTGCCGCGACAAAGCCTTGGTCAGTGGATCTGCAATGTTCTCATTTGTATACACTTTACATATATGTATATCCCCTCGATTATTAATCTCTCGAAGAAGATGATATCGTCTGAGTATATGCTTTGTTCGGGAATGAGACCTTGGTTCCTTAGCCTGGAAATGGCTCCGTTATTATCGCAATATAAATCTATCGGATCTGCGACCGAAGGAACCACACCAAGACCTACAATAAAATACTGAATCCAGACAGCCTCCTTGGATGCTTCACATGCAGCAATATACTCAGCCTCAATTGTAGAATCGGCAACTGTCTCTTGTTTTGAACTTTTCCAGCTTACAGTACCTCCATTTAGGCAAAATACAAAACCTGACTGAGGGATCGAATCTTCCTTGTCTGTTTGAAAACTAGCATCGGTGTAACCTTTTACAACCAGCTTTTTTTCCCCTCCATATACCAAGAATTGATCTTTAGTCCTTTTCAAGTACTTAAGAATATTCTTGACTGCCGTCCAGTGACCTTCACCTGGATTAGACTGGTATCTACTCGTCATGCTCAAAGTATACGAGACATCAGGACGAGTACATATCATTGCATACATTATAGAACCAATTGCCGACGCATATGGAACTTTACTCATATGGTCCTTATCATCCAATGACTTAGGAATGTTTTCTTTAGAGATCGATATCCCATGAGACATCGGGACATAGCCCATTTTAGCATTTTGCATCCCAAATCGATGCAAAACTTTGTCAATGTATGTACTCTGACTTAGGCCAATCATTCTTCTTGATCTATCTCTATAGATCCTGAAACCTAATATACAGGTCGCGTTGCCTAAGTCTTTTATTGAGAAATTTTTATTCAACCAAGTCTTAACAGCCTGTAAAGAAGGAATGTCATTCCCTATTATTAATATGTCATCAAAATACATAGTACTAGGAATGCCACATTGCTCTCACTAACCTTCTTGTAAACACATGGTTCATCTTCATTTTGAATAAACCCAAACTCTTTGACGGTTTCATAAAAATGAATGTTCCATCTCCTCGAGGCTTGTTTCAATCCATAAATGGATCGACGCAACTTACATACCTTTCCAGCATGCTTTGGATCAACAAAACCCTTAGGCTGTGTCATGTACACATCAACATCTTCTTCAAGGCTCCCATTTAAGAAAGCGGTTTTGACATCCATCTGCCAGATTTCATAATCATAGTAAGCAGCTATAGCAAGCAAAATCCTGATGGACTTGACCATAGCCACTGGTGAAAAAGTCTCATCATAGTCAATACCATGAATTTGCTTGAAACCTTTTGCCACGAATCGTGCCTTATAGGTCTGTACATTACCATCCACGTCGGTCTTCTTCTTAAAAACCCACTTGCACCCTATAAGTTTTACCCCTTCAGGTGGATCAACCAAAGTCCATACTTGATTAGTATACATGGATTCCATCTCAGATTTCATGGCATCCAGCAATCTCTTGGATTCTGGAGTGTTCATAGCGCCTTGGTAGGTGAGAGGCTCATCTCCGTCGATAAGCATCACATCACCATCTTGAGTTAAGCGAAATCCATAATATCTCTCAGGCTCATGGCGAATCCTACTAGACCTACGAATAACCTGTGTTTCTTGAGAAGTGTTGTGTTCTTGTACATCCTATCAAGTTCCTCCATTGGTTCAATGTTATCTTGTGGGCCTCGAACTTCATCGAGATCTATTATCCTCCCATTATTTTTCTTCGAAAGCATTTCTCTTTCAAGAAAAACTGCAGTTCGAGCAACAAACACTTTGTTCTCGGAAGGATTATAGAATGAATAACCCTTTGTTTCAATTGGGCATCCCACAAAATTACATTTGTCTGATTTAGGTCCTAGCTTGTCAGAAGTTAAACGTTTCACAAACGCTTCACATCCCCATATTTTCATAAATGACATGCTATGACGTTTCTCAGTCCATATCTCATATGGAGTCTTCTGAACCTTTTTAGTAGGAACTCGGTTAAGTGTATAAGCAGCCGTCTCCAGGGCGGAGCCCCAGAAACTAATTGGAAGATCTACATGACTCATCATCGATCGCACAATGTCCAACAAGGTACGATTTCTCCTCTCAGAAACTCCATTCCATTGTGGTGTTCCGGGAGGAGTGAGTTGTGATACGATACCACACTCTTTTAAGAAACTCTTAAATTCATGGCTTAAGTATTCTCCCCCACGATCAGATTGTAGAGTCTTAATACTTTTGCTAGTCTGCTTTTCTACTTCAGCTTTGTATTCTTTGAACTTTTTGAAAGAATCGGATTTGTTCTTCATAAGATACACATATCCATATCTACTGAAATCATCAGTAAACGTGATAAAGTAGTAAAAGCCACCTCTTGCCATAGTACGCATAGGACCACATACATCACTATGTATTAGTTCTAATCATTCAGTGGCCCTTTCACCTTGTTTATTAAAAGGAGCTTTAGTCATTTTTCTAATGAGATAGGGTTCACATGCTTCGTATGATTCAAAATCAAACTTATCCAAGTATCCATCTTTATGTAACTTGGAAATGAGCTTCTCATTTATATGGCCGAAACAACAGTGCCAAAGGTATGTTTGATTTGAGTCATTACTCTTAAGTCGTTTGTTATTCACATTATAGATAGGAGTGTCTAAATCAAGAACATATAAACCATTAAACCAACGTGCAACCCCATAGGTAACATTATTCAGAGAAAAGGAACAACAATTGTTCTGAATTGAAAAAGCAAAACCTTTCTTGTCCAAACAAGAAACCGTAATAATGTTTCTGCAAATTGCAGGCACGTAAAAACAATTCTCATGTTCTAAAATAAGCCTAGTGGGCAACGATAAATGATAAGTCCCTACTGCCAAAGCAGTAACCTTTGCTCCATTGCCAACTCGTAGGTCGACCTCTCCCTTAGCCAAAGTCCTACTCCTTTGTAGTTCCTGCACATTTATACAATTGTGAGAAGCACATCCAGTATCCAATACCCATGATGTAGAAGTAGACAGATTGAATTCTATAACATAAATACCTGAATCAGAAATCTGAACAGACTTCAGTTTCTTCAGACCCTCCAAATAAGCATGACAGTTTCTCTTCCAATGACCTGGTTTACCACAGAAGTGACAATCACCCTTTATAACAGCTCCTTTAGGCTTTAAAGCCTGTTTGGGATTAGTCTTTGGCTTGGGAGCAGAATCAGATCCAATCTTCTTCTTTCCCTTCTGTTTACCTTTCCCTTTAGCCTTACCTTTCTTGTTCACCATCAATATGGGAGCAGGTTCGGCCTTTTTCATGTTGGTTTCAGCAGTTCGCAACATAGCCAACAATTCAGTAGGTGTTTTGTCTATCTCATTCATATTGTAGTTCATAACAAAATGAGTGTAGTTGCTGTTCAAAGATTATAAGATTAAGTCAATCTGAGTTTCTCGACCAATCGGGAAACCCAAAGTATCAAGATACTCAATATAACCTATCATCTTCAGAACATGTGGTTGAACAGGTTAATGCTCTCCCTACTTGCAAGCGTACAGTGCTTTGCTCGTGTCGAACCTTTCTTGACGAGCCTGTCCTTCAAACATCCTTTGAAGGTGTTCAATCATCTCATAAGCATCCATATGCACATGTTGTTTTTGAAGCTCAGCATTCATGGTTGCTAGCATGAGACATGCCACTTCAGTCGCATCATCAATATGCTTCTGATAAGCATTTTGTTGAGCGCGAGTTGTATTCTCAGCAGGAGGAGCAGGAGAAGGAATTTCAATGACGTGGAGCTTACGCTCTTGCCAGAGGACAATCCTCAAATTCTTATACCAATCAAGGAAGTTAGTTCCTGTCAGTTTGTCCTTCTCAAGGGTTGCTCGTACGGAGAAAGTATTTGTATTGTTTGCCATTTAAATATCTACAATGTTAAAATGCATAAATTTAATTAGTCTGCAGAATTTTAATTATGTTCAAGTGATTATCATATACATTCATAATATATATCTCCCACTATTTTATTCAAATAAATAGCCCTAACTATTAATTCGAAAAGCATTTCATCAAATCTTTCTAGTGAACCAAGATCCATATTTCATCCATGTTTTAAGACAGCGTTGGCTAATACACCCAAAACACGACTATTTAGGTAGACAACATTTGTCAATTATATCAAACATAACTCTTGGATAGTTTGGTAGAACAACCCTTTGTACACATTTATCCAATAAATCTCACCAAACTCTATGCCTCTAAACCCACAATCCTATTGTGATGATTTAGTTAAGTTAGACCCAACGTTTAATAAGCAAAGTATAATTACTTATCACATTTTCCCATGATTGATAAGAGCACTTTACTTTGGCAAACCCACTCCTTCTCAATCTAGATCTTAATGTGTATAAACATTGGAAGGCATCTATATTAACTTAATATTTATTTAGGGATTTATTATTTAACGATCATGATCCCATCATAAAGAGATTCTCAATTTTTCCTTGATTAAATAATCCATTTCAATATTCGTCAATGGTTTGATTTCCAGATCGTCGGAGAAGTCACAAACGGTCTCACTTAAAACCCAACTTTCTTACAGATTAAATTAATAATCCGTTGTTGACAAAATCTCCCCATATCAGAAAAATGAAAATTCATATTCAATACTGTGTTTCATAAACAAAAGAATCTTATAATCGTTTGTTCAATTTTAATATCTTGAATCGTTACAGATTTTATCTTGTTTAAACAAGCATGACATGGGTGTCGTATCTAATACACACATACATGATTAATCTAATTAAAGCATGCATCATTAACTATTCTACACTAACATTCATACATCAATATGTAAAGTGTAGTATGTAAACGTGCTTGGTTATGGCCCCTTTCCTATGTGATCCTTTCGAGCAAATGAAAGGATCAAGGTCAATCTATGGTGATAAAATATAAATACAATTACATGTCTTCATTCTTCTTGTATCCATGGGTGCCTGCTCCTCTTCTTGGATCATCCTTGAATCTTCAAGTATATTACATGGAATAATTGAATACAACCTATACTAATGTACTTACATAAGAAAACTTAAGTTACATTCGAGGTTAAACAATTACAAGAATGAAGAAAATGACATGCAAGTCGTATTTATAAAACCAAAACCATTAATCTAGGGGTCTAAAGGCCATAACCAGCACCATGTTCAAGTACACAAAAAGAACATGAAAAATATTGCGGGGGTCCGGGGGCGGAAGCCCCCGAGCGGGGTCCGGAACTACAGCCCCGGGCGGGATCTAGGGGCGGTAGCCACCAGGCGGATTCCGTGGCGGTAGCCCCGAGCAGGGTCTGGGGGCGGCAGCCCCGGGCGGGGTCTAGGGGCGGCAGTCCCCGACTGGGGTCGAGCTGTCATTTTCAAAGACCAGTCAGCTCAGAAATTTTTTATTTTCGAAGACCAGTCCTATTCAGAAATCATCAATTTCTAAACTACAGATCATATCTGTTGGTCTTTTCCCCACTGCATCTTATACAGTTTCAGAAGCATATATCATATGCATACTGATCATATCCCAGTTAACAGATCATGTCAAACACAATATGTCCACCAGTTTATATCACTATACAAACTGACCCACATGCATAATATATATACAAATCGCAATAAGGCATATAAATCAGTCATGGAAAATCATTAACATGCTAGTATCATCATCTATGTACTCATCATATGAATAACCAGATACACATTATGTAATAGTTTTAATCATACATCAACATGACAGCATGCATATTAAATCTCATACAAAGACAGTATCAATATACATGCATGGCAGATCATATACATACTGGAATATATTGAAAAAATGTTAAACACGTAACCAAATCATCCTATTATACACGTAGCTCTGATACCATTGTTGGTCTTTTCCGGGCACATATACGCAGTGAAATTACGCTAAATAATAAAAAAATAATGAATCCCAAATGCAGGATCCGTGTATAATTGGCGGATGATTATGGAGAATCAGATATGTGCCTTATTAAATCTTTCCTTATGATGATTATAGAGGTCCATAAGCGATGAATCACAGCAGCCCTTCACAAAGCTCTCTATCGGTATCCACACGAACGTTGAATCGTCTAACGATCACCGGAGTTAGGTACTAACCTATTTCTGCCTCTTTGTCTCTCTCTTTCTCTAGCCTTTCAAAAATGTAGAGCTGCTAGGGTTTTTCTCAAAACGAATTTTTTATATAATTGTTAATCCTAAACTATACATCTTTATGTATATATAGGGGAGAGAGGGACTTGGGCCAAAACCCTAATCTGATTGGACCTTTTAAAACCCATTCAGATTTCTGATTTATATTATTATTAAATTCGAATTCTAATATGTATATAATTAATCAAGTCTCACTTAATTAATTAAATAAATAAATTCGAATTAATAATAATAACAGTATTTCAATTCATAATTTAAATAACACTCCGTTTAAACGTTCTTTGTGTGTGACCCTTTAGGTTATTATTACGTTGGCAATAATTTTATTTTCTAATAATAAAATTATAAATAATGAGCGGCATCTAGTAATACATCATTGCTACCCAAGTAATAATAATAATTGGTGATTCAATTAAACCTTTCGTGAATAATGTACAATGTAATATAATCCCTTTAACCTTATATTTTAGATCAAACTCGAGGCATGTATTGTGTCATCTTCTTCAATGTTTAATCCGGGTTTCCTTGATCAATGAGTAGACTATTAATCAAATCAACATTTGAGCATGGCCATGTATTTTATAGTCTCACTCAATCAAGAGGCCAATAATATCACTCCTAAAATATGAGGGTTAAATCATATATTTATCATTCATATTTCTCATACGATTCATAGCATACACAATGTCCACCTTTATCATTACCCGGTTAAAGGTAACTTTGAGTGTAATCAAAGTATATTAATTCTTGTATAGAAATATAATAATTTCAATTCAAAGGATCATTACATCATTATCACAGTGAGAATTTCTTATGACACTTATTAACATGTAGATTCTCACAGCGGGTCTGTCCAGTGCCATGCATTGAGACATGCACTTATGTTCTTGACTTTAGTATCACCATACCAATGACCAATGAGATGTGGTCATCAGTAAACAAACATGCTAGTCTTATTGAATTATTATTGTCCTTAAATAATAATACTCGACTAGGGACTTTTAGGAATATAATATTATTCATATAATCTCAGTTTTAAGTCACATACTTAAAGATATATAATTCACATTAATATTCCAAGGACATTTATTATGCTTTCGTTTTATAACGCAGTAAATAAAGACATAATAAATATTAATTAAATAATCAAGTAAACATAATCCTTAATTATTTATCATAAAGTATTGTCTCTAGGACACCAACACTAACATAGACATGGTAATATTTATGAAGCCAGCTTGGACGATTGCACAAATCGACAAGTTACATATTGTAAAGCATAATGTAACGTAACGTAACATGTAACCGAGGAAACTAACTCAACACAGATGGTCGGTAACTTATATTAAAATGAAGCACGGAATCGACTGCGAATCGTTTATAAGTTGAATACAAAAGACCAAGATATTAGAGGAAGCTTTGATGACATTGAAGATCACTGAAAGAAGTTCATTAACATGTTCAAGCCTCAGTGAAGAATAAAGATGTAGTGTTTCAGAGGTTCAGAAGATGTCAGAGGTTTTACAACAGAGAAGTCAAGGGATTCCAGTGAATTAAAGAAGCACTTCTTAACAGCTAGAGAAACAGGGCCAATTGAATAGTCAAGAAGATGTGAAGATCAAGTTCGTGTTAGTCGTTTGTGAACCAGACCAGTTGCACTAAATGTCAGCACAAAAGGAATTGAGAACCGCATCTATGTTAGAAAAGAATTGGCTGTATAATCGTTGTGTGCTAAAGCTCAGAGAAAATCAAGTTCAAGTAGTAAAGGTAATTTTATTAACTTGGTTGCAGTGAAAGAAAATATTGCAGAGCTTTGAATCGTTGGAAAAATGGCTAAGGTGAACTACCGTTTAGCTGTTTGACTGTTTTGTCTTATTTACCGACGGTTGGGTCTCCTGTTCGGCTATTTCGTCTTATTTATCGACGGTTAGCAAATCACTCGACGGTTACCATTTTGGATGTATTATTAATTCCATTTCACTCGACGGTTATGGTTTTAATAATTCATTTGAGTCGATAGTTATAACTGACAGTTGGGTTTGACTGTTTCGTCCATTTCACTCGACGGTTACAGCATCTCGATAGTTAAGGGACTCAGATAAATATCCAGATTATTTATTCCATCGACGGTTAAGTCACTCGATAGTTATAGCACTTCGATAGTTGAGGGTTTAAGATTGTTTAATCTACAGCCAGCCACAGCATGCCACATATCTTTGATATCCTTGAGCAGAATTGTTTTAAGTGATTTATTTCACTCGACGGTTATCAACAGACTCACCGATGGTTATAAATTAAATGTCTCGACGGTTGTTAATTCAAGAAGTGAGAAGCAATCTATTTACTTGGTTCTCAGAAGGCCACGTAGTAGATTGAAAAAGTCTACACAATAAAGCAGCAAAGCCAAGCCTTTGTGATTCATTCACGAACACACAAATTCATTCAGTTACAGAGCGAAAACATACAGAGCAAAGAAGAGAGACACAGAGAAGCCATTAACGTCGTTTGAGCTAGTGTCATATTTATTGTTCGTATTGTTGTTATTGTTGTATTGTAACTGTACTAGTGAATCAGTTGAAGCTAATCTATGGATTAGAGTTGTGTAGCACCTTCGTGGTTTATATTAATAAAACGATATATTCCCCGAACGAACTGTTGTTATATTATTGCTCACCAACTGTTTGATTATATAACTGTTCGAACTGTATAAAGTCCATAAAGAACCATTCCGCGAATATTTTATAAATTGGACAATATCGTATTCAACCCCCCTTCTACGATATTTGGGACTAACAATTGGTATCAGAGCTTACTGATTGAGTTTACAAATCAGGATCTATTGTTCGGACTTCAGTATTAAGCTTCTGGAATTTTTCGCGAATTTTTTAATTTTCAAAATATTTCACTCAGAAATTTTTTGAACTTTAAATAATTTTGAAAAGTTCAATATCATGAGTTCTCAGAAAGTAGGAAGTATTAAGGTTCCTCAGTTTGATAGAGTGAATTATAATCTCTGGAAAAAGAAGATGACCCTGTTTATTAAGGCTGCAAATCTGTTGTACATGGGTATCTTAGAGAACGGACCGTTTGTACCAATGAAGATGATTCCTGAATCTACAGTGGATGGAGTAAGAGTTCCTCAAAGGTCTACTCCAAAGGATCCTACAGAGTTCACTGATACAGAGAAAGAAATTGTTGCATTGGACACAGGCCTTCAGTTGATTATTGTTGACTCAATGGATGAAGACATGTGCCATCAAATTCTAAATTGTATATCTGGAAAACACATGTGGGAAACCATCGAACTGATTATGGAAGGAACAGAAGAAGTAAAAGAGAACCGGTTGGATATACTGACATCAAGATATGAAGCGTTCAAATCTACTCCTGGAGAAACAATCACTCAAGTCTTTGAGCGATATAATAAATTGTTAAATGAATTGAGTATCCAGGGGAAGAACTATCCATTAAGGGAAACGAACAGGAAGTTTATGTTGACTTCCACATCATGTTGAGCATAAAGTTTCTTCAATTAAAGAAAGGGACAACTTCAATGTTATGCCCCTTGAAAAGCTATATGGAAAATTGAAGACTTATGAAATGGAACAAGAACAGAGGTTGATTATCTATGGTTCCGGCTCAGTGGACAGTAAGAGTGCAGCACTAATGAAGACCACAGCTCTTGTGGCAGATGAAGTGAAGACTTCTGAAGCAAAGGTTGTTGAAACCAAGATTGGTGGAGAATTGATCATTGAAGCTGAAATGGCTACAGAATCACAAGCTGAAGAGGAAGATGATTTTTATACATTGGAAGAGCTTGATGAGATGGAAGACAAATCTATGGCGTACTTGGCAGGGCGTTTCAAGCATATAAGATTCAGAAGGAATCCTAAGTACAAGAAAAGTTTTGGTAGCAGATTTCAGAAGACAAGATCATTTTCGGGATCCAACTCAAGAGGTGGTTACAAGTCAAACATGGTAGACCGTAGTAAGTTCCGGTGCTACAACTGCAATGAACTAGGGCATTTCGCCACTGAATGTAAGAAACCAAGACAAGCAAAAGACAAGAAGGTTTATGAGAAGAAGAGTTCATACGAGAAGAAAAGCTATGATGAGTTGAAAAGGGAGAATGAGAAGTTGAAACAGAGATTGGATGCTTTGGTTGCAAAACAACAAGGCAAGGCTTACATTGTTGAAGGTAGAAGCTGGGATGACACAGATTCTGAAGAAGAAGAATATGGAAATCTTGCATTAATGGCAGACACTTCAGAAGAATCTCCATCATCAGCACAGGTACCTATTCTCACCACTGTAGATATGTCTCTATCTGAATATAAAAATACTGTTAATGACTTGAGTATAGAGATGTTTAACATTCATACAAGTATGCTAGCTTCTGAAGCAGAAAATGCTAGACTAGTTGCGAAGATTAAAAAGCTAGAATCTGGAAAGGAACAACTAGAGCTTGTAGGAATCACAGTTAATAACCTTAAAGAAAGAAATGAATATTTAGAGAATAAGGTTATCTGTAATGCAGAGATTGAGACAGCACTTATGGCTAAGATTTCTGAGCTAGAGTTAAAATTGGAAGCTTTTAAGAACTCAGCTAATATTGCTAAAGACATAATGGATAAGCAGAGCTTAGATAACAAGACATGTATAGGCTTTGACTACGATGAACATAAAAGGAATAAGAAAAAGGATAAAAGGAATATAACTTTCAATGCTTCTAGTACTGTTTTATTAGAAAATGAAAATGTTCCTTTTGTCATTAAGAAAAGTAGTAATCCTATCTTTAAGCTCCCACTCTCAGAACCCTTAGACGAAGATACTATCGTATGGAAACAAGAAATGCTTGTTGAGGATAAGTTAAAAGAGAAAGAAGTTGAGGAAAATAATGTAGAAGAAGTTACACCTAATGAGCCAGTTAAAACTGAATATGCTAAAACTGAATTACGTGGTAACAAGAACAAGTCAAATAGTAATAGGAATGGGAAAGTAGGTGTTAAAATTACTAATTCTGCTACACCTGCACCCACTGCACCTAGGAAATTGTGTACTAATTGCAATTCTGCTGGACACCTTAGTCATGCATGTAATAAGGTTAAAGTAGAATCTAATATTCCTGTTGTGCAAAACATGTTTAGCATGAATAGTTTTCATTTGCCTTGTGGTATTACTGGATGTATGCCATGTGCTTTTAATATTATGCATGCTTATTTTAATTTGATGAATGCATCTACTTCTAGTAATTGCATAGGCATAGAAAGAAGCATGAATAAGAAAAAGGTAAGGGCAAAGACTGCTAGTCCTCCTAAGGTTAGGAAGGAGACTCAATCTCCTAAGCCAAAAGACAAATTTGTCAAGGCAAAGGAACATGATTCGAGTTCAGTCAAAGTAGAACTTAAAGATGTGAAAACTGAACCTATTACACCATCTGCAAGAACCTCTAAATTTCTTGGACCCAAACAAGTTTGGGTTCCAAAGAAACCTTAATCACTTTGTGGTTGCAGGGCATAGATACTAATGAAAAAGTCATGTGGATTCTGGATAGTGGATGTTCAAGGCACATGACAGGAGACAAGTCCCTGCTGACCAATGTGATTGAGAAGACCGGCCTAGTTGTAACCTTTGGAGATGACAGCAAAGGATTTACTAAGGGATATGGTAGTTTGGAAGTTGGAAATGTCATCATTGAAAATATCTCTCTTGTTGACGGTCTGAAGCACAACTTGCTGAGCGTCAGTCAATTCACAGATAAAGGATATAATGTGGACTTCAGGAAGGAAAAGTGTATGATCACCAACAGGAAAGATGAAAAGCTTGCTCTTAAAGGAGTAAGAAAAGGAAATCTGTTCGTAGCTGACTTAAACACTGCAAGCAGAGGAGAAGCAAATTGTTTCTACAGTAAAGCATCCTCTAAATTGAGTTGGTTATGGCACAGAAAACTATCTCACCTGAACTTCAAGGCGATGAATTCTTTAGTAAGAAGAGAATTGGTGAGAGGGTTACCACAGATGGAATTCTACCAAGAAGGACTCTGTGAAGCATGTGAAAAGGGTAAGTCAAAGAAGGCGTCACATAAAAGTAAGGACATGTCAAGCATCAGCGAACCTCTCCAGTTGATTCATATGGATCTGTTTGGACCGGTTAATGTCATGTCAGTTTCAAAGAAGAAATATGCATTAGTGATTGTCGACGACTACTCCAAGTACACGTGGGTGTTGTTTTTGCATTCTAAGGATGAAGCACCTCAAATGGTAATCGATCACATTAAAAAGATTGAGGTGGAAGCTGGATTGCCTGTGCGGACGATCAGATCAGATAATGGAACTGAATTCAGAAATGCAGTTCTAAATGAATTCTGCACGGAGCAAGGAATTTCAAGACAATACTCAGCCCCAAGAACTCCACAGCAGAATGGAGTGGTAGAAAGGAAAAATAGGACTTTGATTGAAGCAGCAAGGACAATGCTAAGCCAGTCAAAGCTACCTACATATTTTTGGGCAGAAGCAGTCAACACAGCTTGTTACACTCAGAACAGAACCCTGATTAATAAAGATCTAGAAAAGACATCCTATGAGATTATGACCAACAGAAAGCCATCACTGAAGTACTTTCATGTGTTTGGTGGAAAATGCTATGTATTGAAAGATGAACATCTGGGCAAGTTTGATGCTAAAGCAGATGAAGGGATTTTCCTTGGTTACTCACTGGAGTCTAAGACGTACAGGGTATATGTGATTGAAACTCATAAGGTCATTGAAAGCCTTAATGTAACGTTTGACGACACCAAACTCCCAAGTCTTCAAAATGATAAAAATTCTGAATCTCTGGAAATTGAAAATCTATCAGAATACTACTTAGGAGATGAAGACGTACCTGGTGCTGCATCTGGTAATCATGAACACACGGAGATTGATAATCCAGAGTAAAGCAGTGGAAGTGTTGGTAATACCACACAGTCACAGTCACAGTCTGTATTTCAAAATCAGTCTGTTACTGAACCTGCTAGCTCAATTGGTGGATCATCAAATAATGAAGGCAGCAACTCAGGGGGAGGTGAAGAAGGATCAGCTAGTCGCTCTCAACACAACTACGAAGAAGGACAATCATCAAGGGCTAATCTGCCTAGACAGAGGGTATGGAACAGAGATCATCCCTTTGAATTAATCATTGGTGACCCAGAGAGTGGTGTGAGGACTAGAAGAGCAACGGAGAATGAATGTCTGTACTCTGGTTTTCTATCAGAGGAAGAACCTAAAAAGGTTGAAGATGCTCTAGAAGATCCAGATTGGGTGATTGCGATGCAAGATGAACTCAATCAATTTGATAGGCAGAAAGTTTGGAAACTGGTACCCAGACCTAAAGACAAATCTGTTATTGGCACTAAATGGGTATTCAGGAATAAGTTAGATGAAGATGGCATTGTTACGAGGAACAAGGCCAGACTGGTTGCTAAGGGGTATTCTCAAGAAGAAGGAATAGATTATGACGAGACCTATGCACCAGTAGCAAGACTTGAAGCCATCAGGATGTTTTTGGCATTCGCAACACATTCAGACTTTAAAGTTTATCAAATGGATGTGAAAAGTGCATTCCTGAATGGGGAGCTGGAAGAAGAAGTATATGTAGAGCAACCTCCGGGTTTCGAGAACAAACATCATATGGACTTTGTGTACTTCCTTTTTAAAGCTCTTTATGGACTCAAGCAGGCGCCTCGAACATGAGTAGGTACGAGATGAGTATGATGGGCGAGCTTACTTTCTTCCTTGGACTACAAGTGAGTCAGAAGAAAGATGGGATCTTCATTTGCCAGGCAAAGTACATCAGAGATCTTCTAAAGAAGTATGGACTTGAAGATTCAGCCCCCGCCAAGACTCCAATGCCAACTGCCACAAAGCTTGATGAGGACAGATCAGGTAAATCTGTCGACATCACAAGCTACAGAGGTATGATTGGATCTCTACTTTACTTAACTGCAAGTAGGCCAGATATTATGTTTTCCACTTGCTTATGTGCACGGTTCCAAGCTAACCCAAAAGAGTCTCACCTTATAGCTGTCAAAAGAATTTTTAGATACCTGAAGGGTACTCCAAATTTGGGAATTTGGTATCCTAAAGGTACTGGTTTTGACCTAATCGGCTATACAGACTTGGATTTTGCAGGTTGTAAGATTGACAGGAAGAGTACTTCTGGAAGCTGTCAATTCTTGGGAAGAAGATTGGTCTCATGGTATAGCAAGAAGCAGTACTCAGTGTCTACCTCAACAGCAGAGGCAGAATACATCGCAGTAGGTAGCTGTTGTGCTCAGATCCTATGGATGAGAAACCAACTCCAAGACTATGGCTTTATGTTGAACAAGATTCCAATATTTTGCGACAACACAAGCGCTATAGCTATAACCAACAATCCGGTTCAGCACTCACGAACCAAGCACATTGATATCAGGTATCACTTTATACGAGAGCATGTCATGAATGGAATTGTGGAGTTGCATTTTGTACCCACAGAACAACAACTTGCAGACATCTTCACGAAACCACTAGACGAATCTACTTTCTCTAGGTTGGTTAGTGAATTAGGGATGTTAAATTTAAATTAATTTTTGTTTGCGAGGAGTTGTATGGATTCACAAGTTATTGAATTTTTATATCCAAAGGACTTGTGACCTCCAATCTAATTTATAATCTCGGGCTTATGAATATCAATGTTAATTATCATAAGTATACCAGTTATGCTTTGTGGCAATTATTCGATATAGCATAAGTAGTTAACTGCTACATAAGTGTTTGTAGTTAACAAGAAGCATAACAGTCCGTGGTTTAGAATTAATTGGTGGATTTCAATATGATGAGATCTGGCTGAGAGATTCTATATCAGACAGGTTGTGATCTTTAGTGAGAAATTGGTTGTACAAACTTGTTTATTTAATGTACTGATTATCACTGGAAAAAATGTGTAGCAATTACTTTTCATGATCTTATTTTGCATAACTGACACTATGTTTATTCATAGTATGCTTGTATGATCATTTGGATTGTGATTGGGTTGGTTTAAAATTTTTGGAAATTTTAAAAGTAACAGAGTATGGAACAAAAAAAAAAAATTGGTTCCAAAGATTTTAAAGCAACCACCTGTGTTTATTAGTATTATTATAATAATTATTAATATTGTCTGTTTGTGAATTTCAAATTGGATTATTATTAATTCGATAGTTATTTCCAAATTAAGATTCTAATATTTCTATTTTAGGAATATTAATTCATTAATTTAAGAAATCTCTATTTAATTAATTTTATGAATATTTGAAATTATTTTGTAAGTGTATTTAAATGATTTTTATTATTAGCAAACTCTCGACAGTTACAATTAGATATATTTTTCGTAACCATCGAAGTGGTTTTAAATAGTACTCGATAGTTATAAAAAAAATATATTATATTATAACAGTCGAAGTAGTCTTTTGGTTAATATATATAATAAATAAATAAATAAATATAAACTATCCATCTCGATAGTTACTATCTGGTTAATTATTTTATCTGCTTCGATAGTTATTTTTATTAGCTAACCGTCGAAGTGGAAAATTTTATTAATTAACCTTTCGATAGTTACGTATTATATATTAGTGTACATCTCGATAGTTAGTCTTTATTTTATTATTTTTGATAACCATCGAGTTGCTTAAAAAAAAAAAAATTAATTTACAAAACCATCGAAGTGGCCAACTCGCCAGTTAAGTATACATATATATATTATTCTAAACCATCGAGTGGCTAGTGGCAGGTGTATTGTTTTGTTTCTACAACATCTCGCCAGTTAGTACTTGAATATATATAGTTTCTTTTCATCTCGCCAGTTAGCTAACTATCGACCAAAAATTGATTTTTCTTTCCTCATTTTCTACCATTCTAGTACTAGTTTTGAAAATCTAAACCCATAGAATTGTAGATCTAGTCATCCCGAATTATTTGATACCAGCCTTGTATCGTTTGGTTTCAGTTTTGTTTCGGGTATTTCAAACTTTGGAATTTTTTCTAGGGTTTGTTTGAGGTCCAAAAATCACAAAAAAAATAGTTTCACCGTTCAAATCTCTCCTAGTTTAGCATATATTTTTTTCACGATTTTTGGAGGAGTTTTGAATTTTAGTGTTTTCGGTTCGTTATCGAGTCTAATTAAATTCGTAATTAATTGTTTAAAGTTAAAATTTTCGATAATTTTTACTAGTTAAAAATGGTTGGAATTTTTACTATTACCAAAACGAATTTAGTTGCCGAGTTTGACATTCAGTCCCTTCCTGCTGATTATCGGGCCTGGGCACGAGTGTTACTCGAATATTCTCGAGTGAGGTATGCCTTAGTAACAGACGTGATATTAAATCATAATATGCTACGAGACTGTTACTGTTCTGCATATAACTCTTCAGCTGTTGATGAACTGGCTTTTACATTTAGTATTGCTAATCGGGAAATTCGGGTGACGGAGCTAGATTTGAATCGTATCTTAAGATTCCCTGAGAATAATCTAGTCCCTTATCCCAATTCCGAAGAATTAACTCAGTTCTTCACGACTATCAACTACGTAAATCCTAATCTCCACGACTCGGGTGAAAGGTGTAAACATCATTTACCTAAGGAATGGAATTTCTTTTTCCACACTCTTATGCAATGTTTCTCTTACAAAAAGTTCAACACACACAGTATTTCAAGTTTTTATCGAACTTTAGGCTTCAGTGTTGCTAATAATTGTAGGATAAATTTTGGTAGGTTATTATTGAATCAGATGTTGTATGTTATGGGATCGGTGGAGTACAGAAACCTTCAAGTCACTAATGTGGAGTGTTACTTTCCACGATTCCTACAGCTTATCCTTAATGATCTAACGACTAACGAGGAAAAACTACTATATACTAGTAGTGTTACCTCTCTGTGTATGAAACAGAAAAACAGGATAGCCACCACTCTGAACAATAACAGAAACTACATCAACGAAGCACCTGCTCAAATGACTGAATACATGCAGGGTTGTGTAGTGGACATGGAAAGAGACGAGCCTCAAGGGCCTCAAGAAAATGATCAGGTCCCTGAACCAGTGCAAGAATCAGTTCCAGTAGCTACTCCTGTCGAGGATTTAGCTCAAGAAGAGAAAGTGGTTCAGGTGACAGAGGAATTACAAATTTCAGGAGATGGATTTCAAAGTATATCTGGAGGAGATTCTATAGGTCATGCTGACAGTCAGAAATCATATCATCCTTGGACTCCTACAGGTAGTACTCAAGGTAGTCTTCATGTCTCTGACTCTTCAGCTTATTCTAATTTGCAAGATCTTTTTGGAGAAAGTGTCATGAACTTATCAGCTGAGCCCTCTGTGGCTGTAGGACAAGGCAATGAATCTGAAACCCAACAGATTCTAACCACTGCCTCAGAACCAAACACTATAAACACCTTACCTTTATCTTCTCTCCAACCCCTAAAAAGAAAATTTGTGAGTGAGGGAGATAGTGCCTTAGAAGCACCACATAAGGAAGGTGAGGGAACCCAAACAGCTCTACCTCTGACTAGACGTCGATTAGAAGAACCTGAGGTATCTGTTAGCCCATCTATACCCTCTCAAAAGGATATAGAGCTGAAAAAGGCAAATACACAGTCTCTGGGGACATCCTCTCAACAGGGTGAACCTATTGAAATTCGCCCGTCGGCCAGGGCATCTGAAAGAGTGTCAATAATTGAGCCTCCAACCAAGTTATATGTTGCACTGAAAGGAGCACACACACAGGAGGAATTGACGGATGTTGCTACTACTGTAGCAGAACCTATACAGGTAGATCCTGTACAGGTCATGCCTTCACAGGCTATTGCGGGAGTCACGGGTCCTTCATTGCTAAACATTACAGGATCCAATGTGATAAGCCCCCCAGGAGGAACATTCCTGGCTCCTAATAAGGAGGTCTCCACCACTATTAGTGGAAAGGAGAAGCAATTACTTGGCAATAGTTCTTCGGATGAGCCATTTAGGATTTTCACTGCAGGTACAGAAGACTTGCTGGAGTCAATGAGAGTGAGTGAAACACCAACAGAACGTTTGAGTGATCATAATTCACCCACACCTCTAAGACCGAGCGAGAGAAATGAGAGACAAACACCTACAGAACCTGTCAGTGAGACACCTACGAGCCAAATAAATACCCTCACAATGCACACACAATCTCTAAGTCAAAGGGTTTATAACCTGGAAACTACTGTCACCGAAATGAAATCTGAATTTCACAGCAATGTCATGGAAATAAAATCTGTTCAGTACAACATGTTGCAGGATTTGCAGAATTTCAAGACGGATATGAAAAAGTTTGTTACAGATTTGTTTGAAAAGCATCAATCTCAATCAACTCAAATCCCTGCTTCGGAGGATAACACAACTAAGGGGGAGATGATAGTGCGAGAACAAGAAAAAGAATCTGGTGCAGAAATGAGGAGTAAAGACAAAGGTAAAGGAAAGTTGGTAGAGGAAGAAGCAAACATCACATCTCAGGGGGAGCAAGAAATACCGCTGGAGGTCAGGCTTACACTTGAAGAAGGAGAAATATGGGAACCTTCTCATACAGCTCCTACAGCTCAGGAAGATGATGTGTTTGATGAATTTGTCAATGATGCCGCTTATCAGTTCACCGAAACGGATTTTGTGGAAACATTTGGTTTGCTAGATGCAAATCAATCCATGATAAGGGCATGTGAAATAGCTCGAATGTCTCAGGAAAAAAGTAGAAAAGAACACTTCAACCACTACATTGAAAGAAGACAAAGGCCGTTGATGTTATCAAGAGAAGGAAGTGCATGGGATCAGGCTAGGAGTCTTTTGCAGAAACCAGAATTAGGAATAATTCAAAATGAAGATCAAAAAGTTCTGGAAGCACTGCAAGAAGCTCACAAGAGTCATCCATCAATAAACCAGTTCTTTCATGCACTAAGACAGTCTATCAAGTTGATATTCATCACGACCAACATCAATGGATGGAAGATTCAGATTCAGTTCAATAATTCGACCACAAAGACCATTTCTTCGAATTTCATCAAGTTGAGGTCTCTAACAGAATTGTATGTCATGAAGATTAGGACGGACAAGAGATCTCATGTGAATGAACTTCTTACTGATTTGATTGAAGATCAGATGAACAAAACATCAGCTGAAGTTCACACAACTCCTTATACAGTGATATTCTACAAAGACAAGTTAGTTCAGACACTGTGTTTGAGTGATGAAAGACTGAGTCTATATCCTCTGAAGCGTCTGAAATATGTTGAAGGGCTTCTTAGGAGTGAAGGACTTAGAACAGAAGAAAAATGGAAAGCTGCAGAGCGCATTTATGCTTATAGACTTAATGTCTTATCAAATCAATCTGTAGATATTTCCAAGGTCGGGAGAATAGATCCTTCAAATGGATCTCAACCAAAATTGCCTGTGTATACAAGAGAAGAAGGAGATTGGGACTTTGAAAAAGTCAAGGCAATGACTGAATTTAGATTTAATCATCCAGGGAAGGTGTTCGAATACGAAGAAAAGCCAGATTTTCCAATTGTCTTTCCAGATTTTGATATAATCAGGGAGACAGAGACAATGGTGCTAAAGGATCCTCCAGCTATCAGGTATAAGGACCCCAAAGGAAACACTGAAATAGTTGATATCCACAAGATGTCTTACATGACTTCTAGGGAACTGGGTTTTATACTTGATCAAATCAAGACTTCAACGAACTACAAAGACAAATCAGCATTGGCAGAGATCTCTAAGCTTTACATGGAGAAGTTGAGAGCAGAATCATACTACAACACTGATCGGGTTAAAGCAGTACCAAAAAGGTTGAGTGTTAAAGGAAAGATGAAAGTTCTTGAATTTACATTCGAACAAGTTAAACAGATCAGAAGAGTAGCTGTCTTGCAAACACTTCAGGAAGCTTTGTCAAATCCCAAGCCAAGTAATATGCTAGAAGAAGAAGCGCTGGATCTAGTGAATGACCAGCTTGCAAGTCTTGTACAGTGAGAATGACTTAATGTATATCAGTTCAGGCTAGAGGAACATTCATTCTACATTGTAATTGTTTTTGATATCTGGAAATGTGTTATGTAATCCAGAATTTGTTTAATATTAGTTTACCATCTTCTATTTACTTTTTCTTGTAAATTAGTTGAGTTATCCTCTTAAGGGATTTGCTTGTCGAACTCTAACAATCAAATAGGGGGAGATTGTAAAGCATAATGTAACGTAACATAACATGTAACCGAGGAAACTAACTCAACACAGATGGTCGGTAACTTATATTAAAATGAAGCACGGAATCGACTGCGAATCGTTTATAAGTTGAATACAAAAGACCAAGATATTAGAGGAAGCTTTGAAGACATTGAAGATCACTGAAAGAAGTTCATTAACATGTTCAAGCCTCAGTGAAGAATAAAGATGTAGTGTTTCAGAGGTTCAGAAGATGTCAGAGGTTTTACAACAGAGAAGTCAAGGGATTCCAGTGAATTAAAGAAGCACTTCTTAACAGCTAGAGAAACAGGGCCAATTGAATAGTCAAGAAGATGTGAAGATCAAGTTCGTGTTAGTCGTTTGTGAACCAGACCAGTTGCACTAAATGTCAGCACAAAAGGAATTGAGAACCGCATCTATGTTAGAAAAGAATTGGCTGTATAATCGTTGTGTGCTAAAGCTCAGAGAAAATCAAGTTCAAGTAGTAAAGGTAATTTTATTAACTTGGTTGCAGTGAAAGAAAATATTGCAGAGCTTTGAATCGTTGGAAAAATGGCTAAGATGAACTACCGTTTAGCTGTTTGACTGTTTTGTCTTATTTACCGACGGTTGGGTCTCCTGTTCGGCTATTTCGTCTTATTTACCGACGGTTAGCAAATCACTCGACGGTTACCATTTTGGATGTATTATTAATTCCATTTCACTCGACGGTTATGGTTTTAATAATTCATTTGAGTCGATAGTTATAACTGACAGTTGGGTTTGACTGTTTCGTCCATTTCACTCGACGGTTACAGCATCTCGATAGTTAAGGGACTCAGATAAATATCCAGATTATTTATTCCATCGACGGTTAAGTCACTCGATAGTTATGGCACTTCGATAGTTGAGGGTTTAAGATTGTTTAATCTACAGCCAGCCACAGCATGCCACATATCTTTGATATCCTTGAGCAGAATTGTTTTAAGTGATTTATTTCACTCGACGGTTATCAACAGACTCACCGATGGTTATAAATTAAATGTCTCGACGGTTGTTAATTCAAGAAGTGAGAAGCAATCTATTTACTTGGTTCTCAGAAGGCCACGTAGTAGATTGAAAAAGTCTACACAATAAAGCAGCAAAGCCAAGCCTTTGTGATTCATTCACGAACACACAAATTCATTCAGTTACAGAGCGAAAACATACAGAGCAAAGAAGAGAGACACAGAGAAGCCATTAACGTCGTTTGAGCTAGTGTCATATTTATTGTTCGTATTGTTGTTATTGTTGTATTGTAACTGTACTAGTGAATCAGTTGAAGCTAATCTACGGATTAGAGTTGTGTAGCACCTTCGTGGTTTATATTAATAAAACGATATATTCCCCGAACGAACTGTTGTTATATTATTGCTCACCAACTGTTTGATTATATAACTGTTCGAACTGTATAAAGTCCATAAAGAACCATTCCGCGAATATTTTATAAATTGGACAATATCGTATTCAACCCCCCTTCTACGATATTTGGGACTAACACATATTTATATAGCAAGGCCTGAACTAAAGAAAGCTGGAAATGGCATAAGAAACTATCACATATCAACTTCAAAATACTCAACAAGTTGGAGAAGAAAAATCTTGTGAGAGGAATACAACAAGTTGACTTTGTCCAAGATGGACTCTATAAAGCATGTCAACTTGGAAAGCAAAGGAAAACCTCCTTCAAGAGCAAAACCATTAACATCATTTCTGAACCCTTTTATTTATTACATTTTAATTTATTTGGTCCAGTAAATGTGATGTCAATTAACAAAAAGAAATATGCTCTTGTTATTATAGATGATTTTACAAGATTCAGATGGGTTTTCTTTCTGTACTCAAAGGATGAATCTTCTCAACACAAAATAGAGAATGTCACTTTTCTAGAAAAGCAATCAAAGAAAACTGTGAAGATTCTAAGGAGTGACAATGGTACTGAATTCAAGAATGCAATCATAGAGGAATAATGTGCATCAAAGGTATTAATTCAATAATTCTCTGCACCAGGAACACCTCAACAAAATGGTGTTATTGAGAGGAAAAATAGAACACTCAGAGAAGCTGCAAGAACAAAGTTGGCAGAGTCTAATGTTGCCATTATATTTTTGGGTTGAGGCAGTCAATACAGCACGTTTCATTCAAAATTGTACCTTTCACATATTTGGTTACAAGTGCTTTGTATTAAAGTACATCCTGAAAATCTAAACAAATTTAAAGCCAAGGCTGATGAAGAAATATTTCTTGGATATGCACCAAATACAAAGGCATTTAGCGTCTTCAATCTCAGAATCAGAATTGTTATGGAATCTATTCATGTTGCATTTGTTGACAAAAAAGTTATAGGTTTATAGGATGGGTCAGAATCTACAACACTGGAATTTGAAAATCTCAAAAGTTTTGAGATAGATGAAGATGATGAGGATGAAGAGTCTCAAATAACTCTTGAAACAACACAAGAACCAGAACGCTCTGATGGGGATCCAGGAAATTCAACTCCAATCAACACAGAGTCAAATAACAAGATCAAGCCAGACAGAGTCCAGACAGTCAAAGTCAATCTCTTCAGAGTATAACTCATCAGGGTCTGGATCAGGTAACTCTGAATCTTTTTCAGAGTCAAGCAACTCAGGGGGAGCCTTTTCATTTGAATTCAACTCACAACCAGCAAATGCTAATGATTTAGGAAGACCTTCAAGTACAAGAACCAATCTTCTACCAGCTAAAAAATAGGCAAGGGATCACACTCCTGATTTGATAATTGGTGATCCTGAGAGTGGTGTGAAAATGAGGAAATCCACTCAAAATGAATGTTTGTACAGTTGCTTTCTCTCAAAGAAAATTGAGGAAGTAACATTTGAATTCAAATAATTTACGTGAGAATTGACATTTACTAAAGGCTGGAGTACTACTACTATTTTCAATGCGAATTAGAAGGGATCGCAATTCAGTATAAATTTAGAGTAGGTTTTAATTGAAAGTGTATTGAAAAATAAATCTTGACGAATAACATTAAAGCATGTTTAATTTACTTTTTTAAATCCATTTTTATATAAAATTAATTTATCACTTATTTAAAAGTAAGATATTACTTATTTTTATTAAGGCAAGTTATATATATTACAATAAATAAATTTTTCAGAATTTAATTTATGAATTATTTATAAGATTTTTTACCCATTTATAAATGTGTGAAATAATTTTAAATGATACAAATTTGAATATCTTTACATTATCAGCTGTATTTTATTAAAAAATAAATAAAATAAAATTATTTATGGAGGCAGAAGGCATGCATGAAGGCTCTCTTCTGACATCTTTTTGAAAAACTTAATATTTTGGTATATATTATCATATATTCGAAGCCAAAAACTCAATGTTGGTGTGTTTTAAGTTTTCATCTCCTCAGAACTGGCCTCCATTCAAATTGTATATCGACTGTACCTTCTGTTTGACTGTTTCTTTCGAGTCGAAAGAAGATTTATTGATCTAATAATTTCTAAAACAAATTAAGAATTATGGAGGTTTATAGGACTAAAAAGTTTCCAATGAAAAGTTCCCCTGAAATGATAGTACTATAAATTGTATTTATGCATGTACTTTCAATTTTTGTGCTCACCACTCTGTGCATAAGAATAACGTCCATATGCAATAGTCATGAGTCATGACTTATGAGCTTATCAGGGCGTACACAACTTTACTAATGTTATTGACTATTTATTTATTGGGAGCTGATCTAGAGCAGTCACATGCTCTTAACAGTGAATAAGCATGCCTCATATTTATGAAAGCGATAACAGAAGCCGCAAGAAAGACAGAATAAGGTACCCAATGCCTCCAAAATAGCATCCATTACGTTTTGCTCATAACCATTTCATATCCAAAAATTTCAATTGTTAAATGCTATTCTAAAAACAATTTTAGAGCAGTGAGCAGAACTCCACCATTCTTTGAACTCTTGTCAATGACAACAAATCTAAAAAAGAAAAAAATATATGTAAGAACTTTCATCAAACACTTAAAAAGAAAGTCATCAAAATAAAAATAAAAATTTAACAAATCGATTAACTTGAAAATATAATGAATCCATCATTAATTGTCATCTTCGTCGAAGTACTATCAAGGCAATCAATTAAAAGAAGGTGATAAAATTAAAGAGTATTTGAAATTCTCAAGGATAAATAGAATGATTTTAGGATCGAAAAATGCAGACATTGCTTTATCAAAACCATCACTAAACACAACTTTATCAATATCATTCTCTCCAACTAAACTCCTAATAGTCCTGAGCCTATAAGAAAATAAAATTTATCAAATATTAGAACAATATTGAAGTTAATATTGATCATAATTTTAAACATGAAAAAAACACAACAAAATCCCTATTAGATATTTAATCAAACACCTGCATTGCAATATATAAATCAATGTGCTTGTTAGGGCCAAAAATCTGAAAAAGAACAAAAAAACCATGTAAGAGCTTTCATCAAACACTTCAAAAGAAAGTAATGAAAATACTAACAATAAAGATTATCAATTATGACCAGATTTGCTTCAACTAAAAGTCAATATAACATTTTTTTTAACTTACGAGTCTTCAAATATAATCATCATTGTTTGGTGAGAAATATGATTCACTATCAAATCTGTAAGAAATAAAAAAAACAAAACCAACACAATTACAAAACAATATCAAACAAAGCTAAATTTACTAAAATATTTAGTAATACATAATTGTATAGTACCTAAAATTCAAACCTAAAATGAATTGACACTATAAGAGAGAGAGCCAGAAAGGGGAGGGATGAGAGAGTGTGTAATTTTGAATTTGAATTAGAAGGAACAATAAGAGTACATGAATGATAATGAAGAAAACATGAAGCTCCACATCCGGGCACATCACGCACGTGAAAGCATACAACAGTTCAGAAAAGTAATAAAAGCTGTAATATATATAATAAAAATATACATATAAGTAGAAATACATGTTATATAGTATAAATACGTCGCAATACATAGAAATGTAATGATATTTAGTGTAATATACTATAAAAGACATATATATATACAGTTAATATGTATAATACCTTCAAATATGTATAAAGTTAATGGTATTTGTTGTAATATATGAAAAAAGTGGAGGCTGTTTTAGTCAAATGAATTGAAAAATGGGTTCAAGATTTAGTATTATAGTTGATATATGCATACTTGTTTATACGAAAGTACTAATATGATTTTTGTACTTGACTTATTGTACCCGACGTGTGTTCGTTGATATAATCATGTTTCGGTTGGTCCGCCTATTTTATATGTACATATTTCATTATGATCTCTTTTATACATGTATGTTATTTTATACATGTATCATAGCACCCACAAAAGACTTCTAAAAAGTAGTATTCTTATCCAATATATCGAATATAAAAAGAAATTTATTCAAAATATTCTCATTTATAATATCTTATTATTTACTTAATCTCGTTACATTATACAATTATATTAAATAAAAAGACCAGGGAGTTTAAGATATAACTTAGGTAAGTTACATGAGATACATAGAATTTTATAAGCAACCCTTCGAGGAGTTTTTTTGTAAAATCAGAATTCATTTAAAACTTTATTAATATACTATTACTAGTGAAAAAAACCGCACTTCGCGACAGCCTCATAATAAATTTTAAATTTATTAAAAATGTTCCCACAAAATTACATTACTGATGACTGAACTGCCTATGATAAAATTTGATATAACAAAATTATATTAAACCAAAATAGTAGTATTAAATTTATAGATATTATAAAATCAAATAATAATTTCAAAATATATATGTGCATTATAATTCACAACTAATTAATTTGTTATGATTCTAATATCTCTTCTTTTTTTTCATCCGCCACTAACAATATCAATGTCACCAATATAGGTCAAGTAGCCTACTGATATCTAGATAAGTATTAGTAACATTATGTAAATATTAAAGAATATAATTTAAAATTATATATATATATATGTAACTTATAATATCTTATTTTAGCAAAATACATGACAGTATATTAGTGTGATTAACACGTGCTTCAATTATATCGGGACATATGAACTCAAATCCATGTAGTGGTATGTTGATGATTCCTTCTTCCAACTTTTTTGGGGTCGTTGTACGTAGAAACATCACTTTAAAGTCACATTACAGTGGTATATATCAGCAGGTAATTACAACTACTTTTAAGTTATTAATGCTATATAAAGACCATTCTTCTAAAATATGTTTGAATCGAAAAAGTAGATGTTTTTGAATCGTTGCATGAATAAAATTTTCCTATAATAAATTAAAGCATAAAAAAGTTAGTTCGAATGCATAATTGTAATAAATTAATAATTACAAAAATTTATTAACCTTCTCATCAATTAAAATCATGTCAAGAGTAAATTGATCGCCTGTTTGTGTATTGATTGCATCCCACATCCTGCATACTCTCACTCTTTTCATCAAACCGTCTCTATTGTTATTCAATGCATTTAAGAGAGTGTAATCCATGATGTATTAGACATTGAATGTAAACAGCTCTGTGATAAATTTGTTGTTATTTATTTTTTAATGCTTGAACTTTAATTTATATAAGTAATGATCTATTATTTTTTAGATGGAAACGCATTCAATTTAGGTAAAAGAATAAATTAAGTTTTTTATTATAGATAGTGTCTTTTTGAAAAATCAAAATAGTTTCAATTTTTAATAATTTAATATCTTTCCTAAAAAATTTTAAAATGCACACCGAGAGGGGGGTGAATAGGTTTTATAGCTAACAATGAACGATTTTAATTTTACCGAGTTATTAAACCTGTCAGCTAGCTAAGTTAGATTAACAGACACTTTCAGCTAGCTTCTATATGCAATGCAATACAGAAAATGTAAATAAACCAGATCTTTTAGCTAGGTTTGACCCCTAATCCCCTATGGTCTACGTAGTAGTCCACTACAAACTGGTAAGAGATAATATTATTAATCAATGAACAACCGATTACAAGATTACAATAATATTCCTCCTTTCATCCCTTACAACTGATCCTAGCTTGTTGAAACACCTGTTCCCTGAACTAATCTGCCTTCTAAGCACTATACTACCCTAGTACAGCCTTCTCTAGCCTCTAGTTTCCTTGAACCCTGTTTCACAAGCCTAGCAATCCAACTATAACTTGATTATAACCAAACGTTTATAAGTGAATAAAAGTTACAACTCAAACTAAGAACTCTTCACGTATAGATATAAGTATATAAGATACTAGAGTTTAAAGATGTTGTCTAAGAACGTTTGTGTTTGAGAAGATGTGTATATATGTTTTGCAAATCAGTGTGTCTTCACTTGGTGAAGAGAAAAGTAATAGACACGAAGTATATATATAGGAATACTTACACTCGAATTAACAAAGCCAGACTAACGTTGAAATTATAACGTTCAAGTTAGTTAATGTAATTCAAATATCAGATGTTCAAACCTACAAATATTGAGGTTAATAAAAGATAATATAAACGTTTGAAGCAGCCCCAATATAAGTTTGAATATACATATAGATAAGAGTTGGTTTTAGAAGAAAACGTTTAGTCAAACTCCAACTCCTATTAAATAGGAAATCTAATTTGAATACAAATATATGTTTGGATAATATAAAACTGAGCTCTAATATAATCTATAATCACATATATAAATGATAAGCTCGTACAAGTAAAGATCCTATAAAATCTCCATAAAAATATGTCTTCACATGTTATCCAAACTATTTCTGCGCTCCTAGTATCAAATCACTGATATAGAATATTTTCAAGCTGTCAGCTCGCTGGAACGCTCTGTTTTTCTGCTTTCAGCTCACTGTCAATGTATTTAACTATGTTTTACTGGTAAATCATATCAGTAAGCTAATACCTACAAAACTATGTTAGTACAAGTATAAAAACTTGCTATTTTATATCATATACAAGCTTTCCGCTTGGTATCAGTGTGATCATCAAAATCTAAAGGGTTTCAATCTCCCCTTTTTTGATGATTAACACCAATTAATTTAGGAGAAAGATTACTCCCCCTAAATTCCTGCATCCCTGTAAACTACACCAGACCCAACCTATTTCTCCTAATTTTATGTGCCTTAATCAATAAAGAGTTAAATTAGAGGCCATACTGGTCTTCATGGGCAGCATCTTCTTCATTGTCTGCAAACTTCTCTGTAACTTCTAAATCTTTGATATCTGGACTACCAAAGACTCTTGCTTGCATCTGACTGAAAGCTTTCTCAAAACTCTTTACAACATCATTTGCTAAACCAGATAACTTGCATCATGTAGCAGTAGCATCATCTGAAACCTTATTACCATTCTTAGACTCTTTTGGAGCCTTTTCAATCACAAATTCCCTTAAAAACATAACTTCATCAATCAAGGAGTCAATTTTTTGACTGAGACACCCAATGTCAATACTCATGCTAGTATTTTCATACCTCAGTTCCTTAGCCAACTATCCATCCTTCTCAGAATGCCATTACCAGCTTATTCAATAGCAGGTATAGAAGGAGTTGCAAATTCAACCTGGACCAACTATCCATCCTTCTCCACGTTCAAGTGAGACTGAGCTAAGCTCTTAGCATCCAAAAACTCTTTTACAACCACCTTATCAGCTTCTTCAAAATTCATTCCATACCAATCAAAAATTCTAGTTAACAAGTACCCATAAGGCAAACCTGTAGACTGGTTTCCTTCAAACACATCTAACATATTCTTTAAGATCAATTCAGACAAGTTGAACTTCCTTCTAGATATAATCATGGAAACAACAACCAAATCTTAACAGTTAAAGTTTGACCTACTACCCAACCTTGGACAAATATTAGCCAAACACACCTTGAAAATAACATGAGCCATAGGTGTAACCAGAGAAGTAGTTGGATAATTAAACTCAAGTATGTCATGCAAACCTCGAACAGTGTTCAATTGATCTAAGGGACCAAAACCATCAATAACTACTGGACCCTACTTAGTGTATACTGACAAATCAGATGGTGACTCAATACACAAAATTGAATTTAACACAGGTACATTAAGTGTTATTTTCTTTTCTTGCACAAGAGACACATAATTTCCAAATTTATCAGTGGTAAGATTGGCATAGAATTCTTGTACAAAATCAGGGTAACATTCTTTCGGTTAATCAACTAAAAATGACTCAAAGCCTAAATCACCAAACAACTTAACAGAGCCACAGTTGTAAAAAGCTTTACCTGACAAAGGACGACCAAAGACAACCGTCCGAGTAGAGAGATCTAGGGTTTGAAACCAATTTTTGAGTTGGCTTCCCCGGATGATGTCCACCACATGTAGCACAAGGAGACCGAAGAATTTATATTACGCGATCGTTATTGTCCATCTTTATCAGCCAACTCCCCAAAAATGTAAGACTGGCGCCAACAGTTCGAAATCTTACGTATCGGATTCCGTTGTGGGATCGGCCTCAGGGCAGGAAAGAAAGACGGGACAACATTCCTAGCTTCCGAACTAAACTTCAAAAATCTCTTAACCCTCTTAGTCTCTAACCCTTCTCGATCACTAGAAAAACCAACCCCTGACATTTCTTCCTCACTGTCATGAAAAACTGGCTCCACCATGGCATCATCATCTTCATCAGTTAACTTCCTCTTACATTTGTTCTCCTTTGAACTAACATTTGCAAACAAAGCCTTTATCTTGCGTGTTTGAAGCATGTTTCAAACTCCTTTAGCCATAAATATAGAGACATTGAATATTTGTTGAAGAGAAACCCTAGGAATCTACTGCGGATTTGAGGCCGTGAATATAGAGAACTGAATAGTCTTGAGTGAATAGCCTCAATAATACTAATTTTAAATGATTTAAGTGGAGTATTATTAGGAGAAAAAAATAGCTAAAGCCCTCCCCCAAAATAAATTAAGCATTTTATTTAAATAAAACACCACACACTTATCAATTAAACAGATAATTATCATTCTAAATAGATAATCATGTCATATATAACATAATTATGAAACGGGTAAATAATTTAAAATTTAAAATTATCACTAATTATTATCCTAGAAAAATGAATGGACAAACATGGCTAATAAGTAAGTGGAGTATTCCAACTATATTACACGGAGCACATATACGATGCACAAATATTGTAACAAAATTTAAATAGATAAATCAGTGAAAGACAATTTTAATTCAACTAAACAAATATATCTATTTAAGTAATCAGTAAGCTGAGATCTAGAAAAACCTGGTATCATCTTGCTGACTAGATGTTACACATGCCAAGTTCCCTTCGTATGATAGAATATATCTTTTCTGCCAATGGCTTGGTAAAGATATCAGCTAGCTGATACTCTATAGGAACAAAAATCAGCTTGATCTTCCCTTTTGCCACATTGTCTCTCAATAAATGGTGCCTAACATCAATAAGCTTTGTTCTTGAGTGATTGACAGGATTTTCTGAAATATTGATAACACTTGTATTGTCATAATATATTAGAATCCTTCCACATTTGATCCCAAAATCACTTAGTGTTTGTATCATCCACAACATTTGAGAGCAACAGCTGCCAGCTGCCAAGTACTCCCCCTCAGCTATTGTTAAAGCAACAGAGTTTTATTTCTTGCATTGCCAAGTGACCAACTCTGGCCTAAAAATGCACAAACACCACTTGTACTTTTTCGATCAGTGTGACAGCCTACATAAGCTGCATCACTATACCCAATAAGATCAAATGCATTTGTGATAAGATAAAACAAATCCAAATTGACAGTACCACTTAAATACTTAAAGATCCTCTTTATAGCATTATAGTGAGACTCTTTAGGCTTGCATTGAAATCTAACATATACACAAACTACATACATTATATCAGGTCTAGAAGTAGTAAGATACAGTAAGCTACCAATCATACCTCAATATTTATGAATATTAACATCTACACCTTTTTCACCTGATGTCAGCTTGCTAGCTTGATTCATTGGTGTTGATTTCGCCTTAACATTTTTAAATCCAAATCGCTTGAGTAGATTCTTGATGTATTTGGATTGTTGCACAAAGATTCCATCTTTTATTTGTTTGACTTGAAGACCCAAAAAGGAATTAAGTTCACCCATCATGCTCATGTCAAACTCACTGTGCATACACTTGGAAAACCACTCACACATGCATCATTAGTAGATCCAAATATGATAACATCCACATAAATTTGAACAAAAAGTATATCCTTGAAATCAAATTTACGGAATAAATTTGGATCAATTTTACCTCGAATAAATCCATTCTTGAGTAAAAACTTACTCAATAATTCATACCAAGACCTGGGAGCTTGTCTTAGTCCATATAATGTCTTCTTTAATTTGTAGACATGGTTTGGATACTTTGCATGCTCGAAACCCGGAGGTTGCTTGACATAAACTTCCTCTTTGAGATAGCCATTAAGAAATGCACTTTTGATATCCATTTGATGAAGCTTGAATTTCTTGTAGCATGCAAATGAAAGTAGCATTCTTATAGACTCTAGCCTTGCAACAGGTGCATAAGTCTGAGCAAAATTAATCCCTTCTTGTTGATTGTATCCTTGTGCAACTAGCCTTGCCTTATTCTTTGTAACTATACCAAATTCATCAAATTTGTTCTTGAAGACCCATTTAGTACCAATGACTGAAACATCTTTAGGCTTTTCCACAAGTTCCCACACATCACATCTTTTGAATTGATTCATCTCCTCTTGCATAGCCATGATCCAATTTTTATCTTCTAAAGCATCTTGAACATTTTTGGGTTCCTCTTGAGCTAGGAAAGCAGCAAAAGCACAGAAGTTTACTTTCTCTCTTCTAGTCTTGACACCCTCAGAAGCATCACCAATAATTTGTGTTGGTGAATGATTCTTCACAGTTCTTGTAGCTTTGGGAAGAGAATGTTGGGATATCTGTTCATGGACAACTCTAACAGAAGTTGTACTCTTTGCTATAGGAGTTTGTGACCCTCCTAGATTGAGTTTAAATAGATGTTCAATAATATCATCTACTGAGATTGGAGTGTCAGCTGACTGATTGGATGTTCCAGCTTGATGACTATCTGACTGTTGAGCAGTAGATGTTGTAGCAGCTTGCTCATTTGTCTTGTCAACTTGCTGACTACCTGATATTGCAGTAGCTTTATTGCTTCCATCATCATCACCTGCATCATCTTCCTTTTCTCTTGGCAGATCATTGTTAGGTTCATGAAATATAACATCAATAGACTCCTCAACAATGTGTTTCTTTAAATTAAAGACTCTATATGCTCTACTGGTTAAAGAACATCCAAGAAAAATTGTCTCATTAGATTTAGCATCGAATTTACCATCCCTGTCAATTTTCTTGAGGATAAAGCACTTTGAGCCAAAGACCTTGAAGTAACTGATGTTAGGTCTTTTGTTCCTCAATAGCTCATATGGAGTTTTCTCAAGAACAGGCCTGATCACCACTCTGTTAAGAACATAGCAGGTTGTGATCACTACTTCTTCCCAAAAGCTCATTGACAGCTGGCTTTCCTACAATAAAGTTCTAGCAATTTCCTCCAAAGACCCGTTCTTCCGTTCCACTACTTCATTCTGTTGTGGAGTTCTAGGTGTAGAGAATTCATGAGTGATGCCCCTTTCTTCACAGTAAGTGACAAAATCTTTCTTGAATTCACCACCTCAATCACTTCTTATACCTACAAGTCTGGTGTCCAGCTTGTTCTCAAGTACCTTAATTAGCTTCTCAAATTCTTCAAAAGCAGAATCTTTAGTACGAAGGAATAAAATCTAAGTAAAACGAGTATAATCATCAATAATAACAAAAACATATTGTTTACCTCCAATACTCTTATAAGATTCCGGGCCAAATAAATCTAGATGCAGTAATTCTAAGTATTTTGTAGTAGATACAACCTTTTTAGGGTTGTGAAAACTTTGAATCTGTTTTCCCAATTGATATGCATCACAAACTTGTGTTATGACATACTTCAATTTAGGCAAACACCTCAATAGATTCTTGCTAGATAATCTATTGAGCAAGTCCATGTGACCATGACCCAATCTTTTATGCCAGATTGTTGGATCATTGTCAACAGCAGCTAAACAACAAGTTGTTTCCTGCAATTCAAAATATAAAACATACACATTGCCTTCCCTTCTAGCAACTAGAGAAATTTGGTTAGTAGCAACAGTAATAACACATTTTTCCTTATCAAAAACAACTGAATAACCATCATCATGCAACTGACTTACACCAAGCAAATTATATTTTAAGCGCTTATCATAACGAACATTGTCAATAAAAGTTGTCATTACCTACTTTACCTTTACCTAGAATAGGAAGAGTTTTGTTATCACCAATTGTGACACCTCCACCTTTTTTGAATTTGAGACTAATGAATTAAGCTTTGTCTCTACACATATGTTTTGTACATCCACTATCAATGATCCATGATTTAGATTTGATCTTAGAAACAAGACATATCTACAAAACAAATAAAAACAATACTTAACCTTTTGGTACCCATATTGGTTTGGATCCTGATTGGTTAGTAACAAGTCTATAAAGAACATATAATTCAAACTTATTGATCCACATTTGGACCACTTTGGGAGATGAATTATGTGTTCTTTGCTTCCTGTCAGAACCATTCCGGTTAGCTCTCTGTTTGTTCTAGTAAGCTGGCTTCCTATTAGATTCTTTCTGGCAAACTCTGGTAGCTCGCTGAGATCTACAATTTTGAGCAAAATGACATTTACCACCACATTTCTTGCAGCTTGACCAGGGCATAACATATTTGTATGGCTTTCCTTGTCTGCCTTCATACTTTATAGCATTAGCCCTCTTATTGAAGTTCAAACTAACTCCTTCTTTGTCCAAAGGTACCCTTATACTTTTCATCATTGATTTGAGACCTTCTTCTCCTTGAAAAAATTTACTCATGCCTTTTCTGAGCTTAATGACTTCATTCTGCAAGGAAATAATTCTTTCTGCGTGCTTTGATGAAGTAGCAGTAGGCTGAGATATATTTTCAGCAGGCTGAGATGATTCTTTCTTGGAAGATTATATGAGTTTAAATGTTTCAAGACATGCATCCCTTGCCTCTATATTAGCCTTTAGATCAGAAATCTCATCAGCTAAAGCATTGTTCCTTTTTAAAAGAATCTTATTGAAACCTTCTAGATCTTCAATCTTTGATTCAAGCTCTTTGATTTTGAATTCATCAGTAGCTTGGACAGGTTCCATACTTTCAATTAATGATTCGACCTTTGCCATCAGATCTTGAACCATCTGTCTACGGTAAGCATTCTTCTCTAACAGCTTGTTGTTTTTTGTCCTTACTGAGTTATATTCCTCTAATAAAATACTATCTTGATCCTGTATGGTTAGTTCATCTAGAATAATATTATCAGAAGAAATATCAAATCTAAATGAGTTTACCTCACTTTTGTCATTAACATAATCGCTTTCAGCAATGATCTCCTCAATTAAGCCTCGAACAATATCATCCTCCATTCCAACTAGTGCAAGGTTGACCATATCATCATTGTTGTCACTATCACTATGTGAGATGTCTTCTTCATCATCACTCCAAGTTAGCAAAGCTTTAGATTTCTTCTTGTCTTTGTATCTAGCTTGTTGCTTCCCTTTTAGTTTGAAACAGTCCTTCTTGAAATGGCCGGGTTTGCCACATTCAAAACATGTTGAATCTCCTTTGGAATCTTTAGAGAACTTCTTGGTTTTAGAGAAGCCTAAACTCCTCATTTCTCTCTTCATCTTGTTATTTTTTTAAATCATTTACTTGATTTTTCTTGACATGAGAGCTATTTCCTCATCTGATTCGTCATCAGATTCCAGCTTGCTGTCATCACCATGCAGTGCCAAATTCTTCATCTTTGATGTGAGATCAGAAGTAGAATTTGCATGGCTAGCATTTATCTTGCCTTCAAACTGCTCCAATTCAGCAAAAACACTTAGAGTGTCCATTGTATCAATTGTTGGAGAAGATTATAAGGCAGTGACCTTTGGTTCATAGATCCACGAAACATCACTAATGATTTTCATAATGATCCCTTCTTGTGGAATTTTCTTGCCAAGTAAAGTGAGACCATTCATAGTTACTTGGAACCTAGCTTGAGCATTCTTGATAGATTCACCTTCATTGAGTTTGAAATTTCAATACTCGTTCATCAGCTTGCTTAGTTTAACCTTCTTTAAAGCTTTCAAACTTCATGACACAATTCAAGAGTGTCTCACAACTCTTTTGTAGAAGTACATGAAAAAACTTTGTCACTTTCTTCAAGACATAAACCAGTCATGATAGTATTGATAGCTTTATTCTTGTAAGCAATCATGATCATCTCATCAGCATTGAGTTTATCTATATCCTTTGATTTACCATCTTCTTTGAGAAATTTGAAAGGACCTTTTTCTATAATTCTCCACTCCAAGGGTTCTCTAGCCAGGTGCTGCTTCATTCTACCTTTCCACCAGTTGTAGTTTTCTGTATCAAGTAGAAGAGGTGCCATCAAGCCTGAGCTTCCCATTGGATATTTATTAGCCATATGTTCTATACTTTCCTGTTAAAGAAGATATTAGTATATCCTGCTCTGATACCAAATGAAAATGCACATCTAGAGGGGGGGAATAGGTGTTATGGTTAACAATGACCAATTTTAATTTTACCGAGTTATTAAACCTGACAGCTAGCTAAGTTGGATTAACAGACACTGTCAGCTAGCTGCTATATGCAGTGCAATATAGAAAAAGTAAATAATACCAGATCTTTTAGCCAGGTTCGACCCCTAATCCCCTATGGTCTATGTCCTAGTCCCCTACCAACTAGTAAGAAAGAATATTATTAATCAATGAACAACCGATTAAAAGATTACAATAATATTCCTCCCTTCATCCTTTTCAGTTGATCCTAGTTTGCTGAAACACATGTTCCCTGAACTAATCTGCCCTCTAAGGACAATATTACCCTAGTACAGCCTTCTCTAGCCTCTACTTCCCTTGAACCTTGTTTCACAAGTCTAGCAATCCAGCCACAACTTGATTACAACCAAATGATTACAAGTGAATAAAAGTTACAACTCAAACTAAGAACTCTTCAAGTATAGATATAAGTATAAGATACTAGAGCTCAAATATGTTGTCTAAGAACGTTTGTGTTTGAGAAGATGTGTATATATGTTTTGCAAATCTGTGTGTCTTCACTTGGTGAAGAGAAAAGTAATAGACACGAAGTATATATATAGGAACACTTACACTCGAATTAACAAAGCCAAACTAACGTTGAAATTACAACGTTCAAGTTAGTTAATGTAATTCAAATATCAGATGTTCAAACCTACAAATATTGAGGTTAATAAAAGATAATATAAATGTTTGAAACAGCCCCAATATAAGTTTGAATATACATATAGATAAGAGTTGGTTTTAGAATATAAATATATGTCTGGATAATATAAAACTGAGTTCTAATATAATATATAATCACATATATAAATGATAACCTCGTACAAGTAAAGATCCTATAAAATCTCCATGAAAATAGGTCTTCACATGTTATCCAAACTGTTTCTGTGCACCTATTATCAGCTCGCTGATATTGAATAATTCCAAGCTGTCAGCTCGCTAGAGCGCTCTATTTTCCTGCTTTCAGCTCGTCGTCAATGTACTTAATTATGTTTTACTGATAAATCATATCAATAACCTAATACCTGTAAAACCATGTTAGTACAAGTATAATAACTTGCTATTTTATATCATATATAAGTTTTCAACATGCTATCTATTTTCCCAGTTGCACAAGTAGAAGGGGGGTTGAATACTTGTGTGTATTTTCTGCCTGATTTAAAATCAACTCAATAATAATAAAAAATAGATATGAATTAAGAACAAAGATCAAACACAAAGATATGAATAAGTATTGTTTGTATTATTGATTTGTAAATACAAAACTCTCATAGGGTGTACATAAACCTTGGCAGCTTCTCTGTGTTTATCACAGCAACTCTCTCTATTTCTATGCACTCACAAAGTTTCACTCAGACAAATTATGCTTCGACTTCCACACTTTTACAATTAGGTTACATAGATTTTATATAGAGAGCTGCCTATCAGCTAATAACAGAAAGATAAATTACAATAGGAATAGAATTCCTAATTATTAGCTGGCAGTTTCCTTCTGCAATTCTCCTTCCTTGATTTTATAGCATACTTACAATATCTTTGGCTTTATCTCCGAAGACTTCCCTTATCTGTGATCATCTTCCAAATTTAGCTTTAACTTTATAGACTCTGAATTCTTCAGACTCTGCAAGACTATAGACTCTGATCATTTGTAGACTCCAACAGATCTTAGACTCCGATAGTCTATAGACTCTGATCACCGTCCAGACTCTGATCTTCATGCAAACTCTGGTTTTATTTTTTGCAGAAATTCTTCTTCTAAGTACAAGTAACTTGAATATGGACTATCTAGACTCTAATTATACATTTCAGAGACTAGAAAGATATATTGCAAATAAACTAAGCTAACTCATGTTCTAGAATTTTGTACATCATCAAATGAATATATTCCTAACAATCTCCCCCTATTTATGTTTTATAAAATGTAAGCATAAATCCAGGTTTGATGATGTCAAAACTAAAGAATAAAACACTTAGTCTAGAACAGTATGAAAGAATTATAAAGGAAAAAGAATTACTTCTTAATTGATCCTCTCAAAAGATGGATTATTCTTCAAAAATGAATTGAGCATATTGTCCTCCACAATTGCAAGAGCTTCACCAACAAATGTCTTCAATTTCTTCATTTCTTCACTTGAACATTTGATTTGACAGTAAGCTGCTCTCAGATCATTTGCACTGCTTTCTTGATCTTTCAAGTCCTTCAACATTAGAACACTAACTTTCCCACTCATAGGCTGAAACCCAAAGTAATGACCCACACCTTCTTGAAATTTAAACTATTTTTCTTCCAATAGCATGACTTGATCATTTCCCTCAGTATCAACATATTTTAAAGAAAATTTGTCCATTTGTCGATTTTCCTATTTGTGTAAAAGTAGCTTTCTATCAATCTCCTTGAACCATTTGTGTGTGACAGCCTCTTTGCTCTTGTTAACTTCATAAGAAATTTGAAGGAGAAATCTAATATACTGCAATTCCTCAGCCTGTTTGAAAAATATGAAGTTTGATTGACTGATCCATCTAGTTGATCCACCTTCTAAAAAATAAACCCGCATCTCATTCTTCACCTTTTATGTGCCTTCCTGTCCTCCTTGCATCTTTTTTTCATAAACATTATAAACAATTTGAGCAGATACCACTTTGTTTAAGTGCTTCTGTGTGATCTTCTCAAACTGCCTATCTGTCAAGGATTGAGGATCCCTGGTTAGAGTAGATGCTCTGTCAATGTCAGATTCTTCAAAACCTCCAAGACCTGTCTTCTTTTTAGCTCTAAGTTGCAGATTTGATTGACTGCACTTCCAGTATGAAGGTTCTTAAGTTTCATCAGAGTCTGTTTTCTTTCTTTATTTATCAGACTCTGACTTAGACTCTGATTTCCCATGTCCAGTCGCTGACTAATGTGGTTGAGATTTTTATAATACAGCCACTCCAGAATGCTTGAGTGATACATCACCAGGACCTCTAGGACCATGAGAACTATCTCCATCATCACAATCTTTCCTCCATTTAACTCCCCATTTATCATCTCTGCATGAATCATCCTTATTTCTCCTAGAGGAAGATTCACCTCTCTTCTCCCCCTTTTTGAAATCATCAGAACTAGTAACAGCCAACAGAATCTGTTCAAGAACAGTAGAGATATTGGCCTGTGCTGCAATGACAGAATCAACCTTGGTGGTTAAATCAGAGACTGTTGATTGGAGAGAAGCTTGTGTAGAGGCGATAACAGCAAGAGCATCCTTGAAGGTGACCTCTTTGGATAATTGAAGGGAGTGAATACTATCAAATTTGGTACTTAACAGGGAAGTAGTATTGTCAACACCAGTAAGTTTGGTTTGAATATGAGAGATGTCTTTGACCATACTAGCCAATTGTTTAGCAATACTCTCTGTCTCAGCTTGAACATCCCCATCCAGAGCTTGATCTTCTTCACTAGGGTAGTGACCATGTTCCTGGAGATATGATTTTTTCTGAAAAGCTTTCAGTCTCTCAGACTGATGAATTTCCATAATACAGGCAAAAGAATCTTTATCAGTGATGCCTCTTTTCTGTGCAGACTACCAAGACTGAGGAAAGACTTGATCAAAATAGACAAAAGAAGGTTGAACTGGATCATCATCTTCAGAAGTGCACTCCTCAGCAACAGGCTCAAGGGATGTAAGAGGAAGTGTAGACTCTGGTAGTGGTGTAGACTCTGAAACTGCAATTGAGACTATAGACCCTGACTCCTCCCGAGAGTGATCAGAGACTGTAGACTCTGGAAGTCGAGCCCTAATAGGCATGATCAAAAGTGGTTCTTCTGACTTCAAAGTTGCCTCCTTAGGTAAATTGATAGGGTTATCCACCAAATCCTCCAAGACTCTATCTACTCTCCTTGCTAGAGAATTCACCAGATGATGTTGTGGTCTCTGCGTAAATGACTTCTGAGCAACAAGAGCCTCCTCTTTTTTACCAATCTGCACAATCAAACAAAGTGAATTTTCATCCATCCCCTGCTCTAACTCATAGGACCAACTCTTTAGAAAAACTTGATCCCAATAAGTAAAGCTAGGTTCAGGATACCATAATCTCTCAGTCTCACAGTGGGGTTAGACACCCACTTTCTCAATCTCACTCAGGCTCTCTACAGCCTTTTCTACCTCTCCTTTTGCCTGGACCAGTGCCAGCCTCTCAGATATTTTTTCACTTATTTGGAAAGGTGCACTCAAGAATCCTACAAAAGAGGGGTTGAGAGATAAATAATGTACTTCAATACCTGAACCACCTTGATGGAGGGGAACCCCTTCATAAGTCTGAAGGCTAGGGGTTTCCACCAAGGGATGAGCAGCAACAGAGTCTGAACCCTTACAGACATCTTCATTCTTTTTAGAGTCTGTTGGCTCCAGTATTCTAGTCTCAGGGTCTACTCTAGACTCTGACTGCTTCAGTATGACTTCATTAGAAGCCAGAGTCTGAGTGTCACCATCTTGGACTGTTTGTGCATGAGACTCCCCCTTAAGGTGGATAGACTCTGATAGACAAGGATGGAAAAGTACTTCTTGAGCAGCCATTAGAGTCTGTCCTCCCATATCACTGGGGTTCTCATTAGCAGTTTGGTGAGTTGCCAAGGAGGGCCTTACATCATACTCCTCTGCCCCACTATCACCCAACCTCTGACTAGGTGGTTCTTGTATGGGTGAGGCAGACTGAGCATCTTTATCATTAGTCACCACTGGTGCACTAGTCTCATCCTCCAACTGCCTAGCATCACATGCTACCTCCTGTGGTTCTACCATAGTTAAAGCATCCAAGTGACCATTGAGAAAAATCCTGGCATGGATTGCATAGATGGCCTGGGCAAAA
The DNA here is from genome assembly GCA_028671895.1 of Oenanthe sinensis. Taxonomy (NCBI): domain Eukaryota; kingdom Viridiplantae; phylum Streptophyta; class Magnoliopsida; order Apiales; family Apiaceae; genus Oenanthe; species Oenanthe sinensis. Next base: position 30,727,063 of record CM053800.1, read on the forward strand.
GTCATGTGAAAGGAATCCTGCAGTTCCCTTGCTAGTTTCTGATAATATGAGCCCTTGAGTTGATCCAATCTACTTTCATAGGTTGGATAGATGTATTTGTTGGCCAACTTTCCTATATTTTGGACAAGAAAATCAACCACCTTTCTTGAAAGAGGCTGAATAATAGAAATCCAATCAATAGCTGTCATGTAGGTAATTCCTTGATCCCAAATTGCTTCATAGTCAAAAACTGGTTGCTTAATCTCAATTTCCAACTCATCAACAGACTCTGATTCTCTCCTTTTGTAGATCTTAAGCTTTTTAGGCTTCTTTGTGATTTGCTGTTCAGAGTCTGGCACACCTAGTGCTTTGAGAACTTCAGTAGTTATGCCTTCTATGAGCCCAGCTACTTTTTCTTGTAATGAAGAGTTGAATAGGTAGATGTATAGATATTTGACCACATCCTGTACAGACAGTTGTAGATCCTGTTCCATTCTCTTCCTTAGAGTCTCATAGGTTGAAAGAAAATCCAAGACTTGAGATTTAGTCTGATATTGTTCTGGATCTTTTAGTGATTCCACCAAAGGATATAGGAATAGCAACACATCATTACTTGGAGTAAGAATTTCATCAATAAGACATGAGGCTGCATCCAATGGCATTCCTTCCCAAAATGTCTCATGATCAGAGTCTAAAGGCAGTCTAGACCTGACTCAACATTAGACTCTGATTCAGGTGATTTCTTGTTTTCAGAGTCTGGCCCTGCAGGAGCCTTGGGAGCATCTGTTTCCTGCAAAACAGGGTTAGTAATAGTAGTAGGCTTGTGTGTGTGTGCAGAATAAGCCTTCCTTAACCTTCTGTATTTTTGAGCAAAAGATTTCTCAAGAGATGCAGTTTGAGCATCCTGAGGTGCATTCCTAGGTTGGTCAGAGTCTGTAGCCTTTTCAGAGACTACAGACTTTGCTTGAAGGGTAGAATCAAGTGTATCATGACCTTCCTTTAACAAAAAAGTCCTTCAACAACTTGCTTCTCTAGAGGGTTGAGCTCCTCATCATTGTGCTCATCTATAAGCCTTGTTTGAATCAATTTTCTCCTTTTTATAACTGGTGCCTGTTGAGAGACACCAGAGGTTGGTTTCTTTTTGGATTTGGTTTGGAAGATTGTGTCTTTGAAGGGGATTGGGTGACTTGGATAGGTGCAGGGGGACTCTCCATTACTTGTTCATGCACCATTTCACCACCAAAAAATGAAGCATCGTAGATAAGTCATTACCTGTGGATAAGTCATGGCAGGTAGACTCTTCTTCTTGTCATTAATTCTCTTAATATCAGAGAATATTCTCCTTTGTTGTTTGTATGCCTGCACACAGCAATCATCTGCCAACTTGGTTGACATGTCAGGAATGAAGTGATTGAGGAGAATCATAAGAAATCTATGATAGTAGACTTTCTTCCTCCCCTCATGCACATTATTTAATTTTGCTCCCATTTGAGTGAGAAACATATCACCAATGTTGATTACTCTATCAAATAGGAGACTGTGACCAATTTGATAAGTAATAGCATCAAATCCACTACACTTACCAGTAAAACACTTAGTAAGGCCTAGTTAACTTACTCATGTTTTCTAAACTACCAGAATAACCTAGTGATTTAAACATATCTTTAATTTCAGCATCAGAAACAGTTTCATCAAAAGCTTGTTTAACAGGTAATTTAAACACAGAATTAATAACATCAGCAGTAACATCAAATGTAAAATCACCAAAGGTAAACATTATTTTACCTGGTTGATCCTGAGAAGGATCAACTACCTTTGCAGAGCTCCAGGCTTGTGACACAGCATCCATGTGAATGACTGGTGATGCCTTGAGAATGTAGTGTAGCTCGGATTGCTCCAAGAAATCTATCACAGGGTAGTAGTCAGTGTCTACCCCTTTCTTTTCTCCAAGGGCGACAACATGATTTGTGGTCATGAACTCGAAATCCCCAAATATGAAAGCAATTGCCTTGGGTCCCCTCATGACAGTTGAGATAGCAGCCATTAAAGTTGTTGTTAATTGAAAGTGATGAATAAGCTTGAAGAAAGTTGCTAGGGTTCGTAAAGAGCTCTGTGAATAGTTCTGCCTTATAAATTAATTGCAATAAACAAGTGAGTAAAATGTATGAAAATCTTCTATTTTGTTTGAATTGCTAACAATACACACGAGTCTACAGTCTATCTCCAGTCAAAAACAACTGTTACCACCTATTTCAAGTCATTTGAACAATTTAAACACAATCAGAGTCTGCAGGCGCGAATTTCAACCATTTCGGAGTCTAGGCGATAATTGTTTTTCAGAGTCTACAGACTCTCAGAGTCTACAGACTCGTCAGAGTCTAAAAACTAGACTCTGTCAAGATAAAGTACCAATAAAAATTTTGCAAAAATAATTAATTATAATGTGTTACAACCAGAATTATAATTAAAGTACATACCTTGTTGCTTGTAATTTGTAATCACTTACATGTTTAACATACCTAATTCACCTACCAGTCTAAGAAAGGTAGACTCATCAAGTGGTTTTGTCAAAATGTCTGCAATCTGTTTGTCAGTTGGAACATAGTGAAGTGTCACAATACCATTTTTAACATGTTCTCTAATAAAATGATACCTGACATCCATGTGCTTTGTTCTGGAATGTTGGACTAGATTCTCTGCAATTTTAATAGCACTGGTATTATCACAATACATAGGAATATTTGAGAATGTTAGTTCATAATCAAGTAATCTTATCCACGGAATTTGAGCACATCAACTTCTAGCGGTAATGTATTCAGCCTCCACTGTTGAGGTTGATACAGTCTGTTATTTCTTGCTAAACCAAGAAATTAATCTGTTGCCAAGAAACTGGCACTGACCTGTTGTGCTTTTCCTGTCTACTTTGTATCCTGCATAGTCAGAATCTGAATAGCCAATTAAGGAAAATCTGACTCTCTAGGATACCAAAGTCCAAGAGTTTGTGCCCCCTTGAGATATCTAAAAATTCTTTTTACAGCTATTAAATGTGATTCTCTGGGATCAGCTTGAAATCTAGCACATAGACAAGTTGCAAACATTATATCTGGTCTACTAGCAGTTAAATATAATAATGAGCCAATCATACCTCTATAGCTAGTGTTGTCAACTTTCTTACCCTTTGGGTCAGAGTCTAGCTTAGTGACTGTTGACGTGGGAGTTTTAGCAGTTGCAGAATCTTGCATATCAAACTTCTTCAATAGTTCTTTTACATACTTTGTTTGATTGATGAAAATTCCATCATCATTCTGTTTGACTTGAAGCCCCAAAAAGAAGTTCAATTCTCCCATCATGCTCATTTCATAATTTGACTGCATTAGTTTACTAAACTTTTCACAGAGTTTGTCATTAGTAGATCCAAATATAATATCATCAACATAGATTTGGACAAGCAAAATGTCACATTTATACTTTCTAATAAAGAGAGTTTTGTCAATGGTACCTCTTATGAATCCGTTTTCAAGAAGAAATTTTAAAAGAGTTTCATACCATCCTCTAGGTACTTGCTTCAATCCATAAAGTGCCTTATCTAATCTGTAAACATGATCAGGATATTTTGGATCAACAAATCCTGGTGGTTGCTCCACATAGACTTTTTCTTCCAATTTTCCATTTAAGAAGACACTTTTTACATCCATCTGATACACCTTGAATTTTGAATGAGCTGCAAAGGCAAGAAACATTCTAATAGCTTCCAATCTTGTTACTGGTGCAAAAGTTTCATCATAGTCAATTCCTTTCTCCTGTGAGTATTCTTTTGCAACTAGCCTTGCTTTGTTTCTTATTACAGTTCCACTCTCATCAAGTTTGTTTCTATACACCCATTTTGCACCAATAACTGATCTATCTCTAGGTCTTGGTATAAGTTTCCACACTTTGTTTCTCTCAAATTCATTCAATTCCTCTTGCATTGCAATTATCCAATCAGGGTCTTGCAAGGCTTCCTCAATTTTCTTGGGTTCATTCTTTGAGAGAAAACACCTATAATGACATTCATTTTGAGTGGCTGTTCTTGTTTGTACACCATTCTCAGGGTCACCAATTATTAAGTCAGGAGTGTGACCCCTTGTCCATTTTCTAGCTGGTGGAAGATTGATTCTTGAACTTGAAGCTCCCCCTAAGTCATTTGCATCTTCTATATTTGAGTGAAATTCAAATGAAGAGACTCCCCCTAAATTGCTTGACTCTGTCAAGTGTTCAGAGTTGCTTGATCCAGACCCTGATGAGTTAGATTCTGAGGAATTTGACTCATTCTGTCTAGACTCTGTCTGCGTAGACCCTTACCTGTTAGACTCTGAATCATTTGGAGTTGTATTTTCTGGCTCCCCCTCAGAATGTGTAGGTTCCTGTGTTGGATCAGGAGTTACTTGAGGGTCTTCATCCTCTTCTTCTTCATTTATCTCAGAACTTTTTAGATTTTCAAATTCCAGTGTAGTAGACTCTGACTCACCCTGCAATCCTGTAAACTTTTTATCATCAAATGCAACATGAATAGATTCCATAACAATTTTGGTTCTGAGATTAAACACTCTGAATGCTTTTGTGTTTGATGCATATCCAAGAAAAATTGATTCATCTGTTTTGGCTTCAAATTTGATTAGATTTTCAGGATGTACTTTCAGTACATAACACTTGCATCCAAATATGTGAAAGTGTTTCACACTTGGCTTCTTGTTCTTTATCATTTCATAGGGAGTCTTTCCATGCATGTTTATTAAAGTACAGTTTTGAGTGAAACATGCTGTATTGACTGCCTCTGCCCAAAAATATACCGGTAGCTTAGACTCTGCCAGCATTGTTCTGGCAGCTTCTATGAGGGTTCTATTCTTTCTCTCCACAACTCCATTTTGTTGAGGAGTTCTTGGTGCAGAAAATTGTTGAGTGATTCCTTTTAATGCACAGTAGTTCTCCATGATTGAATTCTTGAATTCAGTACCATTGTCACTCCTTAAAACTCTAACTGTTTTCTTTGAATTTCTTTCCAGAAAAGTGATATGGTCTATTATGTGTTGTGGAGCTTCATCCTTTGAATGTAGAAGGAAAACCCATGTGAATCTTGTAAAATCATCTAAAATAACAAGAGTATATTTCTTTTTATTAATAGACATAACATTTGCTGGACCAAATAAATCAAGGTGCAATAAATAAAAGGGTTCAGAAATGGTGTTGATTGTCTTGCTCTTGAAGGATGATTTCTTTTGCTTTCCAAGTTGACATGCTTCACAGAGTCCATCTTGCACAAAATCAACATGTGGTAATCCTCTTACAAGATTCTGTTTAACCAACTTGTTTAGTGTTTTAAAGTTGATATGTGACAGTTTCTTGTGCCATTTCCAGCTTTCTTCAATTGAGGCCTTGCTATATAGACATGTGAGTTCATTGTGTATGCAATCCTCCAAGCTGGCTTCATAAATGTTACCATGTCTATGTCCTTTAAAAACCAGAATACCTGTTTCTTTGTGAGTCACAAGACACTCTTTATTGTCAAAGCCAGTATGGTAACCTTTATCTCCTAGTTGACTTATGCTTATCAAATTGTGTCTTAAGCCATCAACTAGAGCTACTTGTTCAATGATGACATTCCCAAGTACAATCTTGCCATATCCCAGTGTTTGTCCTTTGTTGCCATCTCCAAAGTATACTTCTGGGCCAGCCATTTCCACAAAGTCTGTAAACAGGGATTTCCTTCCAGGATTAGGGTTACATTCTTTACCCTTGTTCCCTACATACATAAAGCAACTAGTTAGTTGTTTTGGGGATCCAGACAGTTTTGGATCCTTTTCCTCTAACTTTAGGTGAAACAGGTTTAGCAATTTTCACCTTTGATTTACATGTCTCCTTTGTTGCTTTTGATTCTGGTGGAGTCTTAACAATGTCATACCAGCTTTTGTCAATAGATGATTTTAGCTCATAAAAATTGAAATACAATTCATGATAATCTCTACACATATAAATAGAGTGAAATATGTTACCACAGTGATAACAAGGTTTTTGTGGAATGTAGTGACTTTTCAGAGTCTGTGGAAGACTAAACTCTGATTTTTTTTCAATTTTTATTTTACAATCTATAGCTAAATGATTGTGGTTGCCACATCTAAAACACTTTTTTCTAGGAGCATTAGGATCCTTTTGATAATTATTTGCTTTATTAATGCCTTCCTTACCATTCCTATTTCTCCTAGTTTTGGTAGACTCTGATAAGTTCTCTAGCCTTTCTCTTAACTTAGACTTAGACAAGTACCCTATGTTAATATTTTTCTTAGAGTTATTTGCTCCAGTTTCATCTGTCTTTTTGTCAACAACAAGGGGACTATTGACATATGAGTTTGTGGTTTCAGTCTTTTCTTTAGGAGTCACAAACTTAACAAGAACAAATGTGCTTTTGTCTTTAGTCTTATTAGCTTGGCTAGCTTCTCCATTGTTATCATTCTCAACAATAGGTATTTTGCCTTGACTATTTTCATAGCCTAGACCAGCAGTTTGACACACATTTTGATTATTGAGAATTTATTGAACTTTTCTACCAGAGTCTGTCCAGACTTTAAACTTAAGTCTTTCTTCTTCTAGTTCATTCTTAACATAGTCATAGGCTTTCAAAATCTCAGTGTAATTATGACTATTTTTCTCAGAATCCTTTTTGTGTTATTCCATTAATATTAACTCAGACTCTAAATGATCATTCCTTTTAGTTAAGGTTAAATTTTCTTCTCTCAACCTTTCACTTTCACTGGTGAGAGACCTACATGTTTTCATTATTTTATTAACCTCACTTTGCAAAATTTCTATGCCATTAGAGTCTAAGTTAATTAAGGATTCAGGAGTAAAGATTGATACCTGAGTTTTAGGAGATGAGGGTTCTTTGGGAGATTGTGATTTTCTTGAGGATGATGCCATCAATGCTAGATTTTCATAATCAATTTCATCCTCTGAGCTTGAATCTGCCCAATCATTTCCTGTTGATCAAAGTGCTTTTCCTTTTTGAAAGGAAGAGTGTCTAAACTTGTAACACTATAACTTATATAACTCAACTAAAAGAAAAGATATTTAACCGGAAGACAATCAAGAACATGAAGCCACAAAGAAATCAATGCTAAATGAAGACAAGGTAATTGATACAATTCAACATGTTAACTATGATCAAATAAAGAAGAAATCATTGAAAGAAGTTCAAGACAGAGTTGTTCATGCCTCGGTGATTTGCAACTTAAAAGATTCAAGATCATATCTATCAGTATCAATAAGGCTAATTGATTTCAAATGAACAAGAAGGAAAATAATAATTGGAAAGTCATATTATTAATTGAATATGGTAATCTATTCAAGAAGCAGAAACACTATCAGGACTAGTCACTTATGAATCAGACCATTGCATCAAGTGTCAGGACATTGATAGCAAGTTTATGTCAGTAATAGAGATCCAGGTTCAAGAGCTTGTTGAAGAATATGGAAGACATAAGAAATCACAAGTTCAAGATATTGCATAGAAGTTTCAAGATTGAAGCCCAGAATTTCTCTAAGTACAAAATGTTCGAGATAGCCAAGTAGAACATTCCTATGTAGAAATTCTACTTAGATATTCGAGATAGCTAAGTAGAACATTCCTATGTAGAAATTCTACTTAGATGTTCGAGATAGCCAAGTAGAACATTCCTATGTAGAAATTCTACTTAGAAGTTCGAGATGACCAAGTAGAAATTCTCAAGTAGATATTCTACATGGAGGGCAGTTTCAACATGACACATGGCATCATCTAATTGGCAGATTTTCAAGCTTTCAAGATAAGATAAGATTTATGTGGATATCATTGGGCCACGTATATCTTAGTCTTTGAAGTCTACAGGACATAGATTACAAGTAGTATAAATAGAAGTACTTGTGTATTTTTTTAAATAGAGAGCAATATTTTCGAGATAAACACTTGTAAAAGAGAGAGAGTATATTCATAGAGCTTAGTATCATTTACTACCCTCTTTACTTCTGGTGTACTTTGTAATGAATGTTGTAGCAACCCTTTCAAGTTATATATAAGACATATATTCCTTGAATCATTGTGTTCATTTATTACATGGTATTTATTGCTTCTTAAATTCGAAAAGTTGTATTCACCCCCCCTCTACAACACATTTGGACCTAACAATTGGTATCAGAGCTATCTGTTTAACATACAAAACATAGATCCTTGTGTTTGGCTGGAGATTCGTGAGTTTTCCTTTATAGATCTACTTTTCAAGTCTTTCTTGGAAAGTGTGCTTTAATTTGTTTGATAGAGAAAACTCAGTCTAAAAATTATTTAAATATTCCAGGTGTGATTATTTAGCTTGGATGGATTTTAGATAATTTTTGTGAATTAATCTGGGTACTTTGATATTTGGTGTTCTTGAGTGTTCATCATTGTTCTTGTTAAAGAAGACAAACCCAACAACTTTTTGATTTCCTTTTCAAAAAGACAAAAGGTGTTATTGGATTTTGATTTGACATATATCTCACAACAAAAAGTTTTACAGAACATATTTAGTACCTAGCACGTGGGTTAGGTGAATTAGGTGAGAAAAGCCATAAAAGTCAAAAAGTGTGAAAAGTAATATTGTTTATTCAATATTAAAGTGACCTGCAACTAATTTCTTCTAAGGACAAAAGTTCTACATAGAATATTCTACTTGAATATTCTACTTGAATATTCTACTTGGAAAATTCGACTTGGACAAAAGTTCTACTTAGAGAATTTCGACTTGGGCAGTTGTTCTACATAGATATTCTACTTAGCCTAGTCTTGGGTACTTAGAAATTTTTGGTGTCCAGAATTTGAACTTTGATTTATTTTAAGATAATTTAATTTTCTTTTAATTACTACTTAAGTAATAAGAAAAGTTTATTATCTTTACTTTAAATCCACATTAAGATGGCACCTAAAAACAATTTCAAGATTCCAATGTTCGACCGAGATCATTATGAAGAATGGGTGTTGAGAATGAAACTTTACCTTGAGTCCGTCAATCCTGAATATCTGGAAGTCCTCGACAAAGGTAAATTTGTACCAGTGGTTGTTGTTCCTGAGCATATGGAAGGAGATGTGGTAGTACCACAACGGTCTGAGCCTATGAAGGCAGTGGACTTTTCAGATGCTGATAAGGAGCAGATAGCCTTCGATACATCCGTTCGACAAACACTGATGGAATCCCTAGATCATGAGATGTTTAATGTAGTTAAAGGACTAACTACAGCAAAGAAGATTTGGGATAAGCTAGAGGTCGTCATGGAAGGTACCATTGAGGTCAGAAGCAACAAAACACTTATACTCAAGATGGAGTATGATACCTTCAGAATAAGAAAAGGTGAAAGCATAACAGATGTCTATCTAAGATTCAGTCAGTTAGTTTTGGATTTGAATCTGAGAGGTGTAAATCTCCCCGTGGTTGAAGTCAACACGAGATATCTGAGGAACCAGCCAAAAAGCATCGAACATAGAGTCTACGCTGTTAGAGAAACCAGAGATTTGCACACAACTACTCTGGAAGAATATTATAGAATTCTAAAGACCTATGAGCTGGAATCAGTTCAAGATCAAGCATGGGACAATGATTCAAGAGGAAAAGAAGTTGCATCAGGGTTAGTTGCTGATGAGGTAGAGTCTAAGAAGGCAATGTTTGCAGAAAAGCCTAGATCATCACCTGCATCACATCAAGTTGAAAATGATGATGAGTGCACATCAAATAGTGATGATGAATACTTCACCCAAGAAGAGCTGGACAATATGGATGATAGTGTCGTGGCATACATGGCAAGGAAGTTCAGCAATATAAGATTCAGAAAGAGTAACCGACCGCAGATTAAATCTTCATCTTACTATCGGGTTACTAGGGGTGGTGGTAGTTCACAAGGCTACAAAGGGAAAGGTAAGAGTACCAGCTACAAATCTCCTTTGGATTTCAAAATGAAGTTCAAATGCTATAACTGTGGTGAAGCCGGACACTTTGCTACCGACTGCAAGAAGCCGAAACAGACATATCCCAAAGAAACATATGAACCCCTCAAAAGCAAGTATGAAACCCTAGTGAATGAAAGACATGGAAAAAGAGCTTTAGTAGTTACAGAAGGCAGAGCTTGGGATGATTCAGATGAGGAAGAAGTTACTTATACAGCAAACTTTGCCCTCATGGCTGAGACATCAGATGAACCAGAGGTACCAGTTCTAACCCTTAAAGAAGAAATGTCTATTGTTGATTATAAGGTGCAGAACGGGGCTCTTAGCGAAGAGATTTATATGTTGTGCAAAAGCCTAAATACTTCTCAAAAGGAACAGAAAACACTTGTTGCCAAATGCAGAATGCTTGAGGCTAAAGTGGAAGAATTAGAGGCAGCTTGCACTATAGATACTTCCCTAAGAGACTCTATTAAAACTTTGGAACACAAGCTCAACCTTAAGGAAGAATTAGAAGCATGTCTTAGGAATAAACTAGCTGAGTTAGAAACTAAATGCGAAGCTTATAAACTAGCAGCTAGTAAAGTGAATGTTGATAGTGGTACATTTAAGAAGATAACTGGAGTAGGTGTAGGACTTGACTATTCCAGCTTATCAAAGAAGGAAGGAAAGAGGCCTATAGATACTAGTTCCAGTAAGATTAAAAATGAAATACCTAGCATTCTTAAATCCACTGTCAAACCTATCTTTAAACACTTCGTTCCTCAAGAAGAAGAAGAGACTGAATTATTAGTTAAATATGAGATAGAGATGGAAGATCGCCAGAGAGAACAACCGGTAACTCCTATTAAACAAGTTAAAATCAAATCCCCTAGAGAAGAATCTAGACCAGGATTAGGAGCTAATGCTGTTAAACAACAGAATAAAAAGGAAAAAGGCATAAAAGAGGTTAAGGCATAACGAGTAAAGAAAGCATGTTATCACTGTAAATCTACTGAACATCTTTCTTATGCATGTAAATCAAACATGAATATTCCTGTTGCACATGCCATGCCTGTACCACACACAATGAATAACATGCATCAGAATCATGCACAATGTGGTCAACCAAATTGTATGCCATGCACTTTTAACGTCATGCAAACATTTGTAAACTTGATGAATGTAACTAGTCAAACATGTCTAAATACTGCTACTAGTTCTAATGTCAAGAAGAAGCATGTGAGAGCTAAGACTGCTAGTCCTCCTAAAGTAAGGAGTGACAAGCCTTCTCCTATGAATGACAAATCGGTCAAGTCTGAAAAAGGGAAAGACAAAGTCGAAAGCTCTAGTAATGTTAAAAAGGTTGCATCTCCTGTTGTTAAATATGATAATTCTCGATCTTATAGAAAAGCCGGGCCCAATCAATCTTGGGTTCCAAAGAACGTCTAATCAATCTGTAATTGCAGGGCATTAAGCGGAACAGAAATAAAGTTATATGGGTGCTAGATAGTGGAGCATCAAGGCATATGACAGGAAACAAGTCCCTGCTTATAGAGTTGGTTGTGAAGGCTGGTCCTTATGTTACCTTTGGAGATGACAGCAAAGGAGTGACAAAGGGATATGGCAAACTGAAGACTGGTAATGTCATCATTGAAGATATTTCTTATGTTGAGGGATTGAAGCACAATCTGTTGAGTATCAGTCAATTTTGTGACAAAGGATACGAAATTGTCTTCAATAAGAAAGGTGTATCAATCACTCACATTAAGGAAGGTTCATTGGCTTTAAGAGGAGTTCGAAAGGCAGATCTTTTCGTTGCTGACATGGATTCGGCAAACCAGAATGAAGTAACCTGTTTCTACAGCAAAGCTTCAGATGATGAAAGCTGGTTATGGCATAAAAAGCTATCTCACCTAAACTTCAAAACGATGAATGCTCTCGCAAGGCGAGAATTGGTGAAAGATCTACCTCAAATGGAGTTTGCTCCTAAAAGACTCTGTGAAGCTTGTGAAATGGGAAAGTCAAAGCGAGCATCGCATAAAAGTAAAGAAATTTCTAGTATCACTGAGCCTCTACAACTTCTACATATGGACTTATTTGGCCCAGTGAATGTACTATCATTATCAAGGAAAAGATATGCGTTGGTAATCGTCAAGTATACATGGGTATTGTTCGTTATGACAAAAGACGAAGTACCTTTCCAAATCATTGATCATATCACTCAAATTGAGAATGTTTCAACACTCACGGTGAAGACGATTAGATCAGACAATGGCACGGAATTTAAGAATGCAATCTTGAATGATTTCTGTGTTTATAAAGGAATACGTCGTCAGTACTCAGCCCCGAGAACTCCACAGCAGAATGGAGTAGTTGAAAGGAAGAACAGAACATTAGTTGAAGCAGCAAGAACTCTGTTATATGAATCAAAACTTCCTCTATACTTTTGGGCTGAAGCAGTAAGTACAGCATGTTACACTCAAAATAGAACCTTGATTATAAAAGTTAAAGAAAATACACCATGTGAACTAATGAATAACAGAAGACCAACAATCAAATACTTTCATGTCTTTGGAGCTAAATGCTACGTACTTATAGACGATGAGAATTTAGGCAAGTTTGAAGCTAAAGCACGTGAAGGGATATTTGTGGGTTATTCTATAGATGTGGTGGCAGCTTATCGGGTATTCTTAGTGAATGATCGGAAAGTGATTGAAAGCTACAATGTCAGATTCGACGATACTAAACTCCCATTAATTTCTAAAGATAATAGTGAACCTGAGTCCCTAATGTTTCAAAATCTGGACTTAGATGAAATTGAAGATGAACCTGAGTTGGTTGTTACTTCAAATATGCCAAGTGTTCGAGAAGAAATACTTGAGTCTAATGCAAGATCAGAAGAAACTTCTTCAGCACAGTCCGGCAACAACTCAGGGGGAGTAAATAGCAGCTCAAGGACAAGTGTTCAAGGCTCAAGAAGAGATGACACTAGTTCTGTAGGAGCTGGCACTAACTTAGGGGGAGTTAGTGGAAATAACACAAGTAGTCAACACAACAATTCAGAATTTCAAGCTGAATCATCAAGACAATTACCAAGAGAACGGGTATGGAGTAGAGACCATCCGTTTGAATTAATTATTGGTGATCCAGATGCTGGTGTGTCTACTAGAAGATCTGCAAGAGCTGACATAGCTAATATTTGCTTATATTCTGGGTTCTTATCCAAGCTTGAACCTAAATAAATAGAAGAAGCTCTTGGTGATGTTGATTGGGTAATTGCAATGCAAGAAGAGCTCAATCAGTTTGAAAGGCAGAAAGTTTGGAAGCTGATACCCCGACCGAAGAACAGATCAGTAATTGGAACTAAGTGGGTATTCAGAAATAAACTGGATGAAGATGGACTTGAAACACGAAACAAGGCTCGTTTGGTAGCAAAGGGTTATTCTCAAAAAGAAGGTATTGATTATGATGAGACCTACGCTCCAGTTGCAAGACTTGAGGCAGTCAGGATGTTCTTGGCCTTTGCAGCACACAAGAACTTCAAGGTTTTTCAGATGGATGTGAAAAGTGCCTTCCTGAATGGAGAACTAGAAGAAGTATTTCTGGAACAACCACCTGGCTTTGTTGATCCAGAACTTGTAGATTTTGTGTACTTTCTCTTCAAAGCTGTCTATGGCCTCAAACAATCCCCAAGAGGATGGTATGAAACCCTATCCTTGTTCTTAATTGCAAGTGGTTTTACTAGGGGAGTAATTGATAAAACATTGTTCTATAAAAATGTAAAAGGTGATTTAATACTTGTTCAAGTCTATGTGGACGACATTATTTTTGGGTCATCTAATGAACGCTTGTGCAAGAAATTTGCCAAGCTAATGCAGGATAAGTATGAGATGAGCATGATGGGAGAGCTGTCCTTCTTCCTTGGATTACAGATCAGTCAGAGAAAAGAAGGAATCCTTATCTGTCAGTCCAATTACATCAAAGATTTACTCAAAAAGTATAATCTAGAAGATGCATCAACAGCTAAAACTCCTATGGCAACAGCCACGAAGCTTGATGAAGACAAATCAGGTAAACCAGTTGACATCACAAGCTATCGAGGTATGATTGGCTCACTCCTTTATTTAACTGCAAGTAGACCAGATATTATGTTCGCAACTTGTTTGTGTGCAAGGTTCCAAGTGGATCCTAGAGAATCACATCTCATAGCCGTCAAACGAATCTTTAGGTATCTCAAAGGCACATCAAATCTAGGGATTTGGTACTGTTACGGATCAAAAATGAGGTGTCTTTAATGCGTAATTAGTGCTAGGGTTTGGGGGAGCTTCAAGCTTTAATGGCTGCACTAACGTTTCGTGACTAAACTCAGGTCCTCGTTAACTGCCTACGTATCTCAGTTCGTATGAGAATCAAGCCAAAAAACGTAGTTCTAATGTTGAGGGGTTAGGCCCTTTAAATAGGCACATGAAGGCCTTGGAATCAAATTAGGGTTAGGAGACTTGGGGGCCAAGTCTCCTAGCAGCAGGGGTATCCAAAACCTTATAGGAATGAGAGTCTTTGTTGGACTCTTCCCATGTTTGGGTTTCAAGATCCTTCTAGGATGAAGGCCTTCAACAGACTTCTTGGGCCTTTACTGAGCCTTTATTTATTAATTACGAAATTAATTAATAACAAAGGCTTAATGGGCCTATGGCTTCAACAGAGCTTGTGGGCTAGACTTACAAGTTCAGTTGATCCGGGGATTTATTTTCCTAGTTCGTTTTGAGGGCCCAAGCCTTTGGACCATAACAGGTCTAATTAATGAAATAATAAATGCTATATTTATTGTTATTTACTCAGGGTTATTTTTGCCCATATCATTTGCCCCCCAACTTTTGGGAAAACTTCGTGAGTTTTCGTAAAAGTTTTACAAAGGGTCTTCAGTGCCTTATCGGGCATTTGACTCGTTTCAGTCAATTTTTTCTTGACTTTCGGACTCAGGCCTTCTATTATTAATTCTTTTAAAGAATCAATATTATATAAATTGGTCCCCAAAGGACTTTATTTGTAGCTAAGTCGCCAAGGATGCTTTTTCTGCATTTGTCCCCTAAGTCGACCTGGATCGGGATCAATATCGTCCTGGATTGGAGTTGATTTCGACCAGGATTGGAGGGCCGAGGTTGATTTCGACCTCGTTTGAGGTCGAAATAGGCCTCAAAATATCTTGAAGTCGAAATAGTAGTTTGAGGTCGATTTCGACCTGGATCGAGGTCGAACAAGACTTCAAAACGCCTCGAGGTCGAACATAGTGATTGAGGTCGACTTCGACCTGGATCGAGGTCGAACAAGACTTCAAAACGCCTCGAGGTCGAACATAGTGATTGAGGTCGATTTCGACCTGGATCGAGGTCGAACAGGACTTCAAAACGCCTCGAGGTCGAACATAGTGATTGAGGTCGATTTCGACCTGGATCGAGGTCGAACAGGACTTCAAAACGCCTCGAGGTCGATCATAGTGATTGAGGTCGATTTTGACCTGGATCGAGGTCGAATCAAGGGCTTAAAATCCCTTGAGGGCCTCATGGCCTTTTATTTTCGACTTGGATTGAAGTCGAAATAGACCTCAAAACTCTTTGAGGTCGAAATTCCTTGAGGGCCTCATGGCCTTTTATTTTCGACTTGGATTGAAGTCGAAATAGACCTCAAAACTCTTTGAGGTCGAAATTCCTTGAGGGCCTCATGGCCTTTTATTTTCGACTTGGATTGAAGTCGAAATAGACCTCAAAACTCTTTGAGGTCGAAATTCCTTGAGGGCCTCATGGCCTTTTACTTTCGACTTGGATTGAAGTCGAAATAGACCTCAAAACTCTTTGAGGTCGAAATTCCTTGAGGGCCTCATGGCCTTTTACTTTCGACTTGGATTGAAGTCGAAATAGACCTCAAAACTCTTTGAGGTCGAAATTCCTTGAGGGCCTCATGGCCTTTCATTTTCGACTTGGATTGAAGTCGAAATAGACCTCAAAACTCTTTGAGGTCGAAATTCCTTGAGGGCCTCATGGCCTTTTATTTTCGACTTGGATTGAAGTCGAAATAGACCTCAAAACTCTTTGAGGTCGAAATTCCTTGAGGGCCTCATGGCCTTTTATTTTCGACTTGGATTGAAGTCGAAATAGACCTCAAAACTCTTTGAGGTCGAAATTCTTTGAGGGCCTCATGGCCTTTTATTTTCGACTTGGATTGAAGTCGAAATAGACCTCAAAACTCTTTGAGGTCGAAATTCCTTGAGGGCCTCATGGCCTTTTATTTTCGACTTTATAGAATGGGCCTGTGAGGTTTTATGACTACGGGCTTGGCAGGCCCATGTTTTAGATCTTTCCCAGTTTATGGGTTGTAGAGGTTTTGGGCCTTAGAATATGGGCTTTCAAACCCCTTCACCGGTGATACCGGTTGACTTACCTTTCAACGGTTGTTCGACCTAGAGATGCCTGTCAAAAGTTGAATTTAAACGGTCAGGTGACCGGCTGGGGTTGCATATATGAGTGGTGTGGGCTTCATTTCTCACACTTCTCATTTTTTACTCCTCACTTCTCCCTTCTATATTCGAGCTCTCAAGCTGCCAAGTAATTTAAATCGTTAGCTTCCTCAAAGAATTACATAAAGTCGAAAATCGGATGGCGGATAAGAGAGCTTCTAGATTGGCAGCCATGAACGCGGGATCAGCCAAGAGAGGTAAATCCCTAAATCGAATCCTCATTTTTTCTACATACATGTCCTTGATAGATATGATCAACCAACGGGGGGATGAATACCCTAGTCAATCCCATCTAGATTCTTACAGTCGTAGTAGTAAATTTTTCAAAGCCGACATAGTAGAAGAGTATAACAAGCTTTTTAATTTTCCACCTAGGTTTTCCATTTCCTTAGTTGAACCTGGCGACAGGACCTGCCATTGGCATCCTAGTCGTTTATTTGTTTACGTAGATGCCCTCTTATCGGGGCTTAGGTTTCCTTTGCACGACTTCATCCCCACCCTCTTAGCTGATGTTCAAATAAATCCATGTCAACTCGTGCCCAATGGATGGAGGCTTATCCATTGTTTCATGGTCTTATGTTTGGAGAATAAGATAAAAATGACAGTCCCTCTTTTTCGCAAAATCTTTCAATTCAAAAACTCTTCTAGCATTTCCCAGGGCTGGGTTCACATAGCTCACAGGCCTAACAAACCCCATATCTTTGATACTTCTTCGATCCCTGACAACAACCTTCACTGGAAGGAAAATTTTGTCCAAGTAAAGTGGGAAGGGGGAGACTGGGGTACCCTTTTTAGGCCCATGTTTAGCAAAGTGTCAGACGGGAGCTTTGACGCTATTAGGCTCTCAGGGGAAGAAGAAGAGGCTTATGCCAAGCTTACTCAGGTTGAAACCAAGCAGCTTGCTTGGGTTCTTCTTGACGAACACAGGTTGAGAGCCGTGGGCCTATCAAGGGCCTCTAGCAAAGGTATACTATTTTACTCGACTCTGTTCTCGTTCTACTCGTTGATTGCCTTACTAATGTTTCCATGTTTTCTTTTTCAGCTGTTGCATTGATAAACGAGTGGACTATTCCACCCGTAGAAGAAACTGGCCGTATGAAACGGCTAAGACTGATGAACGACCCCAGGCAGGTAAAGGAACCTCCGGCTTTCTTACAGCCGCACACTGGGCCAATCGAAGCTGGGAGCAGCGAGCCGGTCAAGGCGCCCAAATCCCTGGCATACAAGCCTGGCCGGGGTATCAGGAAGTCGGATACGGTGGTCGGATGCACAGATCACGCAAGGGACTGGTCCCTTCACTCCCTCACTCCTTGCGATTACAAGGATATTGTCTTGGGACGGGACGAGGAAAGCACCAAGGCTTTGGGTGCGCAGGCATTAGCATCGGTAAGCTTATTTACTTGATTACCTTGTAGTTCACACTTCTTCCGTTCACGGTCTGGGCCTTTCTATATGTATTAACTTGTTTTGTTGCTTTTTCAGGCCAACGCCTATTTCCAAGCTTCTTTGCACCAGACGGAGGCTTGGAAAGCCCGGGCAGGAAAACATAAGAAGGAGCTGACAGTGGCTCATGCCAAGCTCAAAAATCTTGAAGAAAAGCTGGCTGAGAAGGAGGGGCAGCTTAAACAGGCCCAAGCTGAGGTGGTCGAGCTACGGGCAGATAGAAATGCTATAATTGATCAATATATGGCCTCTAACGAGTACCGGGATTTAATCGAGGCTCATGACGACCTAATCTTCCCGGCTAATTACACTATCGGGTGGAATGACGCCCTCAAGGAAGTGTTGGCCAAACACCCGGGTTTGTTTAACCCAAAGGTAGACTTCAAATGCCCTCAATCGGCCGATGCGTTGAAGCGGTTGTTCGAGGAGCACGAGGAAACCGATGGGGAGGACAGCCCGGATGTCAGAAATCGTGCGCCTTCTCTTACTCCTTCCCCAGTTCGAGTTACTCCAAAGAAAATTGTTCCAGAGGCTATCCCTCAAAAGCCAGTAGAGGAGAGCTCTTCTGGGGAGGAAGAAGAGTTCGATGAAAATGACAAAGAATCTGGTGAAGGCAAAGAAGGCTCGTCTTCTTCCGGTGAGGAGGAGTCCTCAGAGTAGTAGTTAGGTTTTTATTTATGTTGGCCCTCAGTGGCTGTGTAAAGAATTTTTGCCCCCCGGGGCTTTTATTTATGCAGTTATGTTTTTCATATTCCCGTCTCTTTACTTTCCGCCTTAGTTTTATTTGTTTTTCGTGCTTAATCTGAACATAAACAACAACTACTTGCATGGCTTTGTAAAGGACTTGGTACAAATTATATAAAGATAACGGAAACATTAAGTTTTCCAAAGTAACTTAAAAAGATGCCATCAAGGCTCAATAACTTAAAAAGATGCCACCAAGGCTTAATAAATGTCATGCCTTTCAAGGCTAATAAACCGATATTTAAACATTTAAAGTTGAAAACCTAAACATAATAAATTCTTAAGTTGGCTACATTCCAGCTTCTAGGGACTTCAATCCCTTCAAGGGTTTGGAGTTTGTACGCTCCTTGCCCTGTGACTTCCTTTACTTGGTATGGCCCTTCCCAGTTTGGAGCTAACTTGCCTTTGGGACCAACTCCAGATGCCTCGATCTTTCGCAGGACTAAGTCTCCTTCGCGGAAGAACCTTTCTTTGACTCTCAGGTTGTAGTAGAACGAAGCTTTCTTCTGGCTTTCTACTATTCTGGCATTAGCTTCGTCGCGCAGCTCATCTATTAGGTCTAGAGCCAGTTTCATGCCTTCTTCATTGGTGTCAACTTGAAATTCTTGAATCCTTGGTGATGTCTGAGCAACTTCAACGGGCACCACTGCCTCGGCTCCATAGGCTAGTTGAAATGGAGTAGCTCCTGTTGATGTTCTGCAAGTAGTTCTATATGCCCATAAGATTGGGAGTAACTCATCAACCCAAGTCCCTTGGGAGCGTTCTATCCTTTTCTTGAGTCCATCTAGGATAATTCTGTTAGCAACTTCAGCTTGCCCATTTGACTGCGGATGAGCTACTGAAGTAAAGCGTAGTTCAATGTTATAATTCCCACAGTATTCCATGAAGTCCTTACTGTTGAATTGAGTTCCGTTGTCCGTTACCAGGATTCGAGGTAGCCCATACCTGCATATGACGTTCTCCCAGAAGAACTGAGTTATGTTCTTAGTGTCAATTTTGGCCAAGGGCTTGGCTTCTATCCACTTAGTGAAGTAGTCGATGGCAACAATGAGGAACTTCCTTTGTGCACTGGCCATAGGAAACGGGCCTAGAATATCCATTCCCCACATGGCAAAGGGGAGCGGAGAGTTGATGGATGTCAGCATCTCAGGGGGCTGCCTAACAAGGGGTGCAAACTTTTGGCAACGATCGCATTTCTTAACATATGCCTTGGCATCTTTAAGCATCTCAGGCCAATAAAACCCCAGTCTCACGACTTTGTGAGCAAGAGCTCTGCTTCCTAGGTGCTGACCACATACTCCTTCCTGAACTTCCCTTAGGGCAGCTTCAGCTTCATGGGGTCTCAAACACTTCAAGTAGGGTATCACGTATGATTTTCTGTAGAGTATCCCTTCTATGAGGGCATACCTCAGGGCCCTTACTGACAGTTTGCGAGCTTCCAAGGGGTCGGCAGGTGTTTTTCCTGTTTCCAAGTAGAGTTTGATGGGATCCATCCAACATGTTCCCGGCCCAATAGGAACTATCAGTTTCGCATCAATGCTTGGGGTCTTCAAGACTTGAAAATAAACACTGCCCGAGTAGCTTTCAATTTCTGATGATGCAAATTTGGACAAGGCATCAGCCTTCATGTTTTCCTCTCTCGGGATGTACTCAAAGTGACACTCTTCGAACTACGTGGCTTGAGCTTTAACGATTCTCAAATACCTGGCCATAGTCATGTCTCGGGTCTCAAACTCCCCATTTACTTGAGAGATTACTAACCTTGAGTCACCACATACTTTCATGTTTTTCACCCTCAGGGTTCTGGCCAGACCAAGTCCAGCTATCAAAGCTTCGTATTCCGCCTCGTTGTTTGTAGTCGGAAAGTCCAATTTGATTGCATATTCGACAATGAAGCCATCCGGGCTTTGTAAAACTAGACCAGCTCCACTAGTTTTTATTTTTGAAGCTCCGTCAAAAAAGAGCAACCAGTATTCTTTGAGTTCTTCCTCTTTTTCTTTCTTTTCTTCAACTTCTTTATCTTTATTCTCTTCTTGCCCCCCGACTTCTTGGTTTGGAATGGTGCATTCAAGCACGAAGTCAGCCAGAGCCTGAGCTTTGATGGCCGTCCTGGGCTTGTATTTGACTTCGAACTCTCCCAGTTCAACCGCCTATTTGATTAACCTTCCACTGGCCTTGGGGCTATGCAGTATGTTTCTCAGGGGTTGGTCTGTCAAGACATTGATAACATGCGCCTGGAAGTACGGACGTAGCTTTCTTGAAGCCATGATTAATGCTAAGGCAAACTTCTCAACTTTTGAGTAGTTCAGCTCTGCACCATGCAGTATTTTGCTAACGTAGTAGATAGGCTTTTGAACTTTAGCTTCCTCTTTCACAAGAACTGCACTCAGGGCAGAGTTTGAGACAGCAAGATACAGGAATAGTATTTCCTCAGGTTTTGGTTTGGCAAGCAAGGGTGGCTCGGCCATATACTTTTTCAGCTCTTCGAATGCTGCTTGACTCTCGTCATTCCACTCAAAGTTCTTGACCTTCTTGAGGGCCTTGAAGAATGGCAGACATTTTTCTCCAGACTTGGATATGAAACGTCTCAGGGCCGCTACCCTTCCAGTAAGCTTTTGGACTTCCTTTACAGTCTTGGGAGGCTCCATGTCCAGAATTGCTTTGATTTTGTCAGGATTGGCCTCAATGCCTCTCTTCGAGACCATCAGGCCCAGAAATTTTCCAGAACCTACGCCGAAGGCACACTTGGATGGGTTTAACATCATCTTGTGGGTTCTCAGAACTTCGAATGCCTCACTCAGGTGTACAAGATGATCGGCCTTGTCCAAGCTTTTGACTATCATGTCATCAACATAGACTTCCATAGTCTTTCCAATGAGGTGCTTGAAAATTTTATTCACAAGCCTTTGATATGTGGCTCCTGCGTTCTTAAGTCCAAAAGCCATAACCAGATAACAAAAACACCAAAGTCAGTAACAAACGATACCTTAGGAATGTCTTCAGGGTGCATTTTAATTTGGTTGTAGCCACTAAAACCATCCATGAAGCTAAGCATTTCGTGCCCAGCTGTGGCATCTATTAACGTGTCTATCCTTGGTAAGGGGAAATAGTCCTTGGGACATGCATCATTCAAGTCAGTGAAGTCCACACACATTCTCCACTTCCCATTGCTTTTTTTAACCATCACAGGGTTGGCCAGCCATTCAGGAAATTGGATTTCTTCAATAAATCCAGCTTCTAGCAATTTTTCCACTTCCTGCTTAATGGCCTCCTGTCTTTCAGGGGCAAAACTTCTTTTCTTCTATTTGACCGCTGTCCTTCCAGGATTTACATTCAACTGATGTGTTATAAGCTCGGGGTCTATTCCTGGCATGTCAGCTGCTGTCCAAGCGAAAACATCTTTGTTATCTTGTAGGAACTGTATCAGTTGTTGCTTCAGGTCCTTGGGGAGTGAAGCCCCAACATATGTCACTCTCTCAGGATATGAAGGATCCAGGGGAATGGACTCCAAGTCCTCCGCAGGTTTCCCCCTCCTCTCTTCGTGATCTCTGACATCTATATCTTCAATGGGGAGAACCTGCCCCCCAGTGCCATCAGGCTTCAAAGCAGCCACATAACAGCTTCTGGCCATCTTCTGATCTCCTCTTTCTTCCCCCACTCCATTCCTGGTCGGGAACTTGAGTTTCAAGTGGTATGTAGAAGCTATTGCTTTGAAGGCATGCAACCCTGTCCTCCCAAGGATTGCATTATAGGTAGTGCTTGCCTTAATAACTAAGAAATTCAGCATCTGAGTGGACAGTCGAGGTTCTTCGCCTATAGTCATTGGTAGTTTTATGATCCCCTCGATCCGAGACTCCACTCCATTAAAACCGTATATGGGCATGTTGGAGGGGGTTAGTTGTGAATCACTGTATCCCATTTTTACATAGGCATCATAAAATAGGATGTCAACGGAAGAACCATTGTCTACCACGACTCTTTTCACAGGAGAGTTCCCTATGGTGGGGGTGATTACTAATGGATCATCGTGGGGGAACCTCACCCCTTCTAGGTCGGAGTCGTCGAAGGTCAACGAGACTTCAGTCCTTGCCCTCTTAGGAGGTTCTCCTACAATGCTCATTACCTCCCGTGCATACGCTTTCATGGAGTTTCTGGAGTTGCCTGCTGCAGTTGGCCCTCCTGATATTACGTTAATCACAGGCCCTCTGGGCTGATTGTTTCTTTCCTTGGGGTCTGAGTCCCTTCGTTTGTCGTTCCTTCTATCGCCTCCAGCACCATCCTTGGTGTATTTTTCCAACTTCCCTCTTCTAATCAGAAATTCGATCTCATCTTTCAACTGACGACAGTCGTTAGTGTCGTGTCCCACATCCCTATGGAACCGGCAGTATGCGCTCTTATTTCTCTTTTCAGGATCAGTCCTCAGTGGCTTCGGCCATCGAAGATCTTTACCCTTCTCAATGTCCATTAGTATCTGGTTATGGGCGGTGTTTAGCCTTGCATACTCGGTGAACCTGGCACCTCCTTTCTTCTTGGAGTCATTGGCATCACCATTCTTCGCATACTTGGTATCAACAGTGTACTCGGTATCGCTGGATCGTTTTTTAGGATAGGCGTTCGAGGCCTGAAACCCTTGAGCTTTCCTCATACTTTCCTCAGCCTTGATATACTTTCCTGCTCTCTCTTGGAGCTCATTCATAGTTTCAGGGGCCCTCTTGGCTAACGACCTTCTGAAATTTTCGTCAGAAGTTCCTTGCTGCAAGGCTATCATAGCGACCTTCTGATCTAGATCAGGGACCTTCAAGGCTTCCTTTGTGAACCTATTCATGTAATCCCTCAAGGATTCGTTCTTCCCCTGGTGCATGTTCATTAGCGAAGCTGAGCTCTTTTCATGAGTTTTGCTGCTAATGAATTGACCAATGAAGGCCCTGCTCAGATCCTTGAATGACCCAACAGAGTTTGGTGGTAGACGACTGAACCACCACTGAGCCATGCCACTCAGGGTTTGGGGAAACGCCCTACACTTAATGGCATCGTTTACAGGTGGTTGGAACAACAGCTTGTTGCCCCTGAGTTGTAATAGGGGGAACAGTGGTGTCGACAGCGGCGCCAGGGATCTCTCCTTCAAGGGTGCTTGCAGTACTTCGTGTTCTTGCCATGGTTATTATTCGGTTCCCACAGACGGCGCCAAATGTTACGGATCAAAAACGAGGTGTCTTTAATGCGTAATTAGTGCTAGGGTTTGGGGGAGCTTCAAGCTTTAATGGCTGCACTAACGTTTCGTGACTAAACTCAGGTCCTCGTTAACTGCCTATGTATCTCAGTTCGTATGAGAATCAAGCCAAAAAACGTAGTTATAATATTGAGGGGTTAGGCCCTTTAAATAGGCACATGAAGGCCTTGGAATCAAATTAGGGTTAGGAGACTTGGGGGCCAAGTCTCCTAGCAGCAGGGGTATCTAAAACCTTATAGGAATGAGAGTCTTTGTTGGACTCTTCCCACGTTTGGGTTTCAAGATCCTTCTAGGATGAAGGCCTTCAACAGACTTCTTGGGCCTTTACTGAGCCTTTATTTATTAATTACGAACTTAATTAATAACAAAGGCTTAATGGGCCTATGGCTTCAACAGAGCTTGTGGGCTAGACTTACAAGTTCAGTTGATCCGAGGATTTATTTTCCTAGTTCGTTTTGAGGGCCCGAGCCTTTGGACCATAACAGGTCTAATTAATGAAATAATAAATGCTATATTTATTGTTATTTACTCAGGGTTATTTTTGCCCATATCAGGTACCCAAGAGATACAGGTTTTAATCTAATTGGCTATTCGGATTCAGACTATGCAGGTTGCAGGATTGATAGAAAAAGCACATCTGGTGCATGTCAATTTCTTGGCAGAAGATTGGTGTCCTGGCAAAGTAAAAAGCAACACACAGTATCTACTTCTACTACTGAAGCTGAGTACATTGCTGCTGGAAGCTGTGTAGCTCAAATACTGTGGATGAGGAACCAATTGAAAGATTATGGCATGGAACACAAAAAGATTCCAATCATGTGTGACAACACAAGTGCCATTGCCATGACCAACAATCCTGTAGACCACTCGAGAACCAAGCATATAGATATCAGGTATCACTTCATTAGAGAACATGTCGAGGAGGGGACTATGGAGTTACATTTTGTACCCACAATGCAACAAATTGCAGATATATTCACTAAACCTCTTGATGAAACAACATTCAATAGGTTGGTTGGTGAATTGGGGATGCTTAACACAAGTTAGTGATTTCTCCTATCTGTAAAATTCCAGTTTTAATCATGTACATATGTTTTTAGTCTTGTCAACTGCCTATTTTATTTGTGCAAAGTTGAAAACTTATGAAAATAATCTCTACAAATTCTCAAAATATCACTTCTGCATGCTAATTAATCATTATGAACTTAGACTTTAAAATGGTTAATTAATGAGTATTTTAGGATGCATGTTGTGTTATTTTACATAAATTCATTGTGCTTTATAAGTAATTATTGGAAATCTTTGAAGTTATGTTGGTTATATTGCATGATCATAGGGGGAGTTAAATTCATATTACTCTAAAATTTGCATGATTTTTAGATGAATTTACCTGTGTTTTTCATGTAATTTTTATTGATTTAGAGGCCTTAGAATTATCAAGGAATGTTTTTAATTATTTACTTTGTTAAAAATCCTTGATTTGATATCTATATTAATTTGGCAAAATTAATTATTGTTTTTATTGTATAAAAAAAAAATTGCTCAATTATTATAGCTATCTTTAAAATCAAAAATTTTGAGAATTCTAAGTCTGGGAAGAATATTCGAGATGAGGTCTATCTCAAAATTCGACTTGAAGTACGAGTTACAGTTCCCAGTGTGCCTGTTCAAAATTCCAAGTATGGGACATTGTTCGACTTAGGTTCTATCTCGAACATTATCTCGAAATTCGACTTGATGTTCGACTTAGGTTCTATCTCGAACATTATCTCGAAATTTGACTTGAGGTTCGACTTAGGTTCTATTTCGAACATTATCTCGAAATTCGACTTGATGTTCGACTTAGGTTCTATCTCGAA
Organism: Oenanthe sinensis; assembly: GCA_028671895.1. NCBI lineage: Eukaryota > Viridiplantae > Streptophyta > Magnoliopsida > Apiales > Apiaceae > Oenanthe > Oenanthe sinensis. The sequence goes on from CM053800.1 coordinate 30,752,787, forward strand.
CATTATCTCGAAATTCGACTTCATGTTCGAGATAGAGTTCCCAGGATTGTACTTGGAATTTTATTGAGTTTTTACGGGATTTTTCATTCCCTGGTGGGTTTTTAATGCTGTTTTAATTGATCAAGTGATTATTTGTTCGAGTTAGTGTCTATCTCGAACTTTATCTCAAATTTCGACTTGATGTTCGAGATAGTATCTATCTCGAAACTCATCTCGAATTTCGACTTGAATGTTCGAGATAGTGTTCGACTTGGGTTCCCCAGTCCGTACTTAACATTTTTTTCTTGTTTTCACAGGGGTATTCTTGTCTTTACTCATTCATGCCTATATATTCATCTCTAACTCGCATCCTTTTTCACTTTTACCTAATTGTTTTAACCCTAAATTTTTACAGCCCCCACCCTCCCTCCCTGCGATTTCAAACCTTCATCGACCTGTACATTCGATTTGTGTTAAAACTCATACATATCTCGAATTGCTGCCCGTTTTTAATCTTCCATCATTATTTGCATCCCATTATTGTGTGTCTCTGTGCATCTATAACAATTCTTAACTGTGATTGGTATATACACACATATCTACACACGCACGCACATAGTAATATTGATCACATAGAAGTCAGTAATTTAATTAGTGATTGGTATATACATACAAATCACTGCTATTGATTACAAACTCGGTTGATGTATTTTGATTTCGCATCTTTCTTTGAGAACAATTCTGTAGTTTAGTTACAAAGTCAGTTCTTTGTTTAATTAAAAGAAATTGTTCTGTTTTTATAATATTTACAAACATGGCTCACCAATTTTCACTTGCCAAAAACAATTTTTATAATATTTCTACGGAAATTGGTGATCAGCTCCCGCGCTTCAAGTTTTGGGTACGATTTCTTAATTTGTACTCCAAGGCTAGTGTTGCTTTTACTGCCAAACCAACACTAGTCCATGATGCATTACAGCAATTATGGACTAGTGCGGTTACATTCGGGAGCAAATCTACCCCCTATGGTTTCAGGTTTACCTTGGCGGGTCAAGAATATCAAGTGACAGAGGAAGTGTTCAACAGGGTTCTGGGGTTCCCAATCAAAAATGTTTATGACCCCGAACCTACAACAGCAGAACGTATCAAGTTCTTTGAAGAGATTGGATGCTATCCTCCTTCTGGACGGATCTTACTAGGAGCCATCCAGAAACAATATTTCCATGTGGAATGGAATTACTTTTTCGAGGCCATCACAAGATGTTTTCGGGCACGCGAAAAAGATTATCATCAGATTCCAATTCTCATGCAGGTCTTTGCAGTTTCCCTAGCCCGTAAACTGGACATTAATTATGGCAGAATCATTCTATCGGAGATCGTGGCTGCAATGGGATCACCTGCAAGCAGAGACATTACAACTACTAATGTTGTATGTTGGTATCCTCGCTTTTTACAAATGCTTATTAATCACTTAGTACCGATTGATGCTTTATCTATGAGACAGGCATTTACAACAAGTGCAACATCTCCATCACTAGGAATGGGCACCAAGTCCCTCACAACGATTGCTAATCAAGATAAACATCACGGTAAGGCGATGTCTATTCCTGATAACATTCAAGTGTGGATTAAGTATGATGCAGGTATTACTTCCATGGCGGGGACCTCCCACATTTCATCACATGCTCAGAATCCCTCTGCCCATGCTGACGCATTCCAGGGGATTCCTGACGAAAATCTTGGTGATGAAGATGATGATTGGCATTCTTACGGTCAATCCTCTGCCGGTCAAAGGGACAGGCAACCTACTCCTCATGCTGATTCTGCTTCCTTTGCTGGACAAGGTAATGAAGAAGGTAATTTCCTTGAACAAGAGCAACTCTCTGTTCACACTACTAATACTTCTTCATCTAAATCTGATTCCGTGGCCCAAGATTCTGCTAGCCCACAGGATCTATCCCAGGGCAAAAGCTATATTTCTGATTCTGAGTCTGATACTCTTGCTTCCTCTCTTTCACCCTCGCTGACGGGAGTCAAAAGGCAGGCACCTGTAGATTTAGGTGAGGGTTCTGAGAGTGACCCCGAAGTGCAGCCTCTTATTCGGAAGAAAGCCAAATTTTCGCATGCTGCATCTTCACAGGCCCAGTCCAAACTTAGTGTGTCTATCACAACCACTCCACCTCACGTGAGTGGTTCGCCCATTGCACATTCTACACCTAGGGATTTTGGTACGGATTTTATGCCTTCTGAAGAGCCTGTTACTTCAGAAAGGCAAGAAGCTTTCATTGCTTTCGAAGTACCTTCACCGGTACATACTAATGCTGCAGAGAGGATCGGTTCTGATGTTGTACTAGAACACTCTGCAGCCTCTCAGCCTGAGATTCCACCTCAGGACCTGACAGGAACAGATCCCATAACTGCTACTTACTTTGCTTATCCAGTTTCTGTAGGTACTGCTTTCACTTTTAGGACTATTATTGAAGACATACACGAGCGTGAGACAGGGAGTGTGTGTGACGTTTAGGGAGTGAGTGACCTTCATTTTTAAGGCCCGAAACCGAGCGACAAACACTAACAGAACGATTTTTAGAGCGAGGACACCCAGACCAAACACCGTCCCTTAATCTTGAAAATCTTGGCACGCGTATGGCAGTGGTTGAAAATGAAATAAAGCAGTTCGGGCAGTCTATGGGGCAGTTAGGGATCAATGTTGGAGACAACCAACGAGCTCTTGATGACTACGCAGCACGGATGGCCAGTCAAGCGACAGCATTCGATGAGTTGACAAACAAGGTGAATGACTTGGGCCATGCTGGTGGTATCCTGGGCAGCACTCTGAATGAGAGGTTGGGAGCTGTGGAGAGCATAATGCATACAATGGCAACCGAAGTCAGCAGGATGATGTATGCAGTTAGGAGCTTTGTTCCACCAGAGTGCTTTGACGAACAGTACAATCAACCTCCCCCTGATAATGATGGTGCTGGTGGTGCTGGAGATACTAGTGGAGCTGGACCCTCGGGTTCTGGTTTTGGTGGTTCTTATGTTACTGGTGGGTCTGGAGAGAAAGGTGGTGTTCCAGATAACTCACCTAAGGGGGAGAGTGGACAGGAGACGAGACAGCAGTCGCTAACTATTGAAGAAATTGCAGAACAGACTACTGATTTTGTCAAAGAAAGTGAGCCAGTAAATGAAGAAGAGGCTCAGAGAAAGAGGAAGGGTAAGGCAGTGGTGGCTGAGCAAGAAGAGCCATTCATTGACTTGAGTCATCATCAGGAAAGAGTTCATGAGGGACTTGATTCAGATTCTGATATGGAGGATGTTCCTTTAGCACATGCTATTAGAAGATCTTTGAAGGAACAAGGTGGAGGTGCTGGAATGTCTTCTGGACAGCCTGAAGAAATACCTGTTGATAAGGAGACTCTAGAAGCTCAACAGTTGGCCTTGGAACAAGCTCAGTTCTATAAAATGAAGATGATGCAGGATGAAGCTGTTTTCCTTGAAAAGCAAGCGGAACTCAAGGAGAAACAGTATGATCATGAGCTTGCAAGGTTAGCTGATCCTCAAGTAGATCTGGACAAGAGAAAATTCGGACAGAAATGGGATGATGCAAGGACGATCCTATCGGGAGTTTGTGCGAAAGGAACTCATAACAAAGAGGCGGAAGACTTGTTCTACAACTTGAACTTGCAGAATCCACTGATTGTTGACTATATAAATGCTTTGAAAAGGTTGATCTCAAAAGTCAGAGTTGGATACAATGCGATGGTTAAGGAGTGGTAGGTCATCTTGTCTTTAGTCGAAGGAGTCCCGACATCTTTCTTGTATATGGATGATCAATTCAACTCGAGAAGATCTGCGTCAGAGTTGTTCTTGCTAGCAACGAAAATTCAATATTCTCAAGCGGAGGAGCTTAGCATTCTGTATAGAGATCAGTTAATGCAACTAGAGAGAACAAGGGACCAGAATTCTCAGCGAATCCTGATGTTGTTCGGATGGTTGTTGATGGAAAGATGAAGAGGGTTAGTTTAGAAGAAAATGACCTAATGGCTCTATCGGTAGAATCCCTAAAGGCTGTCTGTAGGCAAATGATGAGTAAGGGATTCACTTCTGACATTAAGGAGAAGTCAGTGGAGTTTATTGAAAGGGTCATATTCAAGATGAGCAATGAAATCTGGAAGTGTGATATTATTGCTCCAAACCCTCTAGACAATGTAAAGATTGAGCCGGAGCTAATTGAAAGAAAATGGAACATTCTACAAGCTGTTAAGAATGTAGATGAAGCTCTGACTCTTCCTTCTGGATCACTAGAACAAGGAGAAATAAGGGAGGCAGTTGGTGTTCCAGGGAGAGATAGTGTATACTGGATACACTCATATGACGATGACACAGCTAATGCTTTGGCATTCATAGATGCAGACCAGAATCAAATTTTATTGCACATGAGCAGGAAATGGCTTCTGCAGACTCAAGATGCCGCATTTCTGGAAAGAGTTTTAGAAGTGTTCAAATGGGGCGAAGTGGAAAATGAGAATGTGGATGAGAAGCAGAGACTTCTGAAGTACCTGTCCGAAGTAGTGGTGGAAAAGAAGCGGATGGAGCGAGATGCGGCTAGTATTCACAATACTAACCGTGTTAAGGGCTACCCCAAAATGATCTATTGTCAGTTCAAGGCTGATAAATCTCATTGGAAGTCACAGCTCATAATGAAAAATTTTGAAGACATCCCAAAGATCAGAACTACTCAAGAGGTGGACAAACTCAGAAGGCTTTTCATGCATCCTTATCCAGAGCCCAGAAATCCTCTAGAAATGGAAGCGGTAAGTCTGTTGAATGCAAGGTAAAAGCAGCTTCATGATCCAGTTTACAAGAAAGAACAGCAGCAGAAGGAAAGGCGCAGAAAGCTGAAGGAGGAGAAGCGCCAAGCTGAAGAAGCTAGGAAGAGGAGACGGAATTAGATCTAACGGTCAGAGTGGTGTGAACTTGAAGTTGGAAAAACTTCATATCTGTTGGTTGCTTTAACTCACTTGAGAAAAATTTACCTGATCACGGTATACGAGATAGGCTAACTTACCATACTGTAACCGTGAATCAGAGTGGATCCAATAAGGTGATTTAAGTTTGAATGAAAGGTATGAAATAATCCAGGTGATAGGAATCACTCAAATGATCTTTAATTCGAAGTTCGAATTTTCTCTCTAGCTTAAGTTTTATTTATTCGAGTTCTTTGAATTGTTTTCAAGTTTATTTTCAGTTGTAATTTAAACAAGACAGTAATGTTATTTATCTTTTTCTCGTCTCATTGTTTAGTTGAGTTATCCCTTGTTAATTTGAATGTCATTGTTAGACTATCAAATAGGGGGAGATTGAAAGGAAGAGTGTCTAAACTTGTAACACTATAACTTATGTAACTCAACTAAAAGAAAAGATATTTAACCGGAAGACAATCAAGAACATGAAGCCACAAAGAAATCAATGCTAAATAAAGACAAGGTAATTGATACAATTCAACATGTTAACTATGATCAAATAAAGAAGAAATCATTGAAAGAAGTTCAAGACAGAGTTGTTCATGCCTCGGTGATTTGCAACTTAAAAGATTCAAGATCATATCTATCAGTATCAATAAGGCTAATTGATTTCAAATGAACAAGAAGGAAAGCAATAATTGGAAAGTCATATTATTAATTGAATATGGTAATCTATTCAAGAAGCAGAAACACTATCAGGACTAGTCACTTATGAATCAGACCATTGCATCAAGTGTCAGGACATTGATAACAAGTTTATGTCAGTAATAGAGATCCAGGTTCAAGAGCTTGTTGAAGAATATGGAAGACATAAGAAATCACAAGTTCAAGATATTGCATAGAAGTTTCAAGATTGAAGCCCAGAATTTCTCTAAGTACAAAATGTTCGAGATAGCCAAGTAGAACATTCCTATGTAGAAATTCTACTTAGATGTTCGAGATAGCTAAGTAGAACATTCCTATGTAGAAATTCTACTTAGATGTTCGAGATAGCCAAGTAGAACATTCCTATGTAGAAATTCTACTTAGAAGTTCGAGATGACCAAGTAGAAATTCTCAAGTAGATATTCTACATGGAGGGCAGTTTTAACATGACACATGGCATCATCTAATTGGCAGATTTTCAAGCTTTCAAGATAAGATAAGATTTATGTGGATATCATTGGGCCACGTATATCTTAGTCTTTGAAGTCTACAGGACATAGATTACAACTAGTATAAATAGAAGTACTTGTGTATTTTTTTAAATAGAGAGCAATATTTTCGAGATAAACACTTGTAAAAGAGAGAGAGTATATTCATAGAGCTTAGTATCATTTACTACCCTCTTTACTTCTGGTGTACTTTATAATGAATGTTGTAGCAACCCTTTCAAGTTATATATAAGACATATATTCCTTGAATCATTGTGTTCATTTATTACATGGTATTTATTGCTTCTTAAATTCGAAAAGTTGTATTCACCCCCCCTCTACAACACATTTGGACCTAACAATTGGTATCAGAGCTATCTGTTTAACATACAAAACATAGATCCTTGTGTTTGGCTGGAGATTCGTGACTTTTCCTTTACAGATCTACTTTTCAAGTCTTTCTTGGAAAGTGTGCTTTAATTTATTTGATAGAGAAAACTCAGTCTAAAAATTATTTAAATATTCCAGGTGTGATTATTTAGCTTGGATGGATTTTAGATAATTTTTGTGAATTAATCTGGGTACTTTGATATTTGGTGTTCTTAAGTGTTCATCATTGTTCTTGTTAAAGAAGACAAACCCAACAACTTTTTGATTTCCTTTTCAAAAAGACAAAAGGTGTTATTGGATTTTGATTTGACATATATCTCACAACAAAAAGTTTTACAGAACATATTTAGTACCTAGCACGTGGGTTAGGTGAATTAGGTGAGAAAAGCCACAAAAGTCAAAAAGTGTGAAAAGTAATATTGTTTATTCAATATTAAAGTGACCTGCAACAAATTTCTTCTAAGGACAAAAGTTCTACATAGAATATTCTACTTGAATATTCTACTTGAAAAATTCGACTTGGACAAAAGTTCTACTTAGAGAATTTCGACTTGGGCAGTTGTTCTACATAGATATTCTACTTAGCCTAGTCTTGGGTACTTAGAAATTTTTGGTGTCCAGAATTTGAACTTTGATTTATTTTAAGATAATTTAATTTTCTTTTAATTACTACTTAAGTAATAAGAAAAGTTTATTATCTTTACTTTAAATCCACATTAAGATGGCACCTAAAAACAATTTCAAGATTCCAATGTTCGACCGAGATCATTATGAAGAATGGGTGTTGAGAATGAAACTTTACCTTGAGTCCGTCAATCCTGAATATCTGGAAGTCCTCGACAAAGGTAAATTTGTACCAGTGGTTGTTGTTCCTGAGCATATGGAAGGAGATGTGGTAGTACCACAACGGTCTGAGCCTATGAAGGCAGTAGACTTTTCAGATGCTGATAAGGAGCAGATAGCCTTCGATACATCCGTTCGACAAACACTGATGGAATCCCTAGATCATGAGATGTTTAATGTAGTTAAAGGACTAACTACAGCAAAGAAGATTTGGGATAAGCTAGAGGTCGTCATGGAAGGTACCATTGAGGTCAGAAGCAACAAAACACTTATACTCAAGATGGAGTATGATACCTTCAGAATAAGAAAAGGTGAAAGCATAACAGATGTCTATCTAAGATTCAGTCAGTTAGTTTTGGATTTGAATCTGAGAGGTGTAAATCTCCCCGTGGTTGAAGTCAACACGAGATATCTGAGGAACCAGCCAAAAAGCATCGAACATAGAGTCTACGCTGTTAGAGAAACCAGAGATTTGCACACAACTACTCTGGAAGAATATTATGGAATTGTAAAGACCTATGAGCTGGAATCAGTTCAAGATCAAGCATGGGACAATGATTCAAGAGGAAAAGAAGTTGCATCAGGGTTAGTTGCTGATGAGGTAGAGTCTAAGAAGGCAATGTTTGCAGAAAAGCCTAGATCATCACCTGCATCACATCAAGTTGAAAATGATGATGAGTGCACATCAAATAGTGATGATGACTACTTCACCCAAGAATGATGGCCTCTTACTAAATTTGCCAGTTCTTTTGTTAAATTTCATTCTTTTGAAAGTTTTGGCAAACATAGCCATCATTTGACTTAGATCAACCTCTTCATCAAAATCAGAGTCTGTGTCAGTAGACTCTGACTCCACAACAGTTTTACCCTTCTTCCTTGAATCCTTGATTCTTGTTTTAGTGGGTTGTTCCTGTTGTTCTTTTTCAGACTCCATTAAGAGTACTACAGATTTTGTCTTCACATACTTCTTATTCTTCCTCTGTTGCATCTCTAAATCATATGTCTTTAGCCTTCCATATTATTCTTCTAGAGTTAGTTCATCCAAATCTCTAGCTTCCCTTATGGCTATAGTCTTATTGTCCCACTCTTCAGGAAGTGCTATCAGAAACCTGGTGTTGGTATCTTCAGAATCATAAACCTTACCAAGCATAGCCATCTCATTCAAGAGTTTTGTAAACCTATCATACATCTCAGTAATAGATTCTCCAGATTTTGCTTCAAAATACTCATACTCTTGAATTAGCAAAGACCTTGCATTTTTCTTGACATCTTTAGTTCCTTGACAGTGCACTTCAAGTTTTGTCCACATCTCCTTAGCAGTTTGACATGATATAACACAGTTTGTAAGAACAGAATCCAAACTGTTAAAGAGTATGTTTTTCACCTTTGCCTCCTTAAGAACATTCTCATTGTCCTCTTTTGTCCATTCAGCCTTTGGTTTTTCAATGAAGTGTTCTTCAGTTACCTTGCCTTCTTCATTGATTTGAGGCACTAGCTTTAAGGGCACATAGGGTCCTTCATGAATTCTTTCAAGATAGTCAGGGTCTGTTGCTTCCAGATGATGCAGCATCTTAACCTTCCAGTGGGTGAACTCGTTTCTCTTAAGCATATGAATCTTAGAATTGTCATCTTTGTTTCCAGACATCTTTGATCGATTTTAAACGTTAGGCTCTTATACCAATTGTTTTCTCAGTTGCACAAGTAGAAGGGGGGGTTGAATACTTGTGTGTCTTTTCTGCCTGATTTAAAATCAACTCAATAACAATAAACATATATGAATTAAGAACAAAGATCAAACACAAAGATATGAATAAGTACTGTTTGTATTATTGATTTGTAAATACAAAACTCTCATAGGGTGTACACAAACCCTAGCAGCTTCTCTGTGTTTATCACAACAACTCTCTCTATTTCTATGCACTCACAAAGTTCCACTCAGACAAATTATGCTTCGACTTCCACACTTTTACAATTAGGTTACATAGGGTTTATATAAAGAGCTGTCTATCAGCTAATAACAGAAAGATAAATTACAATAGGAATAGAATTCCTAATTATTAGCTGACAATTTCCTTCTGCAATTCTCCTTCCTTGATTTTATAGCATATCTGCAATATCTTTGGCTTTATCTTCGAAGACTTCCCTTATCTGTGATCATCTTCCAAATTTAGCTTTAATTTTATAGACTCTGAATTCTTCAGACTCTGCCAAACTATAGACTCTGATCATTTGTAGACTCTGACAGATCTTAGACTCCGATAGTCTATAGACTTTGATCACCGTTCAGACTCTGATCTTCATGCAGACTCTGGTTTTATTTTCTACAGAAATTCTTCTAAGTACAAGTAACTTGAATATTGACTATCTAGACTCTGATTATACATTTCAGAGACTAGAAAGATATATTGCAAATAAACTAAGCTAACTCCTGTTCTAGAATTTTGTACATCATCAAATGAATATATTCCTAACACTATTAGTGTGATCATCAAAATCTAAAGGGTTTCAATTTCTAATTACCTTACGTATAATAATGTCTTTTCTAAAATTTTGAAATTTATCTTATTGATAATAATAATTTATTTGACTTGAGGAGAAAGTTTAGGAGAATATAACGTAACTTAGATTTTCTTATAATTTTTAATATTTATTAATTAAAAAATTTGAGAAAATTAGAAAAATACATTGAGATGATTTAGGAGTGTCACCAAACCGTCTCCGTATTCTCCTTTATATATATATATATATATATACTTATACATATATATTCTGTACTAAAATCATAGGAAATTACCTAAAATGTATCTTAGATTTCTTTTTCTCTTAAATAAATTGATAATTATTTAAAATATAGGTTAGGTTTCTAATAAATTAACAAAATTAATATGTATTTATTTTTAAATTAATTATCATTTTAATTTTCTAATGTATTTTAAATTTATAATTTCTTAATATTTTTTGCCTGGATAAAATTTTCATAACATAAATTTTTATTGAATATTTTGTTGTAAAATTATACTTTTCAATTATTTTTATATTTAAATATACGTGTAAATGGTGAAACCCTTTTGGATTATGATGATCACTGTGAGCAAGCTGAAAGCTTGTAATTAATATAAAATAGCAAAATGTTACTTTGTGTATTCACTGGGAGCAAGCTGAAAGCTTGTAATTGATATAAAATAGCAAACTTTTACTTTTTGTACTAATAAAGTTTTGAAGGACATTATCTTACTAATATACAATATCAGTATAATAGGTTTAGTACATGACAACAAACTAAGCAAGCGCATAAGCTATTTTGATAAAGCTTGAAGTTCATATTTCTTGTAGATTTTCTAGGATCTTCGTTGTACGAGTTTATCTAATATATATATATATATATATATATATATATATATATATATATATATATATGTATATATTATATTAGAGCTCAGATATGATTTATCCAAACGTATTTTCTTATTCAAATTTGTTTTCCTATTTAATAGGAGTTGGTTTTATCTTAAAGTCTTCTCCTTTAACCAACTCTTATCTAGTATATTTAAACATATATTGAGGATATCTTTCAAAGTTTATTATTTTCAAATCCTCCTCAGTATTCGTAGTTTTGAATGAGTAACAATCGAATTACCTTAACAAACATGAACGTTGGGTTTCAAACGTTCTATTACTTTGTTAATTTGAACATTCAATATTCTTATATATATACTTCGTGTGTATAAACTTTTTCTTCACCAAGTGAAAAACATATACTGATTTGCAAAATCTATACACACATTTTTTAAACTCATCCGTTTTCATTAGTAAACATCTATTTCAAGCTCTAGTGTTTTATATACTTATATATATATATATATACGTGAGAGAGCATATAATTTGAGTTGTATTATTTTATTCACTTGTGTTTTGAGTTGTAATTATTTTGTGGCTGGATATTGAGCTTATGAAACAGGGTTCGGGAACTAGAAGTTAGAGAAGTCTGTACTATGATAATATAGAGCTTAGAGAGCTAGATAGTTCAAGGAACAGATGTTTCAGCAAACTAGAATCAGTTGCAAGGAAAAATGGAGGAATATTATTATAATCTTGTAATCAATTTTTCAGTGATTAATAATATTCTCTCTTACCAGTTGATAGGGGACCATGAGGTAGACAAATAGGGATAAGGGTCGAATCTGACTAAAAAATTTGTTGTTATTTTTTTTACCGCATTGTATATAGTAGCTGACAATGAATTGAAATTAAACTTAGCTAACTCACAGGTTAATAATTGGTAAAAATTAAAATTGGTTATCATTAACCATAACACCTATTCACCCTCTCCATTCATCACATTCATTGAACGTGGGAAACCCACTAAAAATGAAATTGGAAATTATTATTCCCTCGCCTGAAAATGATTGTTGTGCAGATTAATTAAATTTTAGTTAAAAATTAAAAAAAAATCTATAATTTAAAATATTAAAATTTTAATATAAGATGAAAAGTTATATTAAAGAATTTCTATAGTTCAATTTTTTTATTATATGATATAATTTTAATTAAAATTTGATCAAATTTTCTACTAACAAATTAAATAAATTTATTATTTTGAGAGGATGAGAATATAATGCGTTAACAATGAACATAAATATAAATGTCGCAAGTTTGTACAAATTTATGCCAGAGATTCTCTGCCAAATCCATCAAATTGCAAATCACCACATACCCAACAGGCCTGCAACAGTACGTATAATAGATACATACATGTATGATAGTACAGTATCTTTTTGTATCCATGGTATAGTAGGCACAAATGGGTGCTAAATTTACAGCTTGCGATGAGATGTAAAATAAAGAAAGAAAAAAGAAATGCACATGCAAATACAAAAGTGAGGTCTTTTGTCACGATTTGCTGGTGAGACACACATGTACAAAACTATTGGCCTCATTTTTGTATTGCTTTTTTGGTTTTATTTCTTGGGTTACATGAACTCATCAACTTCTTAGTTATCTTAACCTCTTTTAAATTTTATTGCAAGTCACTTTCTTTGTTCTACATGGTATTTTAGTTCTGGTCTCAGCATCTTTCTCATCTACAGAACAGAAAAAAAAAAATTTATAAGGTCAAATTTGAAGACTGACTTGTGGTGGTTGAAAAAAATATATGAATGGAGTTACTGATCTTGAAGCAGATGAGTCTGATTATGTTGAAATGGATCCTACTGGGAGATATGGAAGGGTATATTTTCTCAAATTTCATCTTTTAATTTTTGTTGAATATCTGTATTTATTGTACTAGTTTTGTGAACTTTTGTTACAAATATTGGGTGTGTCTATTTTTCTGCAGTATAATGAAATTCTTGGTAAAGGAGCATCAAAGACAGTGTATGAATCTCTTTAATTAGCATACCCTTTTCAAATTTATGAAAGATCTGAGCTTTTGTTGATGTATTTGATGTTTATTCTTGATGGGGTTTCATTGTTTGTCATCTTGGTTGAAAAAGTTTCAATCTTTGCCCTTTTCTTGAAATTCAGTTTTTTCTGTTTTTTTGACAGGTATAGAGCTTTTGATGAGTATGAAGGGATTGAAGTGGCCTGGAATCAGGTAAAGCTTTTTGATTTTCTACAAAGCCCGGAAGATCTTGAGAGGTTATATTGTGAAATTCATCTGCTCAAGACTTTGAAGCACAGCAATATCATGAAGTTCTACACTTCTTGGGTTGATGCTTCTAATAGAAATATTAATTTTGTGACAGAAATGTTCACTTCTGGTACTCTCAGACAGTAAGTTGTTTAGAATGTTTTAATATGCAAGATGTATATATCAATATGATCATTTATAGCTGTATTTGGTTTTTGTGATGAATTTAATGGCTTTAAAATTTTAATAGGTATAGGCAAAAACACAAAAAGGTAAACATTAGAGCTTTGAAACATTGGTGTAGGCAGATCTTGCAAGGCCTTCTATACCTCCATAGCCATGACCCTCCTATCATCCACAGGGATCTGAAATGTGACAATATATTTGTCAATGGTAATCAAGGGGAAGTAAAGATTGGTGATCTTGGCCTAGCTGCAATACTCCGTAAATCTCACGCTGCTCGCTGTGTTGGTAAATTCATGATTTTCCACCTTTTAAGGTCTAATGTAGATGTATATTTATATGATAGCATGCTTGAAATTGCATTATCCAGATTGCCTTCATGTATGATAGTATGAGGTGAGATTATGGACTGTGCAAGTTCACGCATAGATACATTACACATAGACACCCCAACACGCATATATTTATATCTATATTTAACTTTACAAATTTTTATATCATCAGGAACCCCAGAATTCATGGCCCCTGAGGTGTATGCAGAGGAATACAATGAATTAGTAGATATTTATGCATTTGGAATGTGTGTTCTGGAAATGGTCACCTTTGATTATCCATATAGTGAATGCTTTCACCCTGCTCAAATATACAAGAAAGTTATATCTGTATGTACTAGAACCTTGCTGTTGTTATTTATGTACTCAGAATCAAAATCTCCAATATCGTTCATGCTACTTTGTTTATTTATATAGGGTAAAAAACCTGATGCTCTTTACAAAGTTAACGATCCTGAGGTACGAGAATTTATTGAAAAGTGCCTAGCCACTGTATCTTGTAGGCTTCCTGCGAAGCAGCTTCTAAAGGACCCTTTTCTTCAGAATGATGATTATGGATCTGCTTTTACACCATTAGATTGCGAAGAACTTATTGGAATAGGCTCTATGTTAAGACAGCCTTCCTTTGAAGATCAATGCAGTAAGAATTCTTTGGTCAATGATTACTCCAGTTATCTTGGTTATCAACCAGGTATTGATCTAGATAACTTCACGCCTGATTTTCAATCAAATGAAAGTGATACATTGGGGAATCAAGAAGACGAGGATTTTGAAAATGTTGGTATCACTATCAAGGGGAGGAAAGAAGACGATGGCATTTTTCTGAGGCTTAGGATTGCTGATAAAGAAGGTAATCTGTATATCATTTTATATTTTTATTTTTCTAGGTGGCCTAGGGTTGTCAGTTAATTTTCTTGGTCTGAATTTTTTAATGTCTAATAAGCTTAACGAATCATTTATCAGGCCGTATCCGAAATATATACTTCCCATTTGATATGGAAGCAGACACAGCATTGAGTGTAGCTGCAGAAATGGTTTCAGAACTGGAAATTACAGATCAGGAAGTAACTAAAATAGCAGAGATGATTGATCGTGAAATGATCTCTTTAGTACCAGAGTGGGATACTAAATTATGCCAAGAAGATATCCTTGATCACACAAGTCGTAGTTATTGTCAAAGTTGTGCCGGCAGTGGCCCTTATAGAAGCTATCTTTCCTCAAACAACCCATCTGCCAAAAATCTTCAAGTTCTTCACTGTACAAGACAGGGGTGTGCTGCTATGCATGGTCGATTTGAAGAGATTACTTACCAGTTTGACACAACTGAACAGCATGTTACAGATGGTGCACCAGTAGTATCAAGTCAATCAGATGGCATGCAGTATTCTGATATTTGGGGACAACCTGATGAGCGTGAGTTATGCTTGAGAGAAGCAGATGATGAAAAACAACTAGAAGAATCATGTTTAAAGGAGGAAATTAAAAATATCAATGATGAGACAAATTCTTATGTGGGAAAATCTCAATCCAGGAATCGTATAATAGCTCGTCATTTAGAAGAGGACTATGAGAATGAGATTAGGCAAGAGTTAAGGTGGCTCAAAGCCAAGTATGAGATACAGTTGCGAGAACTTAAAGATATGCAATTACGATCCTTATCAAGAAATGGAAGTTTTTCTCCTGTTGCAGATGACAGGAAAGAAGAGATTAAAGACACAGTTTCAAGTTTAGTCCAGTCGGAAGAAAAGAATGTTTTACTAAAATCTTTTGATTCTGAGAAGCATTACAGTTTGTGCTTTCCTGTTGATTATGGAAAGACCTGTGCAAGCCAAAGAATCCAAAATTTTGATACAGCATTTGGAGCTTATAGTCCAAAGCAAGTGGTCACTACCAAGAGTTTCTATGCTGGGGAATTGCTTCCACAATCACTTCATAGAGCTACTTCTCTCCCAGTTGATGCTGTAGATTACTAACCCACAACTCCATAAAACATATAAGAAAAAGGTCTGTTCTTTCTTTACACATCAGATTAACTAACAGGGTTGAATAATGAAAGAAGAATTTTTTTTTGTATTTCTATATCATGTCCAACCAGAAGTTGTATGCAATTTCAAAAAAGGACAATATATAGCAGAGCCATGAACATTTCAAGTTACACCAGAGTACTAGACACACACACACACATGTGCAAATTATATGAGTTTCATATTTAACACGTTCTTTTTTTCTCATTAAAGAAAAAGTGTACAATCGTATATGGATCTTAGCTGGTTCTTTTTCCTCTACAAATTTCAACTTGCAGAACAGCATTCCACTCCTACTTTGTGACAACAACTGCAAAGGTAGTAGAATGGTCCCATACACTGATACACTTGCTGGCTGCTGCTAAGGTGCAAGGCCAGTTTCCTGCTACCATTTGCCAACTTTCTATTAGATATTTTTGACTTGTGGCTGAATTATGAAATTTCTTTGAACTTTTATAAATACTTTTAGTGAAGAGCCAATTAGTCATATCATCGTGGCAGTGGCGGAATCAATACTTCAAATGATTCCGGACTGATTTAGTTATAAATTTTAGCTGGGATTAACTTTTTTAATTAGGTCTTAATTTGTAGTCAGGACTGAAAAGTTGGTTTTTGACTGTTTTTCGGAGTTCAGGCAGGAATGGAGCAACGGTTAACACTCCCTGGTTTCGCCACTGGATGGTGGTGTGTGTTTGTGCTTGGGAGATACTTTAGTAACCAATGTTTTAATTTATCTGACCCTCATGGCCTAAGACCTTAAGATGCAATTATCACAAAAACTGTACTTTCTGGATAATATTCAATTATGTTGAATGATCACAAATACTCGTTATTATTTACAATTTGCATATAATGCCAAGTTACCAGCAATCTTACCCTACAATTTGGAGTTACCGGCCATCGTACCTTACAATCTGACAAGAAAAAAATTGTTTTGTGTGTTTTTGTCAAGGAAAAGGTAGTTTTAATTGAAACTAAAAATAAGTTGGCTTTTAATTGTAACTAGCGTAAAAACTGCACGGCTCTTTTCGTACAATCGTAAAATTTAAATCTACTTTCCTAAAACTATTTTATATTTTTCTTGCTACAAAATTTTTCTTAAAATTCTTTTGGATACTTTATTTTCTATTTTATAAAATTTGATTACATATTATTTTTCCTAAATAGTAGATTTCATTTTATTTTAAAATTGGGTCAACCCAATTAATTGGGTCAAACTAGTTTCTTTAAACATTTGGACTTTATTTTTGTGGGTCAAAACCTTTTCATTTATATAAATAGAAAAGAGCTTTCTAGAAATCATTTTATTTCATCACTTTCCATTTTTAGAGAATGAAACGCAAGAGAGTAGAGGAGAGATTGGAAAACTTGAGAAAATCATTTAGAGATCTAGTAGCTTGATCTTGCATGCAATAGTATATTTGTGATCTACGTTCAATTGTCTACGCGGTGATATAAGTTTTGAAGGATTCCGAGAAGGTTCATTTTTGGGATTTGAAGAATCGAAACTTGGATTTTGTAGATATTCATACAAGGGTATGGATTTTTACTATTTTGAGGACTTATTTTTAATAAATTGGTTTTTAATTTAATGGACTTATTAAAAATGAGTTCTTAATTTATTTGTAATTAGGGTTTGAGTTTTAAACTGGGCCTTTTTGATTTTATAATTGTTTTGAGTTATGGATGTTTGGGTTTGAGGAGACAGTCTTTGAATGACTGGGGAGTATCCAGGGGATCCCATTTGCATAGTGTGGAGGTCCCCTAGATTACCCAATGTCTGTGAAGACACTTGGCTTTCATATGCCTTAGCTATCACAGAGTCTGAAGTAAATACTCCTGAAACCTCTGTGGTTTTGATGGTGTCATCAGGATATGTCTCAGCATGCATTCTCTCACCATCCAAATGTGTTTTCTGAGTGGTGAGCAAGGTGTCATACACCAGGTCACTTGAATTTGGCTCACTAGGGAAACAAAAATCCTGATGATCAACAACCTCATGTGTTTGGCTAGACACATTTAGTTGAGAAGAAATTTGGGGAATTGAAGAGAGATTGTGAGAAGAAATGAGTGTTGGCAACTCCCCCTGAAAAAATGGAGAAGTTTCAATAGAAGATCCTAACTGTACACATTGTGTCTCCTTTTCTACTAAGACTTCTTCATTGACAGGAGTGAGTTCCTGCAATGAGTGTTGTGGTGTTGTTGAGAAAGTGCACCTAGAAGCATGTTTAATCCCTTGTTTACCTCTACATCCTATTGGGAGGATGTAAAGTGGTCTGTTGTGGCCTTTTTATTCTTTTTCCTCCTTGTTAAAGGTTCCACAGGTGACTCATCAATTTCTTCTTCATTTTCTACTGTTGCACTCAAAGTTCTTTTCCTGACAGATTTCTCCTTCTTCTTCTTTACAACTACATCCTGTTGAGAGGATGTAGAGGTTGGTTTACTAACTTCTAATGGATTCAAAGAAGGGTTAGCAGTTGGGTTAAAGGTCCTTGGGTTAGGTGCATTAGGTTCTTCTGCAACCTTAGGACCTCCTACTGCATCAAGATAACCATATTTAGGCTGCACTAGTGGATATCCCTCAAATACACTCCTCATGTAATGTGTGATTATGAGAGGGACATTCATTGTGGTTCTCCTATCCAATGTAGCAAAAATGATTTTTGACATGGATTTGGAGTAGCCAATTCTTTGTTTGTTCATCCCAGGCAAATCAATTAAACCAACATTTTTATAGTTGAAAATTAATTGAATAAAGCGAGGGAAGAAAATTTCATTACCTCTCTTAGGAATCATGGTAGTGAGCTCCCTAAGAATCGGCTTCCCAACATTGAGCTTCTGGTTATAAGCCAATGAATAGGCCAGCTTCAAGTTAATGCTACTAATCTGGTCAAACCCTGTTTTTCTGCAAGTGAACACTCTAAGAACAGTGTCAAATAGGAATGACCAATCCTTTCTCATGAATTTCTTGTTTATTTTACCTAGCTTGAACTTCTCAGCTCCTTTCTCCACAGCATCTGAGTACCTAATGAACTCTAGGAAATCTAGAAGGTCATCTTCAGATGGTTCAACATCAAACCTCTCAGTTGGCAACATCAAACTTTTGTTCACATCCTCTTCATTGAAACTTATGTCCTTATTCTGAATTTTACAGGTTATTACAATCATAGAGTTTCCATCTTTCAAAGCTATCTCTTCCCATGTTGCTGTGTTCTAGAGCTGCTCCAATATGTCGGTGTAGAGAGTGGGGTTGGCTAGCAATGCTTCTTTCAGGTAGGAATCAATGAGAAACCTAGTGAAACACTTTTATTGAGGTTTAGCATCTACATCCCTTGCTATGGCTAGAAACTTAGTTTCAGGAATGACACACACTTTGGTTGCAGGGGTGGAATTGGAGGACACCATTAAATAAGTGTATAAAAAAGAAAGAAAAGAAGAAATGAAAGTTTTAGAGAGTAGAAAGCAAGGGTTCAAGTGTAACTGTTTGAAAGCAAGAGTTTCTTTGAGTTTGCAATTAAGTGTAGAAATGAAATGTTAGATCTACTTTGCTATTTATATGACTCAGACAACTCGACTAGAATAGTAATCGATTTTGTATGTTCGAGAACTCAGAAAAGAGTAAAGTTGTTTTAGTAGAGAACTGTCAGACTTTGATCGAGAACTCTCAGAAATATATATGATTCGAGAACTAAGACAGTCGAGAACTCATCCAAACTGTAGTCGAGGACTCTGATGATTCGAGAACTCTTAACAGTACTCGATCGAGATCTCTAGAAATAAATTGTTCGAGAACTTAAGACATTCAAGAACTCTTAGAAATGAACTATTCGAGAACTCAAGACATTCGAGAACTCTTAGAAATGAACTATTCGAGAACTCAAGAATCCATGCCTAGTCAAGAAGTCAGAAAAGATGGCAACTTAATTATAAACTCCAGTTTTTGAAAGATCATTCTATTTTCACTTGGAAAACAAAATGATAATTTACAAACCTCATTTCTTAAATAAATAAAATTTATTTATTCATCTTAAAAATGAGAAATGTATTTGATTGATATTCCTGAAATTTTAATCATCACACTTGTTATTTAACAATGCACAAGTATAATACTTATTTTCAGGCTGTCTCAGAACAAAAAAATAGTTCCAAGTTAGTTTTTACAAAATATGTAATTAATTAATTTTTGTTTAATTAAAATTATGTACAACAATATAACTGATTTTTTTTATAAATATACACTAATTTTATTTCACTTAAATAAATCATTTAGGTTCATGTCCGTGAAATATTGTTGTAACAGTTAGAGAGATATATTTATTGGGCCATTTATCCTGAAGAATTTAGCTTTCCAATTTCACTAACCAACTTGTTGAAGGTGGCTTCATCAAGTGGTTTAGTAAATATATCTGCCAACTGTTTTTGTGTAGGAACATATAATTTAATCAATCCATTCTCTACATGTTCCCTTATGAAATGGTACCTTACATCAATATGCTTTGTCTTGGAATGGTTGACTGGATTGGCAACAATTGAGATGGCACTAGTGTTGTCACACATGATAGGAATTCCTTCTAACACCGGTCCATAGTCCCTTAGTTGATTCCTGATCCAAAGCACTTGAGCACAACAACTTCCAGCAGCTATATATTCAGCCTTAGCTGTGGAAGTAGAAACTAATTGTTGCTTTTTACTAAACCAAGATATCAATCTCTGTCCAAGAAATTGACAACTTCCTGAGGTACTTTTTCTATCCACTCTGCATCCAGCAAAATCAGCATATGAAAATCCAACTAGGTTGAATCCTGTTTCCTTAAGGTACCATAACCCCATGAAAGGTGTTCCTTTGAGGTATCTAAGAATTCTTTTTACAGCAATGACATGAGACTTCTTGGGATTTGCCTAAAATCCTGCACATAAACATGTAGAAAACATAATGTCTGGTCTGCTAGCTGTGAGATAGAGAAGAGATCCAATCATTTCTCTGTAGGTCTTCATGTCTACACTTTTTCCTTTCTTATCTTCATCAAATTTTGTAGTTGTAGACATTGGAGTTTTAGCAGTTGAGCAGTCTTGCATGTCAAATCTTTTGAGTAAGTTATTGATGTATTTTGTCTGACTTATGAAAATGCCATCAGCCTTTTGACTTATTTGAAGACCTAAAAAGTAATTGAGCTCTCCCATCATGCTCATCTCATATTCACTTTGCATAAGCTTAGAGAACCTTTGACATAATTTTTCATTTGTAGATCTAAAAATGATATCATCCACATAAATTTGAACTAGTATAACATCTTCACCATGCTTCTTATAGAAAAGAGTTTTATCAATTGTTCCTCTAGTGAATTGATTATCTAAAATTTTTTTGACAGAGTGTCATACCAGGCTCTAGGGGATTGTTTGAGTCCATACAATGTTTTGATAAGTCTGTAAACAAAATCTGGAAAGTTGAGATCTTCAAAGCCAGGTGGTTGTTGTACATATACTTCCCCTTCTAATTAACCATTAAGAAATGCACTCTTGACATCCATTTGATAGACCTTAAAGTTTGAGTGTGCAGCGAAGGCTAGGAAAATTCTAATTGCTTCCAATCTTGTAACATGAGCAAAAGTCTCATCATAGTCAATGTCTTCTTCTTGTGAGTACCCTTTTGCTACCAAACTTGCCTTGTTTCTTATAATAATTCCATGTTCATCTATTTTGTTCCTATAGACCCACTTAGTGCCAATTACTGATCTATCCTTTGAAGGTGACACTAGTTCCCAAACATTGTTTCTCACAAATTGATTCAATTCCTCCTGCATGGCAATTATCCAGTCTGGATCCACCATGGCTTCTTCAATTCTTTTTGGCTCATTTTGAGACAGAAAGCAAGCAAATAAGCATTCATTCATGGTTTCTCTCCTTGTCCTCACACCTTCATCAGGATTTCCAATAATTTGATCAGCAGTATGAGCTCTATTCCATTTAGTTTGATAAGCTTCATTTTTATCATTTGAACATATTTCTTCCTGATAAAAGTTATTGCCATTTATTGTAGATCCTTGGGAATCTCCCCCTGAGTTGATGCTTGGGTTGTGTGGAGAATTCTCAAGTTGAATATGACTGTAATCATCATTTCCTCTTTCTTCATTTATTCCATGTGAGATGTCTACATGTGATTCTTTATGAGTGTTAACATCAATTTTTGTTGCAAAGATCTCGGGCTCCATTTCATTTTCAGATCTCAGTGTGTCACAGTTTTCACTTTCCAAATTCATAGAAGGAAACTTGAAGTCATCAAATGTCACATTTGTTCTTTCCATTAATTTTTGTTGATCAATCACATATACTCCTGTTTTGTCCAACGAGTATCCCACAAAAATTCCTTTATATGTCTTTGCTACAAACTTCCCAAGATTGTTAGTATCATCCTTGAGAACAAAACATTTTGTTCCAAACACATGCATGCATTTTACAGATGATCTTCTATTTGTCATGATGTGATAAGGAGTCTTTCCAACTAGTTTTGTGATGAGTGTTCTATTTTGAGTATAACATGCAGTACTCACAACTTCAGCCCAAAAACTGGTTGGAAGATTTTCTTCTGCTAACATGGTTCTTGCAGCCTCAATAAGAGTTCTGTTCTTTCTCTCAACAACTCCATTCTGTTGTGGAGTTCTTGGAGCTGAGAATTAGTGAGTGATTCCATTCTCTTTGCCGAATTCATTGAGTGTAGCATTTTTGAATTCTGTTCCATTGTTACTTCTTATGGCTACTACTGGTGTAGGGGCCTTTGTCCAATCTTCTCAAATTTTCAATGATGACTGCAGAAGCTTCATCTTTTTAGTGCAAGAATTCTACCCAAGTGCACTTTGAAAAATCATCAACCCTGACTAGAGCAAATCTTTTCTTAGACATGGACATGACATTTACTGGTCTAAACAAATCCATATGAATTAATTGCAGTGGTTTGGTGATTGAAGTAAATTTCTTACTCTTGTGACTTGATCTTCTCATTTTCCCTTTTTGACATGCCTCACACAATCCTTCTATGCAGAATTCAAGTGAGGGCATGTCCTTCACTAGTTCTCTTTTGACTAGAGAATTAATACTTTTGAGATTTAAGTGAGACAATCTCTTGTGCCAAAGCAAACTTTCATTTTCTGAGGCCTTGGTATAGAAATAACAAATTTTCTCCTTGTTTGCAGAGTCCAAATCTACTACAAACAAGCTTCTTTTTCTCACTCCTTGTAGAACAACTTCTTTGGTCTTTCAGTGAGATATGAGACACAATTCCTAGTCAAACTCCACCTTTAAATCTTTATTGCAGAATTGGGTAATGCTGAGTAGATTGTGCTTTAAACCACTGACCAAAGCTACATCTTCAATGAAAACATTTCCATGAATCAACTTGCCATATCCCATGGTGAAACCAATGTTATTGTCTCCAAAGGTTACCATTGGGTCAGCCTCATCTTTGAATTGTGATAGCAGGGCCTTGTCACCAGTCATATGCCTTTAACATCTACTATCCAAGATCCACATGACCTTCTTCTTACATATGCCCTGCAAACACAAATAAATCAAATTTTCTTTGGTACCCAAACAAGGTTGGGTCCTTTATGCTTAGTTACATGAATGCCATTTCTGCTTTTAACATTCGTAGTCACTTGATCATGCATGCTTTCATTTTTCTGATTTTTATTTGTAGCTTGATTAGTACTTCCAGAACTAGATGCATGCTTAGGTGACATGGAATATTTTCTATGTTTAACAGGACTAGCAGATTTAGTGTAACGATCGAGACATTGATATCTATTTGATTAATATGATATATAGTATTTATGTGTTCTAATGTGACAATAGGTAATATATGATCTTTTTATATGTCTAGTTGATTGCCTGTTTGACCGCATTATGCTTAAGTGTTCTAATTAAGTGATTAATTGATTTTCCATGCTTAATTGAGTAACTGTTTGATTTTTATAAAATTATTGGTGGGTCCAATTATTATGAAATTTTATATGTAGCTTCTATGTGATTTTAGAGACTTTCTAAAAATAGTGGTGTAATTTATTTCAGTCTCAATAGTTTTGTATGATTTTCTCAAACTTGTTTTATCCTGAAAATATTTCCCTTCTAAATTCCATATTTAATTATGAGAATGTCCAAAAAACATGAAATCTTTTCCAAAATGTTCCTTATATATTCTAGGACTTTTTAAAAATAAAAGTTTATTTTATTTGAGCCAAAAAATTATTTTTATGATTTTCCTACTCTTATTTTCTATTTCTGTGCTAAAACTTCAAAGATTTTTTAGTTAATTATTTATTCATCAGAAAAATATTTCAAAAATATGGGGAAGCTTCTAAATTCATATTCTTTGTTTTAAAAATATAAAAATTATTTTTATAACCCTTTTTCCTCAAAATTCGATTTATTAAGTGATTTAATTTCAGAAAATAACAAATGTGAAATTACTAAATTGCCCTTGCTTTTATTAAAACCCACAACAGCCTTCTCTTTCTTCCTCACTCGACATTTCCCAGTTCAGGTCTCGACTTTCTCTTCTCTTCATGCGATTCTTCTGTTCCTTCGATTTTGATGATGAAACAAAGTGTTAAATGTCGATTTATGTTAGTATTCTAGTCACTTTGCTTGAATTCTTGTTAATAAGTCCCGTTTTATATATATATATATTGTATGCCGTGTGTGTTTTCGGTGGTCACCGGATTTTGAGTTGCATGCAAGTCGATTGATTGCCATAGTTGTGTTCATAGCATATCTGTTTGGCTATGGTTGCAAATTGAGAGCAGTTGGGGCACAAATGACCCATAATCGAGCCTTTGTTTGCTCACTGCCGTCACCGGCAATGAGCTCCGGCGAGTAGGCGACGGGGCTTCATTTGGTTGGTCTCATATTAGCTAATTGGGATGCTAGCAGCTGTTGAGAGTTGATACCATGAGTAGATAGCATTGCATGTTATGTTTCCGATTAGTATATGGATTTTTCCGGTCGATTTCTACTTGAGTTATACTTCTTTGCCATTTTGCCGAACATGTTTCAATTGCAAATGATATAAATATGCAAGACTAGATGCTATGAACATTGCATGTTGAAGTTTTGGATTTTTCCGGCCATAGTTACAAATGCTCCAATCGGCAGTTGAAGCACATATATGTATATTGTTAATTGCTATGATTAATTAGTAAATTTTCTAGTTAGGCTCATATATATAATTATGTTCGAAAATGTTAAGATATAAAGAGAAGATTGAGTTGCAGATTGATTAGTATATGGTTAATTGAAATGTTATATGGTGCATTAGAGTTGTAGCTTGATGTTAGTCACTAATTTCTTGGTCGAATTATGATATACATGATAGTCATTTTTCGAAATATATATATATATATATATGTATTCTATATTCGAATTTCATATATTAATTGCCAATATGAGTTTAATTAATTGGACATTGGTTGTTATGATATAGAATCGAGTTAAGAACTGAATTGACTATATAAATAGGCAGTTGTGCTGGATTGTTTCAGTCGTTTTTAATTGACAGTAATATTATATAATGTTTATAGCTATTGCTCATTTGACATGGATTTGGTACTAAATATGATTATATAATGGTGTATGATTGACATTGATGTTTGGTTGTGTCGGTTGTATTCCGACGGATAGCTCCAATTACAGGAGAGGTGCTACCAAAATTTTCTAAAACTAAACTGACTTTTATAAAACAATATTGGCACACCACTTCTGTATAGGAAAGACTATCAGTCAGGAATGCTGTGGATAATGTGACTGTTTATGTGCTATTTGCTTGCCAGAGTAGAAGTGATTAAATAGTGGAGTATGTCTACAGTAGATTATACATGCGTTAAGGGGTGGCAGTAACGAAAGGGTAGAATAGTTAGACGTTAAAGAGAACGTCGAGAGTATATAAGATACTGATATAGTATTATTTATGTGTAGCTACGAAGGACTTTGAGGTAAAGGACAAAGGAAAAGCTAAAGTAGAGAGTTAGTTGGTGTAGGAGATCTACCTGTTCAGCAGCTGTAGCATTCCTGTTTGAGGCAAGTAACTACTGCCTGATCTCTTTAAACTTAAGCTCTGTTTATGAACTGTTTTATGACCCTGCAACTATGTTATCTTATTCCAACTGTTTTAAATTACAGCCTGTCTTACTTTAATTGTTTTACTTAAAATGCAACCTTATACCAGTTTTTAATTGTACTTTAAAACTTTTCAATCCCTGAACTGCTAATGACAACTTATAAACTGTTTTTAAAATCTTAAACCATCAACCTTAATTGTGACTTATGTTTTCACCATTTCCTTAACTGTGTTTACTTGAACTTTAACCATGAAAGTACCCTATTGCTATTGCCCAACTACTACCTTAATCAGATGCCTTACAATTGTTTTCAAAACATCTTGGTATACCTGTGAATTGACCCTGCAACCTGACTTTGCTACTATAACCTGATTTTGACCCCTATATCATGATTTCTGCTTACTTTACTGCAACAGAGACCTGTTTTAAAACTTACCTTGGAATAAAATTTACCTATGTCTATTTATCTTTTAAAAATGGATTTAAATATGAAATCCGACTTTCAAGAAGTCTTTTTCATCAAATGATTTGGTAACTTTTAAAAGCAAGATTTTGGTTATTTAAGGAATTCCGATCAAAATGGTTTCTGCGGATTCCTATAAGTTGGAGGCGTAAGAGGCCGAGTGACGCCGGTCCAGCACTTTTATGTGAAGACTATTATGAGATAGTCAATGGCTATAATGAGATAGCCCAAGGCCAATGGCAATAAGTGCCTTTATGAGTACTCCTTATGTCCAGAGGGACTTCGGTCCGTTATGGGGACTCTACGTGGCTGATCACCCGTATTGTCCAGCGTTGTGAGAAAACTCCAATCAAAATGATTTGTTTTTAATAAGTAAAGGTCCTAATGAAAGGACAGTTTTATAAAATGATTTGGAAAATTCAGTCCTAATGAAATGATAGTTTTACAAGAATGTTTATTGAAATGATTAGTAATAATATTGAAATGCCTTATAATATCCTGCTTTATATAGCATAGAACTGTCAGTTACACTTTGATTCTTACTTCGTTTCATTATTGCACATTACTTCCTATTATCCATCTAACCTCTGCAAAGTGTTCCTAAACATTGTAATGATTATTACTTACCAATTTCTTAATACCTTACACCCCAGTTATTACAAACATTAAATCTGAACTAAAATTTTCAAATATCTTGTACATCTACCAGAGAAGCCATAAAAGAAAGTGTTTCGTATAATGAATACCCTGACTGGAATTTTCGGATTATAATTATGGGACAATGAGGTCCAGTAATAATTTTAAAGTATGATTATGAGAAAAGATTTCTAAACTTTATACAACTCTGTAGAACTGTTTTTAACCAGTATGGTTACTTGCTGAGCTTTTGTGGCTCATTCTTTTATTTTCTAACATCTACAACTTTTGAGAATCATGGTACGTACTAAGCAGACTACCAGGAAGAACATGTCTTATATGAACTATGCTAGGCTGGCTGCCATTGAACAGGTAGGATCAAGGCGGAGTTGGAAGGAAATGACTTTGATTAGTCTCGTATTTTATTAGTAGATTTTGAGATGTTGCAGGAGTTGTAATAATATTATTTTGTTACTGTAAATGTAAATATAAATGAATGTAGTTGTGTGCTTGTTTCATACCATTACCTTGAAAGGTCCAGGCTAGTAGTCTGGGTCATATTTATGCGTATTTTCTGTTATTGTTATTTAGGGTGCATGCATATAGAGTGATAGTGACTCCCCGATCTAGATCCCGGATCGGGAGGGCGCTACAGGTTGGTATCAGAGCTAAGGTTTTGGTCACTGAAACAAGCCAGGATTAAGTTAAACAAGTAGATCATTTAATAAAAGAAGAGAGAGTAATGGTAAGATAG
Organism: Oenanthe sinensis; assembly: GCA_028671895.1. Lineage (NCBI taxonomy): Eukaryota > Viridiplantae > Streptophyta > Magnoliopsida > Apiales > Apiaceae > Oenanthe > Oenanthe sinensis. Next base: position 30,780,286 of record CM053800.1, read on the forward strand.
GATTAGATAACGAAGAGTGGTATAGACGTTAGGGTTTCAACTGTAGATTTAAGGTGATCTTATCTCCTTTTGCACTGCATATTATATTATATTATTGCAGGCTCGTGGCATTTATGAGTTACCACCACCCTCTCCTGGTACTTCTTCGGATTCTTCTACGGATTCTGACGATGATGCTATAGTCATATCTAGTTCCGAGAGTGAGGAGGAGCTGATTCCTGAGCCCCCTGTTCATCCTGACCTACCCTCAGAGAGTGCCCCACAGTCAAGGAGTGCATGTGCCCCTATACGCCGTAGGGTCTTTAGGCCAGCCATTACCCGAGGCTAGCTGCGAGTTCCTGACCATCCTGTTGAGTGGTGGGAGGAGCGGATTAGAGTTGTGGAGGAGGAAGGTCGTCGGCAGATAGCGGCTAGAGCCTTCACTGATGATGTGGTGGAGCAGGCGAGAGAGTTGACCCGATTGGTTAGCAGTTTGTTGGTTGGACTCAGGGCTGCACGAGACCGGGATCACCGGGGTGATTAGATGTTAGGATGTTTGGGTGTTAGATGGGACATCTGTTAGAGCCCTCTAGCACACTTGATCAGATTTTATCTCTGCTTTCTATTCAGCACTTTTATTTCTTGTGGTTGTATTTTGACTTAAACTTATCCTGCACTTTGGTATTTTTCGTAATTATTTCTGATTGCTCTTCAGTTTTCGGTACCTTCTGATATACCTGTTATTTACCCTTCGTACATCTGTCCATAACTGTTTCTTACCTTCATCAGTACCTTATTTATACCTGTTGCTAACCTTTATGATTGTTTTATTCATACCTGTTGTGCTAACCTGTTTTCTATAGAACCTTTATACCCTTGTTGTACAGGCGACTTATGTAGTAATGATGCTACAAGATTGATTTTTTTTAATAGTGTTTTTGATTCCTAAATGGTTTTAAAAGTATTTGAACTGTTTACAATATGGTGTAGTGTATTGCTTAATAAGTTGCTTGTTTCCCTATAGTAAATGCCGCCAAAGACCAGAAACACTTCAAATTCGTCTCAAAACCGTAATACACAAGATCAAAACCCCATGGACCCTACAGTTGCCTAACTCATTCAGTTGCTACAACAGCAAACAGCTCTTTTAACCCAGCAACAGCAAAGACCTTCCGCACCCCCAGCAGTTACCTTTAAATCTTTTCAAACAGTGAAACCACCTAAATTCAGAGGATCCACAGACCCAGTAGAAGCCCAGACATGGCTTAAGGAGATGGAAAAAGCTTTTCAGCTGGTAGACGTAAGTGAAGATAAGAAGACTGAGTATGCCAGTTATTTTCTTAAAGCTGAAGCTGGTTACTGGTGGGAGTCTACGAAGATGCTTCAGGGTGAAGGTGTGATTTCTTGGGATCAGTTTACAGAATTGTTTTTAGAAAAGTACTTTCCTAGTTTCATGAAGGACCAGATGGAGATTAAATTTCTAGAACTGAAGCAATGAGGTATGAGTGTGGTAGAGTACGAAGCCAAGTTTTCTGAGATGGCCAGGTTTGTGCCAGAATTTGTCAATACTGATGTTAAGAAGGCCAAGAGGTTTCAGCAAGGCCTAAGGCCATGGATTAGAAGTAGGGTGGCAGTTTTTGAGCTGCAAAGCTTTGCTGCGATAGTTCAGAAAGCAATGATTGTGGAAGGTGAAAGTGATATGTCCCAGAAGGAGAATGATAACAAAAAGAGAAAGTTTGGAGCTAGGGAAGATAATCAAGGACATGGTAGTTTCAAAAACAAGTTCCACAGAAGGCCAGAAGGTCAGAGAGGTGATTTCCAGCAGTTTAAGAATGGTAATGAAGGACGAGGAAGACAGAACAGTAGAGCTCAAGGTTTCAACCAGCCAAAGGCCATCAGACAATTCGTCCCTGAGTGTAAGATTTGTGGAAAGAAGCACTCTGGAGTTTGTAATAAGCCCAATGTTACCTGCTTCAAATGCAACATGAAGGGACATTATGCAGTGGAATGCAACAGTCAAATTCAGAATTCAAATCAAAAGTCTGGGATCAAGTGCTACAAGTGTGGCAAGCTAGGCCACATGGCAAGGGAATGCAAGGAACCTACTCAGCCTACCAATGTTCTCAGGATAGCTGGAACTCCGTCACAATCTTCAGCACATCAATCTAGAGCAAGAACCTTCAACATGACTTAGAGAGAGGCTATCCAAGATGTGGATGTGATATCAGGTACACTTCTTGTTAATTCAGTTCAAGCTAGTGTATTGATTGATTCTGGAGCTACTAAGTCTTTTATATCTCAAGAGTTTATTGGTAAATTACAATGTGAAGTGCAACCTTTGGAGCAAGCCTTAGTTATAGAGGTAATTAACCAGGCAAAGATCCCAGTGAGTCAAGTTTGTCTTAGATGTGACATTGAAATAGGCAGTTGTCATTTTCTCGCTAACTTGATACCTTTTAAGTTAGGTGAATTTGATGTAATCCTAGGGATGGATTGGTTGTCAGAGTATAAGGCTCAGATAGATTGTAGAAATAAGAAGCTAAAGGTGAAAACCCTAGAAGGAAAAGAAGTTGAATTTCGAGGCACCAGACAAGTTAAGAAGTTTTTGAATATCGTTCAGGCGAAGAGATTTCTGCGTCAAGGATGTGAGGCTTACCTAGCCTATGTTGTAGATTCTGAAAAGAAGTCAGTTCAATTAGAAGATGTTCCTATCGTCAATGAATTTTCCGACGTGTTTCCGGACGAACTGCCAGGTTTACCTCCCGATAGGGAAATAGAATTTTCTATTGATTTGGCCCCAGGCACCGAGCCAGTTTCTAAAGCTCCATATAGGATGGCACCAGTTGAGATGAAAGAGTTGGCGAGTCAAATACAAGATCTTTTAGATAAAGGAATTATAAGGCCTAGTGTGTCCCCATGGGGAGCACCAGTATTGTTTGTTAAGAAAAAGGATGAAAGCATGAGACTGTGCATAGATTACCGAGAGTTAAACAAGTTAACTATCAAGAATAAGTACCCGTTGCCGAGGATCGATGATCTTTTTGACCAGCTGAAAGGAGCCGAATGTTTTTCAAAAATTGACTTAAGGTCCGGATACCATCAGCTCAAGATCAAACCTGAGGATGTATCTAAAACAGTGTTCAGAACAAGGTACGGACACTATGAATTTTTGGTTATGGCTTTTGGATTGACAAATGCCCCAGCAGCGTTTATGGATCTGATGAACAGAGTCTTTAAGAAGTATTTGGACAAATTTGTGATTGTTTTCATCGATGACATCCTGATATATTCAAAGTCAGAAGAAGAGCATGCTGATCACTTAAGAATTGCTTTAGAGATTTTAAGAAAAGAAAAGCTGTATGCGAAGTTTTCTAAATGTGAATTTTGGCTAAAGGAAGTACAATTCTTAGGACATGTTGTCAGCAAGGAAGGCATCAAAGTTGATCCAGCAAAGATAGAAGCAGTGATGAAGTGGGAAAGACCAAGAACTCCAACAGAAGTAAGAAGTTTTCTGGGATTAGCGGGATAATATCGAAGATTTGTTCAAGATTTTTCGAAGATAGCTACCCCTATGACCAAGTTGACCAAGAAGAATGAAAAGTTTGTATGGAATGAAAAGTGTGAAGAAAGTTTTGAAGAGCTAAAACGAAGACTAGTGTCTGCACTAGTGTTGGTATTACCTGACGATCAAGGAAATTTTGTTATCTACAGTGACGCTTCTCATAAAGGCTTGGGATGTGTTTTGATGCAACATGGAAAAGTAATTGCATATGCTTCTAGGCAGTTAGGACCTCATGAAATGAAGTATCCTACACATGATCTAGAAATAGTTGCTATTGTGTTTGCACTGAAGATATGGAGGCACTACTTGTATGGGGAAAAGTGTGAGATTTACACTGATCATAAAAGTTTGAAGTATATCTTTACGCAGAAAGAGCTGAACATGAGGTAGAGAAGATGGTTGGAATTGATCAAAGACTACGACTGCACGATTAACTATCATCCAGGCAAAGCAAATGTTGTAGCAGATGCCTTAAGTAGAAAGGAAAGATTGAATATAATGGTTTCATCTGAAGAATTGATCAAAGAGTTTGAGAAATTGGAAATAGAAGTATGTGGTTCTGATTCAGTGGAAGAGATGGTGTATACAATGACTTTTCAGCCAGAGTTGTTAGAAAAGATCAAGAGATGTCAAGAACAAATGATGAGTCAAGACAGAACCAAGTTGACTGGAGAAGAGTTAAGAAGTCAGAAGGACGATAAAGGAATCTTTAGGTATTCCTCACGAATTTGGATCCCTAATGTTCAAGAGCTCAAGAATGAAATTTTGCATGATGCACATAGTTCAAGATACTCTATTCATCCGGGAAGCACAAAGATGTATAAAGACTTGAAGGAAAATTTTTGGTGGCCCAACATGAAAAGAGATGTGGCAGAGTGGATCAGTAAATGTTATACGTGCCAGAGAGTCAAAGCTGAACATCAGAAACCCAGTGGATTGTTGCAACCACTAGAGATTCCAGAATGGAAATGGGAGAATCTTGCTATGGATTTTGTAGTAGGTCTGCCAAAGACAAAGGCTAATCATGATGCTATCTGGGTAATAATAGACAGATTGACCAAGTCAGCGCACTTTCTACTGATCAACGAAAGATTTTCACTGGATAGGTTGGTTCATTTGTACCTAAAAGAGATTGTTATGCGACAAGGTGTTCCTGTATCAATAGTATCTGACAGAGACCCGAGATTTAATTCTAGATTTTGGAAGAAGTTTCAAGAGTGTTTGGGAACAAAGCTGAATATGAGTACTGCATATCATCCTCAGACAGATGGCCAGAGTGAAAGGACAATTCAGACCATTGAAGACATGTTGAGAGTTTGTGCCTTGGATTTTGAAGGAAGTTGGGACGATCATCTACCGTTAGTGGAGTTTTCATATAACAACAGCTATCATGCTAGTATTGGAATGCCCCCGTATGAAGCTTTGTATGGAAGAAAGTGCAGATCACCAGTGTGTTGGAATGAAGTTGGTGAGCGTAAGATTTTGGGTCCAGAGTTAGTTCAACAAACTAAAGAAAAGATTGAGTTGATTCAGAAGAGATTGCTAGCTGCTCAAGATAGGCAAAAGAAGTATGCTGACCAGTCAAGGAAGGATATGAGTTTTGAAGAAGGTGACCAAGTGTTGCTAAAGATTTCTCCATGGAAAGGTGATAATAGATTTGGCAAGAAAGGAAAGCTTAATCCAAGATATATAGGACCTTTTGAAGTTTTGAAACAAGTTGGGAAAGTCGCGTATGAATTGGCTCTACCACCGCAGATGCAGCATATTCACAATGTTTTTCACATATCTATGCTTAGAAAGTATAATCCTGATATGAGTCATGTAATAGAATATGAACCCCTAGAGATTCAACCCGACTTGTCCTATGTAGAACAGCCTATAGAGATTCAGGATCATAAGGATAAGGTTTTAAGGAATAAGTCTGTTAGGCTTGTTAAGGTTTTGTGGAGAAATCCTCGACTTGAGGAATCCACCTGGGAACTTGAGAGTGAAATGCTCGAAAAGTATCCCTATTTGTTTACTTATGCTAATTCTGGGGACAGAATCCTTTTTAAGGGGGGGAGAATGTAACGATCGAAACATTGATATCTATTTGATTAATATGAGATATAGTATTTATGTGTTCTAATGTGACAATAGGTGATATATGATCAATTTTTATATGTCTAGTTGACTGCCTGTTTGACCGCATTATGCTTAAGTGTTCTAATTAAGTGATTAATTGATTTTTCATGCTTAATTGAGTAACTGTTTGATTTTTATAATATTATTGGTGTGTCCAGTTATTATGAAATTTTATATGTAGCTTCTATATGATTTTATAGACTTTCTAAAAATAGTGGTGTAATTTATTTCAGTCTCAATATTTTTTTATGATATTCTCAAACTTGTTTTATCCTGAAAATATTTCCCTTCTAAATTCCATATTTAATTATGGGAATGTCCAAAAATCATGAAATCTTTTCCAAAATGTTCCTTATATATTCTAGGACTTTTTAAAAATAAAAGTTTATTTTATTTGAGCACAAAAATTATTTTTATGATTTTCCTACTCTTATTTTCTATTTCTGTGCTAAAACTTCAATGATTTTTTAGTTAATTATTTATTCATCATAAAAATATTTCAAAAATATGGGGAAGCTTCTAAATTCATATTCTTAGTTTTAAAAATATAAAAATTATTTTTATAACCCTTTTTCCTCAAAATTCGATTTATTAAGTGATTTAATTTCAGAAAATAGCAAATGTGAAATTACTAAATTGCCCTTGCTTTTATTAAAACCCACAACAGCCTTCTCTTTCTTCCTCACTCGGCATTTCCCAGTTCAGGTCTCGACTTTCTCTTCTCTTCATGCGATTCTTCTAGTCCTTCGATTTTGATGATGAAACAAAGTGTTAAATGTCGATTTATGCTAGTATTCTAGTCACTTTGCTTGAATTCTTGTTAATAAGTCCCGTTTTATATATATATATATATATATATATATATATATTGTATGCCGTATGTGTTTTCGGTGGTCACCGGATTTTGAGTTGCATGCAAGTCGATTGATTGCCATAGTTGTGTTTATAGCATATCTGTTTGGCTATGGTTGCAAATTGGGAGCAGTTGGGGCACAAATGACCCATAATCGAGCCTTTGTTTGCTCACTGCCGTCGCCGGCAATGAGCTCCGGCGAGTAGGCGACGGGGCTTCATTTGGTTGGTCTCATATTAGCTAATTGGGATGCTAGCAGCTGTTGAGAGTTGATACCATGAGTAGATAGCATTGCATGTTATGTTTCCGATTAGTATATGGATTTTTCCGGTCGATTTCTACTTGAGTTATACTTCTTTGCCATTTTGCCGAACATGTTTCAATTGCAAATGATATAAATATGCAAGACTAGATGCTATGAACATTGCATGTTGAAGTTTTGGATTTTTCCGGCCATAGTTACAAATGCTCCAATCGGCAGTTGAAGCACATATATGTATATTGTTAATTGCTATGATTAATTAGTAAATTTTCTAGTTAGGCTCATATATATAATTATGTTCGAAAATGTTAAGATATAAAGAGAAGATTGAGTTGCAGATTGATTAGTATATGGTTAATTGAAATGTTATATGGTGCATTAGAGTTGTAGCTTGATGCTAGTCACTAATTTCTTGGTCGAATTATGATATACATGATAGTCATTTTTCGAAATATATGTATATATGTATTCTATATTCGAATTTCATATATTAATTGCCAATATGAGTTTAATTAATTGGACATTGGTTGTTATGATATAGAATCGAGTTAAGAACTGAATTGACTATATAAATATGCAGTTGTGCTGGATTGTTTCAGTCGTTTTTAATTGATAGTAATATTATATAATGTTTATAGCTATTGCTCATTTGACATGGATTTGGTACTAAATATGATTATATAATGGTGTATGATTGACATTGATGTTTGGTTGTGTCGGTTGTATTCCGACGGATAGCTCCAATTACAGGAGAGGTGCTACCAAAATTTTCTAAAACTAAACTGACTTTTATAAAACAATATTGGCACACCACTTCTGTATAGGAAAGACTATCAGTCAGGAATGCTGTGGATAATGTGACTGTTTATGTGCTATTTGCTTGCCAGAGTAGAAGTGATTAAATAGTAGAGTATGTCTACAGTAGATTATACATGCGTTAAGGGGTGGCAGTAACGAAAGGGTAGAATAGTTAGACGTTAAAGAGAACGTCGAGAGTATATAAGATACTGATATAGTATTATTTATGTGTAGCTACGAAGGACTTTGAGGTAAAGGACAAAGGAAAAGCTAAAGTAGAGAGTTAGTTGGTGTAGGAGATCTACCTGTTCAGCAGCTGTAGCATTCCTGTTTGAGGCAAGTAACTACTGCCTGATCTCTTTAAACTTAAGCTCTGTTTATGAACTGTTTTATGACCCTGCAACTATGTTATCTTATTCCAACTGTTTTAAATTACAGCCTGTCTTACTTTAATTGTTTTACTTAAAATGCAACCTTATACCAGTTTTTAATTGTACTTTAAAACTTTTCAATCCCTGAACTGCTAATGACAACTTATAAACTGTTTTTAAAATCTTAAACCATCAACCTTAATTGTGACTTATGTTTTCACCATTTCCTTAACTGTGTTTACTTGAACTTTAACCATGAAAGTACCCTATTGCTATTGCCCAACTACTACCTTAATCAGATGCCTTACAATTGTTTTCAAAACATCTTGGTATACCTGTGAATTGACCCTGCAACCTGACTTTGCTACTATAACCTGATTTTGACCCCTATGTCATGATTTCTGCTTACTTTACTGCAACAGAGACCTGTTTTAAAACTTACCTTGGAATAAAATTTACCTATGTCTATTTATCTTTTAAAAATGGATTTAAATATGAAATCCGACTTTCAAGAAGTCTTTTTCATCAAATGATTTGGTAACTTTTAAAAGAAAGATTTTGGTTATTTTAGGAATTCCGATCAAAATGGTTTCTGCGGATTCCTATAAGTTGGAGGCGTAAGAGGCCGAGTGACGCCGGTCCAGCACTTTTATGTGAAGACTGTAATGAGATAGTCAATGGCTATAATGAGATAGCCCAAGGCCAATGGCAATAAGTGCCTTTATGAGTACTCCTTATGTCCAGAGGGACTTCGGTCCGTTATGGGGACTCTACGTGACTGATCACCCGTATTGTCCAGCGTTGTGAGAAAACTCCAATCAAAATGATTTGTTTTTAATAAGTAAAGGTCCTAATGAAAGGACAGTTTTATAAAATGATTTGGAAAATTCAGTCCTAATGAAATGATAGTTTTACAAGAATGTTTATTGAAATGATTAGTAATAATATTGAAATGCCTTATAATATCCTGCTTTATATAGCATAGAACTGTCAGTTACACTTTGATTCTTACTTCATTTCATTATTGCACATTACTTCCTGTTATCCATCTAACCTCTGCAAAGTGTTCCTAAACATTGTAATGATTATTACTTACCAATTTCTTAATACCTTACACCCCAGTTATTACAAACATTAAATCTGAACTAAAATTTTCAAATATCTTGTACTTCTACCAGTGAAGCCATAAAAGAAAGTTTTTCGTATAATGAATACCCTGACTGGAATTTTTGGATTATAATTATGGGACAATGAGGTCCAGTAATAATTTTAAAGTATGATTATGAGAAAAGATTTCTAAACTTTATACAACTCTGTAGAACTGTTTTTAACCAGTATGGTTACTTGCTGAGCTTTTGTGGCTCATTCTTTTATTTTCTAACATCTACAGCTTTTGAGAATCATGGTACGTACTAAGCAGACTACCAGGAAGAACATGTCTTATATGAACTATGCTAGGCTGGCTGCCATTGAACAGGTAGGATCAAGGCGGAGTTGGAAGGAAATGACTTTGATTAGTCTCGTATTTTATTAGTAGATTTTGAGATGTTGCAGGAGTTGTAATAATATTATTTTGTTAATGTAAATGTAAATATAAATGAATGTAGTTGTGTGCTTGTTTCATACCATTACCTTGAAAGGTCCAGGCTAGTAGTCGGGGTCAGATTTATGCGTATTTTCTGTTATTGTTATTTAGGGTGCATGCATATAGAGTGATAGTGACTCCACGATCTAGACCCCAGATCGGGAGGGCGCTACATTTAGGCCCAAAGCTATTGATGTTCAGGTACTGACTTATGCATCCATCAACAAATTATTTCCTGAGCCTAAAGCAAGTATTCATGATATTCATGTTACATGGCATACAATCAAATTTGTCACAGAATTTATGATTATCATGCATCAAGGATTTCACATAGCCACAAGCAAATTTAGCATTGTCAACAACAGGTTTCTTGCACATACGTGTAAGGTGATTTGTTGAGCCACAGTTTTTATAAATCTTCCTGGGAGCATTGTGAACAGGTGCAAAATTGTTGTATTTGTTAATGTCTATCTTGACATTTCTTTTTGCCTTTTTCTTAGTAGCATGTATAGTGTCAATTTTCTGGACATTTTGTTTTGATTTAATTTTAGCAGGAATGAACTTGGCTTTGATTATTGGTTCTTTTTCTTCAACAGAGGGCATATTATTCTTAGTTGCTTTCTTATCCTCATCATCCAACTGTTGTTTGATGACCATACTAACCTCATCAAATTCAATAGTTGCTTTCTTAAAAATTGGTTTCTTAACATTTTTCAAAATATGAAGATTTCTAAGAATTTCAACTTTCTTGCCTTCTGTTGAAACAAATTTCTTCTTTTTGAGGTAATCATAATCAAAACCAACCCCAAACCTAGAATTTTCCTTATGCTTCTCATGGAATTCTTGAACAACAGTAGTTGAGTTTTGATAAAATCTGATTTTCAATTCATTTTCAGAAATTTGTTCTTTAAGAAATTTTTCAATTTTCTTAGAATAAATAAATTTATTTTTGATATACTCATTCCTCTATTTCAAGTTCTCCAGAGTTATCAAAGACAATTCTAAGGTCTCATTCCTAGAAGTTAGTGTAGGGTTTCGTGACACAAACGCAGCAGAATAAACGCGAAAAATAAATCAAAATAGCGAAACCCTCCGCAGGATCCATGCGAAAACAAAAGATTTAATTCGGAGATAAAGAATAAATACCTTTAGAAGCTTTAACAGTTCATTAATGGAAGATTAATGGAGGTCCAAATATTGTTTAATCACCACGTATCCCGCTCTCGCGATCTACGCTCTACGGTATCCACACGAACACTTTTCATGAAGGATTGATGTGTACTAGCACCCGAAAACTTCTTCTCTCTCTATCTTCCTCCTCTCTCAGAGCGGCTAGGGTTTTTGTAAAATCTCTATTTTATTAAATCAGCCCATAAAGAGATTATATAGAGAGAGGAATAAGTTTTCTAATTATAATCCAATTATAATTAATACTAATCCAAAATTCTAAATTATTTAATTAAGTCTCACTTAATTAATTAATTATTAATTTTGGAATTAGTTTAAGTAATTCATTTATTCTATTTATATAATTAATTAAGTCATACTTAATTAATATCATAAATAAAATAAATTACTTATTTAATTTAAATTCATAATTTAAATTATTTCTCCTTCAAGCGTTCTTTGTGTGTGACCCTGTAGGTTATTATTACGTTGGCAACAATTTTAATATATAATTAAAATTGTAAACAATGAGCGGCATCTAGTAATACATCATTGCTACCCAAGTAATAATAATAAATCGGTGATTCGATTAAGCCTTTCGTGAATAATGTTCCATGTAATATAATCCCTTTAATCTTGATATTATAGATTAAACTCAAGGCATGTCTCGTGTCATCCTCTTCATAATTTAATCTTTATTTTGATCGATGAGTAGACTATTAAAATCAAATCAACATTTGAGCACGGCCGTGCATTTCATAGTCTCACTCAAACAAGAGGCCAATAATATCACTCCTAAAATTAGGAGGATTAAATCCCATCGAGATCATTCATATTTCTCATACGATTCATAATATACCCAATGTCCACTTTTATCATCACCCGGTCAAAGGTAACTTTTAATGTAATCAAAGTATATTAATTCTCGTATAGAAATATAATGATTTCAGGTCTAAGGATCATTACACCATTATCACAGTGAGAATTACTTATGACACTTACTTAACATGTAGAATCTCACAGCGGGTCATTCCAGTGCCATGCATTGAGACATGCACTTATGTTCTTGACTTTAGTATCCCCATACCTATGACCAATGAGATGTGGTCATCTGTCAAGAAACATACTAGTGTTTGTGCATTATTATTGTCCTTAAATAATAATACTCGACTAGGGAATTTTAGGAATAAGATACTATTCATATAATCTCATTTTTAAGTCACATACTTAAAGATATATAATACGTGTCAAAATTCCAAGGACATTTATTATGCTTTCAATTTATTACGCAGTAAATAAAACATAATAAATAAATAATAATCAATAAAACATAATCCTTAATAATAAATATTTTCCTTAAAATATAAAAAGTATTGTCTCTAGAGCACAATTACTAACAATCTCCCACTTGCACTAGAGCCAATTACCCAAGTATCCAATACTCATGGAACTAGTGTGACTTTCGTGCTTCTGCTGCGACAAAGCCTTAGTCAGTGTGTCTGCAATATTATTATTAGTATACACTTTACATATATGTATATCTCCTTGATCATTAATCTCATTAATTAGGTGATATCTCCTAAGTACATGCCCAAACAGCCTCCTTGGCTGCTTCACAAGCATCAATATACTCAGGTTCTATTGTAAAATCAACAATTGTCTTTGCTGTGAACCATTCCAGCATACAACATCTCAATAAAACACAAAGCCAGACAGAAACATTAAATTATCGTTATCTGTCTAGAAACCAGTATCACTGAAACCTCTTACAACTAGCTTCACATCTCCTTCATATAACAAGAATGAATCTTTAGTCCTCTTTAAGTACTTAAGAATATTCTTGACTGTCGTCCAGTGACCTTCACTTGGATTAGATCGGTATCTACTCATCATGGTTAAAGCATACGAGACATCAGGACAAGTACATATCATTGCATACATTATAAAACCAATTGCTGACGCATATGGAATTTTACTCATGCAGTCCCTATCATCCAATGATTTATGACAAATTTTATTTTGAGATCACTATCCCATGAGACATTGGGACATATCCATTTTAGTCTCTTTGCATTTGAAATCGATGCAAAACTTTGTCAATGTATGTACTCTAAATTAGGCCGATCAATCACCTTGATCTATCTCTATAGATCTCGATCCCTAATATATATGTCACATCGCCTAAGTCTTTCATTGAGAAATTATTTCTCAACCAAGTCTTCACAGTCTGTAGAGAAGGAATGTCATTCCCTATTAGTAATATATCATCAACATATAATACTAGGAATGCCACATGGCTCCCACTAAACTTCTTGTAAACACAAGTTTCATCTTCATTCTGAATAAAGTCAAACTCTTTTTGACTGTTTCATGAAAACAAATGTTCCATCTCCTCGAGGCCTGCTTTAATCCATAAATAGATCGACGCAACTTACAAACATTTCCAGCATCCTTTAGATCAACAAAACCTTTAGGGTGTGTCATGTACACATCCATATCTTCTTCAAGGCTCTCATTTAAGAAAGCGGTTTTGACATCCATTTGCCAGATTTCATAGTCATAGTAAGCAGCTATAGCAAGCAAAATCCTGATGGACATGACCATAACAACTGGTGAAAAGGTCTCATCATAGTCAATACCATGAATTTTCTTGAAACCTTTTTCCACCAATCGTGCCTTATTGGTCTGTACATTAGCATCCATGTCGGTCTTCTTCTTGAAAACCCACTTGCACCCTATAGGTTTTACCCCTTCAAGTGGATCAACCAAAGTCCATACTTGATTAGTATACATGGATTCCATCTCAGATTTAATGGCATCCAGCCATCTCTTAGAATTTGGAGTGTTTATAGTATCTAAGTAGGTGAGAGGCTCATCTTCATCCACAAGCATCACATCACCATCTTGAGTCAAGAGAAATCCATATTATCTCTCGGGCTCATGACGAATCCTACTAAACCTACGAACACCTGTGTTTCTTGAGCAGTATTATTTTTCTTGTACATTCTACTCAGGTTCCTCCACTGGTTCAACGTTATCATGTGGGTCTCAAACTTCATTGAGATCTATTATCCTCTCACTGTCTCTCAGCAGTTCGAGCAACAAACACTTTGTTTTCGGAAGGATTATAGAAAGAATAACCCCTTGTTTCAGTTGGGTATTCCACAAAATTACATTTGTCTGATTTTGGTCCTAGTTTTCAGAGATTAGACGTTTCACAAACGCTTCACATCCCCAAAATTTTATAAATGACATGCTGTGACGTTGCTCAGTCCATATCTCATAAGGAGTCTTTTGAACCAATTTAGTAGGAACACAGTTAAGTGTATGTGGAGCCGTTTCCAGGGTGCAACCCCAGAAACTAATTGGAAGATTCATTGACTCAACATTGATCGCACCATGTCCAACAAGGTGTGATCTCTCATATCAAAAAAAAACTTTTCTTTGATATTTTCTACTTCATCTTTATAGTCTTTGAACTTTTCAAATGATTCAGATTAGTTCTTCAAAAGATACATATATCCGTATCTACTAAAATAATTAGTAAATTTTATGAAGTTAATAAAATCTACCTTTTGTCATCGTACACATATGACCACATACATCACTATGTATAAGTCATACTCATTCAATGATCCCTTCACCATGTCCGGTAAAAGGAGCTTTAGTCATTTTACCAAATAAAACAAGATTCGTATCCTTTGGTATGATTCATAATCAAACTTATCCATGAATGCATCCTTATGTATTCTGGAAATGCGTTTCTCATTAATATGGCCTCAGCGACAGTGCCAAAGGTAATATTTGATTTGAGTCACTTTAGAACATATAAATTGTTAATTAGATGTGCAACATTATAAGGCTCATCATCAAAATAGAATAAACAACTATTGTTATAAAATGAAAAAGTCTTTCTTGTCCAAACAAGAAACTGAAGTAATGTCTCTGCCAATTGCAAGCACGCTATAACAATTATTAAGTTCTAAATTTTCCTTATAGGCCAAAAATTAAGTAACGAGTTCCTCGAACCAGAGTAACTATCTTTACTCCAATTCCAACCCGATACCTTAAGCTTGACCCTTATTGATCATCATCTTCCGATCTTCCAATTAAGCATGACAGTTTAATTTCCAGTCTCCCAACTTTCCACAGAAGTGACAATCGTCTTCTTTATCAACACCTCATTCAGACTTTAGAGTCTGCTTTAGGGATTGGACTTTGGTTTGACAACGGAACTAGATCAAATCTTCTCCTTGCATTTCCATTTTCCTTTCCCTTTTGCATTCCCTATGTTTACCATCAATATAGTAGTAGTTCATCATATTACTTTCAGCAGTTCTCAACATGCTTAGCAACTCAATGGGTGTTTTACCAATCTTATTCACTTTATTGTTCATAACAAAATAAGAATAATATTTGTCCAAAGATTGTAAGATCAAATCTAACTGTCTCCAGACCAATCTGGAAACCCAAAATATCAATGGTATTCATTATACCCTATAATCTTTAGAACATGTGGTGTAACCGGGTCTCACTCTCCCTACTTGTAAGTGTATAGTGCCCTTTCAAATATATCTTGTGCTCAATCGTTTCATAAGCATCTATATGCTTGTATTGCTTCTTAAGCTCAGCACATATATTTGCGAGCATGAGACATGAAACATCAGTCGCAACATCAATTTGCTTCCAATAAGCACTATGATTTGTACATGTTACATTCTCAACTTTAAGAGCAGAGGAAGAGATTTGACTAATATCGTGGTGCCCGAGGACGATCCTCAAGCTCCTATGTCAGTCAAGGAAATATATTCTCGTCAACTTGTCCTTCTCAAGAACTGATCGCATAGAGAAGTTGTTTGTGTTTATCATTTGATATCTACAATATTAAAGTGTATAAAATAAACTAGATTGCAAATTTAATATTAATTATGTTTAAGTGATTATGGTATATCATCATATACCTCCCACTATTTTTATCAAACTAATAGCCCTTACTATTAATTTGGAAAGTATATCCCATAATTCTTTCTAGTGAGCCAAGATCCATATTTCGTCATGTCCTAAGTCAACCACTGGAAGTCCTTAGAAAATGATTATTTAGGTAGACAACAGTTGTCAATTATATCATATATAATTCTTGGATAGTTTGGTGAACAACGATTGATCTTATCTATCTAATAGACTTTTAACCAAACTCTATGCTTCTAAGTTCATAATAGTTGAATATAACCGTTTATTTTCACTTATTATGACGACTCAGTTAAGTTAGACCCAATGATACAACGGCCGAATATAACCGTTTATATTCGTCGCATCTCACCACGATAGATAGGAGTCCCCTCCCACTGACAGTCCTTCCCCTTATCGATCTAGGATTCGATGAGTGTTCATTCATTGGAAAGCATCCGAGTAAAACTTAATATTTTATTAAGGGGTTTTAGAAAATTTATAACGATCATGATCACATCATAAAGAGATCCTCAATTTTTCCTTGAACCAAATATTTCAAATCGACATCTTAAATTGTTCATTTCCCAGGTAGATGGATGATACCAATGGTCACACTTAAAACCCATCAGCCTTACGAATACACATATCCGCTTTTATCAGAAAATCCCAATTATAGATATCAAAAATCCATATTTAATTCCGTGTTTTAAAAATCCATATTTCATAAACACAAGAATCTCATGATCGTTTGCTAATTTTAAAATCTTGAATCGTTACAGATTTTATCTTGTTTAAGCAAACATGGCATGGGTGTCGTATCTAATACATACATGATTAATCAATATTAAGCATGCATTTCAATTATATCTACGCATACATACCAATACATGCAATCATATACATATATGTAATGTGCGTAAATTAAACATGTTTGGTTATGGCCCCATCCTATATGATATTTCCAAGCTAATGGAAATATCAAGGTCAGTCTATGGTGGTTTTAAAAATACTATCTATTACATGTCTTCTTTCTTCATTGCTCCATCATCCCCTTTTGGATCGCCTCCTTGCTTGCAAGTCTTCATTGATAATTACATTGAATAATAAAAATAAAACTATTCTAATGAAATTACAAGAAGAACTCGAGTTACATTCGAGATAATTAAATTACAATGAATAAACGACATGCAAGTCGTATTTAAAAACCAAAACCATAAATCAAAACCACTATCCTATGGGTCTTTAGGCCATAACCATCCACCATGCTATCATATAACACATATAATATATCTCATATTATATAATCATATCATATAATTATATATAACAAATTTCGAAATTTCAGAAAATTAAAAACAGATTTCTGAAGACAATAAATCGCTATTTCGAGGCCCTTAACGACGTCAAACGCCTTACAGACCCGTCGGTGATAGCATAGCTATCAGTTTTGTTCATTGGCCCGATTCCAGTCAGAAAACACATATCGTTTACGAAAATCGGATACAGCAGTCAGATTTCTCCAAATCTGACGGTGATTCAGAAATCGTATCATATACAATTCTCATAACAAGAACAAGCATATATCATATATACATACACAGTGATACATACAATCATCATATGATTATACATCACATGAATATCATATATTCATAATATATACATACATATATTCAAAAATTTTAGAAAATTAAATAATTTTCAGAAAATAATAAATCATAGTTTTGGGGGTGTAACGACATCTAATGGCTTACATACGCAAAGCTGACATATTCAGTATTGCTCAGTGATCCGATTCCAGTCAGAAAACACATATCGTTTGCAAAAATCGGACATTGGACACAGATTTCAAAAAATCTACGACAGCCGTTTCAGAATTCGTATCGAATACGATTCCCATAATAAGAACAAACATGTATCATATACATACATCAACACACATAATCATCACATGAATATATATCATAAAATATCATATATTCATAATATATATAAACATATACATATTGTATCAATATAAAATCATGATAGATCGCATACATGCTTATATATCAAAAACTGTTAAGCACATAACCGAATTAAAACGTTTCGCAAGTAGCTCTGATGCCATTGTAGGGTTTCGTGACACAAACGCAGCAGAATAAACGTGAAAAATAAATCAAAATAGCGAAACCCTCCGCAGGATCCATGCGAAAACAAAAGATTTAATTCGGAGATAAAGAATAAATACCTTTAGAAGCTTTAACAGTTCATTAATGGAAGATTAATGGAGGTCCAAAGCTTGTTTAATCACCACGTATCCCGCTCTCGCGATCTACGCTCTACGGTATCCACACGAACACTTTTCATGAAGGATTGATGTGTACTAGCACCCGAAAACTTCTTCTCTCTCTCTATCTTCCTTCTCTCTCAGAGCGGCTAGGGTTTTTGTAAAATCTCTATTTTATTAAATCAGCCCATAAAGAGATTATATAGAGAGAGGAATAAGTTTTCTAATTATAATCCAATTATAATTAATACTAATCCAAAATTCTAAATTATTTAATTAAGTCTCACTTAATTAATTAATTATTAATTTTAGAATTAGTTTAAGTATTTCATTTATTCTATTTATATAATTAATTAAGTCATACTTAATTAATATCATAAATAAAATAAATTACTTATTTAATATAAATTCATAATTTAAATTATTTCTCCTTCAAGCGTTCTTTGTGTGTGACCCTATAGGTTATTATTACGTTGGCAACAATTTTAATATCTAATTAAAATTGTAAACAATGAGCGGCTTCTAGTAATACATCATTGCTACCCAAGTAATAATAATAAATCGGTGATTCGATTAAGTCTTTCGTGAATAATGTTCCATGTAATATAATCCCTTTAATCTTGATATTATGGATTAAACTCAAGGCATGTCTCGTGTCATCCTCTTCATAATTTAATCTTTATTTTGATCGATGAGTAGACTATTAAAATCAAATCAACATTTGAGCACGGCCGTGCATTTCATAGTCTCACTCAAACAAGAAGCCAATAATATCACTCTTAAAATTAGGAGGATTAAATCCCATCGAGATCATTCATATTTCTCATACGATTCATAATATACCCAATGTCCACTTTTATCATCACCCGGTCAAAGGTAACTTTTAATGTAATCAAAATATATTAATTCTCGTATAGAAATATAATGATTTCAGGTCTAAGGATCATTACACCATTATCACAATGAGAATTACTTATGACACTTACTTAACATGTAGAATCTCACAGCGGGTCATTCCAGTGCCATGCATTGAGACATGCACTTATGTTCTTGACTTTAGTATCCCCATACCTATGACCAATGAGATGTGGTCATCTGTCAAGAAACATACTAGTGTTTGTGCATTATTATTGTCCTTAAATAATAATACTCGACTAGGGAATTTTAGGAATAAGATACTATTCATATAATCTCATTTTTAAGTCACATACTTAAAGATATATAATACGTATCAAAATTCCAAGGACATTTATTATGCTTTCAATTTATTACGCAGTAAATAAAACATAATAAATAAATAATAATCAATAAAACATAATCCTTAATAATAAATATTTTCCTTAAAATATAAAAAGTATTGTCTCTAGAGCACAATTACTAACAGTTAGTTCATCATTAGCTTTTAGCAATCTTGTAATTTCCTCATATGCAGCAGTCATACTAGTATGAATATTAAACATTTCAATACTCAATTCTTCCATAGTTTTCTTATATTGAGAATTTGACATGTCAAGTGAAACTAATGAGGGTACCTGGGAATTTGAGCATGAAATTCCGTCATGTGAGTTGGCCATGAGTGTCAGATTCCTATATTTCTCCTCCTCATCTTCATCTGTATCATCCCATCATTTTCCTTCAACAATATAAGTCTTTCATGTCTGCTTTTTTAGGAGAGCTCCATATTTGTCTTACAATTCTAAGTAATCTTTATCCTTTTGATTGCTTTAGGTTTTCTACATTCTGTTGCAAAGTGTCCAAGCTCATTACAGTTATAACATCTTATTTTAGATCTATTAACTGTTCAAGTTTTATACCCTCAATTGGTATTGCTTCTTACTGGATTTTTTCCTTCGCTTGAAGATTTGAAACTTGGTCTTGGTTTAAAACTTTTGTTTCCTTTGAATCTTAAGTTTCTAAATTTTTTTTGCCATGAAGGCCATGATTTCGTTGTCCATGCCCTCAAGTTCTTCAATGGTGTAGAAATCTTCTTCCCCTAATTCACTCTTGATAGAGTCCTTCTCTTCTTGTTCTTGTTCTTCAACTTCTTCTTCTTTCAACCTTCTGCTTGTACCAATCTTCTCAGTTTTTTAGGGTTCCTTTGCAACCAAGGCATTTGAGACATTTGTTATTTTCCCTATATTTGCTAAAATGGCCTTCTTTTGATAAAACTCAAGCTCATATGTCTTTAGTATTACATAGAGAGTCTCAAGTGGAAGCTTTGTGAGATCTTCCCTCTCTTATTGCAAAGATTTTGTGCTCCAGGTGCTCTGGGAGAGTCAACAAGAACTTCATGTTTTTCTCATTTGTTTCATAGTACTTCCCATGAAGTTGAAGATCATTGATTAGTTTGTTGAACCTCTCAAATACTTCAGTTATGCCTTCATTTGTTTTTGACATAAAAGCCTCATACTGAGAAACAAGAAGCTGCCTTTGATTGTCCCTTACCTCTTCAGTTCCTTCACACATAATTTCTATGGTTTCCCATATGTGTTTGGCAGATGTGCAATTGACAATATTATTATACACGACAATGTCCAGTGACTCAATTAGTATGAGCATTAGACTGTTGTCAAGAGACACCTTCTCCTTTTCTGTATCTGTGTACTGAGATGGGTCCTTAGGTATCCATGTTGCAGGGATAACTTCAGAACCAATGGTAGTTTCAGGAACTAGTGTTATTGGCATGAAAGGACCATTCTTCAATATTTCTGGGTACATGGAGTTTGCAGCCTTTATGAACATCAATATTTTCCACTTCCATAAATTGTAGTTTTCTCTGTCAAAAGGAGGAATCTTTATACTTCTTAGCTTCTAAGAACTCATCTTGATCTTTTAGACTGTATGTATGTTAACAGCCTGAGCTCTGATACCACTTGTTAGGAATTAAGAGTCCCAAAAGTTTACAGGGGGGGTGAATGTATACTTCCAAGATTTTTGATCTTTTTGGCTGAGATGAACTCTTTGTTGTTTTGATTTGAGACTTTATTAAAACAAGCTTGGTGTTTACAAGAACATAAAACAATGCATAAAATAAACACCAGAAGTAATTTTCAATCTAATTGTATTATAATGAACTTTTGCTATAATCTGAAAATCAAATCGAATTTCAGCTTCTTGTTCTAAGAATAATACCAGGTATGAATACATTTAATACTTTTTCAAGACACCATCAAATGAGGCTGTGCATAAACTATATAGACAACATGTCCTATTGCACATGCTCACATAAGACAGTTTAGCTAAAACTAGAAATAGACAAGAAATACTTTACATTTGACTACTATCTATCTCTAGCTAACATCTGTCTTGACAGTCTGCTATGTTCAGCTTTATATCTTTTGTCATTTGTCTTGCTTATCTTCCCAGCTTCATTGTAGTCTTGTCTCTATCTTCACAGGCTTGACTTATCCTGCAAGGACAGAGCTGCAAATCATCTGTCTTGTTTTTCTGCAATTCTCTTTGAAAATAGCTCTTTGAAACAGTCGAGTACTCTGTTGAAATTACTTCGAGAAGTCATGGTGATTGACTTCTCGATTGAGTACTAGCTGTGACTTCTCTATTAGCCCTTGAATGGTTTACTTCTCGAATGTTTAGACTTCTTGATCGCATACTATATTTGATGACTTCTCGATTAGACTAGACTTCTCAAATGATCACTTGAAACTGAGACTTCTCGATTGGTGCAACTTTATCACTTCTCGAATACTTCTTTGGCTAACTTCTCGAATTGTTTTACTGGACTTCTCGAATGTGCACTTTTTCACACTTCTCGATTGGCTTCTTTATCATGACTTCTCGAATGGATCAGCTATATCACTTCTCGATCGAATACTGAGCCAATTGAACACTTTGAGACTTCTCGACCAGTTGCATCTTTGACTTCTCGAATGCTATGACTTCTCGATTGATCTGTTTGCCTTAGAAGAATTTTCAAGCTGGAATTCTTATTCTTCAAGTAGCCTTCTTTGTCTAGTTGTCTGATTCACCTTGAATCTTCTAATAGACTTTATTTTTTGACTTAGATTACATCATGAAATTATAATTTGATTATACTTCTAACTGCAACAATACATTGAATTTTCTAAGTCACTAACATAAGTACATCAATGTTACAGCAAGACAGATAATTACATAGAGTAGACTTGATTTGGTCCAGCACGTCACTTTCTCAATTAAGCAGCAAGTCATAATACATGGGTGCTTCTGTGAAGCTGTCTATAAGAGTCATGACGTATTATCACCTGTGTTATCTTGTATATAACATAGAAACGATGATTATTGAATTAATGTTCTATTTTGTATATAATAAAACGCAATTATTCAAGTGTGTGGTTAAATCGAAAGATATATCAATGCCAGTTAAATAAATTATTTTTTTTATAAGTGAGCTTATACATATAGGGTAGTATGCATTTTAATAAATTTTAGATTAATCAGGTAATCGTTTCTTAATTGGATTGAATAATTGGAAGTAATTTAATTTAATAAATAATTATATATAATTATATTTAAACATCTTCAAATTATCATAAAATTTATAACAAAATATCATATATCATTAATCTATACATGTTTAGGTGTTAATATTTATATAAAAAAAATTACTTATCATAAGTATTTAAATTATTTATATACAATATTCATTATTTAATAATTAATTTTACTAGTTATACATAAAATATATATAATTAGGAATTTAATAGAGTATTTCAAATTTATAAAAGATTTAGAGTTATACAACCAATATTTATTATTAATTTGTAATATAAATATATTAATTATTAAAATCTTATATTTTATTTTTTTTAATTTTTTTTTGACCGATTTCTGACCATTTCAACTGATTTTTTACTATTCTAATCGAATTTTTCCGTCTTGGCCGATTTTTGACCGATTTTAAAAAATAAACATTCTTTAATTCGATTTTCGATTAATCAAATTATGAAGTTAGAATGGTTGGGCTAGTTTTTGGTGTTAATGTGAAAAATTCGTAAGAATTTTTCTGGTTGAGTCAGATGTTTTGTTTTTTGCGATTCACGAAATTTTTAACTGTTGTATCATCTTGAATTTTAGACAGCATGTTCCTTATTTTTAAATTTTGAACAGTGGAGATCGTACTTGGAGGTCTAGAAGGACAATTTATTAGGGGTCTGGACAATGGTTTGTCACTGCGGTGACGGGTTATGTTGACCGTGGTGATTTCTTTTATCCTTCTATCAAGGGTTGACTCAGATCGGGTATTTTTGGCCCAGATGTGTTTTTGAGTTAATTCTTAGACTAGGCTCATGGTTTTTAAGATATGTAAACAGAAGTGAATTGACTAGGTTTTAAACCTAAGGTGTAATATATTGTATACACACAAAATATATGTATCAATATATATAAGAAAAAACTCTTTCACTTGGCCAATCTGGAATAAAGAAATATATTACTTAATTGAGAAAATTATTTTACAAATTTTAACTATAATTTGTTAAATTTACTTAATGATCTTTATTTAAATTCAGCGATAATTCAAATTAATTTAACAGTAATCCGAACTTAACTTTCAAATCAAAACAAAATCTAATTTAAAATAAAAAATTCAAAAATATCTGAATCGAATTTAATCCAATTTTTATCCAAATTCATTCGAATTTTAATCCAATTTTGATCCAAACCGAAATTGTACCGATCCGACCAAAACTGATTTAATTTATGCAAAACCAAAATTGGATCCGAACCGAATTAAAATATATTATAACCGAAAAGTGATTTAATCTGAAATTAATCCGATCTGAAACCGAACCGTTTACCCGAATTAACACGTACACTATGTATGTCATACAGTAATTAAATATTCATTAATCTATACTATATTATTAAAGGTGCAAGGGCAAATGTTTGGTTCGTCGTCCGGTCTGGTCATTTTGTCTCCCACTTAACTTCAAATACATATGTCCGCCTCCTACTCAATTTCCTCATTATTCAAACTCTTTAATTTATTTAAATTCAAAACTTATTAATTAAGTTTTATGAATATTAAAATAATAATATTATTTTATTTACATTAATTAAATTTTATAACTATGCTATATCTATATTATATATACTTTTAATTTATTATATTATTTTAAACGAATTTCTCTTTTAATTAGAATATAGAATTATATTCACAATCTACTAAAATGTTTCAAATTCAATATCGCTCAAACACTTTAATTTATTTAAAATTACAATTTTATAATTAAAATTATATTAATATTTTATCTATATCAAAACATACTCTTCTATTTAAATTTTAATCAAAATTTTTTAATATATTTGAAACTCTTTTTATTAATAAAAATTTTCTAATTTAATTTAAAGAAAAATAAAAAGTTTCTATATTATTAAAGATGCAAGAGCAAATGTTTGGTTTCTCGTCTGATTGTTTTGTCTCTCACTCAATCTCAAATACACATGTTTGTCTCCTACTCAATTTCCCCATTGCTCAATCTCTTTAATTGTTATCTGCCCTTAAGTACACTAAGTTTTGAGAAAGGGGGGTTAAATACGAACTTAAGAATTAAGTATATTTCTTGCGGAATGAAGTTTGTTTCAAGGATAGTATTTTTGAGTATAGAAAGAACTGATGTAACTAAGAACTTGACAAGAAAAAATATTGAAAACACAAAACAACAATGTTAAAAATTACTAGGGGATTGGTTTTCCACTAGTATGTTTTTGCTTCCAATTGATCTTAGTACCAATACCAAGCTGCTTACAAAGTGAGTTCTGAACTCAGAAAAACACTACAAGATACTGCCTAATTTTTTTTCTGTGCTTTTTGAGTTCTTGGTATTCTCTACACACTTTGCTACTGTGTACTTCTAACAACTATATAGAAGTTTTCTTCACACCTAATTTCTATCGACATATAGCAATATAAAATTACAACTTATATTGTTTACATGAAAATAGAAACTAGCTACTAGCACAGTCTTCTTTTTGAACTGACTAGCCCTGGAAGTATCTTTGTCTTGATACATTCCTTGAATACTGTGTTGCCTTGAAAGTCTTCACAATCATGACATGACTGTCTTCCATTGATTCAGTTTCTGCACAGTTCCCATACTTCTTGTCTTTAACTAAATTGGGAAACCTTAATCAACTGATAAATGCTGTTAAGCTTATCAGTTGATTCTCCTTTGCTTATCCATCGATGGATATGATATCTGTTGATTAGTTGATGTATCGATGGATAATTGAGTTATCCATCGACTCCCTATCCATTGATGGTTCCTTATCCGTTGATTGTCTTTATCCATTGATGACTTGTATCTGTTGATAGCTTTCATCCGTTGAGTAGTGTCTTTATCCATCGACTTCAACATTAGTTGATCACTTCACTTGTGAGAATTCTGACTTAGAATATTTACAATTGATCAGCCATTCTTAACATCTGTTGAGAAACTAGAAATTGAAGTCAATAACATCAGTCGACTACTTCATAGCATCCATCGAGACAATACAATCAATTGATAGTGAAACATAAATCAATGCTACAATCCAGTTTATCAGTTGATAAACAAGCTTCAACTGATAACTGGTTTCCTAGTCAATGGATATTTATAAGTCATATCCATCGACCAGTTACAAATTAATTTTAAGTCCCTATTGAAATTCTAAGTAATTTGTTATTATCAAAACTCATAATTCCTAACATTAATTTATTTAAATTCATTAGTTATTAATTAAGTTTTATGAATATTAAAATAATAATATTATTTTATTGACATTAATTAAATTTTATTACTATGTTATATCTTTATTATCTACACTTTTAATTTATTATATTATTTTAAACGAACTTCTCTTTTAGTTAGAATATAGAGTTGTACTCACAATCTATTAACATATTTCAAATTTATAATCGCTCAATCACTTTAATTTATTTAAAATTATAATTTTATAATTCAAAATTTTAAAATATTCAAATTATATTAATATTTTATATATATTAAAACATACTCATTTATTTAAATTTTAATTAAAATATTTCTAATATATTTGAAACTCTTTTTATTAATAAAAATTTCCTAATTAAATTTAAAGAAAAATAAAAAGTTTGGTCGGTTGGTCGTCCATTCGGTAAGTCCTCTTTTTATACAACCATTTGTATCATCCGGTAAGACTTCTTTTTTATGCAATTATGATATAATTATAATTTAATTTTAAAAAATATATATTTAACATATAACTCTATCATCAGCGAGTCCTCTTTTTGTACAACAATCTAATAATATATCTCACTTCACTTCTATTACTGTTGAAACTCTTCAATTTATTTGAAATTACAACTTATTAATTAAATCTCATGGATATTAAAACTTATTAATTAAATCTCATGAATATTAAAATAATATTATTATTTTATCTATATTAAATAATTTTTATTATATATTATATTATTATAACCGACATAATAATAAATTTTAAATTATATATTTAAATCATATAAATTAATTAATATATCTATACTATATTATTATAACCAAACTAGAGATTTTTTTTGAAACACTAGGGTGAACCATAAAATAGATCATAGCCGATAATGTATAGATCATAAAATTATATATTTAAATCATAGAAATTTCTTCAACATTCATGATAATGTATAGTATTTAAATTATATTATATATTTTCTATTTTAAGATTCCTACTTATTCTATAATTTTTATTTAATATAGTTTACTCATATTCAATTCAATTTAATCAATATTCAAACTATTTTATTTATTTAAAATTATGACTTATTATTAAATTTTATGAATATTAATATATAAACATCATTATATAAAAAAATGTGTAAAAAATTAATAATAAAATAAATTATTATGTTAAATGAAATATTTAAATTATATAAAATAATTAATATATAATTTATTAATAACATCTGTGCTTTGCACGAGTTATAAACTAGTAATTTTTTAATAATACTGATGCTTTATACGGGATATTAGCCGGTAAAACTAAAAAAACAGTCATAAAAAATCCAACAGGAACACAAGAAAACAAATCCTAACTATCTTTTTTTTATTCTCTCCAATTACATACAAAAAAATGCTTACATTTATATATCTAATTGCCTTGCGATTTGGGGAATTCGCCAGCGATCCCATTTGCCCGATTTGATTTTCTTGATCTCCGGTGAGCTGAGGTAAATATAAAAATACTAACTTTACCCTTTTTCGTATAAGAAAGTGTGTCTATATATTTTCTTGAATTAAGGGTTGTTCTTGAAATATAATTTCTGGGGTTAGATCTGTTAATAAAGACTGGGATTTTCTGAAATCTTGAATTTTTAACATTGATATTGATGCTATGTTCATGACAAATTGCATGCAAGTTTGATTATAATTGGGATAATTTTGTAGTTTGTGAATGGAAATTATGAATTTTTATTGCATTTTTGGTGAAGTTGTGATGGTTGGTTTGAGGTGAATTCTTTGAAATTCTTGGAGTTTGTGAGTTTGGGTTGGTGGGTTTTGGTTAATATGGAGGAGGGTAGGGGATCTGGTGACAGGTGGAGTGATGTGATAAAGAAGAAAACCTCTTCGGGGTGTTTGATTATTAAGAAGAAAGTGAATGGAGTGTCGGGTTTTGGTGGTTCAGGTTCGAAGAACTCTTTTGAGTTGAGGAACGAAAAGAAGCGGCCGAGGTTGGTTTTAACTGATTTGGGGTCGAGTGATGAAGTTGTGGAGCCCGTAAGACGGAGAGTGAGGGAGGATATTAGTTATGAAAGAAGGAGAAGTGGGTTTGAAGATAGTAGGATGCTTGGATTTCAGAGAAAGAGAGGTGGGATTGACGTGTTTGAGTTTGATGAATATAATGGTTTTGATGGTAAGAAGATGAGAATGGATTATATGGATGATAGGTTGAAGTTAGTTGGACGTAGTGGGGATTACCAGGGTTTCGAGATTGGGTCTAGTAGAAATGTTGTTTTTGACGGGAGAAAAGGTTTTAATATTGAAAGTAAAGGTAGCATGTCAGTTGGAAAGAGTAAAGGGACTAATTTCAATTACAGTGGTATGGGTAGATACGAGGAAGAGGACGATGATGATGATGAATCAGATCTTCCTAATGAAAGTAAAGGTAGCATATCAGTTGGAAAGGGTAAAAGGACTAATTACAGTGGTAAGAGTAGGTACGAGGAAGAGGACGATGATGATGAACCACATCTACCTATTTCTGTATTTAGCGAGAAGCGCCACGACGCAGCGAATGAGTCTATAAGGTTACAAGGGAAAAATGGTGTATTGAAGGTGATGGTAGATAAAAAGAAGCAGCGGGGTTTTCCTGCAAATGGTTTTGATTACCCAAGAGCTGACGAGAGAATGAGTTCTAGGTCTGAAGCTGCTGTCAAGAAGAATAAAGTGATAAGACCTTCATTTTACTCGGATTCAAAACAACCAGAAAAACCAATTCCGTTTCAGACTGAGAAAATTAATCTGAACCTGCAAAAAGGATTCCCAATTTTGAGTTGTAAGGCTGAAGTTTCCGACACAGATGATAGTGAAAAATCACTAAAACAGGAAATAAAAAGTGAGCAATTGCTAAGGTCCAAAAAAACAATTGATAATGAACATAAAAGGACCACACCAACTGAATCTTTGACTCCACCTAGTGGAGGCAAGGAAAGCAAAGTGAAGCGTGGTAATGGCACTGAGAAGCAATTATTGCGGGAAAAGATAAGGAGTATGCTTCTCGATCGTGGCTGGAAAATTGATTATAGACCAAGAAGAAACAGAGATTACCTAGACGCAGTTTATATTAACCCTGCTGGAACTGCTTACTGGTCTATTATTAAGGCTTATGATGCACTTCAGAAGCAATTGGAGGAAGAGGAAGATAATGTTAAGCCTTGTGACGAATCTACTTCATTCACTCCTTTGCCAGAAGAGATAATCAGTAAATTGACAAGGCAAACTCGTAAGAAGATTGAGCGGGAATTAAAAAAGAAGAAAAGAGATGCTGTTTGCAGTAGAAATGCCAAGGAAGTTGCCAGGAGAGAGTCTGCCAACTGCACAGACAGTGAACAACAGGAAGTTAAACTTAGCTATAATAGGACACACAATCACAAGTCACTGAGGAGCAGATTGCCTGAAGCAGATCATGTGAGTGGAAATGATTCAAGTGATAGTTTGCACCAGGTAAAGCCAAAGAAAGACATGGCTGAAATACAATCCACCACTAACTCTCATATGATACAAGGAAGAAAAAGTAGAAAAATTGGCAGGTGTACATTGTTGGTTCGGAGTTCTGAAAAAGGACTGAATTCGGCAGCTGATGGCTATGTTCCATATACTGGAAAGCGAACTATCTTGTCTTGGTTAGTTGACTCCGGAATTGTGCATATGAGTGAGAAGGTGCAATATATGAACGGTAAGAAAACAAGAGTAATGCTAGAGGGTTGGATCACGAAAGATGGGATACATTGTTGTTGCTGTAGCAAAATTCTTACCATCTCAAAGTTTGAGATTCATGCAGGAAGCAAACAGCGTCAACCTTTTATGAATATATATCTGGAATCTGGAATGTCTTTAATGCAATGCCAAATAGATGCATGGAATAAACAAGAAGAATCAGAACGAGAAGCTTTTCACAATGTAGATGTTGATGGCGATGATCCAAATGATGATACTTGTGGTCTGTGTGGTGATGGTGGGGATTTGATCTGTTGTGATGGTTGTCCATCAACTTTTCATCAGAGCTGCTTGGATATAAAGGTATATATATGCATAGCATGCATGCACATATATATGCAGTGCATGTCGAGTTCTCTAGTAGTGTCACTGCACACACGCATACACAAACACATCTCAATTCTACCTCCAAATATAAATTTCTGTTCCTATTAAAAGAAAATTGTTGTGAGAAAGGCATTGGATACTTTAGTCTCATTTTTTGATACCAACTGCGGTTGTGTGAAAACTAAAAACTTGGACGCTTTTCTGACCTAATGTAGAATGGTCAAAACTAGTGTACAACTTTGATTTTCAATAAATTTATCTGTTTTAATCAATGAAGTCTATATATTTATAAAGAGAAGGTAATTCTAATCCAACCTGGATCAGGAATGCAGACCTTAGCAAACTAGGAAACTTGATTTGAGCAAATAATTGAAGTTGAGAAATATTTAGGAAGTAAACTTGTAATTAATACGGAAACACCTTATATAACTCCATATTAATGTTTGTTGTAAGGCTAAGCCCGTAAGGCTGTGTACATTGGGACTGTTCCCAATGTACGGTTAAACATTCACTAGTTACTGAACATACCCAACATATTGATACAGGAATAGGATCAATATTCAAATTAGTAGAAATTAGGCTGTTGCTGTTCTTTAGCAATAGGAAAATGTGGTCCTGATTATGGCATGCATCTGAAAACTTCTGTCTGGGCCTTTTAATCAATTAATTAATTTTTTTTGGTGTGTGTGTATGTTGGGGGGGGGGACGGTTTCTTTTACACTTTTGAATTCATTAAGTTAATTTTATCAATTTTGTCAACAAAAAAAAGTTGATTGTATCAATTAAATAAAATAAACACATGATTTCGTTATTTAAAATATTATCACACAGTAACTAAAATTGAAGTTCAAAAATTGTCCTCCATGGTTCCAGTTGCAACAATTTAGTTCAAATATAGATTACCAAACTACTAAGTATGTTGAGGTTCACAAGTCATAATAATCAAAGTTCACTACATGTAGTCATTGGGTTAGTTTTCGTTTCGAGCCTGATCTCGAACAAGTTTAATGGGGGCCTGTAGGATATATATATGGATATTCAACATTTCAGCCTTAAATGTAGTCATCATGGAAGTAGATTCGAGCCTGGTCTTGAGGAGGTCATATTTCTGAGGACTTTCTCTTCCTGGTTTTGAGGCTTTTTAGCCTCAGCTGTTGTTTTCTTTAATATCTGATCAGGGTGCTCTTTGCCCATTTCTTACTTCTTAAAACAGTGGGTTCTCACCAGGCAAATATGCCCAAGGCTGGGATTTCCCAGGCTCAGTCGGATGATGTGATCAGGTCTTGAAATGTGCTTAATTAACATTTAACAAGGATACATTTTATATGTGATGCACTCATCTGATTACCAAGCCGATTAGTAATAATTCTAATATTTGTTTCAGAGAATTACCTATATTATACCTGAGGTACTTTTATCTTTTTCTGTTTGCAGATGCTCCCCACTGGTGATTGGCATTGTCCGAAGTGTACATGTAAATTTTGTGGGTTTGCTTGCTGGAGTAATGCCAAGGCAGATAATCGAACGGACAGTTCCCTTTTTCTGTGTAGCCTTTGTGAGAAAAAATGTAATCATTTCCATCAATGTTTTGAAACTTTAATCGCAGTGCATATTTGTTCTTTATTGTGGCCCCTGTATGTTTTTTTGGTTTGATATCTGCTGAAATTATATTTTTCCTCCCTAGACCATCAATCATGCAGTGAGGATGAGATTAATCTTTCTGTTAACTCAGGAGATGCAGCCAACTTGTTTTGTGGGAAGAATTGCCAAGAGGTATCACAATGATGAGTTACTAGTTACTAGTATCTGTAACTATCTACTTGTTAGGTTAAGCTATTTTATATTGACTTATAATTCATGGTCTTCTGCCCTTTGCTTCACCAATTTCATGTAGGTAAGTAGGTTTGACCTTCTACAGAGATACTAGAGTTTGTTACCTGGTTCAAGCAGTAGAACTAGATAGATTACTTGAACCATGTGATTTATTGAGATGTGATTTGTTGACTGGAGCCAGACATTCTACAAAGTTTAAAATGAATTAGCTCTATCTTCATTTTTAGCAACATTTTTTATAATCCTCAAAATTCATATTCGTTATTTACTGAAAATATTAAACATCGGAGTATAATATTTGCATAAATGTTTTCTTAATTTTTTACTATACAGTAAACACTATGTTTTTATTGAATGTAATGAAAATATTATGAAATATATAATTCATCTTAATTTGGCTTCAAGTAATTTACATAGTTTTTTTGCATACCTCTGTTTGGAAACTCATGTGAGCAATTAATTGCTGCATGTGCTGCTTATGTATGATTGGAACTGATATACTATCTTGTGTACAGATCTTTTCACACTTGCAGAAGCTTCTTGGGGTCAAACATGAGCTGGAATTGGGATTTTCATGGTCTCTAGTTCATCGGATGGATCCAGCCTCGGAAAAATTGCAGCTTGGATTTCCTCAACGAGTAGAATGCAATTCTAAGCTTGCAGTTGCACTCTCTGTTATGGACGAGTGTTTTTTACCCATTGTTGACAGGAGAAGTGGGATCAATTTAATTCATAATGTTCTCTACAACTGTGGGTAAGCTTTTACAAACTACAATTTGGTTAAAGCAGTACAGTTTATCAAATTTGTGCCTTGTACATAGGACAATCATGTTATTGGGGAATTATTGCCATCGTTGTTTGTTTTCTAATTTTTCATTTAATAATGAGTTGTAATGAAAAGTGGTGATCTTATAGCTTGCTTAATGTCTCTGCAGTTCAAACTTTAGTCGCCTGAACTATAGCGGCTTTTATACAGCTATTTTGGAGAAGGGAGATGAAATAATTTCTGCTGCATCTATCAGGTACAATCCTCAAAAAACAGATTGTGGACATTGTTTCACTTTACACTTAAAAATTATGTATGTCGTTTCCATATTGGTAGGAATCCTGAGTTGATATGGTATAGATACGGTAGTTTCATGCAATTGAGATGCAGGCTACACAGATTTGATTGGAGCGAAATGCATATAAGTTAGGAGAGGGAGAGGGAGGGGGAGATCACGAAAGGAAGGAGGAAGGGAGAGAGAGAGACACTACTACTACTAAAATTTTTAATACTCTTAAAAAGTATTAATCCATGTTTGTTTTGTGGGAGTAAGGAGATGATTATAATCCCCTCTATCAAGTCATTTTTTAAAGGAGTATAATCCCATGTAAAACAAACATAGTATTGGAAACTTAAAGGATAATAGTCCAGTCCCATATATTGTCCCTCAAAACAAATGTAATACAAAACATAGAATTAGACCATTTAAAGGATTATAATCCTGAGGATAATAGTGTTGAGATTATTATATATGGATCCTAATCCTGAAATTATAATGCCCTAAAACAAACATAACCTTAGATAATATTTCTATCATCAGGCAGCGAGTGTTTTCGACACATAACCCTCTTCTTGATAGCAATTATTTTCAGTTTCCATTTAAATTTTTGGAAGAGGGGATGATTATGAAATTCGGAAGGGGCTTGCTGTCAGGAAGGCAGCTCTAGTTTAGTACTAGTAGTAGTATGCTATTTAGTAGTAAGGGTAGTTAAGTAATTTCAGAGGAAGTTAGTATGACAGTGGTATAAATAGCAGCACTAGTGGTAATATGCATTATGTTCAATATTATGAATATGGAACTTGTTACACCACTCTCTCTCTCTAGCTATCTTTCTCTGCAAGCTATCTTTCTCTCTCAGTTCTGTCTATCTCTCTCTGATTTCTACCTGTTCTTACTCTAATCTTTCTCAATCTATCTCTGAATCATCTGTTTCTCTATCAATCTATCTTTAGTTTGCTGTTCTGCATCTTTGTTTACTGCATTTACAAACAGAAAACACAAAAAACATACCGATATAGAAAACAACAAACCCTAGTTCCTGATGCTTGCCTACTAAATTCCTTATATTTTTCTTGTCTTACAAGGCATAGGCTCATACCAATGAGAATTACTAGCCCATTATGTCATAAATATATTTGTATGGTACAGGGACTACGGCTTGATCTTCGGGGGAAGAAGTCCGCTTGCAACATATTAATTCTTTGGAAGTTAATGTAGCCATTGATTAATTTTTTCATCGTAAAGAAGCTTCTGCTAAATTTTTGATTTAAGAAAAAAGTGTAGAAATCAATCTGAAGTGAACTTTGAAGTTCAGCCTTGTTAATCGCAATATTTCGTGCTTAAATATTTGATTTAGTAGCATATGTAAGGTGAAAGTTGAAAATTTCAGCTCACTTGTGGATAAATTATTTCTTCTGTAATAAAGTAAGTCATTTTTATTGTTGCAGTCACAGATGAATATTTAGTTTTTAGCTCCGCACTCTGCAGATTATTCTAATGAATTTGTTGGTTATTACATCATAGGATACATGGTATGAAACTTGCTGAAATGCCATTTATTGGAACCCGCCATATCTATAGACGCCAAGGGATGTGTCGTCGATTATTATCAGCTATCGAATCGGTAAGATGATAAAAATAGTGGTATTTAGTGTTTCATATATGTTATCTAATCGGTAAGATGACAAATATTAGTGGTATTTAGTGTTGCATGTATGTTTGGTGCAGGCCATATATTCTGGGCCTTACTTTCTTTTCTCTTTGCTCTCAGGCCCTTGGCACTCTCGGAGTTGAGAAATTAATTATTCCTGCTATCGCTGAACACATGCATACATGGACCGAAAAATTTAATTTCAGCCCACTTACAAAATCTCACAAACAGGAAATGAGGTCCATGAATATGTTGGTGTTTCCTGGTACAGATATGTTACAGAAGCTATTGGTGAAGCAAGAAATAACAGTGGGAAGCACAACTAACAATCCAGGTAAAAATTTGTTCACCAAGGATTTTTCCTATGCATTTCGTCAAATGTATGATGTATCTTTGGACTAAAATGTATGATGTATCTATATATTAATTAACTTCGTTTTATTTGTCATAGGCTTACAGTCCACTAAAGCAAATGAAAATATTTTTACGTCACCCTTGTTGGGTGTATCTGAGCTCGATTCATCTCCAAAGCATGATCTCAATATGAGTGAAAGCACTGACTTGCTGCCATTGACTGAGAGCAGTAGCAAAGCCAATGCATCACTTTCTGCTTCATATATCCCAACTATTCATTCAAGTGGTATTCTAGCAATAAGTGGTTCTGTAGTTTCCTCCTGTCAAATTAAACATGAACCTGCTGCGGAGAAGACTCCTGACATCAATTCAATATTACTTAACAATTCAGCTGATTCCACAGTCAGCCTTAAGTCTACAAGTCCCTCTAATGAACATTCTAGTACTTTTGTAGCTGAAAAAGCTGTATTGGGTCAATCTACTAAAGATCATACTCAATCTTCTGTGGAAGGGGTCATTGCTCTTGAAGTGAGGGCCAAGGCAGCTTCAGTTGAACTGATTAGTGATTCTGTTCGCGAAACATCTGATGGCAAAATTGAAGAGGATGATGCAGCTGTACTCCAGAAGTCTGTATCTGTACACGATTCTGTTTCTCGTGGCACAACTGAACCTACACTCGTTGAATATACTATGAGGAATAATACTGCAGTTGACTTGATCTTGAACAATACTTGTAAAGTCTGTGTAAATGGCATTTCTGCTAACTCTCCTCAAGATTTTGTTGAGCAATCATGTGCGAAGGATAAAGTTGAGGAAGACACTTTACGCGTACCTTCTAACGCCAATATTGAGGAGGATGCGACGGCCATCCGGAATTCCGTAGACGTACATGATTATGTTTCTCACATCACAAGTCAAAATAGATGTATCGATTCTAACATGAGTACACACTCTGCAGTTGACTTGAACGATCCTTGTGAAGTCCCTATAAATGAGACTCCTGTTATTCCTCTCAAAGATTCAGCTGAGCAACCATATGCAATTGCCGGAAGTAGCAAAGGGGATGCAATTGCTATCCGGAATTCTGTATCTGTACATGATCCAGTTCCTCTCGGTGCATGTAAAAGTACACACATTGTTTCTTACATGACTAATCCAACTGCAGTTGATTTATACAATAGCTTTGAAGTAAATTTGAATAAAATTTTTGGCATCAGTATGGTGGAGGATGCTACTGTTACTCAGAATTCTGAATCTGTACATGATTCTGGTTCTTTTGGTGCATGTGAAAGTACTCACATCGATTCTGACATGACTAATCTCACTGCAGTTGACTTGGAGAAGAGTTGTGAAGTTAATGTGAATGATACTTTCGTCATTTCCCCCAAGGATTCTGCTGAGTTATTATCTTCAAAAGATATTGTTGAGTATGACAGTCTACGCGAAACTATTGGCAGCGCTATCGAAGAGGATGCAACTGATGTCCCGAATTCTGTATCTGTACATGATTCTGTTTCTCCTGGTGCACATGAAAATACACACATTGATTATGACATGACTAATCTCTCTGCATTGAACTTGGACAATAGTTCTGAAGTTAATGTGAATGATTCTTTTGTCAATTTCCACAAAGATTCAGCTGAGCAGTTATCTTCAAAGGATATTGTCGAGGATTATACTTTACGTGAAGCTTCTAGCGGCACTGTGAAAGAGGATGCAACTGCCATCCTGAATTCTGTATCTGTAAATGATTCAGTTTCTCTTGGTGCACGTGAAAGTACACACATCAACATGTGCACTGCAGTTGACTTGGACAATAGTTCTGAGATTAATGTTAATGACACTTTTGTCAGTTTCCTCAAGGATCCTGCTGAGCAATTATCTTCAAAAGATATTGTTGAGGATGACACTTTATGTGAAACTATTGGCGGCACAATCGAAAATGATGCAAGTGCTATTCAGAATTCTGTATCTGTACAGGATTCTGTTTCTCTTTGTGTATGTGAAAGTACACATGTTGATTCTGACATGACTAATCTCACTGCAGTTGATTTGGACAATAGTTGTGAAGTTAATGTCAATGGCAACTTTGTGAATTCCCATAAAGATTCTGCTGAGCAGTTATTGTCTAAAGATATTGTTGAGGGTGACACTTCACGTGAAACTTTTTGCAGCACTATCAAAGAGTATGTAATTGCCATCCAGAATTCTGTATGTGTACATGATTCTGTTTTGCTTGGTGCATGTGAAAGTACACACATTGACTCTGATATGACTAGTAATCCCACTGCAGTTGACTTAGACAATAGTTGTGAAGTTAATGTGAATGCCACTTTTGTTTCCCACAAGGATTCTGCTAAGCAGTTATCACCCAAGGATTTTGTAGAGGATGACACTTTAGGTGAACCTTTTAGTGGCGCTATCAAAGAGGATGTATTTGCCATCGAGAATTGTGTATCTGTACACAATCTTGTTTCTCTTGCTGCATGTGAAAGTACACATATCGATTCTGACATGACTAATTCCATTACAGTTGACTTGGAGAACAGTTGTGAAGTTAATATTAATGATGATGTAAGTAATTCCCCCAAGGTATCTGTGGAGCAATTATCTGCAAAGGACAATGTCAAGGATGACAGCTTATGTGAAACTTCTGCTGGCAATATCGAAGAGGATTCAAATGCTATACAGCATAGTTGCATGGTTCGTGGGTCAGTCTATGGAACCCCGATCCAGTTCCCTCGTACCGGAACACGATTCCTCTTCGACCCGGATCGCTGGGGTTCACGCTCCAATTCGCCAACTCCAGCGATCCACCTTTAACTCTAGCGATCATTATGTAAAAGAGTAGAAATAATAATAATAAAAAAAGAAGATAGCTTGACATTATCTAGATTAAAATTATTTTTGAAAGGTAAATCTCTAAAAGGAATAATAAAAGGACGAAGTGGGGAAGATAATGCAGATGGAAGACAAGACACATAACACATGCCTCGATTACAAGAACAGATTGTAATCTCCTTAAAAATAAGGTTTGAAAGTCCTCACCACTTTATTAGTAATTTTAAAATTTTACATTTTTTGATTAATTTTTATATTTTTGGTTAAAATAAATATTTTAATTATAAAACAATAACTAAATCATAAATGTAATAACAAATTAATACATAATATTTATTTAAAAAATAACTATAAAGAGGGATCCTTGTATCGACCCGTGAACCCGATTCATGACTCGTCGTACCCAATTCATGCAAACTAACGTCCCACGTACCCGTACTCGTACCATGTACCCAATCGACCCGTGATCCATGCAACTATGCTATACAGAATTCTGTTTCTCATGACATGTTTACAAGTACATATACTGATTCTGACATGGGTAAACACACTGCAGTCGATTTGGAGAATATTTGTGAAGTCAACATGAATGATACTTGTGTCATTTCTTCCAAGGATTCTGTTGAGCAATCATCTACAGAAAATGCTGTTAAGGAAGATGTTACTGGAAGTGGAACCATTGTGTGTCAGTACAACACACACAATGTGGTAGATGGTGCTCATGAAGTAGAACAGAAAGCTGAGTATGGTGTGGATCCTTTCAACAAAACATTACTGACGAATAGCACTTTTCAAGCAATCGTTGAAGACTTGTCGGAATTGAGTTCTGCAGCTGATGTGGTTGGTGATGAGAGGACGGACAATTGTGAAACTCTACTAAAGGAGATGCCCAAGAAGTAGATATGAAGATTGCTTCCATTGAGCCTATTGTAGATTTCGTATGTTATATTTCCGTTTCCAATAACACTCGCCAGGCCCTCAATCAAAATGTAACAGGACTAACCTCAGATGAGAGGACCAAAGATGTAAAATCTAATCCATCCTTATCAGATGATTTGAAAAGTGATTTACATGTGTTGGCTACAGATGTTGTTTCAAACTAAATCGGTTCGGGGAATAATTTATAAATCGATTATGGAGAAATAACTGGATGTGCTAGTTTTGTTGATTTATGGTCATGACAGGCTTTACTCTGTAATCACTAAATTCCAACCGGAAGCTCTGGTGCTGGTTTATGCTCTTTTTGATGGATGCAATGAAATTGGTCAACGTGAGTATGGTCTGCTGTTTTCGATTAGAGTTGATATAGGGCTAGTGCACGGCAAGAATCGTCCATACAGTCTGCAGGTAATGTTTGATATGTCTTCTGCAATGTATTGTGATAAAGATGAACTTGGGAAGAATTAATAGAACGCCATATGGCTTATGCTGTAGTCAAGCATTCAAGCTTATGAGATGTGACAAACATAACAATAATTTTGTAAATTTCCGTTTAGTATGTTGATACCTGATGTTAGGTATTTATATCTAAGTAGTTCTGACAAGCCCATGTATTAGTAAATCAAGGCAGGATATGCATAATATGAGGTTTATATATCTAATCACACACACACACACACACACAAAAGCTTATAATCTGGGCATCGCCCAGGTTGGCTGAATTTAAGTAAATATATATTAATTAGTATTTGATATAAATTTTTATGTATTATTAGAAATTGTTCCACCACTCAATACCATCGTGATTAGGTGGTAGTGTTGCCGATGATGGTAGTTTCTTGATAAGTACATTATTATTGTTGTAGCTAATATTATCATATAAAATCACCTGTCCATGAGAAGGATGGTATGTGATTTTGCAGATTGAGATGCAAACAGGGTACGCTTGTGCCTTTGGAAAAGGTCCGAGGAGGAGACTTTATAACTACGTGAGTAGTAGTAGCAATATTATTTGTGACAATGTGATCAGTGTCTTGTTATCTACTACCTCTTTCCGAAAGCTTTGCTGGGTAGTTTTTAACGTCATTAGCTGTTTTCGCATGCAATCCTAATTTCGCCACTAAGGTTGTGTTTGATTGGGATGAATGAATATGGAAGGAATGGAATGGGATTTGAACTATATTATGGGTAAAAGTTCAAACTTTTCATTCATTTCTCATTTTATTCATAACAATCTAAATTGAAAATTAAACTCACCAATTTGAGATGGAATGCTTCATTCTCCCTCGTACTCATTTTCTTCTCAAATCTCATCACGGAAGTTTTGCTTTCATTCATTTTTATTTCATATCCTCCCTCCCAATTTCATTATTTTGTACTTATTTTCACTCATTCCATTTCATTCTTCCCAACCAAACATAACATAAAAGTAACAATGATCATTTGGAATCAGTATATCTTATTGACTACTGCGTAAATGTAAGAACAAATCAGAAAAATATATATAAAAGCATAGAAATGGTTATTGAGATAGCGTGAACTCAAATCTTCATTTTCAAATCAGAAACAGTACAAAAACAGGACGGCCTACAACATAATGCGTGACTATTTATAATTTAACAATTGCCAAATTTTAAAAATAAAAATAAAAATAAAAATAAAAATAAAAATAAAAACACAGATGTAATAAAATTGTTATCTTCCAACAAATTATGACTAAAAAACCCATGTATTTAAAGCAGATACTACAAAGGGCTGACTGCTAAAATCCTTATTTAACAACTGTATAATAAAATTTGCATTTAAAATTAGTAGACGAGACCAGATAATATGTTCTAAGACCAGCTCTAACCCAATTCTAAATTTGCACATTTACACCATTTTTGTGTAAAATTCTTCTCCAACCAAACTCTAAAAGTTACACTATTTTGGTGCAACACCAAAAATTACACCAAATTTTGACACCAAATTTGGTGTAACTTTTAGACTTTCTTTAAATCTCAACATTACCCTTTCATTCCTGTAAGTAAAACAAATTTCTTCCTTCTATCCACCAACAACTTTATTGTTTTTGTCTTTTAGTTATAAAATAACTTTTATAGTACAATAAAGATTCCCTTTGGTGTAAATTTTAGTTTAAATGGGTTGGAGATGATTTTAGAAATAACGTAACTTCTACACTATTTTGGTATAAAAATCACCCAAAAATAGTGTAATGGGTTGGAAATGCTCTAATCACGTGTAATTTCACATACGAAAACGGCTCCAGCTTCTATCTTGGAGTATGTTAATAATTCAAGCCGAGTTGCAGTACGGACTGCCTTTTTAGAACTGTTGTCAACTGCAGTAAAGAGTGCACACTAGAGGCTGAAAAGAAAGGGCCAGCAGCACAACCTGCCAACAAGAGAACAATAAATAACGGAGGTCCCATGCCTCCAACCAAAGCAGGCAGGCCATTCGACAAATGCATATGCATCATCTTCTCTTGCAGCTTTCACGTATGTGAGGTCTCCCTCGCACGCCCAGTATGCTGCTACAGAGGCTCGGCAATACCAGGTCACATCACCAATATGTGCACAACAGCACTTG
The DNA here is from genome assembly GCA_028671895.1 of Oenanthe sinensis. Lineage (NCBI taxonomy): Eukaryota > Viridiplantae > Streptophyta > Magnoliopsida > Apiales > Apiaceae > Oenanthe > Oenanthe sinensis. The sequence continues at coordinate 30,821,233 of CM053800.1, forward strand.
TTCACTAGCTAGCCATTATGTTTACTCACCTGGAGCAGTATCCCCTCTAGAATCTCTTCCTCTGGCAGCCTCTCATATTCAGGAGTTCGCTCTCCTGTGTACAGGACGTGCCGACTGGAGTTTTAATACAATGTTAAATTACCAGTTCTCCTAAAATCGAGACGACTTACAGGGATCATATTATTCAACACTCCAATATACCAACAAGCTTACTGCTATACATGACTGGTCATCTAGGAAGCACGGGTGCGCGGTACGGGGATACAGGAATTCGGCAAATTCAAAAATATGAGGATATGGGTGCGGGGGATACGGTAAATATAAAAATATTAAAAGTATTTATATATATAAATATATAATATAAATATATATTTATATAATTCAAAAGATGCATTTCAATTAAACACAATATAAATAAGTTCATCATCCTTAATTCATAACAAATAAAATTTAAAAGACGCTGAGCGGAGAGGCATAGATGTATCACCGTATGCTATGTTACTCAGACTCGGCAGAAGTGTCCAACATGGATACGTGTCCAAGTATCGGATTTGGCAACATTTTGAAAAATATACAAGTTTTTGGCCTAAAATAAGTGTCCAAGTCCGAGTGTCCATGTCCGACACTGGTACTCGAAGGTAAAATGAAAAGTCCGAGTAACATAGACCGTATATATGTATGAAATGTATGTTTCTCAATTAGAGTAATGAACTAATGAGTATGTCTTAGTATATCTCATTACTCTCACTTTGGGTTATGACTAAGTCTAACTTTAAAATTAAAATAAATAAAAAAGTTGTTAAAAATTACGAAAACTGCCACCCCGCAGCCCATTCCCACACCCCGCGTATTCCCGTTTTTTAATTCTCCGATACGCCACGTGGCGTATCCCGTACATATCCCGTGTATCCCCGCACTATAAAGCATGAGACTCAATTTGAGCGGTAAACACTATATGTTAGTGTTGTGTATTGGTTCGATCGTATACTACTATTTCAGTGAATTTCAATGCATATTTACACGCTCAAAATGAATAAAGGGTGAATGAAAACTGATATTCTAAAGTATAACCCTTTAAATTTGTATTTGAGAAGTGTACCACATTGAGAGTAGTTCAAACATATTCCTTGGTTTTTCTTATAAATACTTTACCACATTGAAAAGAATAACAAGCCCATTCAAGTCTTTACTTATAAATAGAGTCTTAGGGTTTGAGTTTTATTAAGTTAAGAAAATTATAGTCTTCTCTATAATTTTAATCCCTTCAGTTTAAAGTTCAAAATATTCCGGTGATAGTTTTTAACTGAGTTCAAGTTCGCTAAAAGTATCGTCGATTTATCGGTGGTACTGTATATCATTTTATCCTACGCATTATTATATGAATTAACTATCTTGTATATGAATTGTATCCATTCATATTTATGTCATGTCTTATGTATTGTTTCATGTATACAACAATTATATATTATGTCCATATCATACAAACTTAATGGTAGTGATGTGTGTGTTAATCCTAGTTCCTGTGTCTGTTGCTTGTGAGTTGTCATGGGCGGATGTACGGATATATTTCTCATGTCAACTAAAATTCTATTATTAGGTGAATGTGAAAAAAAAAAGATATTTACATTGTTACTTTACAAAGTAGAACTCATTGTTCTTGATTAGGATGGAAGGTTTCTAGTAGAAGTTGTATGCCTTGTTTATACGATTTACAGTGCCAACTCACAAGCAGTTTTAGTAGAAGTTGGATACGCAGTTCTTCACCAAATTGAAATATCCCTGCTTTCTAGCTGGTCATTGAGAAAATGTGTGTTAAACAGTATGAGTGTTACAGAAGGGGGGTTGAATGCAACTTGATAATTTATCACTTATCTTGCTAACAACAAACAATAAATAATAAATTGAAGTAACCGATGCAAACAACAGTAAGCAATTAAAAGAAGAAAGATGTTTAACTACAAAAATTAATTTTATTATTTTTTGTTTTGCTACAACTGACTAGAAGATGTTTCCAGCTTCAATAGATACAATAACAAGAGATTACTAATGTTTCTATGCTTGAGAAAAGTTAAGCTCAGTTGCATAAGAGAAAGTGTTTGTGAGATATGTATATTTATGCTAAAACACATATCATACTTACAAGTGTACTCTCCCTTGTTCCTTGGACAATACTTGAAATAGAAACTCCACTTTTCCTATTCAAATTTGTCTTCATTCCATTTACAAATAGAGTTGCTCAGAGAAGAATTGACATTCTTGACTCCTTAAGCACGCTTTATCTTTTTGCTTGCTTTTTTCTCAAGTTGTAGTAGTAGACTTGACAGACTAGGTAGAATTGTCAAGATCAATCAGTGAATTAACATTACCTAGTCTGCTTCTTGAAACAGACTGTCACCTTCACCAAAAGGTTACTGTCAACCTTTAACTTCTCTTTGGTGACAGCATCTTCGACTCCGCATACTTTACCATCAAGCTTGTCAATCTTCTAAAACATGTTGTCGTCCAAAGGTACTGTCAACTATCCCGCCAAACATGCTGTCAACTATCCCCGCCAAAGTTAGTGTTGAGAAACTTGCTGTCTTCCATTCTTCAATCTCCGCCAAGTTTACTGTCGAGGAATAGTTGCTGTCAGTAAAACTTGCTGTCTTAGAATCTTCATTCTCCGCCAAGTTTATTGTCGAGGAATAGTTGATGTCAGTAAAACTTGCTGTCTTAGAATTGTCATTCTCCGTCAAGTTTACTGTCGAGGAATAGTTACTGTCGTCTGTTCCAAAAGGTGCTGTCACTTGAATATGCTGTCGTAGGCTTCAGTTTGCAGAATGTTACTGTCAATGATTCGATCCATGCTCTGCATGAACACTTTGTAAACTTCTACTTCATAGATCATTTATTTTACATTTTTACACGATAGTAACTATTGATACTTACTATCACTTACTTGCCTTTTTGTACATACTATTACAAGTGACATTTAAACATACTGTCAATATGTATATGACAGTATGTTTTACTTAGTTAATTTCTAATTAATCTAATTAAAATATTAGTCGATTACATTGTTAACACCACAATTCTTAATAAGGTGACACTGATATAAAGACAAACCTATTCTCCTTCTAAATGGCTTTGTAATCACTAACTTCTTATTGGAAAAATTTATTATTTTAAACTAAGTTGTGAACCATTTTGAGACTCAATTTGAGTGGTAAACACTATATGTTAGTATTGTGTATTGGTTGAATCATATTCTACTATGTGAGTGAATTTCAACGCATATTTAAACGCTCAAAATGGATAAAGGGTGAATGAGAACTGATATTCCATAGTATAACCCTTTAAAGTGGTATTTGAGAAGTGTACTACATTGAGAGTAGTACAAAACTATTCCTTGATTTTTCTTATAAATACTTTGTACCACATTGAAAAGAATAATAAGCCCATTCGAGTCTCTACTTATAAATAGAGTCTTAGGATTTGAGTTTTATTAAGTTGAGAAAATTATAGCCTTCTCTATAATTTTAATCTCTTCAGTTTAAAGTTCTAAATGTTCCGGTGATTGTTTCTAACTCAGTTCAAGTTCGCTAAGAGTATCGTCGATTTATCGGTGGTACTGTATCTCGTTTTATCCTACAGTAAATCCAATCTCTGTTTGTTTTTTTAAACCCTTCTCTTTAATTGTAGTTAATTATGTAATTGCATGATCTTATTGTTATGCATTATTATATGGATTAACTATCTTGTATATGAATTGTATCTATTCATATTTGTATCTGTCTTATGTATTGTTTACAACAATTATATATTATGTCTATATCATACAAACTTAATGGTAGTGATGTGTGTGTTAATCCTTGTTCCTGTGTCTGCTGCTTGTGAGTTTTCATGGGAGAATGTACGGATGTATTTCTCATGTCAACTAAAATTCTATTATTAGGTGAATGTGAAAAAAAAGAAAGAAATTCACATTGCTACTTTACAAAGTAGAACTCATTGTTCTTGATTAGGATGGAAGGTTTCTAGTAGAAGTTGTATGCCTTGTTTATACGATTTACAGTTTAGACTCAACATTAGTTATTAAAGAGTGAAAGATCACCAATCGTATACATTCTTGTTTATATATTTGTGTCCCTATATGTTTCAGTGGTGATTAGTGTTAGGACAATCGAATCATGATGCTGCGTTTTATGATATGAAAACGAACGAGTTTGAATAGAAAATTAACCTTAATCGCTACGGCGCAAGCGATTCAAATCCACGTCTTCTACTGTATTCCCGTATTCACCTTGAGCGAAGTATGGCCTTCGATCCTCCCAAGGTTGCCTCCCTTCTAGCTTTGAGATCTTGGAACCCTAGTTCTTGGTTGCCTCCTTGAACGGCTGCTCACAAAATCCCTAGTATTTTCCAACTCTTAGCTAGAAGAGAATAAGATGAATATATAGGCTACAGTAGGGATCCTGGATAATTAGGTCGGGCCTTCCAATGACATTCTGGGTCAAGCCCAATGTCATTAAATATTAATTCAATCCACTAAAGAATTAATATTTGCACTACCTCTCCTAATGCCGTAATTTAATTATTTAATTCGGCTCCAATATTATTTGCTTATTAAATTCCCCATGTTTAAGATATCGAATGTCCATTAATTAAATTAATTTCTGATAATTAATTTAATCAATATCTTTTATCCTTGATCATCCACTCAACCTTATAATTATGCAAGAACAAATCTGCCTGCAGGACTAAAGCATAATTATCTTTATGAGCTTTCAAGAGGACATCATCACCCGAATATTTTCGGACACGGTTTCCTTTTATAGTCAATATCCCACTCTGTATGCAATGTCATTGTCCAAAACATAATATTGTGATTAACAAAAAATCACATCACATATGAATCGAAACATGTGCATTGCATACAAGTGTCAATCACTGTATCCGTATAAGGTGATACTTACGCTCGATGTGTTTTGCTGCCTTATGGTCTCGCGGTTCCTTTGCATTTGCCACAGCACCAGTGTTATCACAATACACTGTCAAGCTCCTAGGCAAATTAGGTACCACATCTATGTCCAAAAGAAAGTTTCTGAACCATATTTCCTCTTTGGCTGCCTCCGAAGCTGCCACATATTCGGCTTCCATGGTAGAGTCTGCAAAGCATTTCTGCTTTACACTCCTCCATATTACAGCTCCACCTCCTAAGGTAAACACATATCCCGAGGTTGATTTCCTCTTATCTCTATCTGCTTGGAAATCTGAATCGGTATATCCTAGAGGTAACAAATCTGAGGCCTTGTAAATTAGCATATACTCCTTAGTCCTTCTCAGGTACTTGAGTATAGCCTTTACTGCACTCCAATGTTCCTGTCCTGGGTTTGACTGATATCTGCTAACCATGCCCACGGCAAAACAAATATCAGGTCTCGTACATAACATTGCATACATTAAGCTTCCGCATGCCGAAGCATAGGGAACCGCTTTCATGCTCTCTATCGCCTCTGGTGTCTTAGGACACTGTTTATTTGATAGAGCAACTCCATGTTTATAAGGTAGGTTATCCTTCTTGGAGTCCTGCATGTTAAAACGAGCCAATACCTCATCAATATAGGGCTCTTGGGATAAAGCCAACATCTTTTTCTTGCGATCCCTTATAACTTTGATCCCAAGGATGTATGCCGCTTCACCTAAGTCCTTCATTTCGAACTGTTTGAACAACCATGCCTTTACCGCTGATAACATCCCTACATTGTTTCCAATGAGTAAAATATCATCTACGTATAGCACTAGAAAAGTCACTGAACTACCCTCACATTTCTTGTACACACACGACTCGCTTGGACATTGATCAAATCCGTATGACTGGATTACCTGATCAAAGCGAATATTCCAATACCTAGAAGCTTGTTTAAGTCCATAAATGGACTTCTTAAGCTTACATACTAGATGCTCTTGGCCTTCCTTAATGAATCCTTCTGGTTGTTGCATATAGATGATCTCATCATCAAGACTCCCATTTAGGAAAGCTGTCTTGACATCCATTTGCCAAATCTCATAATCGAGATGAGCTGCTATAGATAAAAGAATCCGGATCGACTTTAGCATGACTACTGGCGAAAAGGTTTCCTCATAATCGATCCCTTCTTTCTGAGTATACCCTTTCGCAACAAGTTTTGCTTTCCAAGCTTTTACCTTTTTGTCAGATCCTCTTTTTCTCTTGTAGATCCACTTACATCCAATGGGTTTTACACCTTTAGGTGGTTCCACGAGCTCCCAGACTTGATTTGAATACATAGATTCCATCTCAGATTTCATTGCTTTTTACCATAGATCTGCATCTTTGTCTTGCAGTGCTTCCTCGTATGTCATGGGATCCTCATCATGTTCCTCAGAGACCAAGTCCGAAGACTCTCCCAATAACATGAATCTGCTGGGTTTACGAATAACCCTCCCACTACGACGAGACACCGGTGTGGTATTAGTGATAGGTTGTGTGTTCTCTTGTGGCTGTTCTACTTGTACTATTGGCACTTGTTCATTATTTGTCTCTCCCACTAGTTCCTCTAAAACGACACTGCTCATGGGTTTATGGTTCATCGTATAGTCCTCCTCTAGGAATCTAGCATTGGTACTAACAATGACATCCCGATCCTTAGGACTATAAAATAAATATCCTTTCGTTCCCATGGGATAGCCTACAAAAAGCCTTACTTCTGTACGAGATTCTAACTTAGTCACGTTCTTGTTCAACACATGTGCTGGACAACCCCATATCCGAATATGTCTTAGACTAGGTTTTGAACCAGTCCACAATTCTTTTGGAGTCTTAGGAACTGACTTAGAAGGAACTAAATTCAAAAGATAAGCTGCTGTTTCTAAAGCATGTCCCCAAAACGACTTGGGTAATTCTGAATAACTCATCATCGATCTAACACTCTCCAAAAGAGTACGATTCCTTCTCTCCGCTACACCATTCTGTTGGGGTGTTCCAGGTGCAGTCAACTGAGACATGATCCCATTCTTTGATAAGTAATCCCTAAATTCTCCAAGCAAGTATTCGCCACCACGATCTGATCGTAGTGACTTGATACATTTTCCATGTCGCTTCTCCGTTACAGTTTTGTACTCCTTGAACTTGTCAAAGCACTCTGATTTACGGCGCAACAAATAAATGTATCCATATCTAGAATAATCATCAATAAAAGTGACAAAATATTCATAACCACCTCTTGCTTGAATATTCATGGGTCCACATAAATCAGTATGAACCAATTCTAACACTTCTTTGGCTCTATTCCCCTTTGCCTTAAAAGGCCTAGTGGTCATTTTACCTTCCAAACAAGATTCACAGACTGGAAATGGCTCCACTGCCAATGAGCCTAAAGGCCCATCTACTACCAGTCTTTGAATCCTCCTCAAGTTAATATGACCTAATCTTAAGTGCCAAAGATATGTTTGGTTCAAAGAAGAAGGTTCCTTTCTTTTAGTAGTGATAGAAGATGTGTTATTTAATACCCTATGTTGTAGTTGCAGTGCAGGTTGATTAGGAGTGATTATGTATAAATTGTCTTGCAATGTACCAGAACATATAACTAATTTATTCCTCATAATTGAAACATTATGATCCAAACAAACATTATAACCATCCAAAGCAAGTTTAGAAACCGAAATTAAATTCCTTCTAAACGAAGGTACATAAAGACAATTGTTCAAAACCAAATTCCTATCATCACCAAAAGATAAATTAACATCTCCCACTGCAACTACTGCTACTTTCGTAGCATCTCCCATGAACACATATATCTCGCCATCTCTAAGCATTCTGGATTGCTGGAACCCCTGCATAGAATTACAAACATGATCAGTGGCTCCTGTATCTACACACCAAGTGCTCGTAGATATAGCCACTATATATGTTTCTGTAACTAGAGAAAGAGACATACCAGTATTGTTTTTCTTCTTAGGAAGAGGACAATCCTGTTTCCAGTGACCCGACTGCTTGCACCTGAAGCACTTGCCCTTGGGCTTTTTCACAACACCACCTTGAACTCCAACAGCTTTCATAACTTTCTGTGTCTGAGCCTTTTTCTTCTTCTTGGCTTTCGGCTTAGAAGAAGAAGGTTTCTCAGCCACATTGACTTGAACACTCTGCTGAAAAAGTCCTTCAGTTGCCTGAAGTTCTGTCAGAAGTTCCGCAAGACTATACATCCTTTTGTTCATGGTGTAATTCAAGCGGAACTGCTCAAAACTTTTGGGTAAACTCATAAGGATGATATCGATCTGGGTTTCCCCATCAACCTCAGCACCAAGGATCTCCATCTCATTCAGATGTGACATCATCCTGAGAACATGATCCCTTACAGGTGTCCCTTCAGCCATCTGAGTGTTCATTAAAGCTTTCATTGCTACTTGCCTTGCAGCCCTATTCTGATCTCCAAAAAGTTCTTTGAGATTAAAGAGCATATCTGAAGCAGTGGCCATAGCCTGATGCTGATGCTGCAAAACACCTGACATTGCTGCCAGAATGTAACATCGCGACATCTCATCAGCCTTAATCCACTTCTTATAATACTCCTTCTCAACTTCAGAAGCATTCTCAGCAGGCTCCTCTGGCTTGGGTTCATTAATGCAAAATTTGTACTCCTCAGCAGTCAACACAATGTCCAAATTACGTTTCCATTCAATATAGTTAGGTCCAGTAAGTTTGTTATCCTTAAGTATGGTAAAAAGTGGATTAAAGCCCATTATATCCTGAGAATCATACATATAACACATAATTAGAGGGTGTTTAAAAAAATTGGTTCCTCTAACAATTATTTAAAATTAAAACACCAACACTTAAACACCATAGATTTCCGGTATGCCACGTTGGGTGACTTATATACCACCTAAATTTATTTAAATGTTACTTCGGTCCTACTACTAAATAATTAGCCACGTTAGGGTGATCTATATTATTTTTCATAGCTAAGTGTATACCATTATTAAATCTTAAATTAATAATAATAATACCAGATGCGCCTTTTGACTATGATAAATTCTTGCTCCTAACAATAAGATACTACTAAAATTACAAATCTAAAGAGTATTCAGACTGACTGGCCAGGCCGGTGGAAGCATTGCCAAGAGGCTAACCACTTTTCTAGACACCAATCTAAATGGCCAGGTAAGCTGCACGCTTTCCTAGACACCAACGCAAGAATACTCAAAGATGTGTTATTTTAGATTCTCTTCCTAGTTGAGCGTGAAAGCTATAAAAAAAAAGGGGGGGGGGTATCCTTTTATTATTTGAATTCTATGAAATTTAGTACGCCACGTTGGGTGACATATGTACCTTCCAATATTCATAATTAATTTTAAAAGTTTGTTCTAGTAATTTACATAACACTCTAGACACCATAAATTACATGCCACGATGGGTGACGTATACATAATTTATATTCGACTTAGTGTTAAATTACATACAAACAATAATGGAGACCATGGGATTTAATACCAAATTAATTCCCTCTCCCACTTAGTATTTTACTATGAGGATTTTATCTAGATGCATCGCCCTATGTCATTTTTTCGCAGTCCACATGTATCATAATAACAATACATATAACACATAATATAGCAGCATACTCATCATGATTAAAGCATAATAAAACAGCTCTATGTCCATGTCGTTCTAGCATGCGAAGGGTTAGTATCACATGGCATAACAAACAAACATGGAACACATAGTAGCAATAATCAAGATAAGCAAACATTATGTAAAACATAATAAAATACATCCACTATTATGGCCCTGAAGAATAATCTTCAAAATCATCCATCGATAAATTTTCGAAAATCTTCAGCCGCCTGTTTGACTGCCTAAACGAGCTCAGAATGGCTTGAAAAATCTAGAGATGGTGTCCATCTCAGCCTGTAGGTATCGCTCTGCCGTTTCCGAAAAGATATTATTCGCCCCAATCGGATATCGTATGCAAAATCTGTAGCCAGAACAGCGAAGCAGCCACAAAAACAGCATATAGCAACGGAAAAACTCTGTTTCTCGCATCTTCGTCGATCAAACAATTACATACGACAAATACAACAGAAAAATCTATTCTATTACATCAGATCATAATCTAAATTGAATATAATTCGAATTACAAGATTACAATCAAAATAGAAATCAAAAATTAAAACTAATCATGATCAACCCTCATGATTTAATTTACAACCACGATAAACCACGTGGGATCCAAAAACATAATTACAACCATGGCCATAATAGTGGATAACAACCTGCATCAAAAAAACAATACAAACCCATCACTATATACATACATAATTACGACATGGACATCATATCATATAACGCAGAACCCTAGAACCTGACTCTTGATACCAATTGTTGGGACAATCGAATCATGATGCTGCGTTTTATGATATGAAAACGAACGAGTTTGAATAGAAAATTAACCTTAATCGCTACGGCGCAAGCGATTCAAATCCACGTCTTCTACTGTATTCCCGTATTCACCTTGAGCGAAGTGTGGCCTTCGATCCTCCCAAGGTTGCCTCCCTTCTAGCTTTGAGATCTTGGAACCCTAGTTCTTGGTTGCCTCCTTGAACGGCTGCTCACAAAAACCCTAGTATTTTCCAACTCTTAGCTAGAAGAGAATAAGATGAATATATAGGCTACAGTAGGGATCCTGGATAATTAGGTCGGGCCTTCCAATGACATTCTGGGTCAAGCCCAATGTCATTAAATATTAATTCAATCCACTAAAGAATTAATATTTGCACTACCTCTCCTAATGCCGTAATTTAATTATTTAATTCGGCTCCAATATTATTTGCTTATTAAATTCCCCATGTTTAAGATATCGAATGTCCATTAATTAAATTAATTTCTGATAATTAATTTAATCAATATCTTTTATCCTTGATCATCCACTCAACCTTATAATTATGCAAGAACAAATCTGCCTGCAGGACTAAAGCATAATTATCTTTATGAGCTTTCAAGAGGACATCATCACCCGAATATTTTCGGACACGGTTTCCTTTTATAGTCAATATCCCACTCTGTATGCAATGTCATTTTCCAAAACATAATATTGTGATTAACAAAAAATCACATCACATATGAATCAAAACATGTGCATTGCATACAAGTCTCAATCACTGTATCCGGATTAAGAACCTAAGCAATAATAATATTATTTGCTTATTAAATTCCCCATGTTTAAGATATCGAATGTCCATTAATTAAATTAATTTCTGATAATTAATTTAATCAATATCTTTTATCCTTGATCATCCACTCAACCTTATAATTATGCAAGAATAAATCTGCCTGCAGGACTAAAGCATAATTATCTTTATGAGCTTTCAAGAGGACATCATCACCCGAATATTTTCGGACACGGTTTCCTTTTATAGTCAATATCCCACTCTGTATGCAATGTCATTGTCCAAAACATAATATTGTGATTAACAAAAAATCACATCACATATGAATCAAAACATGTGCATTGCATACAAGTGTCAATCACTGTATCCGGATTAAGAACCTAAGCAATAATAATATTATAGAATCTTAGTTCTTCTTTATTATCAGAATAGAAGAACAATTCTAATATTTTAATCCCGTTCAATATACACAAAGCATACAAGTATTATTCAATAATCAAGATAGATTATTTCCAAATAATACTTCAGTCATTCCAGTGGTTTGTTTAACTCCACTTAAACTGTGAACATTTATTATATTATATATAGACACTGACAATCTAATCTTCTGTTATCTCATTTGATACTAGATTATCCACAATATATAATATACAAACAGTGTTAAAATACGCATTCAAGATTCTCAATAAAAAAGGACAATGTCATATACTTCAAACGAATAGTTCAGTATACTCCCTAACAATCTCCCACTTATACTCAAGCTATTCTTTGAGTATATCAGTGTTTTATTACAAGCAATCCACTACCAATTAAATAACTATTATGTGACCATACATCTGACTCCTATCGCCTCCACGTGCTGCTCAAAAGCCTTAGCTGGTAAGCTCTTTGTGAAAGGATCTGCCCGGTTGTCCTTTGATGCTATATCAGTCACAATAATATCTCCTCGCTTAACGAATTGTCGTATAAGGTGATACTTACGCTCGATGTGTTTTGCTGCCTTATGGTCTCGCGGTTCCTTTGCATTTGCCACAGCACCAGTGTTATCACAATACACTGTCAAGCTCCTAGGCAAATTAGGTACCACATCTATGTCCAAAAGAAAGTTTCTGAACCATATTGCCTCTTTGGCTGCCTCCTCTCACTCTACACCGTGACAACCAATCTGCCTTGCACATTGCTAAAAGTTTGGTCTTCCATGAGAAGATGAAGCAAATTTCAATTGTTTAATTCATTATCCTACCTGGGAAATCCCAGCTTGATGATATCCCAAGTAACCATACAAGTATTAGTGCAGCTTGTAATTTAGACTGCGCTTCTGCATATCTGATTCCTTCACAACTCATTACTCATGCCAACTCAACATCGACATCTTTGTGTCTTCCTAATCAAAAACCAAGTCAGCTTACAGAAATGTTCACCTGCCAACTAAAGAATGATGACCATATTCATGTTCAGCTCATTAGTTGGTTACTAATCTTCTAATCTTAAATGAGTCAGGTGAGTGCAAGAGTAGTTATGTAATTTTGAACTGATTTTCTCTTAAATTTGCAAGCGGTTAAAAGGAGCTGAGAGAATTAACCAGAGGTAATTTTTCATTCTACGTTTTCATCTTATGAGTTACGTAGTTCTCTATGAAATTGTTCAGTTCTTAGTTTACATTCTATTCACGCACACCTAATAAAACCTTTAAATCTCATCATAAGCCTTATAGAACTACGAGTTTACCGCGTTCCTCTACTAGCTTGGATGCAATGGGCACAAAACCTCAACTTGCAAACTCTTTTCGAGAAGTAAGTTATAAGATCGCGGTAAAAGAGATGTGATCAAACATTTTTAGAAATTCATGTTGTAAACAATGAGGTTGTAAATTTTGATGTGAATATCCTTTCGTTTTTAGCATTTAAATTTGTCAATTTTTAGGCTTCATCAAGGACCACTTGACACCTTATTATTCTCTGCAGAAACCAATATGCCTTCATTATAATTTTTCTACCAATGCAGTTGGTTAATTGGTTAGCTGGCTGAGAGTGATCGGTGTCTATATATCATGCATCTTAAATTTAATAAAACTAATTAAGTTTCGAGTCATATATGAGTATCTGAAATATATTTATAGCTCTTTAAAGTGGTTTGTGAGATAACCCTACCTGAAAACTTACTAAAAAGGCATCATTCTTTACATTTGTGGTCCGTGACAAAGATGCAACACATTGTAGCAAGCTTGCATTTTATGCATTCATATCTAAGTGACTGAATATCGTTGGTCCAGTTGATTTTATAAGAAAAAGACAGTGGATTACAACTGGGTCTTGACCTTCTACAATTTGGTATTTATTTTTTGGAATTTTGTTTAAAGTCGTAGCTGGGCCTGATGATTTGATTTGAACACTTGAACACAATTATCCGGTAATTTAATTGCATATCACTTATCTCTTTTATTAAAGGGTCTGGGTCCCTCACAAGCGATTGTTACAACAAGCGATTGTTACAACCATCTATCCGCTATAATTTTTCATGGATAACATCAACACAGGAAATTTTTGTGAATCATAGGAGAACCACATCTTCTATCTGCGCAGCACTTCTAGGTTTTTTCTTATTCGTGAAAAAAAATGCGGATAAATTGTTGTGAACAATCGATTGTTCCGAACCACCATCCTTTATTAAATACCGAATGTGAACTGGTTTAATACATAATACTGCACGGTGCATTTAATAAAAAATATAATGCCCGGAGAGAGAGATGCGGATGAAAACAAATTATTCTTTAATTCTTTTATTCAAAAGTTCGATGCAGTTTAAGTTGCAATTTAAGCAGAGCTCCTGAATTTTGACAGTATAGACCATAGGTAAGACGGGGTTGGTTCTTTCGATCCCCGCATTTGTATGAAAAAACTCTGCAACGAATGTGAATCACACATTCAACATTAGGAACATTGGAGAAGTAAGAATTTTACTTGGAGGCTTTATTATGATAACTCCAGAAGGACCAGAAGAGTAGATTAAAAAGTGATGGCTGAATTATATATATTTTAACATTTTGATGGCTAAATTTTCAATTTGGTGGTGCATAAATTTTTCGTCATTTGTTGAAAAAGTGGCCAACTCCCACTTTTGACATAGTCCTGTTTAGAAGTTAGAGGTTTGAGTAGAAATTAGAGAATTGACGTAAGTTAGAGATTTGACCAAGTAAATTCTCTAATATGTGTGTTTGGTAGTTAGCTGATTCAAATAGCTTATTGAGATGACAAAACTAATTTTGAAAAAACTAATTTTAAGAGTTTTTTGCATTAGAGGTTTGTTATGTACCTGGTTTAAATACAAACCGTTAATTCAAACAGTTTATTACCAAACAATTTTTTTTTAAATAGCTGATTCAATTCATTAGTCAAAACAACTATTAAAATCAGTTAGTCAAAACAGTAAATCAATCCGCTCCAGCTAACAACTAATTATCTATTATTGCAAAGTATGTGCATGACAATTTCAAATTTGAAGTCAGCCTCTTTGCTACTCTATGTATAGTTTAGCGACCATCTGCAAGATACTCTGACAAGAAATGTTATACTGTGTGACAGATTGGTGCTATTCTGCCACTATGCAGAACATTCTCACTGTTCTGAGCTTTGGTCTAAACGAAAAAGAAACGACATAAGCAAAATCTTTTTTATGTGTTTGTCAGTTGCGTTTCGACTGCAAATCTCAGGATGCATTATATTTATATGCATGCCAACTGCAATTTGTGTTAAAATGAACCAAATTTCTTACAAGTACTATCTTATCGTGAGCATTTTTGTTCTAAATTTATGCGAGGGGTTATTTAACCAAAAAAATAAATGTGTGGGACTAACTAATAACTAGCATAGCAAGCGATTAATTGGTTATACTTATATAGATATAGATAAAACTGTGTGTATAAAATTGGACAGTAAGCTTATCCTGCTTAACAGATGTGATTATAACAAGTGTAACGTGTCACTATACATGACATTCCATAGTTGTTTATTTATGGTTGAGGCCTTGTAATGAAGACAGTTCAGCTGTATTTGACTGACATGCGCCAATAGAAAACTTTGAGGGCTTATGTAAATCACAAACCTGGTGCTACTTCTGCACATACCAGTTAAGTGATTATAGTGTTTGATTTTTTAAGGGTGAGGATTGATTTAAACAGTGATGCAGAGAAACCACCCGTGAAAAGACAACCGTGTCTTGTCAACCAGAATAGTCAGTTTCCGGATAAGTTGAAGTCATTTATTATGAAAGATTTAGACATTAGTTCTGCGTCAAGTGGGTGGGGATGAATGAGAGGTCATTAGCTGCATCAGTGGGGACTGATAACTTTTGATGTAATGACATCCTATCTCAAGGAAAAAGTGCACATGGGATATACTGTAACTTAAAAGTAAAAACTTGGTGAATTCTTGAAATCGCTGATGATTTGAAGCAGACCCCAAAATAAGATTGGCATTTAGTTACGGACATAATTTATATAGATAGAATCAAAATAATGCAGACATTCATATTTACATATACGAATACATTCCATTCCTGACCCTGAACAGTTTTGCTTTAATCGTAAAACAAGTGCTATTTCAGTTCATCGTCATATATAATATTAAGTTGTTCTTGTGATTAAAATTCGGATACTAAGAATTTATACTAAGTGTACTCCTAGGTTGAATAAAAAGTTTAGCTTACTCTCCGGTGATTTTCTGGTTCCGTAGACTGCCAAGTGGTACCTTAATGGACTGATGACTGAAATACGATCAACATCTAGTACGAGTGTCATGGACTCATAATAGTTGTCCTGGGGTTTGATTTTGGAGAATATGTAGCCTTTACACAACAAAAACAAGAATAAACTACAAAAACGTATTTGGAACTTTTAGTAATGCTGCAAAAGAGAAGGCAGAAAGTAAATTACAGTGTTTGCTTGTACTTGGTCTGTTGGAACCAAGTTGTAGTTTGTCTTAGCATAATAGGCTTTATCTTCTTGGTTTATATTTCTGATACCTGGCCAATAGACTAGGTTTAGATATGGAGATATAGAGTTATTACAGCCCAACTATCCTCATGCTTTTAAGACTCAAACATATCGATGTGCAATAGCTATAACATTACATGCAACAGCAAAGTGTTCAATGATTATTACTTAATATACAAGAGATGTGATCCGTTTGCTGGAGATAACACACGTTTATTGAAGGCATTGTTCCCGAGCCTTGAATTAAATCCTGTTAGCTTAGTCTCTGCCTGCAATTTTGCTACAGGTTTGGAAGGATCCAACCTGTGGCGCCCTTGAGATATTGGGATGGCTTATTAATTGCTTTGTACGAATCTCCTGCAACACTAACAGCTTTCTGGCTCTTGCAACCCAAAAGAATGTTAGGAAGCCGCTTGTGCAGTTCTCTCTCTGGAGCATTTTTGGCAAACCTAGTCATTATGTTTTCGTTTTTTGTGTTGGCTGATCTGAGATATTCTGAGTCTGACATGATAGAAAATTCAGCCGCACTGGCTGTGACAACACTCCATTCTATGCTTGCTTCGCTTGGGGCATAGCAAGTGGTGGGAGTAAGACAGCTGGAAGCTCCATCTGATGTTTGCCTTCCTAAAAGTGAGTTGGTTTTTGTTGAGAAGCTTTCTATTTCAAACAACTCAGAACTCGCATCACTTTCATAATCGTCGCTCGTTACATCATTATTTTTGGAAATCCCAATTTCGTCAATTTGCGGATTGACCAGATCCCAAGTAAACATGCTTTCTTTTCTTCCAAAACTTAAAGATTTATTTACTTGATTCGTTATTGGAGTCTTTGGAGAGCCAAACACCTCTACTGATTTTCTTTTTGCATTATCTTCTCCTGCTGACTGCAGTGTAGCTGCCAAACTTCCTTTCTTGATGTTCAAGACTGGGAAGTTAAAACGGTCTTCTCTGCTACTCTGAAATTCCAGCTCATCGAACGCTTTGTAGGGTGTCTTCTCTTGGTCAGACCATCTTCTGATTGGGTTCTTGTTCTTTCGATCTGAATCACCAGCTTTGTTAGTTTGTTCTAGAAGTGTTTTGCTTTGTTTTTTGCTTTCTACAACATGGTCATCAATCACAGCCGAATTCTTTTCATTGCATGAGCACTTGCAACTGAGACTAGATAAGAAGCTTTTGCAAAAGGCTTTCGTCATGCTTCTGCTCTGATGATTTGTGGGCAGTAGGACAGTCTGGCTATTGAGGCTTGATGAAGAGCGAACACTTGGAGTTCTAGGATGGACTTTTGGTTTTACAAAGTCTATGTTCACGGGTATATTTTTCTCATTCTGGTACCTTTTAGAGCTTGTTTCTGTACTTCTTGAATCTCCATCATCATCCATGTCCCCCTTGAAGTATTTCTCTGCAGAGAAGACTCCGATTTCTTTGTCTTCAATTTTTTTTGGGGCAGCGTAAATTAGCTCATGTGAGTTAGAGAGTATAGTATTTATGTTTCGATTCGACTCTGAAAGACCAAGCGCTAAAATTCCCTCATCATCATGCAAGGAAGAGGAAAAGGAGGCGTCAAGAGGATGGCTGATCCTCTCAAATGACAAGGTTTGTGAAGAAACTATAGCCATACAGATTTCTGTATGTGGTACAAGAGGCAGCTTTATGAAGAAAATTTTTAGGAGGAAGATAATTTCTCTAGTCAGGCTAAGAGAGATTATCTATAAGTAGAGAGGAGTACTCAGGATAAGAAAGTTGGCCCACTTGTTATATAAGCTATACATGATAATCAGGAGTTGAGATGTGAGGCCATTAGAAAAGCGTATTTAAGATGCGCTACATCATGTCAGACCATTAGAAACGCGTATTTAAAATGCGCTACATCATTAAAAAAACAAAATTAGCAGTATAAAACCAGGTGCTGATCTATGAATAGGAGATAAGGTAAGAGGAAAGAAATGGAAAAGGGAATGTATAGGCCTGTGTTTAAAGCCTCGCATTTCATTTTTTCTGTAGAATGAACCAACTTATCATGTGCTGTTATGCTTATTTTTGGCTCAATCAAAGGCCATTAGTTCTAATGCAAGATGATGTTCCGAATAATTCAAAGGACCTTCACTAATTTTGGAAATTAGAGTAGTAGTTGAAGTAAGAATAGGTAACACATGCGCTTGTGACATGCAGGGTTTCTTTCTGGCCCGCACTGTTGACTATCTCCCATCTCAACATGTAATCATGAGATCCTACCATTTATTTCTTCCAAGTAAAACATATTGCCAAGCTGAGGACAACACTGTGAGAATCACAGGTCACGGTCCAAACTGAACAATATGCTAGTTACCTAGACCAAGGTCTAGTCATACACATGATATGTGACAATTTTATTTATGGTAAAAGCGGCAAGGGCCACTCATTTCTAGTTGTGGCTCACCTTACTACATGGCTAGCCATGCAATATAACATTATTAGTGAGATTGTGCATCTGTTATTTTGTACACACACTACTTGGTGTCCAATATCACCTCAACAAGGTCTATTCAGTTGTTATACTTTGACGGTGTGCTTGCCTCCATTTGCGGAGGTTATGAAAGACACAAACAGTGGCGGATCTAATAAAATTAATTCACCCAGCGGAATTGTTCTACAGGAACAGAATTTTGTTTCAACATATAAAATACAAGCAAACAAATAGTACCTTATCTAAATTGAGCTCTACGATCTCCGTTAGACTCGAAGTGATCAATCACATCTTCCGAATCAACACCATCAACATATTCTTTTTCAATGTAAAGCATCATACAACCCGAAAGATATCCATCTTCCATCTTGTTTCTAAGCCGAGTTTTTATGATTTTCATCGCCGAAAATGCACGTTCAGTAGTGGCAGTGGAAACGGGAAGTGTCAAGACCAAACGAATCAATACATCAACTAAGGGAAAAAGCTTGGCTAAACCTGTTTCAACTAACTGTCTACACAATTGTGCAAGAGAAGATAAATCTTGAAATTTTTTATGAGAAACTACTTGACATCTATAATGTTCTAATTGTAATCTTA
Organism: Oenanthe sinensis; assembly: GCA_028671895.1. NCBI lineage: Eukaryota > Viridiplantae > Streptophyta > Magnoliopsida > Apiales > Apiaceae > Oenanthe > Oenanthe sinensis. The sequence goes on from CM053800.1 coordinate 30,840,428, forward strand.
AAGCCCGTACCTCTGATGTATCAAAATCTCCTGGATAGAACTTCTCTGCAAGTTCACAAATCTTGTCGATGTCAAACTTTTTAAACCGATCTTTAGGATCCAATGCAGAACTCAAAACAAGTAGTTCTATACTTTGCTCCGTGAATCTGTCATTTAGCTCTGTCATTTGAACATCAATAATCACATTAAATATGCTAAAATGATAATGATGTTCATTTGTAACAAAATCATGTTGTTGACAACCACGACCAGTCCCCATTGAGTAAGCTGCATCCATTTTAGGTATTTCAAGACCATGATCTTTTCCAAATTTATAGACATTTAGCAAAAAACAATCCCACCCATGATCTCTCAATTCTTGAAGAAGTGTCTTTGTACTTAAAACCAAATTCATAGCATTAACAATATCTTGTGATTGTCTTTGTAATGCTTGAGAAAGTAAATCAGTTATACCCGTGATTTTGTTAGTGAGTAACAAACAAAATACAAAATCAAATGTCCTTAATGCCTTAAGAAAACCTTTTGCATCACCTCTTACACTTCCAACGAGTTCTTTGTCAGTCATCATACTTTCAAGTAGCTGAGTAACTTCGTTAAACATATGAACTAAAGTATTTACAGAAGCAAAGTGAGAACCCCAACGAGTCATACCTGCTCGTTTTAAACTGCGAATCTGATTAAGACCTGTTCCTGTTTCAAGATCTCCATCTGCTAAACTTTCTGAGTATTCTGCTTCTTGAATATCTTTTAACATATTAGTACGCTTTGATGAAGATCCGACAAATTATCACGTCCATCAAATGTCGCTGGATAAATTTCCAACTTCGGCTGACAAGGTCCCAATTGTACATACTCTTTTCGAATACGGTCTTGTTGATTCACTGGAAAATTATAAATTGGCTGACGCAATCCAGGATCAGTTTGAACAGTCTGCTCTTTCGGAGCATCAACAGGAAATTCCACTTCATTTGTAGGCAAATTAGGAGATGAAGCATCTTCAAGATCAGGCTGATGCTGATCAGTCATGGAAATATTTGAATTTGATGCAGGTGCTTGTACACTACTGTCACTACTCTTTTTCTTGTAGAAAGAAAAGAGGGACTTCATTCGTTTCTTAGGTTGTTGATCACACATCCTTAAAATCTTTCAATTATCAAACATTGAGTACATTAATAAATAATAAGAATTATATGAACTCAAAAAAAAAAATTCTTTGATGAATTTTCTCAAACACTTAGAGAGTTAGAGTGCGAGTATTATTTGATTTGTTTCAGTAAGAAATAGATAAAAAAAAGATAGAGAACTACCTTTTCTTAATGATGAATATCTAAATTTGGATGATAATTTACAAAGCTTTTGGTGAAGAAATTGCCATACAAAGCTCCGGTGTCAACACTCGCTAGTTTCTCTCTCTGGCTCTCTAGTTTGTTCTCTCATTCTGCTGTGTTTAGTTTAGGACAACTGGACAAGTTGTCAAATTATAAACTAAAAAAATTATAAATGAAATACCTATTTTTTATTTTTTTTCCCAGCGGTAATTTTTTTTTACCTTTTACCTATAATTTTTCACCCAGCTGAAACTGGGCCCGCTTACTTAAGCATTCGCCCCTGGACACAAATCAGTTTGTCTTGTTCTTCATCTTCCCCAACATTATGACCCAGCTACAGTCTTCCTATTGTCAAAAAAAAAAACTATACACGTATGCCATAGACACATATTGACGAAGTCTTTACATCTGTGCATCGTACACGATTGGTCTGGAGTCTGGCCAAGTGACCATACACAAGTTACAGGTCTGGGGTGTGGCCAAGTGACCATATACAAGTTACAGGTGGTATTTAACACTTAAATTGTTTGATTATCGATACAAGTGACTAGAATCGTTAATGGATAATTGATATTTATAGGACAGCCTGTCCGAATTAGTTGTCTTATATTATAACATGGATTAGACTACTATTTTCTACTAATGTTGAATGACTTCCAAATTTAACTGTAAGCAAGGAATTAGTGTTTAATTATCAACCCAAATCGTTATAAGAAACTTTTAGTTTATAACTAATCATGGTTTAAAAATGTTGCAACATATGGGCCAAAACTTTTCTAAGCTACCTACTGCCGTCTTTCTTAGCCTATTGGTCGTGGAGCCAGGTTTTGTTCTTTGGAGTTGGTTGAAAATATGATAATGTATGAGAGAGAGAATAAGAGCTGAAAGCCAAGAAGGATGTCTCAACACTTTAACTTACTTTTGTGATTTTGTCTTTTGAGAAATAAATATTTGAAACTGCTTGGCTCGTCGGCAAACAAATTAAGTTCCAAATACAAACTCTGTGTCACTATGATAGGGGGTAAACTCGACAGCGAAGTAAAAAGAGAACGATGACTTTAAATCATATCCTTGTGGTATTCTTTATTCTCACTTCGTTTTTATGAATTTACAGTGATGCTGTTAAGTTATTTTCTACCATGTCTGAATACTGTTTGAACTTTGACAGCAATAAAAATGTTCTCTGCAACCCTGGACCATCCACATGATCTGTCATTTTAGTATGCCATCTCATTCCTTCTTCTTTGTTTCTTTTAAACCTGGACAAGTACTTTAACTTCACCATGCACTGACTGCACCTTCTAGCCTAAGAATCCAATCCATCTCGGGTAGAATGTCCTCAAACTCACATTATGTTCTTGCTATAAGTATGTTCTTGCTTCTATAAGTATGTTCTTGCTCTTATTATGTGTTGAATTCAAGGACGCAAAAATCTTTACCTTCATTGAGCTTAGAGAAACCTTACTATAATTAAATATTTAATGGTTACATGTATTAGGGCTCTATAGGCAGAATTTGATTAAGGCCTGAACAGCGTTTAACTGGGGGTGTCAACCTCAAGGTCGGCCTGTAGAGACCCCAAACTTGTGCCTGGGGTCTTGAACTTAAAGACGCGAATATCTTTAAATCTCTCTATACAAAAATAAATAAATATTTAGTGATTATATGTATTAGGGTTCGATAAGCTGAATTCAGCTAAGGTCCATCAACCTGAAGGAACTCATTGAGTCATTTCCTTCTGAAGAGACTATTTATGCAATATATGCGGGTTGTAGTTCTAACCAGAAAGATTCCAGTCTGCATTAACTCTTATAACTAACATTCAACGTCTACAATCTAATAAATCTTTAAAGTTTTCGTCATGTGCTAAAAAGCTTGTAGATGATCTACAGGACTTGTTGTACTAGTACGACAGTAGTGGATTAAAGAAACAATTAACAAGAGCATAACTCGATTAATTCTTGTGGGATCCTGGTCAATCATTTTTCCGAACCATCTATCCGCTATAAATTTTTGCGGATATGTTTCATACGGGAATTTTTTGTGAATCGGGGATCACGTCGTCTATCTTGCAATTGTTCTAGAATTTTTTCCTATTCACGAAAAATTTATAGTAGGTAGATGATTAGCAACAATTGTTTATTAGGGACTCGCTGCCATTCTTCTTTACCCAAAATAAAAGAGTTTTATTACTAATTGTCCGTGTAAAAACCAAAAAGACCATTTGCATGGTTATGGTCATGAGTCCTCGAGTAAGTGATTTAATCACACAGCGGAGTAATTCGACATTTTACTGTAATATATAGAGAATAAGGAGGTTAAAGATTCACGTAGGTAATTTTTCCTAAGATAATGAATAAAATAGTTATGTTTGATAATTATGATATTATGATATATACAATCTTTATAGATATTATTTTGATTGTGCATATAAAAATATCATAATTATTAAAACACAATACTTTTATTCACTATCTCAAGTAAGTTAACTAATATTCCTTATTCTCATATATACAACCAAGAGAAATCAAATACGAAGGATAAATGGATTGGAGGATGTGGAATTGTACAATCAAACAATACATAGCCTAGCTAGGAACAATATAATTGTTGCATATATGTTACTAACATGTTTATTCCCTTTATTCTGCCTCAATACAAGTAATAAACTGAGACTTTCAATAATCTCTAAATTTAACTTTCTGTAAATCAGGATATTCCCGTTATTCTGCCTCGATACAAGTAATAAACTGAGACTTTCAATAATTTCTAAATTTCACTTCCTGTAAATCAGGATACCACTTCTTACTCATCAAGAGGAAAGCAGTTACTGCAGCCAATATTCGAAAGAGGCACTCATTAAACAGTTTGTAATTAAGCATGCAATTTAATCAAATGTTTAATAGCTATGTAAAAAAATAAATAACAAAAGTACTATTTTTTTAAAATTAGTTAATGTGAATATCCACTTTCAATTTTTTGATCATTTTTATCAACGTGCTACAAAATTCTCATTTTAATATTTCAAATTATTTTCTATTTACTTTTCTTTTTTAAAAAAAAGTTTCCAAAAATTTATTTTTAGTATTATATACATAATCACAGTCGTGCAAGGGTGTGCGAGTTATTCTACGGCACATGCCCTCAAATATAGTAGCACACGTTTTTTTTCCATGTAGGTGTATACATATATGTATACTGAATTGGGGCAAAAAAATTAGTAAAAAACTATAATTTTTATTTTTGAATTTCAAAAATTGTAAAAAAAAAGATTGGAAAATATTATATATTAAATAATTTTTAATTGTTAACTTGAATAAGTCACATAAATTCTAGAAATAGTAATATAAAAAACATGTTAATAGAAATAAATATTTGCATCGGGAAATTGTCAACAACTCTCTTTTAACGAGGTAAACTACTAGTTTTAATGATTTGATTAAAGTTAATTAATTTAAATCTGTACTGTTATTCTCCCTTTGTACCAGTTTGTAGAAGAGAGGGTTGAATACAAACTTAAGAATTTTGAGGAATTCTTGCAGATTTAATTTTGTACTTTAATTGTTTGAGTGTTTAGAAATAGAGATTGCTAAGAGAACTTTGCAAAGAAGATTTAAGCTTAAAATTCTTGAAAACAAAACAAAGTTTTTAAAATTACTAGTGGATTGTTTTTCCACTAGTGAATGTTTTTGCTTTCAATAAACCTTGGTTTAGAAATCAAGCTGCTTAGAATATGAAAATTTGAACAAAGAAAATCAATACAAGATGATTCTGTTATATTTTTTCACATTTTGCTACTATGAACTGCTAAACTATATATAATAGTTCATATTCTACATCTATTTCCTATCGACTGATAAATTTATATAAAATACATTTTGCAAGGTTTTCACTAAAATATAATGTAGCTTCTTTTTCACAGTCTTCTGTAAACTTTTTTTTCTCTTCTGAAAAAGCCTTTTTCTTGATATTCTTCTTGAAAACTGTGTTCCTTTGAAAGTCTTCACAATCTTGACATGATTGTCTTCCATTGATTCAATTTCTGCAAAGATTCTATTCCATTTGTCTTTAACTATTTTGAGAAACCCTGATCAACTGATAATTTCTGTGAAGTTTATCAATCGATCATTCTTTGTTATCCATCGATGGATATGTTATCCATTGATCAATTCATGTATCAATGGATATTTGAATATCCATCGATGCCTTTATCCATTGATTGTCTTCATGCATTCATCCGTTGATGGTGATCCGTTGATTGACTTTTGTTGACTTTTATCCATCGAACAACAACCATATCCATTGATCTCTTTATCCGTTGATCACTTCATTTGTGAGAATTCTGACTTAGAATATCTACACTTCATCAGCCATTCTTCACATTAGTTAATGAGCTATCAATTGAAGTCAATAGATATCAGTTGAGTAATACATGGTCATCCATTGATGAGTTACAATCAATTGACCAGAAGAATTCTGAATCAACTGCTACAATCCAATTTATCAGTTGATTAACAACAATTTCAACTGATAATTGATTCCCTAGTCAATGGATATTTATAAAACACATATCCTTTGACCAGTTACAAATTATAATCAAATTTATAATTCTAAGTAATTTTTTATCATCATACTACATGATTCCTAACAATCTCCCCATATTTATGAGTATTAAAAAATAGGCATAAATCTGAGTTGATGATAAAAAAAACTCCTAATCATTTTCATTCTGCAAGAATCATAAATTTGACAAGTAATACAATTCTGAGACAAAGAATTTTAAGTACCACTGACAGAAGATTTTTGAGAAACTGAAGATGATTCTGATTTATATTCTTCTGTTTCTTTTTCTGAATCTTTCATTATGCATATCTTCATTTTCTTTCATTTTTCTGTAAAGTGACCCTTTCAGAATCCTCTCATCCTCAACTCCATAGTCCAATTGGCATGACAAGTGATTAAGATCCATGTTATACAATTTGTCAATCTCTTGACATATATCAATGTACTTCTCATTGCCCTCCTTGTCCTTGTAGATCATCATATAGAAAGGCTCGTGTAAGATTTTTTCCTTTCAGGATTCCATATCTTGATTTTGTCATCTTTTTTTTATGAACAGGGGCCTCTCTCATGTCCTTCATTTTCTGTAAAATGTCTTGTGCAAGCTCATTGGTTATATAGTATTTCCTATTGAGTAGAGTATAGATCTTCCTCAGAGTTGCATAGTTCTGATCTAAGACTTGAGAAAAAGTAAAGGACGATTATGAACCATCTTCATATTCAGTGTGAAGAAGATCCACATCTCTTTTCCTTTGTCCCTTGACAACTATTAATCCCACAATTTAGATAGGGATGAAATTGATTGGCTTTGACTGGAACACTTGAATCTCTTTGGATTGACCACTTCCAGATGCTTGACTTGCATTCTCTGTCTTCTTTGGCTACTCAACCTTAGCCACTTCCACTTCATCAACAATCAACTTCCTTTTAATACCAGAGGTTTTAGGTTTTTTTGCCCTTCGCTTTGTTCTTGACTTCTTTTTCTTCCCAGCCTCCTCATTTCTCCTTTCTTCTCTAATTAACCTATCCTCCTCATCAAATTCTCTTTGTAGTGCAATATCTAGTTCTTCTTGAACTTTTTCTTGATGTTTCATCTCTTTAACACCAACAACTATTTCTTTGGACAATAGTTTGTGAAAGGGGAGATACGAGTGAAGGGAAGTAACTCACTGCACTTTCATGTGTACTAGAAATGCTAAATGTAATCTATATGTAATGGTTGATGATAACTCAACAATAGAACAGGACATGTAATAATATGCAGGTGCACAGAAATCTTGGATCACAGAGTTCAGTTAAGACAAAGTATCAAAGGATCATCTACAGACTTGAAGCCCACTGGAAGAAGTTCATTAACATGTTCAGGCCTCAGTGGAGAATAAAAGATGTTGACATCTATTCAAGGATGTGGAAGCTACAGAAGATTGTCTTAGTCTATGAAGATTTTAGTGCATTACAATCGAAGCAACAAGTAAGGTTTGCAAAGAAGAATGTGGAATCATGTTCGGAATCAAGAGCCCCTATCAAGACTAGTCACTTATGAACCAGACCATTGCATCAAGTGTCAGGACATTGGAGGCAAGCTCTCGTCGGTTAATATGGTTTTAATCATTCTAAAGTTGTTGGTTTTCTTGAGTCAAGTGGAGGATCAACAAAGGTGGTAAATCAGTGTTGGAGAAATGCCAACCTAATGGATAAGGGACAGTCGGCACAACCTGATTGGATCTTACTAAAGCTTCACAGATTAGAAGGCCAAATACTTGGACGTGGTGGAGTCACGTATACGGGGCCGAGTATTTGGATAAGGAAGTCTACACAAATTGAAGAGTGAAATGGAAATATTTAATTTAATTAAATAAAGTATTTATTTAATTATTTATATATTTTATAAATAAAGACACTCTTTATTTATATTATATATATTTATTTAAATATTACTTTTACATTAAATATTTCCAAATGCATGCTTGGCACATGACTTTGAAGAAAAGATTTGAGTGGACAAGAGTAAAAGGTGGAAAAACAAAAAGCAACCCCTTTTTCTATATACAAAAAGAATCCAAGTCTTTATCTTAAGTAAGAATTCGGATGAGAAAGAAAAGGGTAGAGAGAGAGAAATTATTCTCTCCCCCATGGCCGAACTAATACTTTAATATTTTGGGGCCATGATTTTCTTTATCACACCACTCCTCTATCTTTCTATTGTAAACACTTGCTAAATCTTGTATAGAAGATAGGGCTGATTTTTGTCTCCTAGATCTACAAAATGTAATAGTTTTAGAGGAGACAAAAATCACTTCTTTGTTGTGTTCTTGAGCTTCTGTTCTTGAACTTGTTTGTAGCATCTACCCCACTTCAATGAATATAAAGTTATATTCTTGGATCTTGTTGTGTTGTGTGTTTTGGATGATTTACCGTTCATTATCTTGGTTATTTTAATGGTGTTCTTGAGGTTGAAGAAGATGATGAACAGTACCCGGGTTTGAACAAAAGTAATTTTTATGTTGTCCCAAAAATATTAAAAGTCATAATTTTAATTTGGGAATCGTATTCACCCCCCCTCTACGATCTCCGAGACCCAACAATTGGTATCAGAGCCACTCGATTGACATACAAATCGATTGGACCTATTTTTATGTTTGAGATTAAAGAGGGTACGATTGGTTCACTGGGCATCCAGAATTTTTTTGAAGCTCGGAATTTTTCTAAGTACAAAATGTTCTAGATGGCCAAGTAGAACATTCCTATGTAGAATATTCGAGATAGATATTCTAGATGGCCAAGTAGAACATTTCTATGTAGAAATTCTACTTAATGTTCTAGATAGAACCTAAGTAAAAATTCAGGAGTTAGAAATATTTTTTAAGTCAGAAGTTCTACTTAATGTTCTAGATAGAGCCTAAGTAGAACATTTCTATGTAGAAATTCTACTTAATGTTCTAGATAGAACCTAAGTAGAAATTCTGGAGTTAGAAATATTTTCTAAGTCAGAAGTTCTACTTAATGTTCTAGATAGAGCCTAAGTAGAACATTTCTATGTAGAAATTCTACTTAATGTTCTAGATAGAACCTAAGTAGAAATTCTGGAGTTAGAAATATTTTCTAAGTCAGAAGTTCTACTTAATGTTCTAGATAGAGCCTAAGTAGAACATTTCTATGTAGAAATTCTACTTAATGTTCTAGATAGAACCTAAGTAGAAATTCTGGAGTTAGAAATATTTTCTAAGTCAGAAGTTCTACTTAATGTTCTAGATAGAGCCTAAGTAGAACATTTCTATGTAGAAGTTCTACTTAATGTTCTAGATAGAGCCTAAGTAGAACATTTCTATGTAGAAATTCTACTTAATGTTCTAGATAGAACCTAAGTAGAAATTTTGGAGTTAAAAATATTTTCTAAGTCAGAAGTTCTACTTAATGTTCTAGATAGAGCCTAAGTAGAACATTTCTATGTAGAAATTCTACTTAATGTTCTAGATAGAACCTAAGTAGAAATTCTGGAGTTAGAAATATTTTCTAAGTCAGAAGTTCTACTTAATGTTCTAGATAGAGCCTAAGTAGAACATTTCTATGTAGAAATTCTACTTAATGTTCTAGATAGAGTCTATGTAGAACATTCCTATGTAGAAGTTCTACTTGGTGTTCGAGATAGTCTATGTAGAACATTCCAATGTAGAAGTTCTACTTAGAGGGCTGTTTCAACATGACACATGGCTACATAGCTTAACTTTTATTTAAAACAAAAATTGTTTTTCTCTCAAATTGTTTTTAGTTTAATAATTAATTTAATAATTAAATTTGAATTTAATTATATAAAATATTTTGAAAATAATTTTTAAATTTAAATAATTTATTTTTCAAGTTTATCTTACATCTTGGAAAATATTTTATTTTCTTTTAAATTTTAGAGTCAAATATTTTATATTTTTAATATTCTTAGTTAAGAATTTTATTAATTTGAAAACTAAAATTAATCTTAAAATCCAATTTAATTTCTTTTGAGTTTAATATTCTTAAAAGTATTTTGAGAATTATTTTTGAGGTTTAATAATTTATTTTTCATAAAACCTTAATTATAAATTTTATAAAACTCTTTGGAAAATATTTTTGGATTGAAATAATTTATTTTCATGAACATTTTAAATGTTTTGAGAATTTAGTATTTCTATTTCAAAATTATGTTTTCGAGTTGTTTTATTCTAATTATAATTTAAGCTTGGAAGTTTTAATTATAAATCTCATAAAACTTTTTGGAAAATCATTTTGGTTGAAATAATTTATTTTCAAGAATATCTAAGATGACTTGAAAATTTATTATTTTTATATCAAACTTATATTTTCAATCTGTTTTATTTTAATTATAATTGAAACTGTTTTGGATTATAAATTCTATAAAATTCTTTGGAAATTAATTTTGATTTGAAATAATTTCTTTTTCAGGATTATTTAATATACCTTGAAAATTTTGTTATCTCTATATCAAAACTTTCTTTTCGAATTTTATTTTATTTATAATTTGAAATTGAGAAATTTATTATTATTTATCAAAAATGCATTTTCAATTTATTTTGATTATTTAAATTCCAAAAAAAAAATTAAATACTTCTGTTTGAACAAAATGTTTTATGAAACGAAACAACAGGAGTTGATTCTTCGTTCGTTGAGGACAAACTAACTGACTGAAGAACATTCTAATGGAGTTGAGACCTGATCTTACCATTGGAGATGTATTTCTACATCGGTCTACTCAGTGGATCATTTGGTTATTGAAAGGGGATTAGTTCATTTAGGGAAGAGTCTTCGATCAGTGGTTTTCGAATCAATATCTGAAGAATTTGGGATTTTGAAAAGGAATTCAGTTTATCGGTCAAAGAACCAAAACAACAATTGAAGATTTGGTTAAAGGACATCAGGGGCAGAAATACAAGGTTTGATTATCACTGACATATGATAATCAAGGAGTTATTGCTACACATACAAAGAAGAGTGATCTTTTCAAGCAGAACATGAGACATTCTATGTCGGGGTCTTTAAGCAGAACAATCAGGTATCAATTTGGGTTGAAGCAGGAACATCATTGGTTATTGAGGTCAAATGCAAGGATACTTCCATGAGTGTCAGTAGAATGGAAATTGATTTGGATCAATTGATTATCACTCGAGATGGAATGCTAAGCATCACTCAGGTATACTTTCTAACTAGTTTATACTTGTTTGATTCAATTATAGAGTATTAAGTGCTGAACTGCATTATATTATAAGTTTGATGTAATGCATGTCTCACCTTGATTTCTATATAAATTAGATAACTTATGCTAGTTTGTTAGTGTTGCTTGTTTTTCAGTATTTGACTTCATGATTAGATCTTGTGTGATTTAATGCTTGATTTACGATAATTGATCATGTTAGCATATAGAGTCTTAGGTATTTGTAGGGGTACATTTACCGGAAAGAGTATTTGCTGCATGCTAAGTGCCTTGATGTTTACATTGTCTATAATCTGTTTATACTCGCATGGTTGTATTAAATGGTATATCTGATCATGTGCTTGTTAAGATGAGTTTGTTTCTAATTTGGGAATTGCCTAGGGGTTAGTACAATAAACCATGAATTAAATTTTTAAATTTAAATTGACTCAGGTAATTAGAGATAATATAATGTTAAAGTGAACAAAGGTGATTTAGAAGAATTAGGAATCTGAGTGATTGATTCTTCTATGACTACATATATGTACGACATGATTCTTATAGACTGCTAGTCCACCTTAAGTTAGGTTGGGATCACTGAACTCATAGCCAAGACTACTTATTGAGGCTGACATAGATGAGGAGTGATCAGTCAGATAAGAATGAGCATGTTGAACTTGAATGCTTTGTTGTTAACTATGTTTAAAAATATCTCTAACCCTTGGACTCAATCAAATTGAGGACCACGTGTCTTAATCATTTGTGAATGCAGAGTATCTTTCAACATGTACAAGTTATATATCTCTGACATTTTCATGTTCGAGGCATGTAACTACTTTTGCTTTGGTATTCAAATGGTTAAGAAAGGTTACCTATTTTTCTTGAATGATCTGAAGCACAATATTAAGGAAGACCTAGGGAATTCTTTGCGAAGGGTTTCCTAATATCAGTTCGAGGATGAACAGTATTGATCGGGGTCAAGAGAAATAGAAGCTCACTCTACTAGAAGTGAGGTTATTGCTGACACGAAATGTAATGCTTATGATGAAGTCAACTATTCGTTGAAGTTTATCAGAATGGAGTTAGCTGCAACAACAAGTGATGCTCTCACACTTGGTTTATCAACTAATACTTGGTTTATCAAGATAACGGATTCGACGGTAAAGATGAAGTTGGTGAGAAATGACTACTTCTAATTAAATTCTTTTAAGAAGGACATTAGTGAAGTATGTCAGTTGAAGGGAAGTCAAGTCAAAGGCTACCCTGTTTAGTTTTGGTGTTTGTTCGTGAATTCGATAGATGAAGCATCTCAGTGATTAATCACATTCAAAGGATTAGGCAGATTGCTGTAAGAACACTTTGAGGGTAGGTAATGGAATTTGTTGACGAACGAAGTTCTATGTTATGTCTGCACAGAAAGGAGTATTCTAGAGTAAAGTTCAGTTTCCGGACTTCATGACCAAATGGAGGAGTTGATAGGGAAATCCAGACCTTGAGTGGAATTACAAGGATAATGGATAGAGTTAAGGTTTCCTATTCACTACGGCTGAATCTATTGACACAGCAAGTCTAATCAGCAAATGTAAAGAGAAGACATCAAGTAAGATTAATCATGCCTGAAGTCACATGGTGTGATGAAAGGCTATCTTATTTGGAGTTAAAAGCTTACACAGAGTCTGTGATTGATTTAAGATGATCTAGATGGAGTGAACATCATCATCAAGCTTCCTATCATTCATTTAATTTTAGCTCTGAATTTCTAAAGGTTGACATCCTGTTTAGGGCTCAAGATCAGATGACACCAGATGAAGAAAAGCTGCAAGCAGCATCACAGGGGGAGCATCAGTAAGTTGGATCAACTAGTCGTGTTTGATGCTCAAAGGCTAGTAGTGCTCATTGAGTAAGAGTTGAGATTGTTAGGAGCACTGAGTGATCCAGATTGAGTGATTGCATATTAGAAAGGAAATTGTCAATTTAAAAATAATGCAAGATGATCTCAATCATATTTGAAGAAGACTACTCTACCCACTGAAAATCTAAGGAAACATTAAGGACACATCTGTCATGACAAAGGGTTTTGTGTAACAACATTTCCTAGAGTCAGTTCTTGATGAATCTGGGTAGTAGAGTAGTGATTGGTAGTGCCGTGCATGTATAAGAGTATTTCATTAGTTTTTCTGAGTGAATTCAATGAAGATTGAAGATGCACTAACTAATCAAGATTGAGTAGGGTTCGAATCAAGGAACTAACTCAATTGAACCAGAGGCAGATACACTTAGCACAAGGAATCAACCCACATGAAGACTTGGTATTGATACAGAAGCTGAAGGGTAGTTCGGAGTTTTTGAAGGTTCTACTCTGCTAGTGTGAAGACTACTGGTTTCTAGAGTGCTGAGTTTAGTAAAGCTGCTGCCAAGACCAATATCTACAAGAAAATATTTGGGTGCTGAAGGTAATGCAGTTTCCGTCTAGATGAGCGTGGTATTGTTTCGAGGGACAATGTTAACTGGTAGCTGAAAAGTTATTCTTGTCTAAAAGGAGTAAACGTTCAATCTCGAAAGGAGTAAACGTTCGATCTCTAGGGCAAAGAGGAGTAATTGTTCATTCAACGATCATACACCAGTAAAATCTCTATTGACTAAGGTATGTCACTCTAGTCTAATGTTGATTTATTTAAATGTAAAGTTTATAGAGAGTGTTCATGCTATTTAGATGTCTACGATCTCTAGGAACTGATTAATGTTTGGCGTGTGACCACCCGGGACTCAATATTATCATTATGAGATTACCTATGATCACCCGGGACCTAGGGACCTAACATTGTAGCATCTCTTTGTATAGTCAATTTATATCCAGGATCTCGTACTTTGTGCTGTAATATGTTATTCATGCTATATGTATCAAATGTTTCAGCATAAGTATTTGTATATATTAATTAATTGTAATTTTATTTACTTTTAATTGTTTAATGCTAATATTAATGGAACCACTTAATATGTAGTTTAAGTGATGTAATTCATATCTTTTGTAAAATCCATTAATATTAGTTGTCATTCTTTTGATATTAGTGATGTCACTTAGAATTTCTGCACTAAGTGACAAAAAGATTATTTCAAAAACACTGATATTGAAAGTAATTTACTACCTCGCGAGGGGTTGTCAAAGATCATAAATTTTAGTATTAATATTTAAAGGTATTTGATCTCTGATGCAATTAGTACCTCGAGCTTACATACATTCTGATTGTCATGAGTATTTTCAATATGCTTATGTGATAATTGTTGAGATGTAGTGTAAGAAGTTAAATGCTGTCATTCGGTCAATGTATGTTCAGTGTTTAGCGGATGCTTATGTTTTATGCTTTCGAATTACGATGATCTATATTGCAATATGTGTTTGTTTCAAGCGACAAATGGTAATTGTCTAGCATAATGTAAGTATCTTATGTGCTTTATTGTTTTGTAGTAAGATATATTTTATTACAAAATGATTGAATGATGTTAGTACTTTTGAATATCTTGTCATTCATATCTTTGATAATTCATTAGTATTAACATATGTTTTTCATTCTTTAGAACTTGAATGCATAAAGAAATTTCTTGTCTATTTCTTGTGAAAAATGTTTTATCTAAACATGCATTCATTTGCCAGAGAATGAAAAACCACTAAAAGTTTTCTTTGAAAGAGAACATTTCTTGAGGATTATCTTTCTATTTCAAAATCATATATCCTCTCTCTCTCTCTCTAAATGTTCTGTAATGAAAATTGTTTTCTCTCTCCACGATTTGTTTAAATAAAGTTACTTGATAACTTGTAACTGATGTTGCATGGTATCAGGCTATTTTATTTGAGTAAATTGTTTTGATCTTGAGGTATCAACCATTGGTAAAACATTTTTCAAAACTCTTGTTAATGTCTGTTTCACATTGACCTGTAGTATTGAAACAATGGTTGTTTGCTTTGGGATTAGTGCCTTGGACTGTATGACTAAAGCATTCATTTGATTTTTTTTATTTTAAGTCGGAGATAATATCCGATAAGAATGAATTGCAAAACAATTTCTGAAAACATACAGTGAGCAAGATGAAATAGATTTGAGTTATTAATCAAAATGTTTTTGTTAAAAGAGTTGAATTTCAATTGGATATTTGTCTAAGAGAAATTCAAAAGAACACTTTTGTTAATCTGTTAAATTTTTTTTCAAAATTGTGAGTTTATGAAATTTGGCTTAATATTCTTTTACCTATTCTTTATTAATTCCCACATTTTAGCTCTGGTGCATTGTTTCTTGAGGACACATTGCTCCGATGCTATATTTCTTAGAAGGAATAGAGAATAAGTTTAATCATACTCTACCAAATTTTATATAGCTCTGATCAACTCTATCTATTTAGCCGTAATGGCTTGGCCTAAGTGGCTATAGGGGAAGGTCAAGAAGTTGAATAATCCATCAATTTCTAACCAAGGCCTTAGTACCAAACACTATCATTCTAATTCAAACTTTCAACCCTTGGTGATATAAGGAACTTATGTTAGTTAGAGGTTGATAAGGGAGAAACTGCACTTGATGCAGCAAATAAGGATGAAGTCGGAAGTGCACCCACAGCTCTACCTCTAGAGAAGAAAAGAAGTATACAAATTGAGGGTGATTTCATTGAAAATTCGCTCGTCAGCCAGAGCACCTTGTAATGAGTCAAGCACACCAAAAGCATTCACGCTGATGGTAATCCTAAAGTTTTTGCTTCTAAGGGATGTTATAGGACCTAACAGTTCTCTAGCCTCTCTTGGGACTAACAATTGTGAGGACACATTGCAAGAAGTGCACATTATGAGGTATAGGTAAAACCCCTAAACTTCTTTGTTTACTATTCATGGTGAATGAAGTTGTTGAGCCACCTTCACAAGCGTTTGAGGGAAACTTGGATTTCTTGCCATATATTAGAATCCTTGCCAACCTTCCTAGGAAGAACAGTCCTAGTTCCCTAACGGGATTTCACATCCGCAGAGCAATCTGTTGATGTTGAGAGGCAATCACTAACAGTTTTCCATGACTGAAAATAATGAGTTAATTCATCTTCACAGGTGATTGAGAAAGATGTTGTACATGTCTACTCTCCCAGGAATTCAAATTCTGGAATATATGGATCGCTCAAAACTTAAAGGCATATCACCGTCAACGATCTAGTGCATGGATTTGCATATGGGGAGTCGGTTGATGCTTAGATAGCTGCTAGTACGCATACCACATTCAACGATCCAGTGCATGAATTTGCATATGGGGAGATTGTTGATGCTGAAAGTAGCTGAGCAACAACTCGTAGACTATGATTCAGTTGGTTTACCAATTTGATGAGTCTTTTGAGGATCAGGGTGCTGGGATTTCAGTCACTCCTGGAATGGAGGAGATTCCAATTTCAGAAGGGTTATTCCCCGACGACGAGCCACGTGTGCATGGATTTGTTCATGGTGAGTTGGGTGACGGCCTAACTGAAACCCTGTCTGAGATTCCATCTCAGAACCTAGATCTTTAGTGATCGACAACATGCTACAGTCAACGATCCATAATATCTTGGTGAGACTAGCATGGATTTACTTGCAGGTACAAATTGCTATAAATGGAATGAGTGCAAGTAAGGGAGAGAAACACTTGAGTGAAGTGAGGGAGTGATACACTTGAGTGATAGAAATAGGGAGAGAAATGAGTGGAACACTTACGCTTGAAAGTGTAAACACCAACAGAACGTAGTAGAAGTGAGGAAACCATAGACCAAACACTAACCTTGCTACTATGCTTGAATCTTGTTACTGAATTTTCTAGCCCTGAAATGTTGAAGAGATTCTTTTCTGGAAGACAAGTTGAAGAAGAGTCTAGCTGAAGCTTAGTAGGAATGTCCAAACTATTACCTTTGGGTCTATTAATTCATGTTGTTCTCAATCTCAAAGGGGGAGACATTAATTTTTAGGCCTAAGGAGGATTTTATGTTCAATTGGAGGAGAGTTTCTTATTCGATTGGATGTAGATGATACTTTTATTGTTTTAAAGGATATTCTCAACTAAGGGGGAGAATTTGGTGATACAAGAAACGAGATCTACAAGAAACGAGATCTTTCAATCCTATCTTGTGGAGGTTACTTAGAGGATATCTAAAGACAAGGGTGGATTGGAGCTTGCATGAACTAAGGGGGAGAATTAGATAAAATTGAAACCTTAGTGATGCAATGGAGAAATTACTAAGGGGGAGTTTCTTAGTAATTGGTTGGAGCCTAATCCCTAAAGGTGTTGTAGATTTAACTGATTTTTCGTCTGAAGTGGAGAAGTTACTTTTTGTCAATTGGGAAGAAGTTACTTGTCGTACTAAGGGGAGAAGTTATGGAGAATCTTATCATCTTGGTTTGCAGTGCTATATCTTATTCTGAAAAGATATCTAAGGGATTTTGCTCTATTTGTTTGAAGATCTGTCATTGGAACATTCTTAGGAGAGGTTCGACAGAAGAATTCTTTCTAGCACGATCAATGAATGAAAATGAAGATTTCTTTGAAGAGTATCAACTCAGGGGGAGTTTTTGCTAAGTAGAAGTTTTCTGGGTAAAGAAGAATGTGAAGGAGATTTTCAAGGGGCATCTGAGAAGTGTCCAAGTGTGTTCTATTTCTTGTTTCAGTGATAGATGAAGTCAGTGGAATAGTGTAGGGAAGAAAGAAAAATATGTTTCCTGGAAATAGAACATCCTGAAGAAAAAGAGGAAGTGACTTTCATTCCAAGAGAGAACAACCTTAAGGGGAGAATGAGTTGACCTCTTATGGGGAACATAGAGAGCTGTATGTTCTAGTTCGAATTGCAAGATGAACAAGAATGATTGTTCAGAAGTCTTTACTAATAATTTGTTTCTTTATTGAAAGAACCCCATCTTTGAAGAACATTGAAGTGGAGAAAGCTAAAGGAAAATGAAATTCAGAAATTCATCATTCATTTTCAGCAACTCAGGAAATCTGGATTTAACTGATTATATCTTTCCAGAACCTTTTGTATATTATTTTCATGTCCAATACTTTAATTGTTTCTTGTATGTTAGTTGAGTTATCCTCTAGTAGTTAATTTTATTTAATTGCTTTTGGAGGAGATTGTAAAGGGAAATAGTATTTGATTGCTATTACATATCAACCAAATAGGGGGAGATTGAAAGGGGAGATAGGAGTGAAGGGAAGTAACTCACTGCACTTTCATGTGTACTAGAAATGCTAAATGTAATCTCTATGTAATGGTTGATGATAACTCAACAATAGAACATGACATGTAATAATATGCAGGTGCACAGAAATCTTGGATCACAGAGTTCAGTTAAGACAAAGTATCAAAGGATCATCTACAGACTTGAAGCCCACTGGAAGAAGTTCATTAACATGTTCAGGCCTCAGTGGAGAATAAAAGATGTTGACATCTATTCAAGGATATGGAAGCTACAGAAGATTGTCTTAGTCTATGAAGATTTTAGTGCATTATAATCGAAGCAACAAGTAAGGTTTGCAAAGAAGAATGTGGAATCATGTTCGGAATCAAGAGCCCCTATCAAGACTAGTCACTTATGAACCAGACCGTTGCATCAAGTGTCAGGACATTGGAGGCAAGCTCTCGTCGGTTAATATGGTTTTAATCATTCTAAAGTTGTTGGTTTTCTTGAGTCAAGTGGAGGATCAACAAAGGTGGTAAATCAGTGTTGGAGAAATGCCAACCTAATGGATAAGGGACAGTCGACACAACCTGATTGGATCTTACTAAAGCTTCCCAGATTAGAAGGCCAAATACTTGGACGTGGTGGAGTCACGTATACGAGGCCGAGTATTTGGATAAGGAAGTCTACACAAATTGAAGAGTGAAATGGAAATATTTAATTTAATTAAATAAAGTATTTATTTAATTATTTATATATTTTATAAATAAAGACACTCTTTATTTATATTATATATATTTATTTAAATATTACTTTTACATTAAATATTTCCAAATGCATGCTTGGCACATGACTTTGAAGAAAAGATTTGAGTGGACAAGAGTAAAAGGTGGAAAAACAAAAAGCAACCCCTTTTTCTATATACAAAAAGAATCCAAGTCTTTATCTTAAGTAAGAATTCGGATGAGAAAGAAAAGGGTAGAGAGAGAGAAATTATTCTCTCCCCCATGGCCGAACTAATACTTTAATATTTTGGGGCCATGATTTTCTTTATCACACCACTCCTCTATCTTTCTATTGTAAACACTTGCTAAATCTTGTATAGAAAATAGGGCTGATTTTTGTCTCCTAGATCTACAAAATGTAATAGTTTTAGAGGAGACAAAAATCACTTCTTTGTTGTGTTCTTGAGCTTATGTTCTTGAACTTGTTTGTAGCATCTACCCCACTTCAATGAATATAAAGTTATATTCTTGGATCTTGTTGTGTTGTGTGTTTTGGATGATTTACCGTTCATTATCTTGGTTATTTTAATGGTGTTCTTGAGGTTGAAGAAGATGATGAACAGTACCCGGGTTTGAACCAAAGTAATTTTTATGTTGTCCCAAAAATATTAAAAGTCATAATTTTAATTTGGGAATCGTATTCACCCCCCCTCTACGATCTCCGGGACCCAACAATTGGTATCAGAGCCACTCGATTGACATACAAATCGATTGGACCTATTTTTATGTTTGAGATTAAAGAGGGTACGATTGGTTCACTGGGCATCCAGAATTTTTTTGAAGCTCGGAATTTTTCTAAGTACAAAATGTTCTAGATGGCCAAGTAGAACATTCCTATGTAGAATATTCGAGATAGATATTCTAGATGGCCAAGTAGAACATTTCTATGTAGAAATTCTACTTAATGTTCTAGATAGAACCTAAGTAGAAATTCTGGAGTTAGAAATATTTTCTAAGTCAGAAGTTCTACTTAATGTTCTAGATAGAGCCTAAGTAGAACATTTCTATGTAGAAATTCTACTTAATGTTCTAGATAGAACCTAAGTAGAAATTCTCTTTGTAGTGCAATATCTAGTTCTTCTTGAACTTTTTCTTGATGTTTCATCTCTTTAACACCAACAACTATTTCTTTGGACAATAGTTTGTGAAAGGGGAGATAGGAGTGAAGGGAAGTAACTCACTGCACTTTCATGTGTACTAGAAATGCTAAATGTAATCTCTATGTAATGGTTGATGATAACTCAACAATAGAACAGGACATGTAATAATATGCAGGTGCACAGAAATCTTGGATCACAGAGTTCAGTTAAGACAAAGTATCAAAGGATCATCTACAGACTTGAAGCCCACTGGAAGAAGTTCATTAACATGTTCAGGCCTCAGTGGAGAATAAAAGATGTTGACATCTATTCAAGGATGTGGAAGCTACAGAAGATTGTCTTAGTCTATGAAGATTTTAGTGCATTACAATCGAAGCAACAAGTAAGGTTTGCAAAGAAGAATGTGGAATCATGTTCGGAATCAAGAGCCCCTATCAAGACTAGTCACTTATGAACCAGACCATTGCATCAAGTGTCAGGACATTGGAGGCAAGCTCTCATCGGTTAATATGGTTTTAATCATTCTAAAGTTGTTGGTTTTCTTGAGTCAAGTGGAGGATCAACAAAGGTGGTAAATCAGTGTTGGAGAAATGCCAACCTAATGGATAAGGGATAGTCGGCACAACCTGATTGGATCTTACTAAAGCTTCACAGATTAGAAGGCCAAATACTTGGACGTGGTGGAGTCACGTATACGGGGCCGAGTATTTGGATAAGGAAGTCTACACAAATTGAAGAGTGGAATGGAAATATTTAATTTAATTAAATAAAGTATTTATTTAATTATTTATATATTTTATAAATAAAGACACTCTTTATTTATACTATATATATTTATTTAAATATTACTTTTACATTAAATATTTCCAAATGCTTGCTTGGCACATGACTTTGAAGAAAAGATTTGAGTGGACAAGAGTAAAAGGTGGAAAAGCAAAAAGCAACCCCTTTTTCTATATACAAAAAGAATCCAAGTCTTTATCTTAAGTAAGAATTCGGATTAGAAAGAAAAGGGGAGAGAGAGAGAAATTATTCTCTCCCCCATGGCCGAACTAATACTTTAATATTTTGGGGCCATGATTTTCTTTATCACACCACTCCTCTATCTTTCTATTGTAAACACTTGCTAAATCTTGTATAGAAGATAAGGCTGATTTTTGTCTCCTAGATCTACAAAATGTAATAGTTTTAGAGGAGACAAAAATCACTTCTTTGTTGTGTTCTTGAGCTTATGTTCTTGAACTTGTTTGTAGCATCTACCCCACTTCAATGAATATAAAGTTATATTCTTTGATCTTGTTGTGTTGTGTGTTTTGGATGATTTACCGTTCATTATCTTGGTTATTTTAATGGTGTTCTTGAGGTTGAAGAAGATGATGAACAGTACCCGGGTTTGAACCAAAGTAATTTTTATGTTGTCCCAAAAATATTAAAAGTCATAATTTTAATTTGGGAATCGTATTCACCCCCCCTCTACGATCTCCGGGACCCAACAGTTTGTCTTCCCCACCTATGATAGACTCCTTTTTTTTTCCATATTCAATTATAATTCCTTTCCCTTTTCTATCACCAGGTTGTGAACTACTTTCATCCAACCTTATTTCTCCTAACTTAACAGCTTCAAAAATTTCTGGCATTAGAGTGACTGGCTTCTCTGCATCAATAACTTTGTTCTTACTTGCTATTGCATCAAATTCTTGACTAATTGTCTGAGCCAATTCTCTCTTTGGATCTTTCTTAGAAATAACATTGTCAGATGCCTTGACTATAGTTGCTACCTCCCTCCTTAACTCCTCATCATTCTCCCCCTTATTTTATCAGCACCTGATTCTTGCTCCAGAGATTCAGAAATTAAGGGAGTTTCCAGAAGTCTGCTTATTGGATCAAATTAAGCCTACCATAAGAATTTATTTGTCTTGTTGAAACACATATATTGTTTCTATATTAGGATGAGTATTTAGTATGACCTAATTTATTTTAAGATAGAAGCATGTTTCTACTATGAAACCAATATATAAATATTGAGTCAAGAATAAAAATCGGTAGAAGATTCAAGTCTGAATCAAGCATCAAATCAATGAAGACTCCATCAAAATAAACATTGCAGTGGAAAATGTTCTAAGGCAAATTCTTGATAGAGGAGTCATCCTGATAGAGAAGTCACAGATGTGAAGCTTAAAGAAGTCAGAAATGAACCTGGTAGAGAAGTCTCAAACTTCTAAATGGATGAGTATTCAGTTGGGTGCATTCGAGAAGTCAAGTAATGAAGCACTTATTCGAGAAGTCCATGAGTGATCAATTCGAGAAGTACCCTATTGAGTCATTCGAGAAGTATGTGTAGTCAACTCACTCGAGAAGTTCACTCACTCGAGAAGTCTAACTCACTCGAGAAGACTAGCTCATTTAAGAATTCTATTCTGATCGGGAAGTAATCATGTGAAGAATGCAGTCGAGAAGTCTAGGCATTCGAGAAGTGAGTATACATGAAGATCTAATTGAGAAGTCAATGAAGTACCTAATTGAGAAGTCTAATACCATGACTTCTCGAAGCTGATTCAAGTGAGTATTCGACTGATTCAAGAGGTTGTTTTCAAGGAGAATTGCAGAAGAACAAGACAAGTCTGTTGAAGCTCTATCATAACAGGATCAGTCAAACCTGGAATGATAGAGACAAGTCTACAATGAAGTTTAGAAGAAGAACAAGACGAATGACAGAAAGGATAAGGCTGGAAGCAAAAGGACTGTCATGGTTTGTGTTAGCTAGAAATAGATAGTAGTCAAATATAAAATTGTTTTTGTCTATTTCTAGTTTTAACTTAACTAACTAGTGAATGCATATGCCAAAAGACATGTTGTCTATATAGCAATTGCACAGTCTCATTAATTAAGTAGTGCTGAATATTTTTATCAAGTATTCATATCTTGTTTCTACTTCCAAGAACAAGAAGTTGAAATTCACTTTGAATTTCAAATTGTACTTGATTCATTCTAACACACAATTAAATTGAAAGTTAATTCACTGTGTTCTTACATTTCCGCATTTGTATTTAAGTAAACAACTGTGAATTGACAAAGCTACAAACACTATCAAACAGTTCATCAAAATTAAAGAAGTGAAAATAAAAAGAAAAAGAATTTGAAGTTATACATTTACCCCTGTAAACTTCTATAACTCTAATTCCTAACAAGTGGTATTAGAGCCAAGACTGTTAACATACATACAGTTTGAAGATCAAAACGAGTTCTCAGAAGTTGAGCAATATAAAGATTTCTCCTTTTGAAAGAGAAAACTACAACCTATGGAAAAAGAAGATGTTAATGTTCATAAGGGCTGCCAACTCCATGTATGCAAAAATCTTGAAGAATGACCCCTTTATGCCAGTAACATTGGCTTACATAGTTGAAGAAAAATGCTAGGATGACACAGACGAAGATGATGATGAGGAATATGGAAATTTGGCTCTCACGGCTAACTCATATGATGGAGTATCATCCTCAAACACTCAGGTACTTTCATTAGTCTCACTTGATATGTCAAACTCTCAGTATAAGAAAACTGTTGAAGAATTGAGCATTGAAATGTTTAATATTCACACTAGTATGACTGTTGCATATGAGGAAATTGCTAGATTGCTAAAGGCTAAAGATGAATTGACTACTAAGAATGAGACCTTAGAATTGTCCTTGATAAATCTGGAAAACTTGAAGCAAGAGAATGAGTATCTCAAGAATAAAGTCACTTGCCTAGAATAGATTGAAAAGGTCCTAAGAGATCAAATCTCTGAGAATGAATTGAAGATAAAAGCCTATCTCAACTCATCTGTGACACTACAAGAGTTTCATGAGAAACACCAAGAGAATTCTAAAGTTGGAGTTGGGTTTGACTATGACACTCTTAAGAAGAAAAAGTCTATGTCACAATGCTCCTAGGAAGATTTGTAAAAACTATGGATCAAAAAATCACCTTACACATGTGTGCAAGAAACCTGTTGTTAATAATGTTGAATTTGCATGTAGCTATGTGAAACCTTTGATGCATGATAATCATAAATTTTGTGACAATTTTGATTGTATGTCATGCAACTTGAATGTCATGAATACTTTCTTTAGACTAAGGAAACAACTTGGTGAAGGATGTATTAGTCAAAATCAAGATAACAAAACTGCTAGGCCTAAGTCTGCTAGTCTAGTTAAAGGAAGAAAACACTCCATGTCACCTAGAAATGCATCTAGCTCTAGAAGTACCAATCAAGCTAAAAATCAAAATCATAAAAATGAAAGTATGCATGATCAAGTGACTTAGACTGTTAAAAACAAGAATGACATTCATGTGACTAAGTATAAAGGACCCAACTTTGTTTGGGTACCAAAGAAAACTTGATTTATTTACATTTGCAGGACATATGTAAAAAGATCATGTGGATCTTGGATAGTGGATGTTCAAGGCATATGACCAGTGATAAAGCCCTGTTGTCACAATTCAAAGATGATGTTGGCCCAATGGTAACCTTTAGAGACAACAACATTGGTTGCACTATGGTATATGGCAAATTGATTCATGAAAATGTTGTCATTGAAGATGTAGCTTTAGTCAGTGGTTTAAAGCACAATCTACTCAGCATCACCCAATTCTGTAATAAAGATTTAAAGATGGAGTTTGACAAGGAATTGTGTCACATATCTCACAGAAAGACCAAAGAAGTTGTTCTACAAGGAGTGAGAAAATGAAGCTTGTTTGTATCAGATTTGGACTCTGTAAACAAGGAGATAATTTGTTGTTTCTATACCAAGGCCTCAGAAAAAGAAAGTTTGCTTTGGCACAAGAGACTGTCTCCCTTAAACTTTAAGAACATTAATTTTCTAGTCAAAAGAGAATTAGTGAAGAACCTGTCCTCATTTAAATTCTGCATAGAAGGATTGTGTGAGGCATGTCAAAAGGGAAAGATGAGGAGGTCAAGTCACAGAATTAAAGAATTCACCTCAATCACCAAACCACTGTAATTGATTCACATGGACCTGTTTGGACCAGTAAATGTCATGTCCATGTCCAAGAAAAGATATGCACTTGTCATGGTTGATCACTTCTCCAAATATACTTGGGTTGAATTCTTGCATTCAAAAGATGAAGCTCCTGCAGTTATTATTGAAAACTTGAGAAGATTGGACAAAGGCCCTACACCTATTATAGCCATAAGAAGTGATAATGGAACATAATTCAAAAATGCTATATTAAGTGAATTCTGTAAATAAAATGGAATCACTCACCAATTCTCAGCTCCAAGAACTCCACAACAAAATGGATTTGTTGAGAGAAAGAATGGGACTCTGATTGAAGCTACAAGAACTATGTTAGTAGATTAAAATCTTCCAACCAGTTTTTGGGCTGAAACTATCAAGACTGCATGCTATACTCATAACAGAACACTCATTATAAAACCAGTTGGAAAAACTCCTTACCACATCATGACAAATAGAAGACCATCTGTGAAGTACATACATGTGTTTGGAACAAAGTTCTTTATTCTCAAGGATAATTTTGACCATCTTGGAAAGTTTGAAGCCAAGGTATATGGAGGAATATTTGTGGGATACTTTTTAGACAAAATTGTCTACAGAGTATATGTGATTGATCAACAGAAGGTGATGGAAAGTATAAATGTGACATTTGATGACTTCAAGTTTCCTACAATGAACTTATAAGGTGAGAACTGTGAAGCACTGAGATTTGAAAATGAAATGGAGCCTGGAAAATTTGCAACTGAAAATATTGCCAACATTCATGAAGATTCACATGTAGACATCTCATATGAAACAACTGTAGAAAAAGAAAATGATAATTTTAGCCACATTCAGCTTGAGCCACACAACCCTAGTATCAACTGAAGGGGAACTTCTCAAAGGTCTGCAATAAATGGCACCAACTTCAATCAGGAAGAAATATATTCAAGTGATAGAGATGTAGATCATCAAACTAAATGGAATAGAGCTCATACAGCTGACCAAATCATTGGAAATCCTGATGAAGGTGTGAGGATAAGGAGAATAACTATGACTGACTGCTTATTTGCTTGCTTTTTGTCTCAAATTGAGCCAGAAAGAATTGAAGAATCCATGTTGGATCCAGACTGGATAATTACCATGCAAGAGGAATTGAATCAATTTGTGAGAAATAATGTTTAGAAATTAGTGGCACCTCCAAAAGATAGATCAGTAATTGGCACTAAGTGAGTCTACATGAACAAAATGGATGAACATAGAATTGTGATAAGAAACAAGGCAAGGTTGGTTGCAAAAGGCTACTCGCAAGAAGAAGGCATTGACTATGATGAGACTTTCCTGTTGCAAGACTAATAGCCATTAGAATTTTTCTAGCCTTTGCAGCACACTCAAACTTCAAGGTCTATCAAATGAATGTCAAAAGTGCATTTATTATTGGTGAATTAGAAGAAGAAGTGTATGTGCAACAACCACCTGGTTTTGAGGATTCCAATTTTCCAGATTTTGTTTACAGACTCATCAAGGCATTGTATGGACTAAAAACCAACCCCTAGAGCATGGTATGACACTCTATCAAAATTTCTTCTGGATAATCAATTCACTAGATAAATAATTGACAAAACTCTTTTCTACAAAAAGCATGGTGAGGATATCATTCTGGTTCAAATTTATGTGGATGATATCATTTTTGGGTCTACAAATGAAAAACTATGTCAAAGGTTCTCTAAGCTAATCCAAAGTGAATATGAAATGAGCATGATGGGAGATCTCAATTATTTTCTAGGCCCTCAAATAAGTCAAAGAACAAATGACATTTTCATAAGTCAAACTAAATACATCAATGACTTACTCAAGAGGTTTCACATGCAAGATTGCTCACCTGCCAAAAATCCAATGTCCACAACTACAAAGCTTGATAAAGATAAGAAAGGAAAAAGTGTAGGCATGAAGACCTATAGAGGAATGATTGGATCTCCTTTCTATCTCACAGGTAGCGAACCTGATATTATGTTTTCTACCTGCCCATGTGCAAGATTTCAGGCAAATTCAAAGGAATCTTATCTCATTGTTGTCAAAAGGATTTTGAGATACCTCAAAGGAACATCTTTCATGGGTTTACGGTACTCTAAAGAAACAAGATTCAACTTAGTTGGATACTCAGATGCTGATTTTGCTGGATGTAGAGTGGATAGGAAAAGAATCTCAAGAAGCTGTCAATTTCTTGGATAGAGGTTGGTGTCTTGGTTTAGCAAGAAGCAACAATCAGTTTCTACTTCCACAGCTGAGGCTGAATACATAGCTACTAGAAGCTGTTGTGCTCAAGTGCTTTGGATAAGGAATCAACTAAGGGACTATGGAATAGTATTGGAAAGAATTCATATCATGCGCGACAACACTAGTGCCATCTCAATTATTACCAATCCAGTCAACCATTCCAAGACAAAGCACAATGATGTGAGGTACCATTTCATAAGGGAACATGAAGAAAATGGAGTGATTGAATTATTCTATGTTCCTACACAAAAACAATTGGCTGATATATTTACTAAACCACTTGATGAAGCCACCTTCAACAGGTTGGTTTGTGAAATTAGAATGTTAAATTCTTCAAGTTAAGTGGCCAAATAAATATATCTTCCTAAATGTTACAACAATTATTTCACAGACATGAATTCTATATTGAAGGAATTTATGCACCAGCGGAAGCATTGAATAACATTTATTTGCATATATTTCTATGTATACATACATATAGATACAAAAACTATTTTATAAATTGAAGAATACTTCGATTGCTTTCCGGCAACAGCTAGAGAAGATCTTGTTCTTCAATCCTTGCAGTCACCCCTCAAGTGTGGAGTGCTCTAAAGATATCCACCAAGAATCAAATTAAAAGATGAAGGAGGAGGCTAGGGAGGAAATTAGGGTTGCCTCCTTTTTTTTTTAAATATTTCTCACAAATATTAGGGTTTATAATCCTATATTTATAGGCAAATATCTCAGCTGAGATATTTTCTATAAATATCTTATTATTAATTCCCTTTTTAATTAATTAATCTTATTAATTAATTAGTTAATGATTAAAACTATTTTAATCATTAATTCCTTTTTCTAAACTCTTTTAGAAAATTATTCTCTCTTCATATTTAATTACTTTAATTAAATATTTAATTAATAATATTAAGATCTTATCTTAAATAATTTATAATCAATTAAATCTCATTTAATTAATTTATAAAATTTTCTAAGTAATTATTTATTTCGTAAATAAATAATGACTAGTTATTATTAATTATTCCTTCATCTATAATTTAATCTCTTTTATAGTGTGACTCTTTAGGTTCAATATTAAGCCGGTAGTAGAAATAAATAATAATAAACATTTTATTTATTATTTATATGAATTCTATTAATTCATTAAATATAATTAATCTGATTAATTATATTTATTCTACATCGTGAGTGATGCTTCTCAACATATCGCGACTATCCAGATAATACGAAATCATTGCTTAGAATACTTAGAACCTGTCAGTAATTAGTTACTGTACAATTAATTCCTTCTACCCTTCAATATCCCGATTAAATACAAAGCATGTAACTCGTGTCAAGCCTATCTAATTTAATCATATGATTTCTTATTCATAATGCAAAGTTCCTTTTAATGCAAATTAGAAACTCTTTCTAATTTCATTCACTCTGACCAGAGATTCCTGAACTTGCATATCTAAGAATAACATAGGATATTCACTTCCTTTACTGGAAGGGGCAGATCCTTTATTGATCCGTTAACTATCTCCATACACAAATCACTATGTCCAGAATGGACCTAATGAATGTCCTAGAGACTAAGGACTAAACCAAAGCATAAATCATTGTGTACGAGATTACTCTAACGATCTCAAGTCTAAGGATACTTGTACAACTATTTACTTAATAAACAACTATCGACACGTGAGTAAACTCCATTAGTTGTTCTACTTATCGAGTTATGTTCAGTGAACTTATTCCTTAATAAGCACCTACATACTAGCTATAGTGTCACCATACAAATGTCTATGAGAACATACATCCTCCTAAGAGAGCTAGCATAGTATGTACTGATCTTTACGGATTTACCAATTTCCAATTAGTTATCCTATGATCAGGAACTGTTTAAATCTAAAGCTATTATCTTCTAGATCTCATTATAATTGTAGAAGCTTTGCTCTAAATTATGGAACATCTTATTTAATACACTTCAAATAGATTAAGCCCGTAACATAAATATTTTATTATTATCAAATAAAATCAAATAAGAGTAGCAGAAAGTTTTTCCTAACTCATCATACATGATTGGTTTTAGGTCAAACACTTTCATATATAACTTATCTAAGTGAAACATACTGGTGTGTACTTATAAATGCATTAGTTTTATTGTTGTACATTTTGTTTTAAAAAATAAAAATGATATTGTAGCTTGGAACTATTTATCTGTTCTAAGTAAACCTGAAAAGAACTGTTATACTTGTGCATCTTTAAATAACAAGTATTATATTCAATTCTTCAGGAATATTTAACAAGTACATTTTAATCCTAGAATAAATAAATTTAATTTATTTTTCTGAAAAATGTGTTTGACAAATTGTTATTTTATTTTCCAAGTGAAAATAAAATAATCTTTCAAAACTGGAGTTTGTGATTAAGTTGTCATTCTTTTCTGACTTCTCGACTGTGTGTCTCTATTGAGAGTTCTCGAATAGTTCACTTTAATGAGTTCTCAAATAGTTCACTTTAATGAGTTCTCGATCAACTATGTTTTCCAGAGTTCTCAATTTAGTACTTTTTAGAGTTCTCGATTAAGTGAAATTGAGTTCTCGATTGTTGACTTCTCGAATATACACACAAACATGAGTTCTCCATCAATTTTTGACCATTCTCTACTAAAGTAACTTTTCTCATTTTCTGAGTTCTCGAACATATAAAATCGATTACAATTCTAGTCGAGTTATCTAAGTCATATAAATAGCAAAATAGATTTAACATTTCATTTCTACGCTTAATTGCAAACTCACAAACCTTCTTGCACTCAATAGTTGCACTCGAACTCTCATCCACTTTTATCTAAAAACCTTGGTTTCTACACACTGAATATATGGCTTCATCTAGATCCAAATCTGTAACTACAACGTTCATCATCCCAGACAAAAACTTCTTAGCTATTTCTCAAGATGCTGAAGCAAAACCGCAATGCAAATGTTTCACCAGGTTCCTCATAGAATCATGCTTGAAGGAAGCACTTCTAGCAAACCCAACTCTGTACTTGGATATTTTAGAACAATTTTGGAATAATGCAGACTATGAGGAAGTGGCTTTAGAAGATGGAAACTCCAGAATCATTATCAACTGCAAAATCAAAGATGTCAGCATAAGCTTCAATGAAATTGGTGTGAATGCAAGCCTATCTCTTCCAACTGAAAAATTTGATAATGAACCAACTGAAGATGATCTCCTTGATTTCCCGGAACTAATTAGATATGTTGACACTGTTGATAAAGGAGCTGATGAGAAGCAGTTTAAAGTTGGAAAGTTGAACAAGAAATTTCTAAGAAAGGAGTGGTCCTTTGTGTTTGATACATTGCTAAGAGTCTTCACCTGCAGAAAGACTGACTATCATCAAATCATCATGATTACCATAAAGTTGGCCTACTCTCTAGCATACAATTAGAAGCTGAATGTGGGCAAGCTCATACTTGGGGAACTCATAACCAGGATTCCCAATAAAAGGTAATGAAATTTTCTTCCTACACTTCATTCAATCAATCTTAAATTATAAAAATGCTCAGTTGATTGATTTGCCTGGGATGAACAAAAGTAGAATTGGCTATAGCAAGTCTATTTCTAAAATCATTTTTAGAACCCTGGAAAGCCATACCATAGTGAATGTGCCTTTGCAAATCACACCTCATATGAGGAGTGAAATTGGTAGGTATCCACTTGTGCAGCCTACGTATGGTTATCTTGAAATAATAGGAGGTCCTAAGGCTGCAGAAGAACCAAATGCACCTAACCCAAGGACCTTTAACCCAACTGTAGACCCTTCCTTGAACACAATAGATGATAGTGAGCCAAGCTCCACATCCTCTCAATAGGGTGTGGTTGAAAAGAAGAAAAGAAAGAAACCTGCTGCCAAGAAGAAGTTAGAAGTAGTTGTAGAAGCAACTGAATATGAGTCACATGTGACACCTCTAAAAAGGAGAAACAAAAATAAAGAGGTCACTCTAAACCACTCTGCATCCTCGCAACAAGATGTAGATGTTCATAAGGGACTAAACCTGCTTCTAGGTGCACTTTCTCAACAAGGTGTACCTATTGAACTTGGGAGCCAGCCCACTCCAACCTGTAAAGAGTCTGTACCATCACAAGAACCCACTCCTGTTGATGTTGGTTGTGAAGTTGAAAAGGAAACACATGTGCACATAGGAAAATCTTTTGAAACAACCCCATTCTCTCAAGGGGAGTTGCCAACACTCGATACTCAAACACACTCTTTTATTCCTAATATTTCTTCTCCACCAAGTGTTCATATTGCACATGAGGTTCTTGATCAATAAAAATATATTCCTTTTATTGAGCCAAACTCAAGTGACATGGTGCTTGACACTATGCTCACCACCTATGAACTACATATTGATGGTCAGGGAATACATGCTGGGGTATCTCCTAATGACTCTATAAAAAACACATAGGTTTCAGGAGTTTTTACTCCAGACTCTGTGCAAGAGAGAGTACCACCCACATTTAATCTCATTAATGAGCCATTAGAGCAACAGGTGTCTTCACAAACATTGGGAAATCCAGGGGACCTCTACACCATGCAAATGGCATCTCCTGGACACTCCCCAGTCATTCAAAGACTATTTCCTAGGGAGAAATCACCATCCATCCAGTATCTAGATAATCATCTGAGAAATTGGATGAGGGTATAAATACCGAGGGGACCACTATAACAGAAGACTCTAGACCGAACTTTTTGTCAGAATGGTTGAAACCTATGCAACATGACAGAGAATTAGGACCATCATCTCATGGTGGGTCACTATCAATTGAACAACTAAAAGAAATATATGGTGATTAATTGGATGACTGGTACCACATAGCACAACAACTTCTCACTTCTCATTTACCTAATAAGGATTATGCTGCAATCATGTTAGAATATATCAAAGATCAGGAGGAGTTTAAGGATAAAAATGATGAAATGACAGAAGATGAAGAAGCCAATGTGGATGTCTGGATGGATAAAGAGAACACTGTGAGCATGGAGGAGATGCTACAGTGGATGAGATAGAAATATCTAACATCTCTTGGATCTTGTGAGAAAACCTTTACTCCAACTACAATATATGATGCTATTTATAAAGATGCAAAGGTTCAACTTCAATCAAATCATTACCTTGCTAGAGGTATGCATAGAACAAAGGTGGAAGGGAAATTGAGACCAGGAGGCATATATGCAAATGTGTCCTCTAGAAGTGAATCAGGAAAATCATCAATTCTCTGCACAAATATGGATTTAATGGAGAAAGCATACAAAGAAATGATTCAAAGCAATGCAGCAACTCAAGCAACTCAAGAGAAGATCAACAACATGATTGAAGTGCTCTATAAGAACATGCATGCAGATATGTTTCCTGAGGATGTGCCACTTCATAATTTGGCACCACTTCAAGTGGATCTCTACTATGAATCCAAGGACAAGGATGAAGCTGCTAAGGCCAAGACCATTAATGAGCTAAATGACAAAGTTGAATCTCTATCCTCCATAGTATCTATAGTTGTGACAAGTGTGAACAATCTCATAAAGGAGTTTGACACCTCCAATGCCACTAAAGGCACCACACTTGCTCAAATCTCTTCGTAACTGACATCTATGCAAATTCTTTTCTCCAACATGGCACATACAACTCAAGATCCAATTGTTCAAGTTTCTTCTCATATCAAGCCAAGTCAATCTTCATTTCTTCTTCAAAAACAACAGTAATATATCAACCCTAAGGGGGAGAAAGAAATGAGGGATGAAATTAAAGTAAAAAGACAAAAGGAAGTTCTTAAAAATATAAAGCAAGAAGAACTATAGCCTTTTGCTGACACAGAATTTATGCTAACCTTGAAGACCATTAAGGCATAGGTTAAAGATCATCATTGGGAGTACAAGAAGTTGTTGGAGAAAACCATCTTTATGGTGAGAGGAGTAAAATTTGAATAGAATGGCAAAATATGCAAGGATCCAATAGTACAGATGGAATCTGGCTATTTCAAAGTGTCTCTAAACAGATTCAGAAAACTCACATTCGCTGAACTTGATTGCATATCAAAAGCAATTGAGACTGTGACTCAGGAAGATGAAGAG
Organism: Oenanthe sinensis; assembly: GCA_028671895.1. Classification (NCBI taxonomy): domain Eukaryota; kingdom Viridiplantae; phylum Streptophyta; class Magnoliopsida; order Apiales; family Apiaceae; genus Oenanthe; species Oenanthe sinensis. The sequence continues at coordinate 30,873,941 of CM053800.1, forward strand.
CTCAAAAACTCAGTCATTCGACCATTCATGTCACAGTCACTTCCTGAGGCCTTCTGTAATCCTGAAGGGGTGATGTATTTAGCCAAAGGAGATAAACTTGCTCAGTTCATGTTGGACAAACATCTAGATGAAGCAAAAAAAAGTCAAGTCATTGCATTGATTGATTTGTTGAAGAATAAGAAAGGAATAAAAACAGATGATGATACTAAAATTCTTGAGAGCTGAAAGCCTTCATAAATGGTCAAGTATCTAGAGTTGCCTAGGATAAGTTCAACAGAAAGATGAGAGATGAGGAAGACAAGGACAGTAAAAGGAATAAAAATAAGCCAAAGCCTAGGAGTAATAAGGATGAAGAGAATAAGAAGGATGGTAATAAAGAATGTGACAAAAAGAATGATGATTCAAAGAAGGAGAAGAAGTATGAAAGAAAGAAGCCTTCTAAGCAGTAACCTGTTGGGGTTCATTTTAATACACCTATCATAATTCAGGGTATTAGTGTGACTCTAATAGTTTATGAAACTTCTAGTCAAGGTGACAGCCAATTGAGTGATAAGGAAGGAATTGAGTGAGAATCTAGTCAAGAAACTGAAGTCCTGCCAATAGCTAAAAGGTCAATACTGCCATGAGGACTCACTTCAAGAAACCTACTTGTTCTTTACTAGTGAGGTGTCCAAAATGAAGAATGCAGATTATTGTACCTAACAAAGGGTTACCTGTGAAACTTATCCAGGAGATTGTTGAAGAGGATAAGGTGAAACTCAAATAATGGAAGGCAAACAGGATTTGTGTTAGGTCCTGGAGATCGTAGAGGGGGAGTGAATACGATTCCCAAATAAAAATCTGACTTTTATTTATTTTTGGGACAACATAAAAATTACTTTGGTTCAAACCCAAGTACTGTTCATCATCTTCTTCAACCTCAAGAACACCATTAAAATAACCAAGATAATGAACGGTAAATCATCCAAAACACACAACACAACAAGATCCAAGAATATAACTTTATATTCATTGAAGTGGGGTAGATGCTACAAACAAGTTCAAGAACATAAGCTCAAGAACACAACAAAGAAGTGATTTTTGTCTCCTCTAAAAATATTACAAATTCTAGATCTAGGAGACAAAAATCAAACCTATCTTCTAAACAAGATTTAGCAATGTTTACAATAGAAGAATAGATGAGTGGTGAAACAAAGAAATTCATGGCCCCATAATATTCAAGATATGGAGTATGGCCATGGGGGAGAGAGAAAATAATTTTCTCTCTCTCTCCCCATTTTTTTCTCTGCCGAATACTACTGCCTGTGTTGTTATTAAGATGAGGACTTGGTTTCTTTTAGTATATTCAAAAAGATGTTGCTTTTTACTTTTCCACCTTTTACTCTTGTTCACTCAAATCTTTTCTTCAAAGTCATGTGCCAAGCATGCCTTTGGAAATATTTAATGTAAAAGTAATATTTAATAAATATATAAAATATAAATAAAGAATATCTTTATTTATAAAATATATAAATAATTAAATATATACTTTATTTAATTAAATTAAATATTTCCATTCCACTCTTCAATTTGTGTAGACTTCCTTATCCAACTACTTAGCCCCGTATACGTGACTCCACCACGTCCAAGTATTTGGCCTTCTAATCTGTGAAGCTTTAGTAAGATCCAATCAGGTTGTGCCGTCTGTCCCTTATCCATTAGGCTGACATTTCTCCAACACTGATTTACCACCTTTGTTGATCCTCCACTTGACTCAAGAAAACCAACAACTTTAGAATGATTAAAACCATATTAACCGACGAGAGCTTGCCTCCAATGTCCTGACACTTGATGCAACGGTCTGGTTCATAAGTGACTAGTCTTGATAGGGGCTCTTGATTCCGAACATGATTCCACATTCTTCTTTGCAAACCTTACTTGTAGCTTCGATTATAATGCACTAAAATCTTCATAGACTAAGACAATCTTCTATAGTTTCCACATCCTTGAATAGATATCAATATCTTTTATTCTCCACTGAGGCATGAACATGTTAATGAACTTCTTCCAATGGGCTTCAAGTCTGTAGATGATCCTTTGATACTTTGTCTTAACTGAACTCTGTGATCCAAGATTTCTGTGCACCTGCATATTATTACATGTCCTGTTCTATTGTTGAGTTATCATCAACCATTACATAGAGATTACATTTAGCATTTCTAGTACACATGAAAGTGCAGTGAGTTACTTCCCTTCACTCCTATCTCCCCTTTCAATCTCCCCCTATTTGGTTGATATGTAATAGCAATCAAATACTATTTCCCTTTACAATCTCCCCCAAAAGCAATTAAATAAAATTAACTACTAGAGGATAACTCAACTAACATACAAGAAATAATTAAAGTATTGGACATGAAAATAATATACAGAAGGTTCTGGAAAGATATAATCAGTTAAATCCAGATTTCCTGAGTTGCTAAAAATGAATGATGAATTTATGAATTTCATTTTCCTTTAGCTTTCTCCACTTCAATGTTCTTCAAAGATGGGGTTCTTTCAATAAAGAAACAAATCATTAGTAAAGACTTCTGAACAATCATTCTTATTCATCTTGAAATTCGAACTAGAACATACAGCTCTCTATGTTCCCCATAAGAGGTCAACTCATTCTCCCCTTAAGGTTGTTCTCTCTTGGAATGAAAGTCACTTCCTCTTTTTCTTCAGGATGTTCTATTTCCAGGAAACATAATTTTCTTTCTTCCCTGCACTGCTCCACTGACTTCATCTATCACTGAAACAAGAAATAGAACACACTTGGACACTTCTCAGATGCCCCTTGAAAATCTCCTTCACATTCTTCTTTACCCAGAAAACTTCTACTTAGCAAAAACTCCCCCTGAGTTGATACTCTTCAAAGAAATCTTCATTTTCATTCATTGATCGTGCTAGAAAGAATTCTTCTGCCGAACCTCTCCTAAGAATGTTCGAAGGACAAATCTTCAAACAAATAGAGCAAAATCCCTTAGATATCTTTTCAGAATAAGATATAGCATTGCAAACCAATATGTTAAGATTCTCCATAACTTCTCCCCCTTAGTACAACAAGTAACTTCTTCCCAATTGACAAAAAGTAACTTCTCGACTTCAGATGAAAAATTAGTTAAATCTACAACACCTTTAGGGATTAGGCTCCAACCAATTACTAAGAAACTCCCCCTTAGTAATTCCCCCTTGCATCACTAAGGTTTCAATTTTATCTAATTCTCCCCCTTAGTTCATGCAAGCTCCAATCCACCCTTGTGTCTTTAGATATCCTCTAAGTAACCTCCACAAGATAGGATTGACAGATCTCGTTTCTTGTAGATCTCGTTTCTTGTATCACCAAATTCTCCCCCTTAGTTGAGAATATCCTTTAAAACAATAAAAGTATCATCTACATCCAATCGAATAAGAAACTCTCCTCCAACTGAACATAAAATCCTCCTTAGGCCTAAAAATTAATGTCTCCCCTTTTGAGATTGAGAACAACATGAATTAATAGACCCAAAGGTAATAGTTTGGACATTCCCACTAAGCTTCAGCTAGACTCTTCTTCAGCTTGTCTTCCAGAAAAGAATCTCTTCAACATTTCAGAGCTGGAAAAATCAGTAACAGGATTCAAGCATAGTAGCAAGGTTAGTGTTTGGTCTATGGTTTCCTCACTTCTACTACGTTCTGTTGGTGTTTACACTTTCAAGCGTAAGTGTTCCACTCATTTCTCTCCCTATTTCTCTCACTCAAGTGTATCACTCCCTCACTTCACTCAAGTGTTTCTCTCCCTTACTTGCACTCATTCCATTTATAGCAATTTGTACCTGCAAGTAAATCCATGCTAGTCTCACCAAGATATTATGGATCGTTGACTGTAGCATGTTGTCGATCACTAAAGATCTAGGTTCTGAGATGGAATCTCAGACAGGGTTTCAGTTAGGCCGTCACCCAACTCACCATGAGCAAATCCATGCACACGTGGCTCGTCGTCGGGGAATAACCCTTCTGAAATTGGAATCTCCTCCATTCCAGGAGTGACTGAAATCCCAACACCCTGATCCTCAAAAGACTCATCAAATTGGTAAACCAACTGAATCATAGTCTACGAGTTGTTGCTCAGCTACTTTCAGCATCAACAATCTCCCCATATGCAAATCCATGCACTGGATCGTTGAATGTGGTATGCGTACTAGCAGCTATCTAAGCATCAACCGACTCCCCATATGCAAATCCATGCACTGGATCGTTGACGGTGATATGCCTTTAAGTTTTGAGCGATCCATGTATTCCAGAATTTGAATTCCTGGGAGAATAGACGTGTACAAACATCTCTCTCAATCACCTGTGAAGATGAATTAATTCACTATTTTCAGTCATGGAAAACTGTTAGTGATTGCCTCTCAACATCAACAGATTGCTCTGCGGATGTGAAATCCCGTTAGGGAACTAGGACTGTTCCTCCTAGGAAGGTTGACAAGGATTCTAATATATGGCAAGAAATCCGAGTTTCCCTCAAATGCCTGTGAAGGTGGCTCAACAACTTCATTCACCATGAATGGTAAACAAAGAAGTTTAGGGGTTTACTTATACCTCACAATGTGCACTTCTTATAATGTGTCCTCACAATTGTTAGTCCCAAGAGAGGCTAGAGAACTGTTAGGTCCTATAACATCCCTTAGAAGCAAAAACTTTAGGATTACCATCAGCGTGAATGCTTTTGGTGTGCTTGACTCATTACAAGGTGTTCTGGCTGACGAGCGAATTTTCAATGAAATCACCCTGTTGAGAGAGTTCATTCAGAAACGGTTGAATTGCCTTTTCAGCTCTGCATCCTTTTGAGAGAATACAGATGAGCTACAGTTACCTCAATTTGTATACTTATTTTCTTCTCTGGAGGTAGAGCTGTGGGTGCACTTCCGACTTCATCCTTATTTGCTACATCAAGTGCAGTTTCTCCCTTATCAACCTCTAACTAACATAAGTTCCTTATATCACCAAGGGTTGAAAGTTTGAATTAGAATGATAGTGTTTGGTACTAAGGCCTTGGTTAGAAATTGATGGATTATTCAACTTCTTGACCTTCCCCTATAGCCACTAAGGCCAAGCCATTACGGCTAAATAGATAGAGTTGATCAGAGCTATATAAAATTTGGTAGAGTATGATTAAACTTATTCTCTATTCTTCTCAGAAATATAGCATCGGAGCAATGTATCCTCAAGAAACAATGCACCAGAGCTAAAATGTGGGAATTAATAAAGAATAGGTAAAAGAATATTAAGCCAAATTTCATAAACTCATAATTTTGAAAAAAAAAGTTTAACAGATTAACAAAAGTGTTCTTTTTGAATTTCTCTTCGACAAATATCCAATTGAAATTCAACTCTTTTAACAAAAACATTTTGATTAATAACTCAAATCTATTTCATCTTGCTCACTGTATGTTTTCATAAATTGTTGATACATTAAGATCAAAACAATTTACTCAAATAAAATAACCTGATACCATGCAACCTAAGTTACAAGTTATTAAGTAACTTTATTTAAACAAATCGTGGTGAGAAAACAGTTTTCATTACAAAACATTTAGAGAGAGAGAGGATATATGATTTTGAAATAGAAAGATAATCCTCAAGAAATTTTCTCTTTCAAAGGGAGTTTAAAAAAAAACTTTTAGTGGCTTTTCATTCTCTGGCAAATTAATGCATGTTTTGATAAAACATTTTTCACAAGAAATAGACAAGAAATTTCTTTATGCATTCAAGTTCTAAAGAATGAAAAACATATGTTAATACTAATGAATTATCAAAGATATGAGTGACAATACATTCAAAAGTACTAACATCATTCAATCATTTTGTAATAAAATGCATCTTACTACAAAACAATCAAGCACATAAGATACTTACATTATGCTAGACAATTACCATTTGTCGCTTGAAACAAACACATATTGCAATATAGATCATGGTAATTCTAAAGCATAAAACATAAGCATCCGCTAAATACTGAACATACATTGACCGAATGACAGCATTTAACTTCTTACACTACATCTCAACAATTATCACATAAGCATATTGAAAATACTCATGACAATCAGAATATATGTAAGCTCGAGGTACTAGTTGCATCAGGGATCAAATACCTTTAAATATTAATGCTAAAATTTATGATCTTTGACAACCCCTCGCGATGTAGTAAATTACTTTTAATATCAGTGTTTTTAAAATAATCTTTTTGTCACTTAGTGCAGAAATTCTAAGTGACATCACTAATATCAAAAGAATGACAACTAATATTAATGGATTTTCTAAAAGACAAGGATTACATCACTTAAACTACATATTAAGTGGTTCCATTAATATTAGCATTAAACAATTAGAAGTAAATAAAATTACAACTAATTAATATATACAAATACTTATGCTGAAACATTTGATACATATAGCATGAATAACATATGATAGCACAAAGTACGAGATCCTGGATATAAATTGACTATACAAAGAGATGCTACAATGTTAGGTCCCTAGGTCCCGAGTGATCATAGGTAATCTCATAATGATAATATTGAGTCTCGGGTGGTCACACGCCAAACATTAATCAGTTCCTAGAGATCGTAGACATCTAAATAGCATGAACACTCTCTATAAACATTATGTTTAAATAAATCAATATTAGACTAGAGTGACATACCTTAGTCAATAGAGCTTTTACTGGTGTATGATTGTTGAATGAATAATTACTCCTCTTTGCCCTAGAGATCGAACGTTTACTCCTTTCGAGATTGAACGTTTACTCCTTTTGGACAGGAATAACTTTTCAGCTTTCAGTTAACATTGTTCCTCGAAACAATACCACGCTCATCCAGACGGAAACTGCATTACCTTCAACACCCAAATATTTCCTTGTAGATATTGGTCTTGGCAGCAGCTTCACTAAACTCAGCACTCTAGAGACCAGTAGTCTTGACACTAGCAGAGTAGAACAAAAAAAACTCCGAACTACCCTTCAGCTTCTGTATCAATACCAAGTCTTCATGTGGATTGATTCCTTGTGCTAATTGTATCTGCCTCTGGTTCAATTGAGTTAGTTCCTTGATTCGAACCCTACTCAATCTTGATTAGTTAGTGCATCTTCAATCTTCATTGAATTCACTCAGAAAAACTAATGAAATACTCTTATACATGCACGGCACTACCAATCACTACTCTACTACCCAGATTCATCAAGAACTGACTCTAGGAAATGTTGTTACACAAAACCCTTTGTCATGACAGATGTGTCCTTAATGTTTCCTTAGATATTCAGTGGGTAGAGTAGTCTTCTTCAAATATGATTGAGATCATCTTGCATTATTTTTAAATTGACAATTTCCTTTCTAATATGCAATCACTCAATCTGGATCACTCAGTGCTCCTAAGAATCTCAACTCTTACTCAATGAGCACTGCTAGCCTTTGAGCATCAAACACGACTAGTTGATCCAACTTACTGATGCTCCCTCTGTGATGCTGCTTGCAGCTTTTCTTCATCTGGTGTCATCTGATCTTGAGCCCTAAATAGGATGTCAACCTTTAGAAATTCAGAGCTAAAATCAAACGAATGCTAGGGAGCTTGATGATGATGTTCACTGTATCTAGATCATCTTAAATCAATCACAGACTCTATATAAGCTCTTAACTCAAAATAAGATAGCCTTCCATCACACCATGTGACTTCAGGCATGATTAATCTTACTTGATGTCTTCTCTTTACTTTTGCTGATTAGACTTGCTGTGTCAACTGATTCAGCCGTAGTGAATAGGAAACCTTAAGTCTATCCATTATCCTTGTAATTCCACTCAAGGTCTGGATTTCCCTATTAACTCCTCCATTTGGTCATGAAGTCCGGAAACTGAACTTTACTCTGGAATACTCCTTTTAGTGCAGACATAACATAGAACTTCGTTCGTCAACAGATTCCATTACATGCCCTCAAAGTGTTCTTACAGCAATCTGCCTAATCCTTTGAATGTGATTAATCACTGAGATGCTACATCTACATCTATCGAATGCACAAACAAACACCAAAACTAAACAGGGTAGCCTTTGACTTGACTTCCCTTCAACTGACATACTTCACTAATGTCCTTCTTAAAAGAATTTCATTAGAAGTTGTCCTTTCTCACCAACTTCATCTTTACCGTCGAATCCGTTATCTTGATAAACCAAGTATTAGTTGATAAACCAAGTGTGAGAGCATCACTTGTTGTTACAGCTAACTCCATTCTGATAAACTTCAACGAATAGTTGACTTTATCATAAGCATTACATTTCGTGTCAGCAATAACCTCACTTCCAATAGAGTGAGCTTCTATTTCTCTTGACCCCGATCAATACTGTTCATCCTCGAACTGATATTAGGAAACCCTTCGCAAAGAATTCCCTAGGTCTTTCTTAATATTGTGCTTTAGATCATTCAAGAAAAATAGGTAACCTTGCTTAACCATTTGAATACCAAAGCAAAAGTATTTACATGCCTCGAACATGAAAATGTCAGAGATATATAACTTGTACATGTTGAAAGATACTCTGCATTCACAAATGATTAAGACACATGGTCCTCAATTTGATTGAGTCCAAGGGTTAGAGATATTTTTAAACATAGTTAACAACAAAGCATTCAAGTTCAACATGCTCATTCTTATCTGACTGATCACTCCTCATCTATATCAGCCTCAACAAGTAGTCTTGGCTATGAGCTCAGTGATCCCAACCTAACTTAAGGTGGACTAGCAGTCTATAAGAATCATGTCGTACATATATGTAGTCATAGAAGAATCAATCACCCAGATTCCTAATTCTTCTAATTCACCTTTGTTGTTCACTTTAACATTATATTATCTCTAATTACCTGAGTCAATTTAAATTTAAAAATTTAATTCATGGTTTATTATACTGACCCCTAGGTAATTCCCAAATTAGAAACAAACTCATCTTAACAAGCACATGATCAGATATAACATTTAATACAACCATGCGAGTATAAACAGATTATAGACAATGTAAACATCAAGGCACTTAGCATGCAGCAAATACTCTTTCCGGTAAATGTACCCCTACAAATACCTAAGACTCTATATGCTAACATGATCAATTATCGTAAAGCAAGCATTAAATCACACAAGATCTAATCATGAAGTCAAATACTGATAAACAAGCAACACTAACAAACTAGCATAAGTTATCTAATTTATATAGAAATCAAGGTGAGACATGCATTACATCAAACTTATAATATAATGCAGTTCAGCACTTAATACTCTATAATTAAATCAAACAAGTATAAACTAGTTAGAAAGTATACCTGTGCGATGCTTAACATTCCATCTCGAGTGATAATCAATTGATCCAAAACAATTTCCATTCTACTGACACTCATGGAAGTATCCTTGCATTTGACCTCAATAACAAATGATGTTCCTGCTTCAACCCAAACTGATACTTGATTGTTCTGCTTAAAGACCCCGACATAGAATGTCTCATGTTCTGCTTGAAAAGATCACTCTTCTTTGTATGTGTAGCAATAACCCCTTGATTATCATATGTCAGTGATAATCAAACCTTGTGTATTTCTGCCACTGATGTCCTTTAACCAAATCTTCAATTGTTGTTTTGGTTCTTTGACCGTTAAACTGAATTCCTTTTCAAAATCCCAAATTCTTCAGATATTAATTCGAAAACCACTGATCGAAGACTCTTCCCTAAATGAACTAATCCCCTTTCAATAACCAAATGATCCACTGAGTAGACCGATGTAGAAATACATCTCCAATGGTAAGATCAGGTCTCAACTCCATTAGAATGTTCTTCAGTCAGTTCGTTTGTCCTCAACGAACGAAGAATCAACTCCTGTTGTTTCGTTTAATAAAACATTTTGTTCAAACAGAAGTATTTAATTTTTTTTTAGGAATTTAAATAATCAAAATAAATTGAAAATGCATTTTTGATAAATAATAATAAATTTCTCAATTTCAAATTATAAATAAAATAAAATTCGAAAAGAAAGTTTTGATATAGAGATAACAAAATTTTCAAGGTATATTAAATAATCCCGAAAAAGAAATTATTTCAAATCAAAATTAATTTCCAAAGAATTTTATAGAATTTATAATCCAAAACAGTTTTAATTATAATTGAAATAAAACAGATTGAAAATATAAGTTTGATATAAAAATAATAAATTTTCAAGTAATCTTAGATATTCTTGAAAATAAATTATTTCAACAAAAATGATTTTCCAAAAAGTTTTATGAGATTTATAATTAAAACTTCCAAGCTTAAATTATAATTAAAATAAAACAACTCGAAAACATAATTTTGAAATAGAAATACTAAATTTTCAAAACATTTAAAATGTTCATGAAAATAAATTATTTCAATCCAAAAACATTTTCCAAAGAGTTTTATAAAATTGGTAATTAAAGTTTTATGAAAAATAAATTATTAAACCTCAAAAATAATTCTCAAAATAATTTTAAGAATGTTAAACTCAAAAGAAATTAAATTGGATTTTAAGATTAATTTTAGTTTTTAAATTAATAAAATTCTTAACTAAGAATATTAAAAATATAAAATATTTGACTCTAAAATTTAAAAGAAAATAAAATATTTTCCAAGATGTAAAGTAAACTTGAAAAATAAATTATTTAAATTTAAAAATTATTTTCAAAATATTTTATATAATTAAATTCAAATTTAATTATTAAATTAATTATTAAACTAAAAACAATTTGAGAGAAAAACAATTTTTGTTTTAAATAAAAGTTAAACTATGTAGCCATGTGTCATGTTGAAACAGCCTTCTAAGAAAAAAAATTCTACATAGAAATGTTCTACATAGACTCTATCTAGAACATCAAGTAGAAATTCTACATAGAAATGTTCTACTTAGGCTCTATCTAGAACATTAAGTAGAACTTCTGACTTAGAAAATATTTCTAACTCCAAAATTTCTACTTAGGTTCTATCTAGAACATTAAGTAGAATTTCTACATAGAAATGTTCTACTTAGGCTCTATGTAGAACATTAAGTAGAACTTCTGACTTAGAAAATATTTCTAACTCCAGAATTTCTACTTAGGTTCTATCTAGAACATTAAGTAGAATTTCTACATAGAAATGTTCTACTTAGGCTCTATGTAGAACATTAAGTAGAACTTCTGACTTAGAAAATATTTCTAACTCCAGAATTTCTACTTAGGTTCTATCTAGAACATTAAGTAGAATTTCTACATAGAAATGTTCTACTTAGGCTCTATGTAGAACATTAAGTAGAACTTCTGACTTAGAAAATATTTCTAACTCCAGAATTTCTACTTAGGTTCTATCTAGAACATTAAGTAGAATATTCGAGATAATGTTCGAGTTAGACACTATCTCGAACATCAAGTCGAATTTCTACATAGAAATGTTCTACTTGGCTATCTCGAACATCTAAGTAGAATATTCTACATAGGAATGTTCTACTTGGCCATCTAGAACATTTTGTACTTAGAAAAATTCCGGGCTTAAAAAAAAAATTCTGGATGCCCAGTGAACCAATTATACCCTCTTTAATCTCAAAAATAAAAATAGATCCAATCGATTTGTATGTCAATCGAGTAGCTCTGATACCAATTGTTAGGTCCTGGAGATCGTAGAGGGGGGGTGAATACGATTCCCAAATAAAAATCTGACTTTTATTTATTTTTGGGACAACATAAAAATTACTTTGGTTCAAACCCAGGTACTGTTCATCATCTTCTTCAACCTCAAGAACACCATTAAAATAACCAAGATAATGAACGGTAAATCATCCAAAACACACAATACAACAAGATCCAAGAATATAACTTTATATTCATTGAAGTGGGGTAGATGCTACATACAAGTTCAAGAACATAAGCTCAAGAACACAACAAAGAAATGATTTTTGGCTCCTCTAAAAATATTACAAATTCTAGATCTAGGAGACAAAAATCAAACCTATCTTCTAAACAAGATTTAGCAATGTTTACAATAGAAGAATAGATGAGTGGTGAAACAAAGAAATTCATGGCCCCATAATATTCAAGATATGGAGTATGGCCATGGGGGAGAGAGAAAATAATTTTCTCTCTCTCTCCCCATTTTTTTCTCTGCCGAATACTACTGCCTGTGTTGTTATTAAGATGAGGACTTGGTTTCTTTTAGTATATTCAAAAAGATGTTGCTTTTTACTTTTCCACCTTTTACTCTTGTTCACTCAAATCTTTTCTTCAAAGTCATGTGCCAAGCATGCCTTTGGAAATATTTAATGTAAAAGTAATATTTAATAAATATATAAAATATAAATAAAGAATATCTTTATTTATAAAATATATAAATAATTAAATATATACTTTATTTAATTAAATTAAATATTTCCATTCCACTCTTCAATTTGTGTAGACTTCCTTATCCAAATACTTAGCCCCGTATACGTGACTCCACCACGTCCAAGTATTTGGCCTTCTAATCTGTGAAGCTTTAGTAAGATCCAATCAGGTTGTGCCGTCTGTCCCTTATCCATTAGGCTGACATTTCTCCAACACTGATTTACCACCTTTGTTGATCCTCCACTTGACTCAAGAAAACCAACAACTTTAGAATGATTAAAACCATATTAACCGACGAGAGCTTGCCTCCAATGTCCTGACACTTGATGCAACGGTCTGGTTCATAAGTGACTAGTCTTAATAGGGGCTCTTGATTCCGAACATGATTCCACATTCTTCTTTGCAAACCTTACTTGTAGCTTCGATTATAATGCACTAAAATCTTCATAGACTAAGACAATCTTTTATAGTTTCCACATCCTTGAATAGATATCAATATCTTTTATTCTCCACTGAGGCATGAACATGTTAATGAACTTCTTCCAATGGGCTTCAAGTCTGTAGATGATCCTTTGATACTTTGTCTTAACTGAACTCTGTGATCCAAGATTTCTGTGCACCTGCATATTATTACATGTCCTGTTCTATTGTTGAGTTATCATCAACCATTACATAGAGATTACATTTAGCATTTCTAGTACACATGAAAGTGCAGTGAGTTACTTCCCTTCACTCCTATCTCCCCTTTCAATTTGCATGGTGGAGTTGAGGGACAGGAAAATGTATGTGACAAATGTTGAAGGGAAAGAAAGGGAGTTCTACCATGATAGCTCAAAGACAACTACTAATGATATAAAAAGGGTAATCAACCTTTATAATAAAAGCAGTATGGAGAACAAATTAAAAATAGTTGATGTTGTTGAGTATTTGATAATGAAATATCAGACAAAAATTGACAAAGAAAATTATAAGAGAGAAATGATTGAGAAGAAGCTAAAGGAGGATGCAGAAATGGAGAGGAGGTCTGGGGAGCTAAGGAGAATGGGAAAATATAGAGTCTTCAAGGATCCCAATAGAATTAAGATCAAATCAGTGACAGGCTGACATCTACAATCAGACTCAAGTTTGTCAAAAACTATTCACTTCTAACCTCAAGTTGGTGGCTAATGCATTGAAGGATTTTATTCTCATTGAAGAAATCATGGCTAGACTGGAGGTTCTTGAGGCCATTGCTGAAATTGAAAAAGAAGTAGAAAAGAAGAAAAAGGCTTAATATGAAAGTGCAATCAAAATCAAAGGTAGGATTGATATCTTGTCATTAATTTGTAAAACTACCTTTTTTCCAAATTAGGGGAGATTGTTGGATCAAATCAAGCCTACCATAGTAATTTACTTGTCTTGTTGAAACATATACATTGTTTTTATATTAGGATGTGTATTTAGTATTCCCTAATTTATTTGAAGATAGAAGCATGTTTCTACTGTGAAACCAGTATGTAAATATTGAGTCAAGAATAAAATTTGATAGAAGATTCAAGTCTGAATCAAGCATCAAATCAATGTAGACTCCATCAAAATAAGCATTGCAGTGGAAAATGTTCTAAGGCAAATTCTTGATAGAGGAGTCATCCTGATAGAGAAGTCACAGATGTGAAGCTGATAGAGAAGTCAAAAATGAACCTGTAGAGAAGTATCAAACTTCTAAATGACTGAGTATTGGATTGGGTGCATTCGAGAGGTCAAGTAAGGAAGCACTTATTTGAGAAGTCCAAGAGTGATCAATTCGAGAAGTAGCCTATTGAGTCATTCGAGAAGTATGAGTAGTCAACTCTCTCGAGAAGTTCAACTCACTTGAGAAGTATAACTCACTCGAGAATTCCAACTCACTAGAAATGTCTAACTCACTCTAGAAGTCTAACTCATTCGAGAAGTCTATTCTAATCGAGAATTCATCATGTGAAGAATGCCTCCGAGAAGTCTAGGCATTCGAGAAGTGAGTATACATGAAGTATCTAATTAAGAAGTCAATGAAGTACCTAATTGAAAAGTCTAATACCATGACTTCTCGAAGCTGATTCAAGTGAGTATTCAACTGATTCAAGAGGCTATTTTCAAGGAGAATTGCAGAAAAATAAGAAAAGTCTGTTGAAACTCTGTCATAATAGGATCAGTCAAACCTGGAATGATAGAAACAGGTCTACAATGAAGCTTAGAAAAAGAAAAAGACAAATGAAAGAAAGGATAAGGTTGGAAGCAAAAGGGCTGTCATAGTTTGTGTTAGCTAGAAATAGATAGTAGTCAAATGTAAAGTTGTTTTTGTCTATTTTTAGTTTTAGCTTAACTGATTAGTGAGTGCACGTGCCAAAAGACATGTTGTCTATATAGCAATTGCACAACCACATTAGTTAAGTAGTGCTGAATATTTTTATCAAGTATTCATATCTTGTTTCTACTTCCAAGAACAAGAAGCTGAAATTCACTTTGAATTTCATATTGTAGCTGATTCATTCTATGTTAGGTCCAAATGATTGTAGAAGGGGGGGGGGTTGAATACAATCTCTATTAAATATTAATAACTGTTTCGGATAATTTTGATTACACAATTTAATTATTATCACGAAATAATAATTAAAGAAACACAGTTCAAGTAAAATACTTGTATTAAACTTGATGGGTGTTACAAGATCAGTTCGAATAAACACTAATAGCTCTTTAGAATTTCTACAGAATATTTAACATGAATGCTCTGTATTTTTCTTTTAGCTCGAATAGAATGTTAATAGAAGTGAATAGAAGTGCTGAATACTACTGACTTAATCTGCTATTTATAGGCAAAATCATATGCTGGAGACTTTTTCCACTCGGGGAGACTTTCTGATCTCGGGGAGACTTTTTCTGGGCTTGAAGAGACTTCTGGAATTAAATGAAAAATCATTTAATTTGTTGGGGAAGACTTTCGCAGCTCGGGGAGACATTTCTGGCCTTGGAAGACATTTAAATCCTTGAGAGACTTTTAATAAACCCTCGGGGAGACTTTTGAAAAGTCTCCGGGAGACTTTTTAAAAGTCTTCCCGAGTAACACTTTTACCGACCTGTTGTGTAGATGTCATGTGTATATGTTTATATCTTCTGACCTTCTTTTCTTCTTTTATTTCTTTTTCTTTTTTTTGATTACTTTTTAATAAAACCTCGGGGAGACTTTTGAAAAGTCTCCGGGAGACTTTTTAAAAGTCTTCCCGAGAAATGAATTTGGTCGACGATTTGATTCTTCAAATGTGTACTGAATATCTTCTGCCTTCCCTTTTGTTTTGTTTTCTTTTTAATTTAAATTCTATTACTTTTATTATATATCTTATAAATTAAATTAATTCCTTTTGAATTAATCTAATTAAATAGGATACATAATAAATTCTTTTTGATAATAGAATTAAATTAAAGTCTTCTTCATTCTAAAATAATTCTAAATTAATTAATTTCTTAATCAATTTAAGAAATAAATTAATTCTGATTGAATTAATTTACCAATTAAATTAACTAAATAATTTAATCAATTAATAGAGAATTAAATTAAAGTCTTGACTCCACGACTCTTGATGATATAAATTTAAATCTCTGTCTTCACACCAATGTCTGTAGCTGACCATTTCTTCTGTAATAAAGAATCTTCTCTGTATTTTGCCAACACTCCGTGTACTGTCTGGTTCACGAGTGATTCACAACAAATAATATTCTTCACTTGACTTTTATAATGGTTCACTTCTGCTCCTTCTGACTTGACTATATTTGTTGTCACACAAAATTGAAATCTTCTGACACTGTAGCTTCTTCAAACTTAAATACTCCACTGAGGCATGATCAATTAAATTGAGCTTCTTTCAATGCAGTACTGTTTCAAGTCTGTAGATTGACTTTGATCTTCTTTTTCTTGTCAAATGATACCTGCTGAAGATTCCTGTGGCAGATAATATATTTACTTACAAATTATCTATGTTTGTGTTGAGTTGTCATCTCGCTAAACAAATAGGCTTCTAAACATATGCCTTTCAATCTCCCCCTATTTGTTTGTTAAACAATAACAAGCAAATCACTAGAGGATAACTCAACTAACAAACAAGAAAAAGATATAACAATAAAACTTGTAAATAAACAAACTTAGTTCTGGTTTATATTAAACATTGCCAGATTCAAACATTTATGATAAATACAAAATAGTTGTTCCTCTAGACTGAACAATTAGAACAAAGTTCTATCTTGACTTACCTATCATTACTAGCTTCAGAAGTATCAACTTCACCTTCTTCTAGAATTTAACTTTTATGACTAGGTGTTATTGGTACATCTTCAGTGGCTGGTTTCTATGGATCAGATTGTACATTTCCAGATTTCTTGAGTAACTGAAATGAAAGATGTTTGTTCCTCTAGCACTGAACATATTATACAAGTAGTATTATCTTCATTTCTCAGACTCATCACTACTCCCCCTTAGGATGGCAGGGATGAAGTCTTGTTCTCTTCTTATTACCACTTCTCCTCTGTTTCTCCAACTCCTGTCTTCACTTCTCATCCAAGGTGAATTCATTCTCTCCTTTCTTGAATTATCCAACCATTTTAATAGAGGTAACAACAGACATGGCATACATACAGCATTAAACCATCGCAGATATAAAAAAATGCAAACTATGACATGTTATGCATTTTAGAAAATCCGGTTAATCCTATATACAAGAATCTTCTAAAATCAAATGGAATAGAAAAACTAATAAATAATCATTAGTTATATCTAATCCAAGCATGTTGTTATATACCCCTTTTCTTGTTCAACAATGGAGTAATCCTCTTCTAGTAAAAAGACTTTGTTCAACAATTCTCCCTTTTGGATCTTGTTCAACACTTCTTCCTTTTTGGATCTTGTTTAAACTTCTCCCCCTTAGTTGAGTAATCCTCTTCAGAATCCTTAATATCAGAAGAATTTTTTTTTTCTTTAGTTGAGTAACATTAGAAATCTGTAACAGGGAATTGGGAATGGGATTTGGTAATTATGCTAGTCTGTGATTTTACTTTGTGTTTCTCACAAGTGTTTCGCTCATATACTCTCTAAGTGTTTCACTCATAGAATATATATTTTCACTCTTTCTCACTTGTGTTTCACTCTTTTCTCACAACACTGTTTCTCTCTTAGTACGGATGACACAGTCTTTTGTACTTGCAAGAAAGATCACCATAGCCCCTTCAAGAGAGGTCACTGGTGGTGCAATGGGGTTTCGTAAATCCCCGTCCTCAATTGATTCTATTAAAATATTTGACTTTGAAAACTGAATTGCTTCAGGAATAGATTCAATGAGTTGCTGATCATCTAAGATGATCTATTCCATTAGGAATCCAGATATGTTCCATCTGGGAAGGGAGACAAGGATCTATAATGTAGCAAATGATCCATGTTTCCTCCTGACGCCTGTGAAGGCATGTTGATTCAGTCAGAATCATCAATCATCCTTCCTTCCTTGATATGGAAGTTTAGAATAATTGCTTCCGTCAATTCATCCTTAGTGTGTGACAATCCTTACAGTGCATTTGAATATTACATATATGGTTTGCAGTGTTTGAGAGTGTCCAGATGAAGTTGACTCTTTACAAATGGCCTTGGCTGACAGGCCGAATTCAATAGACTCATCATGTTAAGATGACGAACCTAGTAACAGTTTTGCCATTTGCAAATCTATACCCTTTTGGGAGGATATAAATTAGTTAGCAGTTGCCTTGGTTTCAATTTCATATTCTAACTAGAGGCAGAGCTGCTAGAACACTCATAGATACTTCTCTTTTCTAGTGCACTAGAGGCACTTACTCTCTCACCCTCTTTAGTTGATCAAACATTTCTTTTCAGGGGTTTAGTAGATGAAGTTGAATCTGTTTGAGTGTTTGTGGTTCTATGATCTGTGTTAGAGAATGTAGGTTTTCAATCCCTTGATCTCGTCCTATAGCCACTGAGGGCTCAATATATCAATTGTATATATTTTTTTATATTAATTGATTAGAGAATATATCAAGATCGAGATTACTTGCTTTTACCTCGAGTCGATTGCTCTTTTTCGGCAGGACACAGATCTGCTTTTATTATTAGTGATTTTCAGATACCACAATATATATTATCACTAACAACGAAAATCACAATTAATTGCGATGAAACAATAACAAACTATCAAAATATGATAATTAATAATAATTTCAAAAAGCAAGTAATTATGCTCCTAATATCTCATCGTATTAAAATTCTGAAGCTAATAAATATTTAATTGTTTCAATTCATAATTTTAATAAGATAAAATATCATCGCTAAATACTAAATAATCATAGGAATGAAAATTAGCACTTAACTTCATACATTATATCTAATAATTGTTACTCAAGCATATGACAATTATACCCATACCAATTATCAGTGATATATGTAAGCTCGAGAAAATAAATGTAAAGAAATTCACAAGTCCTTTAAATATTGACATTTAATACTTATGATTCTTAGAACAATTTCTTGTAAAAATAAAAATAACTATAAAATAAAAATAAACTTACACACATATATATATATATAGAAATAATGATACTAAAAGTTTGAAAATAAAAATAATATGTACCAATTATTGGAAAACAAAAATAATAAATATATATATATAGTAAAGTTGCCAATTAAATAAAACTGTACAAAGTTCTATTAACCTATTAGTTAAACTTAACATAAATATATACAAATATATAATAACTATACTTCAATATTAAATTATTTTCAAATAAAAATAACTTTTACCAAAATTCTAACTTGTAAAATTTTGATTAAATTATTTTTAAAGATAATAATCTAAAATTAAAATATAGTAGAATACAATCAAAATAGATAAAATAAAATATTATAATAATATGCACTAAACACGCATTTGAGAACTAGAATTTAGTAAAATAAATTCACAAGTGTTATGACAAATATTCACATAACAAACACTTGTAATTTTATTTAAGAACATAATGCAGATGTGAACTGGGATTTAAGATGAAGAACTATTCAACATCCCAAGTTCACCAACCAACCTGGTGAATGTGGATTCATCTAGTGGCTTAGTAAAAATATCTGCAGTCTGTTCTTCAGTGGGTACAAAGTGTAACTCCACAGTACCATTCATAACGTGTTCTCGAATAAAATGATACCTGATATCTATGTGCTTTGTCCTCGTGTGCTGTACAGGGTTGTTGGAGATCGCAATGGCACTTGTGTTATCACATAAAATAGGAATTTTATTTAACACAAATCCATAATCTCTGAGTTGATTTCTTATCCATAAGATCTGAGCGCAACAGCTTCCCGCAGCAATGTACTCAGCCTCTGCTGTAGAATTGGAAACTGTTTGCTGTTTCTTGCTGTACCAGGAAATCAATCTTCTTCCTAGGAATTGACAGCTCCCTGAGGTGCTCTTCCTATCAACAACACTACCTGCATAATCAGAATCTGTATATCCTATTAGATTAAAACCAGATTCTTTAGGGTACCAGATACCAAGATTAGGTGTACCCTTAAGATATCTTAAGATTCTTTTCACAGCAACAAGATGAATATCTCTAGGATCCGCTTGGAACCTTGCACATATACAAGTGGCATACATAATATCTGGTCGGCTTGCAGTTAGGTAAAGAAGAGATCCAATCATACCTCTGTAGCTTGTGATGTCTACCTTTATTGAGTTTTCACATACTCCAAGCTTGACAGCTGTAGATGAGGGAGTTCTTGCAGATGCTGAATCTTCCATGTGATACTTCTTCAGAAGTTCTTTAAGGTACTTGGACTGACAAATGAATATTCCATCTATTCTTTGACTCACTTGAAGTCCAAGGAAGAATTTCAGCTCTCCCATTAAGCTCATCTCGTACCTACTCTGCATTAACTTAGCAAATCTCTTGCACAAGTTATCATTAGTAGAACCAAATATTATGTCATCAACATATACTTGTACCATTATCAGATCATTATTGTGTTTCTTATAAAATAAGGTTTTATCTATGACTCCTCTAACAAAAGCATTTTCAAGTAAGAATTCTGAAAGAGTGTCATACCATGTTCTGGGCGCTTGTTTGAGACCATAGATAGCCTTGAAAAGAAAATATACAAAGTCCATGTGATCTGGATCTTCAAAGCCTGGGGGCTGTTGTACATATACCTCTTCAGCTAACTTTCCATTCAGGAATGCACTCTTCACGTCCATTTGATAAACTTTAAAATTGGAGTGAGCTGCGAATGCCAGAAACATCCTGATAGCCTCAAGTCTTGCAACTGGAGCATAGGTTTCATCATAATCAATTCCTTCAGCTTGGGAATAACCTTTTGCAACCAGTCTGGCCTTGTTCCTTATCACAATGCCATCTTCATCCAACTTGTTTCTGAATACCCATCGTGTGCCAATTACAGTCTTGTCCTTAGGTCTGGGTACCAGTTTCCAAACTTCTTGAGATTCAAATTGATTGAGTTCATCTTGCATAGCAATCACCCAATCAGGATCAGACAGTGCTTCTTCTATTTTCTTAGGTTCCATTTCAGATAGAAACCCAGAATAATTGCATTGATTCTGTGTAGCACCTCTTGTTCTAACACCAACATCTGGATCACCAATGATCAGCTCAAAAGGATGAGCTCTACTCCAAATTCTCTGACTTGGCAGATTAGATCTTGATGATTCGCCTTGAATTTCATTGTGATGTTGTGTTTGATTTGCTGATCCTTCATCTCCTCCCCCTGAATTGCTGCTAGGATCTCTTGATGAATCTCTTTGTGTGTTAGTGGTATCTGCAGAGTTTCCATTATTTCCACCACTACCACTTAGATCATCAGCATTATTATCATTGTTGTTTCCTGTTGCAGCCTCAGGTTCGTTTTCATCATCTGAGTGTGAGTCTGGAACATTGTTGAACTTAAGAGTTTCAGATGGATCATCATTTTGGATGTTAGGGAATTTTGTGTCATCAAAAGTTACATTGACACTTTCTTTGACATTATGTTGATCAATAATATACACCCGATAAGATCTTCTAGAATAACCAACAAAAATAGCTTCTAGAGCTTTAGCCTCGAACTTTCCAATACGTTCTTCTCCATTTTTAAGTACAAAGCATTTAGCACCAAATACATGAAAGTATTTGAGCGTTGGTTTCTTGTTAGCCATTATTTCGTAGGGTGTCTTCATTAAGTCCTTGTTGATCAGAGTTCGATTCTGGGTATAACATGCAGTATTTACAGCTTCAGCCCAAAAGTACATTGGAAGCCTTGATTCACTCAGCATAGTCCTTGCAGCTTCAATTAATGTACGATTCTTCCTTTCTACAACTCCATTCTGTTGCGGAGTTCTAGGTGCTGAGAATTGTCTTGTTATTCCCTTTTCAACACAAAAGTCATTCAGAACTGCATTCTTGAACTCAGTTCCATTGTCTGACCTTATAGCTCTAACTGGAAGCTTCGAATCCAACTCAATCATTTTGATATGATCAATCACCATTTGAGGAGTTTCATCCTTTGAGTGCAGGAATAAAACCCATGTATATTTTGAATAGTCATCAACAATCACCAAGGCATATCTTTTATGTGACATTGACATTACATTAACTGGACCAAATAAATCCATGTGAATTAATTGCAGTGGTTCAGTAATACTAGATGTGTCAGTGCTTGGATGTGATGCTTTCTTTGCTTTCCCTTTCTGACATGCCTCACAAAGTCCTTCTTGTGTGAATTCCAATTGAGGCAGTCCTCTCACTAATTCTCTTTTGACTAGAGAATTCATAGATTTGAAATTAAGGTGTGAGAGCTTCTTGTGCCATAACCAACTTTCATCTGACGAAGCTTTAGCATAAAAACAATTGACTTCATCTCTGCAACCTGAGTTCAGATCGGCTACGAACAAGTTTCCTTTCCTTACTCCCTGAAGAGCAAGCTTTTCATCCTTCTTGTGAGAAATCAAACATCTCTCCTTCACAAAGTTCACTGTGTATCCCTTGTCACAAAACTGACTGATACTCAGAAGATTGTGTTTGAGACCTTCCACGAAAGATACATTATCAATGACGACATTGCCAGCTTCTAAACAGCCATATCCCTTAGTCATACCCTTGCTGTCATCTCCAAAGGTAACTACTGGGCCAGCTCTCTCAACAACATTTGATAGCAGGGCTCTATCTCCGGTCATGTGTCGTGAGGATCCACTATCGAGAATCCAAATAACCCGGTTTACCTGTTTCACACCCTGCAATCATCAAATGAGTTAGGCCTTCTTCGGAACCCAACATTGATTGGGTCCGGCATATTTGAAAAATTGTCCTTTGTCAAGTTTAACAACAGAACCCAACTTGACAAACTCATCTACTACTTTGACTGAACACTTCTCCTTGTAAACAGCCTTAACATTTTTGTATACAAGCTTAGGAGAAAATGTCTCCTTCTGAGAAACAGGAGGACTGACAGTCTTTGATCTAGCATGCCTGTGATTTAAGTGTTGTCTAGGTATAGTATTGACATTCATAGCATGCATGCTTTTAAAATATGCAGACATAACATTGAAAGCACATAGCATACAGTTATCTACACCACATGGTTTATGGCATGCATCAATAGTAGGCATTTTATTCACAATAGCAGGAGTCTTAACAGTTTCTACCTTAACTTTATCATTTTTAAAGTTCTCAGTAGCATGAAATCTGTTATTCTTATCCCTACTATTAACAAACTTATTAGGCCTGTTATGATTTTTCTTAAGCTCATTAGCACCTAAACCAGAAGTGGATGAACTAGCAGTGTTCACATTTTCTATTGGTCTTTTAAGTACATATTTAGCTTTCTGGACATTTATTCCTTTTATGTCCCTAACAGGTTTTTCCTGTACTTTCTCTTCCTCTTTAAGGTCTTCAAGTTTAATTTCATAATCCACTATTACACAACTATCAAGAACTGGTTCTGCAATAGGAGTTATGAAAAGAGGTTTCTTAGTGTCCTTAATAACATGTGGAATACCCCTCTCTATAGCACTCTCTTTAAAAGGGGTGATGTTACTAGCCTTTCTTACGGATTTGTTATATTCAAAACCTATCCCAACTTTCCGTTTAATCTCTTGTTGGTCAACTAGGTCTTTCATAACAAATGAAGCAGTTCTATAGGCTTGACACCTGACCTTTTCCTTTTCAATTTTATCCTTCAAAAAAGCTTCAATTTCAACATAGCAGTTGACTCTATTAACTTGAAATGCAACATCTTCAGTTAATTTCTCATTTATAAGTTTCAGCTTTTTCAATTCAGAATTCTCATCTGATAAAACTTGGTTTTTGAGAATTAAGACTTTTATTCGATCTCTAGCATTAGTTAAATCCTCACCTAGCAATTTAAACATTTTAGGACAGCTAGGGTTTACCTCAATTCCTTTTCCAGGTGGAGATTGTGATCCTTCAGAAGAAGAAGCCATTAGAGCAAGATTTCCCATATCTTATTCTTCATCATTGTCAGAATCATCCCAGCTTTTTCCTTCTGCTAAGTATGATCTTCCCTGATGCTTCTTCAGTAGAGCTTCATATTTCTGTTTAATCTCGTCATATGAATCTTTCTTTCTTTCCTGTTTGGGCTTTCTACAATCTGTAGCAAAGTGTCCAATTTCATTGCAGTTGAAGCAACGGATCTTGCTTCTGTCTACCATCCATGTCTTATATCCACCTCTTGTAGTTGATGAGCTAGAAGAACCACCTCTCTGAGATCTGTTAGCCATAGGCTTGAATTTGAAACTAGGGTTTCTCCTGAATCTTGTATTTCCAAATTTTCTAGCAATCAGTGCCAGAGATTCATCCTCAAGTTGATCAAGTTCTTCCATTGAGTAGAATTCACTTTCAGATGAATTCATTTGAGTTGCACCAACTTCAGCAACAATACCATGATCAATGACTTTGACTGAAGAAGATTTAGTTATAGATTCTTTGTATTCTGGTACTTCTGCTACAAGAGCTGTAGACTTGCTAACCACCTTGCCTGTACCATATATTTCCTTCTGTTGAATCTGCTCTAGCTCATAGGTCTTTAGTACGCCATAAAGTCTTTCCAATGAAATTTCATTCATGTCCCTTGACTCCCTGATGGCCGTAATCCTATGCTCTAAGTGAATTGGCATTGTCAGCAAAAACTTCCTATTAATCTCCTTCTTCGTATAGTGTTTGCCATTGAGATTTAGATCATTTATCAATTTATTGTATCTCTCAAAAACATCAGAGATACCTTCTCCAGGATTTGATCTAAAATGCTCATATTGAGACGTTAAGATTTCCAATCTGGTCTCCCTCACTTCTTCTGTTCCTTCATTCAGTATCTCTATCGTTTCCCAGATGTGTTTAGCATTTTTGCAATTAACAACATGATTGTACATTCCGGGATCAAGAGATTCTACCGAAATTAACTGCAGGCTGGTGTCCAAAGAATCCAGTTCCTTTTCAGTATCAGTGTACTCAGAAATTTCTTTATCAAATTGTCTGTGCGGAATAAGTACACCATCTATCATATGCTCAGGAATGATTGTTATTGGAGCAACAACACCGGTCTTCAAAATATCTTTGTACTTAGGGTTTGCAGTTCGAAGAAATAGTGTCATCTTCCTCTTCCAAAGATTATAATTATCTTTATCAAATGGAGGAATTTTAATGCTACTCACTCTTTGAGTACTCATATTAAAATAATGGAAGATTAAAAGGATTTGAGATTTTTAGGAATTAAAGAGATTTCGAATTTTTAAGAAATTAAAAATTTTCGAATTTCTAATAAATTAAAAATTTTGAATTTTTTAAAGAATTAAAAATTTCGAATTTTTAATGAATTAAAAGTTTTGAAAATTTTAAGATTTAAAGAGATTTTGAATTTTTAAGAAATTAAAAATTTCGAATTTTTAATAAATTAAAAGTTTCGAATTTTTAATGAATTAAAAGTTGTGAAATTTTTAGGAGCTAAAGAGATTTCAAATTTTTAAGAAATTAAAAATTTTAGAATTTTTAATAAATTAAAATTTTTGAATTTTTAATAAATTAAAATTTTCGATTTTTAATAAATTAAAAGTTTCGAATTTTTAATAAATTAAAATATTAGGATCTTGATTTTTATGTCAATCAGATGGCTCGGATACCAATTGTTAGGTCCAAATGATTGTAGAAGGGGGGGGGGTTGAATACAATCTCTATTAAATATTAATAACTGTTTCGGATAATTTTTGATTAAACAATTTAATTATTATCACGAAATAATAATCAAAGAAACACAGTTCAAATAAAATACTTGTATTAAACTTGATGGGTGTTACAAGATCAGTTCGAATAAACACTAATAGCTCTTTAGAATTTCTACAGAATATTTAACATGAATGCTCTGTATTTTTCTTTTAGCTCGAATAGAATGTTAATAGAAGTGAATAGAAGTGCTGAATACTACTGACTTAATCTGCTATTTATAGGCAAAATCAGATGCTGGAGACTTTTTCCACTCGGGGAGACTTTCTGATCTCGGGGAGACTTTTTCTGGGCTTGAAGAGACTTCTGGAATTAAATGAAAAATCATTTAATTTGTTGAGGAAGACTTTCGCAGCTCGGGGAGACATTTCTGGCCTTGGAAGACATTTAAATCCTTGAGAGACTTTTAATAAACCCTCGGGGAGACTTTTGAAAAGTCTCCGGGAGACTTTTTAAAAGTCTTCCCGAGTAACACTTTTACCGACCTGTTGTGTAGATGTCATGTGTATATGTTTATATCTTCTGACCTTCTTTTCTTCTTTTATTTCTTTTTCTTTTTTTTGATTCCTTTTTAATAAAACCTCGGGGAGACTTTTGAAAAGTCTCCGGAAGACTTTTAAAAGTCTTCCCAAGAAATGAATTTGGTCGACGATTTGATTCTTCAAATGTGTACTGAATATTTTTTGCCTTCCCTTTTGTTTTGTTTTCTTTTTAATTTAAATTCTATTACTTTTATTATATATCTTATAAATTAAATTAATTCCTTTTGAATTAATCTAATTAAATAGGATACATAATAAATTCTTTTTGATAATAGAATTAAATTAAAGTCTTCTTCATTCTAAAATAATTCTAAATTAATTAATTTCTTAATCAATTTAAGAAATAAATTAATTCTGATTGAATTAATTTACCAATTAAATTAACTAAATAATTTAATCAATTAATAGAGAATTAAATTAAAGTCTTGACTCCACGACTCTTGATGATATAAATTTAAATCTCTGTCTTCACACCAATGTCTGTAGCTGACCATTTCTTCTGTAATAAAGAATCTTCTCTGTATTTTGCCAACACTCCGTGTACTGTCTGGTTCACGAGTGATTCACAACAAATAATATTCTTCACTTGACTTTTATAATGGTTCACTTCTGCTCCTTCTGACTTGACTATATTTGTTGTCACACAAAATTGAAATCTTCTGACACTGTAGCTTCTTCAAACTTAAATACTCCACTGAGGCATGATCAATTAAATTGAGCTTCTTTCAATGCAGTACTGTTTCAAGTCTGTAGATTGACTTTGATCTTCTTTTTCTTGTCAAATG
Organism: Oenanthe sinensis; assembly: GCA_028671895.1. Taxonomy (NCBI): domain Eukaryota; kingdom Viridiplantae; phylum Streptophyta; class Magnoliopsida; order Apiales; family Apiaceae; genus Oenanthe; species Oenanthe sinensis. The sequence continues at coordinate 30,900,935 of CM053800.1, forward strand.
ATACCTGCTGAAGATTCCTGTGACAGATAATATATTTACTTACAAATTATCTATGTTTGTGTTGAGTTGTCATCTCGCTAAACAAATAGGCTTCTAAACATATGCCTTTCATTCTAATATACAATTAGATTGAAAGTTAATTCACCATGTTCTTATATTTCTGCATTTATATTTAAGTAAACACCTGTAAATTGACAAAGCTACAAACACTATCAAACAGTTTATCAAAATTAAAGAAGTGAAAACAAAAAAAAAAGAATTTGAAGTTATACGTTTACCTCCCCCCCTCTATAAACTTCTATAACTCTAATTCCTAACACTACTAAGAAACTTGATTTGAGTGACTTGATTGGTTAGAATTTGTCGCATACTGATTTCCATTGCATTCACCTTTTTCTCCAATTCCACAACTTTGTCTTTAGCTGTAGTCTTAGTGTCAAGCCTTTGCTTGATTCTTGTCATCATGGTGAGACTGAGTCTAGAGTCAATTGTAATGTCAAAGTGTGTCCTTGCACTGTCAATCTCTTCTCTGATTTTCTTCAATTCATACTTGGATCTTGTGACATGCATCTTTTAGAGTTTGAGATGATCCCTATATAAATTTAGAATTCTCCTTTGTACAGGGTCCTCTATATTCACTTCAGCCATAGATCGTCTATAGTGTGAAACTATTGCTCTTTCAGTATCAGCCAAATTGGTTGCATCACTAGTCATTGCAGGCTCCAACAAATCATCATCAGAATCAGATTCAAAATCTTATGGATTCATATGAGACACATCATCAAGCATCCTTGCTATACTCTCCTTTCCACTTCTGAATTGCTCTTCTGTCTGCAACAATCCTAAAATATTCTCAGCCTCTTGGTTTGTGGTTGTTACCAATTTTTGATAATGAGGATCTTCATGTTGAAAGGTTTCAGAATTTAGATTAAGTCAACCTTATCCTCCTCCACCTTGTGGGCATCTGCAACTCCTGTAGGAACTCCAAGTTCTCCATCTCCCCCTAACTCCAACTTCAACTCATGGGTGAGTTCTGCTGCAAATGACCCGGTTTTAGAAGTTGAAACTTCATGAGATGGTTACATTGGTTTCTCTCTATTATTTTGTCTCTCACTCTCTTCTCTCTATTTTTGCATCAGGATCTCATCCTGGATTCTCACATCCCCCTCACAATGCTCTCCTTTTTCATCACCTTCTAAGGTGGAACCCTCTTTCCTCACACCTTCTCCTTTTGCCTCCTTAGATGAAATTGAGGGCCTCTCACACTCATTCTCTCTTTTTGCTAGGATATGTAAATTCTGCCTCTCACTAACCTTACCCACTCCACTCAACCCTAAAAGTGTGTTTGCTACTTCAACAGAAGAAATATCAGTTGGTAAAGAACTAACAATCGATGGTTGTGGAATATCCATCGATTGCTAATTATCAGTTGATTGAAGCTCGTCAATGAATATAAAGATATCCATAAATGGATGAGTGATAGTCAATGGATATTAAATATTATCAGGTAATTGTTGAATATCCATTGACTTAGGAGAATTTTCAGTTTCAACCTGTTCATCCAAGGTGTTACCCTTTTGTGGTGATATAGGTGAGAGTGTTGGCTCCACCCAGAGTTGTAAGGAGGGTGAATTTGAAATATTGATGTTATCAATCATCAAAGTTTCTGAAGAAATAGATTTTGAAGGAGATTGAGGAGAAGGAATAGATAATGAATGGGGTTGTGGCTCAGGAAAATTCCGAGACACATCAATTGAAAAAAATGGAGGCTTCACCAAACTTTTATTTGGCTTTGCAGGTGTGTGTGTCCCTTATGCATTACAATTTCTCTTCTTTCTCCTCTTGTAGGGTTGAACTACTTTATGTCCCATATCCCCAACAAATGGTCCTGGTTGAGAGCTCTTTTCAATAACCACACCTTGTTGAGAAGATGTAGCTAGGGATATGCTCAATTCCTTTATCATAGTCTCAATCTTTTGAGAGATTAGACTAGTGGCTGGCTAGACAAGCACACCCTCTCCAACCTTATTTTTTGGCTTTCTTGATGTTGGTCAGTTCCCTCACCCTCAACAACCACCTTCACACTCCCCTCGGTTATTTTTCTTTTTCTGGATTTTACAACAACAGTCTATTGAGACAATTGAGGTGGTTTTCTTAGATTTGGATTTTGAAGGTCATGCAAATTGGGTAGGAGGGATGGGGGTATTTCCAACTCCCTCCATTGTTGTAGAAGGCAAAGAAAGAGGTACCTTATAAGGAGTAAAAGAGAAGTTATGAGTTTTGAAAAATACATCTATAAAGGGAGAATAAATGAGGCACAACCTAGTATGTAAGTTGATTCTCACATAGTCCTTGAAGACCCTTTTGTTCTGAGTCCATGGCTCCATTGTCTCCATGACATTTGTAATTTCTAATTCTCTAACAGAGTGGTTAATGAACAACATAATGAATCCAGTAAAATAAATGTTGTTTCTCCTAGATTCTTTATTTCCTAGTTTAGAAATTATCTCATTTAGGAGCAACGTGCCAAGATCAAAGTATTTATCAAATAGAATACTATAAGAAATTTGCTGCATACTGGTAGTAATAGCATCAAAATTGCTTATTTTTCCATAAAATACCTTGATAATGGCATTAAATAAATAGTTCCACTCTTTTCTCAAAATCTTTCTAACTACCTCTCCTAAGTTACAATCATTATCAGCATAATTGACAGAGGCTAACATGTTTCTAATATCATCATCCTTAGGCTTGGCATCACAATTATCACTGGGAATTTCTAAGCATTCAGAGATAATAACACTAGTAAGAGTATAGGGTTTACCTCTACAAGTGTAAGAAATTATCTTCCCATCTTTGGAGATCTCTACAGACTTCCAGAATTCTTCTGCAAGTTCGCAAACAATAGCAGGTGCTTCACTTAGTGCCTTTGACAACTTGCATTCACTTAGGAACTTCATCAATGGATGAAAATCTGCAGGGGCATCCTCCATAATCATACAGGCTATGAAGTTGTTCTACTCGTAGATGAAGCCAATTGATGATGAGATCTTCTTTTGTGGTGCCATTGATGTTATTAAATTTGATTAGAAAAGAAACTTGAAGAAAAGTGAGTAAATTCGCTTGAGAATTCTTAGAGAGCAAAAAGCAAAGAGATTGGTAAATAAGAAAAATAGCAGGTAAAACGAAATAAGAAATGAAACTGCTATTTATATATTTTTTTAAAAATTATTTAGAAAAGAAACGAAATAAGAAATGAAACGAAATAAGAAATATTTTTTTAAATATTTGTGTGTTTTTTCTGCCTGATTAAAATCAACTCAATATGAATTAAAGACTTGAATATATAACAAAGATTAAACACAAAGATATGAATAAAAACTGTTTATATTATTGATGTTAAATACAAACTCTCCTAAGGTGTACACAGTCTCTATCAGCTTCTTTGTATTTCTCACAACAACTCTCCCTATCTCTATACTCTCATAAAACTTTATTTTTATTCTTCTCTTTGAATTAGGTTACATATAGTGTTTATATAGAGAGCTGCCTATCAACTAATAATAGAAAATTAAATTACAATAGGAATATAATTCCTAATTATTAGTTGACAGTTTTCTTCTGTAATTCTCCTTCCTTCCCATAACATATCTGCAATATATTTGGCTTTATCTTCGAAGACTTCCCTTTTCTATGATCATCTTCCAAATTCAGCTTTGACTTCATAGACTCTGAAATCTTCAGACTCTGATAGACTATAGACTCTGATCATTTGTAGACTCTGACAGATTGTAGATTCCGATAGCCTATAGACTTTGATCACCTCTCAGACTCTAATCTTCATCTAGACTCTAGTTTCACTTTCTAAAGAAAATCTTTTAAGTACAAGAATGTTGACTAACTAGACTCTGCTTATAAAATTTCAGAGACTAGAAAGACGTATTACAAATAAGCTATGCTAAATCCTGTTCTAGAATTTTGTACATCATCAAATTAATATATTCTTAACACATTCATTACATGTTCCCTAATGAAATGATACCTTATGTCAATGTGTTTGGTTCTAGAATGTTGCACAAGATTTTCTGTTATTGCAATGACACTTGTATTATCACAGAAAATAAGAATCTTGTTCTTACTGAACCCATAGACAAATAATTGATTCCTCATCCATAATATTTGTGCACAACTTCCAACAAAAATTTACTCAGCTTCTGCAGTTGAAGTTGATATTGATTTTTGCTTCTTACTGAACCATGACACAAGGTTGTTTCCTAGAAATTGGCAGGTGCCTGTAGTACTTTTCCTGTCTATTTTACAACTTGCATAATCTGCATCTGAGTAGCCTATTAGATCAAAACCATAATCTCTAGGATACCAAATACCTAAATTTAGTGTACCCTTGAGATATCTAAAAATTCTCTTAATAGCCACTAAATGAGATTCTTTATGATCAGCTTGAAATCTAGCACACAAACATGTAGAGAACATTATATCTGGCCTACTAGTAGTTAAATATAAAAGTGAGCCTACCATGCCTCTATAACTTGAAATGTCCACTTTAGTTTCCTTAGTATTCAATTCAAGTTTAGTGGCAGTGGCCATGAGACTTTTTGCAGAAAAACATTCACTTAAGTCAAATTTCTTCAACAAGTCATGAATGTCCTTTTTTTTATTTATAAGAATACCATCCTTAACTTGTTTGACTTGCAAACCAAGAAAGTAGGTAAGTTCTCCCATCATGCTCATTTCATATTTATTTTGCATTAATCTGGCAAACTTTTTGCAAAGTCCATCATCAGTTGAGCCAAATATAACGTCTTCCACATAAATTTAATCAAAAATAATTGAGCCATTGACATATCTATGAAATAAAGTTTTATCAACAGTACCTCTTGTGAAGTGATTCTCAATGAGAAATTGAGATAAATTGTCATACCAAGCCCCTGATGCTTGTTTCAATCCATAGAATGCTTTGAGAAGATAGTAGACAAATTCAGAGATATTTAGATCTTCAAAACCAGGGGTTGTTCCATATAGGCATCCTCTTCTAATTCTCCATTCAAAAATGCACTCTTCACATCCATCCAGTAGACTTTGAAGTTGACATGTTCAACATAGGCTAGAAAAATCTTGATTGCTTCTAATCTTGCAACTGGTGCAAAAGTCTCATTAAAATCAATTCATTCCTCTTGTGAATATCCTTTTGCCACAAGCCTTGCGTTGTTTCTAATCACAGTACCAGTTTCATTCATCTTGTTCCTGAATACCCATTTTGTACAAATTACTGATCTATCTTTTGGTTTGGGCACCTGTTTCCATACTTTATTTCTTTCAAATTGATTGAGTTCCTCTTGCATAGCTAATATCCAATTAGGATCCTTGAGAGCATCTTCAATTCTTTTAGGTTCTTCTTGAGATAGAAAGCTGATATACAAACACTCATTTTGAGTAGTACTTCTTGTTTTGACACCAATTTTTGCATTTCCAATGATTAATTCAAATGGATGACTTTTTGTCCATTTTCTTTGTAGAGGCAAATTTTGCCTTGATAATGAGGCTTCATGATCATTGGTATTGAACTCAAACTGATTTGAATTTAAGGATTGATTTTGAAACCCTCCCCTTGAGTTGGATACCCTTGATGTAGAGTGTTGATTATCCATTGAGGGATTATCAGTTGATGGAGTTTTGTTAACTGATAAATTATCCATTGATGTAGAGACATCAACTGATATTGGATTTCTGAATACTTGTGAGTTTGTAGGTTCCACCTCTTCATCACTATCCACACCATTGGTTTCATTTTCAAATTGCAGTGTGTCATGATTTCTTTCATCAAACAAGCCTTAAATCATTTTATCATCAAATACTAAATGTGCAGATTCCATAACAATGTGTAGTCTAAGTTTATAGACTCGGTAGGCTATGCTTGATAGTGCATACCCAACAAATATAGCTTCATCAGCCTTGACCTCAAACTTTCCAAGATTTTCACCTTGATTTCTCAGAACATAACATTTGTAACCAAAGACATGAAGAAACCCCACTTTTGGCTTTTTGTCTTTCTTGATCAATTGATATAGAGTCTTTCCTTGAGCTTGATTCACTATGGAGATGTTTTGAATATAGCATACTACATTAATAGCCTCAGCCTAGAAATAGGGTTATAATTTAGCATCTTCCAACATAGTTATAGGTGTTTCAATCAATGTTCTATTCTTCCTTTCAACTACCCAATTTTGCTGAGGTGTCTTTTGTGTAGAGAAAGTATGACTAATTCCTTTGGTTTCACAAAACTCTTTCATTGTTGAATTTTTGAACTATGTTCCATTATCACTCCTTATTTTCTTTACATCCAATCCAAGACTTTTCTCAACTTCTTTGATATGCTTGATGATGAGATTACTTGCTTCATCCTTGGAGTGTAGAAAATAAGTCCACAAAAATCTTGAAAAATTATCTACAATGACTAGAGCATACTTTTTATTTGCTATAGACATTATGTTGACATGACCAAACAAATCCATATGTAAGAGCTCCAAGGGCTTCTCAATTGATGATTCCAATTTAGACTTGAATGATGTCTTCCTTTGTTTTCCTTTCTGACAAGCATCATACAATCCATCTTTGATAAATTCCATTTATGGTAAACCCCTCACTTGATTTTTCTTGACCAACTAATTCATGATTTTGAAATTCAAGTGAGCTAGTTTCTTATGCCACAGCCAACTTTCATATGTACTTGCTTTTGAGAGAAGACAAGTCATTGAATCTGCATTTGTTGAGTTGAAGTTAGCTATGTACACATTTCTTTTTCTATTCCCAGTCATCACTGGACTTCCAACTTTCTTGTTGGAAATTATGCATGCTTCAGTTGTGAAGCAAACTTTATTTCCATTGTCACATAACTGACTGATGCTTAACAAATTGTGTCTTAAGCCATCAACTAGTGCAATAGATTCACTAATGACATTTTCTGTTGAAATCAAGCCATATTCTATGGTGTAACCCTTGCTGTCATCTCCAAAAGTTACTCCAGGGCCAACTCTCTCCTCAAACTTTGTGAGCAGGGATTTATCTGTAGTCATATGCCTTGAACACCCACTGTCCAAGTACCAAAGATTCCTTCTTTTTCCCTACACACATCCAAAAATAATCAAGTTGATTTTGGTACCCGAGTTGCCTTGGGTCCTTTCTTATTAGTTGCTACCTTTGGTTTGATTTTCAACTTTTATACATTTGGTTTGTGTGGTTTTTCTTCCACTTCAACCTTGGATGTTGGTTTCCTCACCTCAGGATTATCAGTGGTAATACTTGGAACATTCATGCTAGCAGAATTAGAAAAATTGGATGCATGAATATTGATATTCATATTCCAAGGCATAGCAGGCATATTCATGTTAGCAAATGCAAGATATGGATTAAACATATAAGGCATAGATGCATATTGAGCATGAATAGTAGACCCGGCAATTTTGGACACGACACGGAACGACACGAAAATTTAGTGTTTGTGTTTACATTTTCAGTACACGACACGAAAGTACACGAACACGAATGTACACGACCGAAATTTAGTGTCGGTTTTGTGTTTACCCTTCGAGTACACGACATGACACGAAGTACACGAAAAATTGTTTTGAGGTTTAGAGGAGCTACTTTCCTCTACAAATTTAATAGGTCTGTTAAGCTTTGTTTTTAAAGTAGATTGTTTAGCAGTTGATGATTTCTCAATCGATGGATGATTATATATTGAGTCAACATCATCAATCGATGGATAATCCTTATCAGTTGATTTAGGATAAACGATCGATTGCTCCTTATCCAAAAATTGATTTTCATCGATAGGTAATCTCTCAAGAGTTTCAAACAACATGGTGAAAGAGTTTGTTTCATGAATGTCATTCAACTTTTTGCTAGCTTTACTGGACTTGTTCCATTTGTCACTGATTTGAAGTTTTACTTCTAATTGTTCCTTCAAAGTTTTTATCTTCTTTTTATATAGTTCAGGCCATTAAAGTGTAATTTAGTCTAATTATCATTATTTTATGTACTTTTAATTTTTTTTAATTATTAGAGCACTTTTTTAGAATCTCAAATAATACATAATAAAAATATGCATCACGTGTTATTTAGATGACATGCATCCCTAAGATGTGTATCTCTAAAAATTACTATTATTTTTTATTTTTTTATTTAATATTCATTTATCAAATGGTATTAGTGATATTTAAACAATATTTTTGTCAAATATTTTGAAAATAGTAAATGTTTTTTTTCTAACTGTTATAAACTGAAGGATGTGTTTTACCCTCAACATACATGTTATTATGAATCTATGATCATTAAAAACATTAAGGAAAATATTCACAAATATTCTAGGAAATGGAGAGTAATAACATCATTCATCTTTTCAGTACATGATGATCAACTCAACTGAGACAAAAAAATATTAATTTTAAAAAGAAATTAATAAAAAAATTATTTAAAAAGTTTTTTTTTAAAATATTTACGAAATATGTATTCATTATTCGAATATCAATAATATGCATTTAACAAATAAATATTATATGAAAAAAATGAAAAGGGAAAAGCATGCTGAAAGAAAAAAAAATTAATAAATATTTTTGAAATTTTTTAAATTCTAATGAAAGATGTGTATACCACTAATAAAAAAAGATCTAAATGAAAAATATTTAATTTCAAAGATGTAATAATTTTTTAATTTTTTCGTTATCTATCTAATATTCTTATTGTTCATTTTGCACCCGCAAAATCTAAGAGATGATTAGACACACCATATCAATTTTCCTTTACATCCGTTAAATTAATTTACAATAGTTATGTTATGTGATCGCAAAATTTTAATTAGTTAAATGAGTTGAGTCCAAAATTTTTGAGTTTAGTAATCCAGTTACAAGTTGAGGGTCAGGTCAATTATGAATTAACCATTTTATCCAAATAATATTTATTTATTTATTAATGAAAAACTATTTTAATTGTTTGCTAATTAATTAGTTATATTATATGCATTATATAAAAAAGTAAGATTTTATTTAGAATACTATCCAATTCAAAGTAGTTTGGTTCTACAAAGCAGTTTTTAATGAAACAATTTTTGGAAAAAAAAATAGCATTTAAAATTTAAATTAAATAACATAAATATGCCACATTAATTAAAATTATATACTATCGAATAAAATATATATATATAAACCGGGTAAGATGTATTAGAAGTCGAGTAAATTTGACATACTTGCAATCTTTCATGTAGTATAATCTCGAATTCTCGATCTTCATTTCATATCACATATTTAGAATTTGTCTCCAGTGTATCTATATATGCGGTTCTTGTAAAACATTTGGATATTCATAAAATCATTATACGCACTCCACCTGTTTGATGATATGTCCCAAAGAATTTTTTTACAAGCATTATCTCTGGTTAAGTTATAAAACCCTTTTTCTACGTACATACCCTGCATTCGATCAAATAATGTTTATGTTTTTGAAAAGAGGTGGACAACAATTGATACAATTGTCATATCTTTGTCGCCTGTCGTGTAGCTTGTCATCCAAGGCATCCAAAGCTTTTGGGTTTGTAAATGAAGCAACCCCATCTTCATTAGTTGAATATAAGGGGGCTGTTGGGAATGTTAGTAGCAGCTTTCATCCCTTTTCGTTGTTATCGGACAGGGGGGATAATGTGAAAGATTACAAGATCGAGCTCGTTGATAATCAAACTTGGGGGGTTTCTGCTGGTTTGGCAGATGCTTGGAGAGGTGTTGGACAAATAAAGGATTTGAGAAATGATGTGGTTGATGAGTTTGATGCCTATGTACCTTCGAACGATAATGACCTGGATTTAGATGAGATTGAGGATATGAGGGTACGTGGGACTCTTTTTTACAAGCTTGATAAGGATTCTAAAGAGTATGAGGAGTATAATCTTGAGTTCCTTAAGAAAAAATCTTCGAAAAGTAAGGGTGGTCAGAATGAAACAAAGAAGGAAAAGCAAAACCATCACTCCAATCCTATAGCTGACAAGTCGTCCAAGAATAAAGATGGGAAAAAGGAGAGCAGAATGACGGAGAATGTGACTAGCTTTTCTGTTGGAAGTGGGAAACTATATAGCGTTAATGAGAATTATCATTTGGCATCTTCCCTTGATAAAGTTCACGGGCTTCGGGATGAAAAAAAGTTAAGGACTCCCACGTTTAATCAACTTACAGCCGCTTATCATGAACCATTTTGTTTGGACATATACATTTCAAAGGCTTCTGTGCGTGCTTGCATTGTGCACCGAGCCACTAGCAAGGTTGTTGTTGTCGCACATTCAATATCCAAGGACATGAAATTTGACTTGGGGTCAACAAGGAATGCAATTGCTTGTGGTGCTGTGGGCAAAGTCTTAGCTCAAAGAGCCTTGGCTGATGATATCCACAATGCGGTCTATACACCAAGGAGAGGAGAGAAGTTGGAAGGTAAACTTCTAGTTGTACTTGAGTCAATTATTAAGAATGGAGTTAATGTTAAGGTCAAAATTAAGCAAAGAAAATTCAAGAAATCTGGCGTTGCACCTACTGCGAGGAACTTCAATGCTAGTTCAATATCTCGTTAAATATAGTCTTCATTAAGATTCGTGTTTGATCATCTGACTGGTCGATGTAGTTATTCCATTATGAAGATACATGCAAGTTTGTCTGTTGAAATTTGCTCTATACATTGGCCTGAAATGGGGGAACTAATCTTTGTGTGTTCAGTCTAACAATATTATTACCTCCCTTTCTCATTATAAAAAAGCTTATTTATTCCATGTCCGGCCAAGAAAAATTGAGAAAGGAATATAGAGATTATATCTTTGATACTGCTATCGAGTGCTCCTTCTTTCAACCAAGAAACCACGCATGATACTTGGCCAATTTTTGTCACATGTGCCCGCATATTAAGTGGTGAACTGAAAGTTGATAATTTGTCACAGTAACTGTTGGACACCTTTTGTTCAGGTATAATTTCTGCAAGTGAGCATAATTTATTGTGCATCTCTAAGTTTGAGTTATGGATGTATGTATATATTTCAGTCAAAAAACTGATAAATGAATAAAAGTTGTTTTTCCAATGTGATGTAAATATTTCTCAGTCAGGATATTGGATTTGAGCTTATGCAAAATTAAATGATCGCATTATACTACAATTATCTCCATTAAAACAATCGGATTCTTGACTTTTCCTGCAGAGTCTAAAATGTCTTCTTATGATCTTGCCTTCTTTCCATTAATGTGGAATGAGTTAAGATGTTCTTGTGAAGTCCTCTCAGTAGAAATTTAAACAGAAGACTCTATGGCAGAAACTTGCAGAATGTTTCCTTCTATCCAACGCTGTCATGAAATCTCTTGTATATCTCATTATTTCTGCTTTCTCATCTAAATTTTCCTTAAACAAGCCATTAATGGAAAGTCTCTTTCTATTTTTTTCTTTGTTTTCCATAAACATATTTCCCTTTCTGGTTGATGAGATTGAACTGTTTCTCAGCCTATGACGGTTGCCCTTCTGTATTATCAGTATCTCTGTGGTCGAAAGAACAGCACTAATATTTTCTTCACCTTTTGTTCATTGATGAAGAGGCTCCAGCTCTTAATTAAAGAGCGGGAACCCTTCTTAACAGACTCATTTATCAGTGAACAAGTATTGATAAAGAAACTGATTACAGAACTAATGAGTGCAGCGCAGAGTCACAAAAAGGCATTAAACAGTATTCATATATTCCCTTGAATTCCCGAAACAAGTTCACATTATTTTACTACGCCACTAAATTGATCTACAAAACCAGAGACTATTAATCAAACACCAAAGCACTAAAAACTCAGTCATTTGCAGTAGCTAACTGCATTGCCAGCAGCTCTTCCTCGGGTATAGTCTTAATATGACAATCCGAGCGAGGATACGCTGCACATAGCAAAGCAAATCCACGTTCAACAACATCATCACTAAGCATTCCTTCACTCTGATCAACTTTTCCGCTAATAAGTTGAGCAGGACAAGTCATGCAAACTCCGAGGTTACAATCATAAGGCACTGTCATGCCTTCATCCAATGCCTTTGTTAAGATTGTCTCATCAGGCTCAACTTGAAGCTCAGTAGTCTTTCCCTCATGCTCTATTGTCACTTTGTAAGACTTGATGATTGTAAGGCTCCGTTGGCCGCGGCGAAAGCGTGGCTGTGCATGGTGGTTTAGGTGCAACGGAGGAAGAAAGGAGGATTGTTGGTTAGATGATGTGAAAGTGAATGAAGGATAGGTTGTCAAGTTGAGAGTTGCCATGGGTAATGAGAGTTGCAAAAATGAGGACAGGAGTGTGTTGAGTTGTTGACACTATCGTTGTTTGATAGGATAAGGTTTTGTTTATTACAATAATTTATAGGTTTAAATTGATTTTTAAATTATAATAGAAATTCTTTAATTTTAAAATGACATATAGCAGTAATTTTTTTAATGCGTACACTTAAAAGATGCGTATCTCATATAACTCATATTTTATTTTATTTTATTTTTAAAAGGCGAGACAACGTAAGAATTGATATTATTTTGTTGAAGTTTTTTTTATTCTTTTGATGTTTTTTTGTTAAAGTTTGTAATAGTGAGTTCAGGCGTTAGCATTTTGTACTCTATTTTTAAGGACCCAATATTTTATTAAAATGAAATACTTAGACCAAATTCTGTTTTATGTGTGTGTTTTTTGTGAGAATTTGTAATAAAGCCCGATAACTAAAATATGTACAATTTTTTATGTTTTTATTTACATGGCATTTGTGCTATTGCACTAGATTTAAACCTCGTTTGAATTATTTTAAGAATAAATATTTTTTATTTATAAATATTTTATTATTTATAAATAAAATATAGTCTTAGTTTTTGATTTTTTAAATTATTATCAATTTGAATAAATTTATTAATAATTTATAACTTATTTTATATAAAATTAATAATATAATAATAATCGATTATATAAGTAATTATATATGGCAACACAATTAAACTAGAGGTGACAATTTCGGGTTCGGGTGGGGATCACATACTAGGTCAAAATTTTAACCCAACCCGAACCCGACCCGAAATTTTAATGGATCAGAATACCCAACCCCAACCCGATCCAAAATACCAATGAGTAACCTGAACCCAACCCGAAATAATTTTAATTTATTAATAAATATAAATAAAAAATTAATAAAAAATAATTATTTTTATTATAAAATTTATTTTTAATAATATCTAAATGAAATATATAATATTGAAATAATTAATTAATATATAAATAATATTTAATATATTTAATGTATATATATATATATATATATATATATATATATATATATAAAATTTCGGGTGAGTTTCGGGTAACCCGAAATCAACGCAAAAATGACCCGATTTTTTCGGGTCAGTTTAGGGTCAACATGAAATTGACCTGAACCCGAAAACCTACAACCCGAATTCGTATTTTTCGGGTCGATTTTGGGTCGGATATTCGTGTCGAATCCAAAATTGTCACCCCTAAATTAAACATATATCGGGACCAGTCCAATTGAGTGGATTAAAAAAATAATTGATAGATAAAATAATTCATTAATTGAAAGAAATATGGTATTTATAAAAATAATTAAAATTTAATAAATATATCTACATTATTAAAATTTAATAAATAATTGATAGTCCAATTATGCATTATACAACATCTTTATTCGTATCGTTGTAAGATACAGTCGAGGAAAATACAATCATTTTAAAAAGACAATCTAACAGTGAGAAGTATGTATACATGATTTGTCCAAACATATAATTATTATTACATATAAACCCTTATCAATAAAGTACTTTTAAAAAATTATTCAAATTTATGATCTCGAACATCGAACATTAATGGGTCATTTGTTAAATTTGAATCATTTTTTCTGAATGATTAAAATTTCTAAATAGTTGATTTCGGAATCATTAATATAAATACAAAATATTTTATCTAATAAATCTCAATAACATTTTCCGAATGGTTAAAATTAATTTCAAAACTAATATCTACACATGTTAGGTCCACTAAGTGTTGCAGAAATGGGGAGGATTGAATGCAACACAACACTTTCTTTGAAAATTTGAACACAAATGCTAACAACAAACATAAGTGTACAATGTAGTGTAAATATTATAGAAAAAGCAAACAACATAAACAGTTATTTCCAAAATTAATATATTATTAATTTTGTGCTACAACTGACTGAAATTGTGGTTCTAGCTTCTTTGTTTCAACAACTTTAAGATTGCTATTATTACAACTGCTTAAGAGTATTTTTGAGGTTCTGTCCTAAAAGTTTAAGTAAAGTGTTGTGAAGAAATGTGTTTATAATGATACACCTTTCGTACTTATATATGTACTTTACGTGTAATTTTAGAATACAACTAAAAATAGAAACATATTTTTCTAACGTTGATTCAGAAGTATTTTATTTAGAGATAAAGCGATCCCTTAATTTGCTCTGATTAGAAATTTACTTCTTTGAATCCTTTATCTTCATCCTCGTTCTCTCTCAAGTTCCAGTAGTAGATTTGACATTATGGAAATAGTGTTTTGAGCAACCCATGTGATATATTATTCAACCATACTACTTGAATTACTTATTCATTATTTGATTTACTAACACACAATCCTAACAATCTTCCTCAATTTATTTTTATACAAATAAGAACAAATTCACAATTGCAAGTGTTAGCTCAATTAATAAACCAGAAAAAAATCACAAGAAAATGTTTTAAAGAAAATTTACATGTACAACATGTAGAAATTTTCTCAAATTATTATTGCTTCTTTAGCCTGAGCAGATTTTTCACTTTGTGCTTGAGCTTTTTTTCTTGAGTTCTTATTCTTTTTGTTTTCTTCATATAATTTTGTGATCCTGAAAACTGCCCTCTTCTCCATGACTAATCTTAAAGGCAAGTTTAAACACAGGTCCTAAGTACCTGGTGACACTAATACAAGTTCAAGTATTATATATATATATATGTATATATATATATATGTATGTATATATATATATATGTATGTATGTATGTATTTGTTTCATCCAAAACCAACAACTTGTCAGGTCTTATGCACAAAATAATGACTAGTCAACCATAATCTCAGCCTACTATGTAATTAGCAAAACTACTTTATCGATTCAAAGAAACTATTCTCTCAACATAAGTATAAAGAACTAAGAATGGAAATTGTTACTCTCTAAGTCGATGATCGATCAACTTAGAGAGTAAGGGGAAAACTGTAGCACCTAAATTTAGCACCCGATTTATATTATATTTATTAGAACTAGGGGAACAAAAACTCATATTAAAAGTCAAACCAACTATGCTAATACTTAGTCTAACGGACCGTACTGACTTGATCTATGATAAAGAGTAACAAGTTTAGTCTAAAGGACCTCGTAGTCCAAAAGACTATAAGTTGATATGGTCATTCAAGTAATTCATATATATCTATACATATATATATACCTGCATCAAGTCAAAATTGTAGTACCCAAATACAGTAATTGGATCAACTGTATATTACAAACAACAGTAATATCAACCCATGTAACTATTGGAATGTTCAATCCACTTAATTGTATACGGCCCAACTCGTCTAGGTGATAAGTCAATAGGCCCAATGACCATAACATAGATGATTGGAACGTGTAGATAAACTATAGATACAAATATGTGTATCATAAATAAATATATATATATATATATATATATATATATATAAAGTTTAAATGTCCAGATATTACAGGGATAACTCAACTGCACGATAAACCTTATCATGATATGGGGATAAATGTTATTACATGATAGTTCGGATCGAACGTTGAGGCTAACACCTATATATAAAGACTCAAACGTATCATATCGGAATTCACTCAGTTCTCACTACCCTATATAGGTTACATATATACACATACATACTTTAACATCTCCATATTACATACACTCGTGTATAACAAATACATGTGTCCATACTACCGACCATTTACGTTCCAATCACCATTAATCTATCTTCCATTGAAGGAGTTTCATCCTACCGTCCGACAACCAAATTCAATCCACCATATCTCTTATTTATTTTACTTAATTTATATTTATTTGAATATTCTACTGACTTGAGCGTCGGAGTCCCTTCGGATGCCACCACCCCCGGTGTCTCTTAGACCTAACGTTCTTTCTTTGTTTCTTGTTTATGGTTGACATGTTTCATTCTCGAATCAATCCATGTGACCATATATTTCTTTCTTCTACAATAATGAAAAAATAAGGGATATTTTTTATGGTACCCTTGTACAATTAGTTTTTGCCGATGGTACCATTACATTATTGACTTCTATTTATAGTAACCTCGTACATTTAGTTTATCATATATAATACATTCTGTTAAGTAAAAAGTAATATAATTGATTATAGACTGTAAAACAAATTGTATATTTGAAATCTTTGTGAAAAGTACATGAAATCGACTATTGAATCATGTAAAATAAAATTAAAATGATTGATATATATTCAAACTCCATAATCAAACGTTGAACATTAATACCTCATTCATTTTGACTCCCTTATATACAATTTGTTTTACAGTTTGAAATCAATTCTATTACTTTTTACTTGACAGAAAGGTATTATATATGAAAAATAAAATTTATGAGGATACCATGGATAGAAGTCAATAATATAATGGTACCATCGGTAAAAACCAATTGTACAAGGCTAACATAGATAATATCCCAAAAATTAATTAGACTTGAAAATTTTGTTAAGTAATTAGAAGTTCAAACTTATTCAAATAATTCAAATTCAAGATTAACTCATTTATTAATAAACTAAATTCAAATATTTTACAAAAAAATCTCACAGAAACTCAGCAATAAATTGACATTTACATTTTTATCCTTACCGGTATAGTTTTGTATAATCAACAACATTTATTTTATAATATTTAACGTGAATATGTTAAAACTGATTAGACATAAGATTCCAAAACATAAATTTAATCAATTGAAGAGAAAACGAAATTGATCAAATGAGAGTCGACTTCCGAATTTTCTCCTTCCCTTCCCCCTTTTTTCTTCCGCCGCTGTCTCTTCAACTTCCGACTTTTCCTTTCGTTTTCTTTCTTTAGACTTCGCGTTCCCCCCCTTTATAAGGATTTTATCTAAAGATGTTTTCCTTTATTTGCTCCTCATTAGACCCTCTTATTGTCTTTACCTTGCGATGCCTCGACGTCGTCTCTTTCCCTCGATCTCTCTCAACCCATCTCTTCAAGCTCCGGGTTTTAGTCGCAAGGTGACTTCCTCCAAGTTTGAAGATGATTTTTTGGTCAAGAACGCTGGCTCTTCTTCCCCTTTGAATCTGGGTAACCAGATGCAGGAAAACTTTCTATCCAGGCGTGATGTCCACCTTAAACAAGATCTGAGCTCCAAGTGCAGAGTAAAGCAAGCTCTTCGAAAATCTTTGTCGCAAACTTTAGATCTTGTCAACTCGGCCCAAGCGAAGTCTCCATTGGAAAATCAGAAACAGGTTTCTCCACTTTATTACCCTTTTAGTTCACATGTTTTAGTCACTAAGAATGAAGATGTGCTAATTAGAACAAATGGGTATGCTTGTGTGCAACCTCCGGTTGATTTTTTTTATGATTCTGCCTTAGCTTGGAACACTTGTTGTGTTGGTTTATGTGATATTATGGATTTTGATTTTCTTGCTCTTAAAAAGTCTGCCTTAAGCATATACGAATTTGTTGGACTTAGGAATGTTTTTCATCATCATGATAGTTTTTTAGTCTTTAAGTTTGGAAAGGAGTTACACGTGACTAGGGATTTAAAGTTTAGTCCATCCGAAATTGATGGTTTAATTTTTCATTTGAAACCTTGGTCTAAGTATGGACTTGTGGATGCCAAGGTTGGAAAAGTGACTGTTTCGGTCATTTTCAATCAAGTCCCCTTTGGATATTGGTCCTTCCATGGTATTGCTTTTATTTGTAAAGCTTTAGGAAAGCCTTTGGCTTTGTCCCAAGACACCTTTCAAGCCATCTCTGCCAGTGAGCCTGATGTTAAGTCCTCAATCCTTATGGAACTTGATGCTCTGCACCCAAGACCTGGATCAGTTATAGTGAAGCTCTTAGATGAATTGATGGTCCCAGTTTTTGTTGCCTATCAAGACAGTCTTCTGTGCTCCTTTTGTTTCTCATCCAAGCATGATGTTTCCTCTTGCCAGAGCTTAAATGTCTCTTTCTCAATTAAGGACCAGGGTCAAGGGAATGACACTCAGATCTCCGACTCAAGTGGATACCGAGATGAGCCCTCCGACTTTACTTCTCAGGAGGAGCCTATGAAGATTGCTAATGAATACTTGGAGTTCTCTTCCCGGTTGTAAAATAAGGCAAACATGAAGGATTTGGCTTCTGAGAATAGGGTGCAGACCAGCTTGGTTGCAAAGACGGCTGAGGCCAAAGCTCCTCAAAAACGAGCAAAGAAGAAAACATGACTTGGTTGTTGCTTGGTGCATTATGAATGTTGTTTAATGATTTAAGTTTAATTTGGTTATTGTTTTGGTTGCTTTTGTTGATTGGTTGTAAGTTTAAGAACTTGTTTCTATGATCTTTGTTGGTCATTTAGAACTTGTCTCTAATACCTTGTAACTGTGACTTTCTCCCTTGAGGAACGGATAAATTTTTTCTCACTCATTTGCTATAACATAACCGAGCTTAACAAAAAAAATGAAATTGAATCGAACAATCGATTTTTTCAACACATGACAAATGCTCTGCCCACAGAATCAAAGATAGATAGTACTCCCTTTGACTTAACCAATTATTTACACTTTCCTTTTTTAGATGACTCACCCAGTTCTTTACATTTTAAAACTTTCTAAAAATAGTAAATTTTTATATTATAAAATTACTCTCACCCATTACGTTCCTCCATTTTTTCAAATCTATTAATTAAATATCAATTGACACCACCACTTTACCCACTTTTTCTTCTCTTTCATCTACTTTTTTTTCTCTTTCATACTACTTTATATAATTTTCTTAATCTCCGTGCCCAACTCAAATGTAAACAATTGGGTGAGACGGAGGGAGTATAAACTAATATCTTCGTGAATGAGGAAAAATTATTATTTTGATAAAATTATTATTTTATTAAATAATAAATATTTTATTGATTAATTAATATTTAATAATTTAACAATATTTTAAATCAATTAAAACTTTTCATTTAAAAAGTACTAGTTTTCTTTTAAAATGACGAGTAGAAAACATTGGAGACCATTTTAGTGTAGATATTTTGAAATTTAATTTTAATAAATAATAAAATTACGGAAAAATATTTTCGGTAATAAATTAAAAAAAATAATTCCCAAAAACTATATCCTCAATAAATCGATTATCAGTAACCAACCATAAATTAACAAGCCGGCAACGGCAAATACCACATTAACAAGCTATGTATGACTGTGTCTATGCATACTTGTATTTGGCCGCATATATAGGCAGGTTCACGATCTTTTTATTTTATTCTTACCCTCAAGACTCTTTTTAAGAAAAAAGATATTGTAATTTATTATAAAGTAATAGTAAATCTTTTCTCTCTATTTTATCATTATAACAAAGGGTAAGGGTATTAATATACAGTAATATTCATTAAATCTTGGTTATATCTACACACAGACACACACACAGCTGTATTCATAGAGTATCATAGTACTACTTTGATAAGGTCGCAGGTGTGTGGATGTTCTGTAGTAATAATTATAATAATAATCATCAAAATGGGGTTTTAATCTTTATAATAACACATAATTATCATTTGTTTCTTGTGATTTGCAGCAAAAACATGGATTTTGAAAAGGTTGGAATTGCTAAGGATGTTACTGAGGTTTGTTTCTCTCTGTCTCTGATCATAATTTGTGTCTATTCTGTTGTTTTTATTGAATTTTGGATATGGGATTTTTGTGAAACAGTTGATTGGTAAAACCCCATTAGTGTTTCTTAATAATGTTGTCGAGGGTTGTGTGGGTCGTGTTGCTGCTAAGTTGGAGATGATGGAGCCTTGTTCTAGTGTTAAAGACAGGTACTACTTTTTTCGGATATTTTCGAGATTTATGGACCATGCATATATTTGCTCATGATTATAGATTTATAGGTATATATGTTTGTGTTCGAATACGAATTATGTTAGCCTATAAATTTTATGTATTTTTGTTGAATTTTGTATTTGTGGATTAGAAACTATTTTTTTTTTTTTATGTTTTATATGTTCCTATTGTACGATAATGATATTTTGATATTTAGTGAACTATGTGTATTTATTCAAGGAATTGTGGAGTTTTTAGGCCAAATTGGTTTGTAGTGGAACATGACTCTGTATATATGTAGATTGTGTTCAGAGAGTCATGGTATATGATTTGAGAGTTTTATTTTGATCTTGCTATGTTTGTGGTGTGCAGGATTGGTTATAGCATGATTAAAGATGCTGAGGAGAAGGGTCTTATTACACCAGGAGAGGTCAGTTGTATGTTTTGTGGTCAAGAATTTTTCAGTAGAGGAGATAGCCTATATGTGTTTGAGATATTTGTTGATGCCTGCTTTGCTTTAACGTTTTGAAAAGTAAATTGACGCATTATTGATTGACCCATGTTATTAATTTTAACATTTGTAGAATACCATTGAGATTCATCCTAAATCTCTTTATATGTTGGCTTTAGATTTATTTATTATAAGTTAGTGATGACCATGGGATGTTAATCCGATCTTAATCTAAAGAGGTCGACCTAAATAGTCTAGTGGACTTTTTGCCAATACAATGAATTTTCCTCCAACAAAATCAATGTGATTCAGTTCTGAAACCCTTCCATTTGGATATGGCTATACTCTCGGTTATTGCAATTTCCGTTGAGTACTCCATTTTAATTCATAGCATCAGAAATTATGATTTTGTATCTTTTTATATTCATACAATCATAATTAGTACTGTCCAAAGTTTTCCCTCGTTGTCCTGATGAATATTTACTTGAAAATATACATATCTTATTTTCTCATATTCTTTATTTTCTTAATTTAGAGTGTCCTCATTGAACCTACTAGTGGAAATACTGGGATAGGATTAGCCTTCATGGCAGCAGCTAAGGGATACAAGCTTATAATCACCATGCCTGCTTCAATGAGTCTTGAGAGAAGAATTATTCTTCGTGGTTTTGGTGCTGAGTTAGTCCTGACAGATCCTGCCAAGGGAATGAAAGGTGCTGTTCAGAAGGCTGAAGAGATTTTGGCTAAAACACCAAATGCTTACATTCTCCAGCAGTTTGAAAACCCTGCAAACCCCAAGGTTCAATGTTGTACTTTTCTAATTGACTATGCTGAGACATGAAAGCAACAATATTTGACCTCTATTTTTCTTTTTATAAATGAAGATTCATTATGAAACCACTGGACCAGAGATTTGGAAAGGTACTGATGGAAAAATTGATGCCTTTGTTTCCGGAATCGGCACAGGAGGAACAATAACTGGTGCTGGAAAGTTCCTTAAAGAGCAGAATGCTGATATCAAGGTTACCATGCTAATTCAATTTTTCAATGGAAATAACGATGCACAATTTCGTATGCTTAACTTTAGTGTTTAGTTGATTTTAAATGTATACACCATAGTTTATTAGTTGATGGAACTTCATAGTTTTTTAAAATCATTCTTTTTTCTGTAACAGCTGTATGGCATAGAACCTGTTGAGAGTCCTATCCTTTCTGGTGGAAAACCAGGTAAGTTATCTTCAGCATGTTGTACCTTTATCATAAAATAGTATGTTTTTTGTTGTGCATGTTTGTTTGCCTAGATGTTTCTTAACAATCTGGAACTCCCTTGTTGCATGCTCCATAATTATTAGTTCTTTGATATGCTGGAAAAGAAAAAATTATAGAAAATGGAAGTGATTAGCTTTTACAAACTTGTATGGAATTTTCTGTGACTCAATTAAGAAGAAATGTGATTAGCTAGTATCTCTACTGGTTAGTATGCTTTGATTGATGCTTCTGTGATAGTTGAGAATGTCGGCATGAAAAGTTTTAGTATACTTTAAATTTTGTAATGTAGTCTTGCCTTGAAGTTTAATTGTGTAGATATGGTGGTATAGGATTTATAGTCTTCTTAATACTTTGGGAATTCTAATTTATGCAGTCTTTAGAATGAGACTGTAAGATCAATGCCCCTCTTGTGGTATAGTACACAAGTTTTCCCAATAGCACCTTGAATGCAAAAACTTATCACTAAGTTTCACATATTAACAAATAAACGATTCATGCTCAAAATAAAGCGCTGCTATTTGTTTTATCTCTGCTGCTAAGTTTTAAATCAGGAGGAAGGCAAACTAAGAGGGAGTAGAAATGTAGAATAACATAATTTGCATTCCTACTCATGCTCCCAAGTTTATTTAAGGAAAGCAAGGAGGGATGCAAATTTTATATGCTTTCCTCCTGATATTTGCACTTCAAAAGTGGGATGCAAAGGGGTGGGGAAGGTTAAAAATAAGAACTAATATTACAGTATACTATTACTATTTAAATGATAATTTGTTTTTTTTGGGGGGGGAGTTAAAAATAAGAACTAATATTACAGTATACTAAAATAACAAAATTAAAATTGTATATCAACAACTAGATATATGCTTGCCTTCCAACTTGGGAGCACATGAATGAAAGTACTTTCAGTGTATCTTTTTAAACACTTGCTTATCATGTGATTGCTAATACTTTATACGATGTAAATCGATGCATAGAATTCTAAAGGAAGCAAAACATGGATGACTTAGTTTATCTTGAAGTTTAGTTGATTTCAAGTCCTATGTTTTGATGATATACTTTCCTATTGTCCTATCAATTGCATAAACAAATTTATGTGTTCGTCAGATACAATTAGCTGAAACATGCAGTAGCATTGTCTCTACAGGGGACTCATGAACTGTTCTCCTATATCTTTCATTTTGATTATCGATTTTCTAATCAATATATATTTATTATCCCTAAGGTCCACATAAGATCCAAGGAATTGGTGCTGGTTTCGTTCCTGGTGTTTTGGATGTTGATCTTATTGATGAAGTTATACAAGTAAGAGCAGAAGATTATGTTTTCTGAATAAATGTTAATTAACTTACTATGATTGGATGACCGATTCATCGTGTGTTTGGGTTCTGTAAGGAGAAGTTCTAATATTATTCTTTCATTTGTACTTCTAGAGAACAGTCTCGGTTGTTCTTAACAAAGTGGTGATTGATATATTAGACAGTTTCAACATGAATGTCCGGTTTTGTATTGATATATAATGATGTTTTGTCATTCTATAGATTTCAAGTGATGAAGCCATAGAAACTGCAAAGCTTCTTGCTGTGAAAGAAGGATTACTTGTAAGTTTCACCATGTAACAGTTATATTTGAGCTCCCTTTCAGCAGTGTTGGGTACTGTGTAGTCTCAAATAATTATTTGGTGCTTGAATTGATTTCTGAAAATGTTTGCCAAGTTATCTAAGACATTCTATTTAAACGTTTTTTCAGGTGGGAATATCATCAGGTGCTGCGGCTGCGGCTGCTATTAAAATTGCAAAACGACCAGAAAGTGCAGGAAAACTAATTGTTGTAAGTTTTCTTGGTAGAAAACTAGAAACTCTTTAACTGTTAGGTGGTCATGCCATGTATGTTTATTTGACTACACCTGATGGCTCTCAACTCATAGAGGATATGGCCATGGTGTAGATGAATGATTGCAGTTATTTTGATTAGGATCCGAGGTAGACAAAATCAAAGGATTGTACTCGGGTAAAAATAAGATTAACCTTGCAATATCCCTCCCCATGCGCAAAAGAAAAGCATGCAACATGGCAATAAAACATATACCAGCCTTTACATAATGGACTTTCAGAATCATATTTAATTAAAATTTTAAAATTCCTCTTTATGCACTGTCAAGTTTTGATATACATAGCAGTCTGTTGTTTACCATGATGATAAAACATGGGGAAATTTAGGCCAGAGCAGATGTCTGTTCATGTTTACTTATCTTAAAAGAGATACAGTATTAAATATTTCGTTGTCTAGCCAACGAGACTACATGTATACGATCATCTAATGACATCCTCAATTATTAATTCCACAAGCCATTCGAAATTTCAGTGACAACACTGTCCTTTTTGTGCTAAGCAGTGCCCTTGCTTTGTTTACTTGACAAACTATGAACAACTTTGCAGGTTATTTTCCCGAGTTTTGGGGAGCGATATCTCTCGTCTGTGCTATTTGAATCTGTGAGACGAGAGGCGGAGACCATGACCTTTGAGCCCTAAACTGTTTGCTAAAGTTGGAGTGGACTGGATTCTTCTCCATTGCTGTAAACTGGGAAATTTTTTAGTTTTACAAGTGAATTGTTTTTGTTAAACTTGGTTTATAGTTTTATTGTAATCCAAAAATATTTGTGATGTTTATTAGAATACTTGTTCCCTTTCATGGATCAAAATGGCTGAGATATGGGGTACGACTCCATAAAGTTTGACTCTTGGGAAATAAATTTAGCAAAAAATATGATATTAAGGTGATTTAAACTACTCCCTCCGGTCCTTCAGGGGCATATGAGATATGGGTTACTGGATTTTTTGCACGTAACTTTAGGTGCTTTTATCATATATTTAGAATTGATATTTTTTTTAAAAAAAAATTCTGAATAAAAATATAATATATAAATTTTAATTCACAAAAAGAAAATTTAAAAAATATTAATTCTAACTATGCGGTCAAAACACATAAAATTACATATAAAAAGTTAAACGATCAATTATATGTAAAAAGTCAAACGACTTGTAAATAGGCCAAAAGGGAGTAATTACTATTTCTTGTGCAGAAATTTTGGAGTTTCCGTTTGGTTAGTTGTATGCCATGCCCATTTGTCTGGTTATATCTCCCGTCAATCCATCTCCAGTCAATTGCATCCAATACATTCCTCGACCAATTTGATTTTTTGGGGGAAATAAGGCCTAAAATAAATCAGTATATATATCAAAAGATTAGATTGTTTAAATTACTATCGGCATTTTGTCCATAATTTCTTCCTAACATTACAACATCTCGAATGGGTGGTTAAAATGATTAGTTAAAATAATATTAAATTTGATTAGTTAAAATTTGTTACATTTAGAAGGTGTCTGATTAATTATAATAATTGGCTATATTTATCGTATTCCAATGGAGTTAAATCTATACTATATTATTATAACCGAAAAATTAAAAGGTTTTGTCCAAGATAAACCATAGAAAAGATTCTAACCGTTCAATTTTAGATGAACCATAAAAACGATTTTAACCATTCAATTTTAATAAAATCTAATTTTAAAAAGAATATATATTATACATACAATTCTAACCCTCGATAGTCCTCATTTTATACAACTCCTCACAGATAATATTATATTATATTTAAATTATATATTCTACATTTTCTATTTTAAGAATCCTACTTATCCTATAATTTTTATTTAATATATCATTAAAGTTTATGTATATTAATATATAAATATCATTGTATAATAATATACAACTCTAACCCCCGATAGTCCTTCTTTTATACAACTACTCACGGATAATATTATATTATATTAACATAAATTTTCAAGATTATAAAATTTTATAATAAATATCAATAAAATATAATATAAAAAATAAATTTATCTAAATATTAGTCATTCATCCCGTGTTTCGCACGAGTTATAAGCTTGTATATATAATTGACAATACTTTAAAAATAGTATCATACAAAAACGGTTATATTTCAACAATTATATTCTAACAGTTATATTTCAACAATTATATTCTAACAGTTATATTGGACCCGTTAGTACTTGCGTTATAGTTCCAGAATTAACTTTCGATATCTTACTTGGGCGCACCACATTTGGGCCGTTTGAGAATGTACATTTTTATCGGTACTTTAATAAGGGGCGCAATATTAATAATTTTGTGTTAAGAACAGTGTCACCGGGTAAGTGACCTTCGTATTAAACTGTGGGGTTAAAAGTGTTTTCAAAATTTGTATCAAAATTGTTATCGTATTGCACATCGAAAATTGTTTCTAATGGATATATTCAGTTTACATGTTTTTATTGTACTTACTTGGCCAGACTAGTGGCGAGGTTAGTTAATTGCTGAGTTTTGTAGCTCACTCCTTTTAATATTATAGGTCATGTTTAGAATGAATAAAGATGCCTGAAGCATGCTATGAGATATATCAATTTTATTTCTACATTTCAGTATTGTTTTTGAGAGCTGCACCTCTTAATTGTGAAGTTTATTTTGTGTTTGATCTTCAGTTGTATTTTGACTTGGCTTTTGCCATTAATAAATATGTATTTTTCCTTTTATTGTATTTTCGATATAAGTTTAATATTTGAAAGGATGTTGTTCTTTTCATATTTTTCTAATCTTTTTGTGTTTTAATGTTTGTCTAATATTATTAAATTTAAATAGATTTTATGTAGTAACTAAATCACTTACTAACCTCCCATAGGATTATTCGAGTGATACTTTCGGAGAGTTCAATGATAATTTCTTTAAGTGGTTATTTTCCTAAAACCTTTATTTTTATAAAGAAAAAAGTTCAAAAAAAAATCATGTTATGGTATTTTTTAGAACACTATTGCTATACAGAAAAGGCCGGGTAAAGATTTTTCAGTATCCTTAATTATAAATCTTTTTCCGAATAATATTTTTTATTGAGATATGATGTTTCCAAAAGGAACTATCAGAATGAAAAATCATCTATCTTAGTGAAAATATTATTTGTGCAATTTTTACCTTAGCCTAATATTTAAAATATAATTTTTCTCCCGATGTACCATTTTATCTTTTATTTGGAGAAAAATATTTTAAATGAACTAGTATCTTCACACAAGCTCTTAACTATATTTGATATATGAGAATACTAGTAAAGTATTTTATTCAAATCAAAACTTTAGTTTAAGGATCGATTTATTTCGCCCAATGGTTATTTGTATTTTATTTAGATACGGGACACAACTTTATCGTATTTTGATCTAAATAAATACTTCTACTTGTTAGAATGACTTGAAACTTTTTATTGGTCATTAGAATAATGTAAAATAAAATTAGAATTCTTCTCATAATTTTTTGAGAAATTTTATTTTCGAGCTCATTCATCTGGTTCGTATGTTATTCATTTTTCAAGAAAATATTTCAAAAAATATTTTTCCGGACATGAATATTCATAATATTCCCAGAATTGGTCCAACCCCAAAATGCTTTCCCTCCAAAACAATTCAGATTTCCCCCCCAAGGGATTCAAATTTTCCCCCACCAATTCAAAATTTGGGAGCATTAAATCTCAACCACTCATTCCAAGTCAATCTCCACCATTCATTCCTCCAACATTCCCTATAAATACAACCCGCACCCCCCACATTTTCTCACACCAAGAAAGCCAAAACACTTCTCATTTTTACAAAGCTAGTATCATATTTTTGTGGAAGTATTCCATCTTCCTTCTCTCTAGAAATTCTATATCTAGAATACTTCTCTTTTATAACCCATTTTGTTCTAACTTTCAAGTTCTTCAACAAAAGGTTATAATTTCTAAACTAGCTTTCCATCTTTGCTTTCTCTTCTACACCAATCTTAAACATCTTAGATCTAGTCCATGAAAACTCGTTTGCCTTGAAAAAAGGAAGAAAAAATTGTTTTCAATTTTTCTGACCAAATTCCGGTATTTTTTCCGACGAACTCTAAAGAGTATTTTGAGTTCATATTTGTGATGTAACAAAGAGGAAATATTCTTGGCTTTAAAGTCTTTATATTTGCCCCAAGTTTTGAGCACACATCTTTTATAAAGATACATCTTATCAAACCCATTAGTTAAGATATTTGTAGATCTATAAGAAAGATTCAAAACTAAACATTTCTTGCTTGATTCTCTCTTTTTAAAAAGGATCCATTTAGCCCATTAGTATCTTGAAATATTCGGCCTTGTTCGTATTGGAAAAATCCGGCCACTTTGTTTGTTCTGGTCGAAACTCCGGCGAATTTTTCCGGCAAAGCTTTTGGCAACTTTTTGGAAAATAAAAAGGCCTTCAACTATCCATCTTGTTCTTTTGAATATCCGTCCATTTTGATAAGAGAAAAATCTGAACTTCGTGATTTTTCCGATCGAAATTCCGGTGAATTACTCCGGTGAACTTGTGGTGACTTGTGGTAACCTTGGCCTATTAATTAAATAGAATCTCTTTAAAGACTTTTCATTCGAGCCTTAACAGGCCAAGTGCTTCTACATATTATATCCAACAATTAAAGTCTCATAAGTGCAAGTAATTAAGTTTAGCGTTTAGCTAACTAGCAAACAGAGCGGTTATTAAATAGTCACATTGTTTTGCACAAAAGTGTTAAGAGTGACTCGGCTTTTTATATATTCTTCAAGAATATATAAATAGAATATATATATATACTAGACCATTAAATTTATATTCGGTCATATATATTAATATTATAATTTACACTAAGTTATATTCGTATTTATTGCTTAAGTGCTTTATATATAATTTGTGTGAATTATTGCATTAATATTCTTATTTGTTAGACTTGTTAGAATATTATTGTTGCATCGGCCTAGAACTGTAACATTCTAGACCAAAACTCTTTCTTTATTTGAAAGGTTATTTTTATAGATATTGTATTCTACACTTACGTGAGGTGATCTTTGTTCTAAGATCCAAGCCTTATGTATTCTAACGGTGTGCTAGTTACCTTTGCGTCATGAGGAAAAGAAAAGACCCAAAGACCCGATCTAAGACCCAAGACTATAATTTGTTAGAAGTACAAATATTATACCAAGAGTTACAACGGATTTGAGGAGATAACAGGGAGTTATTGGAGTTATTGTCTGAAACAAGTCTTGTAGGGTTTTCGTATAATTATTTTGAGAAAGTAACGGGGAGTTACTGTTCAAGATAAATATTTGTATATTGTAAAAGCTTCTCCGCCTACGTTAAGGAGTGTGTTTAAGTAACAAAATCTCAAGATCGGGGAGGTGCTCGGGGATTGGACTAATGGGGCTTATATATTTAGTTAACAATATATGAGTGGTCCTTTTTTATTCTTTACTTTTCGCAGTTAAAGATTGGATTAAAACAGGTAATAATTTTCAAGAGGTAAAGAAATATTTTTAAACGTCATTAATATTTTTAAAAGGGTAATTAAGTTATTCAACCCCCCTTCTATCTTAATTACGTCATTACTACCCATTATTTGGACCTATCAATATCCCAAAAAGGTCGGGATGCTACAGTTGGTATCCGAACTCTAGGTTTGAAACTTGTAAACTGCCTTTAGGCTTGACCTGTAAGTAATTTGGGTGATGACTTTTTGGATAGATGTGTGTTAGTATTTTTTTTGGAGTATAGGATTTTTGAGAATTTCGGGACCAAATTTTTTTTAAGGAGGGTAATATGTAATATCCCGTATTTTTTTAGAATAATAAAATAGATTAATAATAATAAAAAGGGATTAAAATTGGATAGAGATTAGGAATTAAAATTGGATTAGAATAATGGGTTTTGCGAATATGAATCGGATTTGAATCATGATAGGTTTTGCTGTAGGATTTTAAAACATTATATATTGATTAAGACCACCCCATCATTTTGTATTCTTTTCTAGCCACCAAGACTAAACTGTCTCTACAAATTTTTATTCCTTTTCTTCATATTTGTTCATAAAATTCGTATGATTTTTCATACGCAACTCAGCTATCTTGTAAAATTTATAGTAAATTCATCGTAAGTCAGAATTTATTCATTCTGGACTTTTTGGAAAGATCTTTTTGTTATCAACGACTTTCATATTTTAAGTTTTTCGAAAAAATATCGTTTAGAGGTTAAAAAGGTAAAATACAGATCATGGCATAATTGGAATCTTAAAGAAATTTGACGTTTCAGATGTCTGAGATGCGATGTGTTTTTGATTGGGTATCGAGGGTTGAATATATGTTCTAGGATGTTATGAATTCTTGGTTTTCGAGGTTGCAATAAGTTTTCGATCGATCTTTTTAGAATTTTCAAAATTGTGTGTATATTTGATTATATAAATTTGGGCTAAATGATTATATTTTCAAGTGAAATGTATTACCCTATATGTGTTGTGTGTCAATAGTAATTTTAGAACTCTGATTTATGCCATGGTATATGTAAATTTAGGACCGACGTTACCGGGTTGTAATGACAGTTTTCTGAAAATATAGGACCGTTGTTACTGGGTTGTGGTCGTGGTATGAATTATGGATAACAAGTTACTGTTTTATGTGTAGTCATTGTGTCGTATCGTATCGAATAAGAAAATGCATCAAAAAGTTATATGTATTGATATCGTATCAAAAATTATGTTTTGTTATATGTATTACTTGTTACTTGACCCGACTATTTGGATCGATTGGTTACTTGCTGGGCTGTGTTGCTCATTACTTCCAATTTTCAAGTTTGATGTAAGAGGAAGATGGAGTGCATTCGAGTTCGAGGATCTTAGATTTGGAGTAGATTAGTTATTGACTTGTCATTGTTAGCTGTGCTTTTGTATTAGTTATCTTTGGAATATATTTCTTTTATTAATAAATTGTATTGTATTTTAGTTTTGCTCGAGTTTAATAACCCGAAAAGGGTGGGCTGTTACAATATATTTTTTAATTAGGGGTGACAGCAAGATAATACCACAATAATGTGGTAGAACTTCATAGTTGCACTATCAACATAACACCACCCTGAATTTCCATATTTTGCCTCACAAGTCAATCAAAGGCTTTAGTTGGGCTTATCTTCATAACCCTGAGAATCTGGTTATGATGAAGTAATCCATTTCATGTCATCTGGAGTTGCATGCACAACGTCTAAAAGAACTAATTTCATTGTCTTGGTTAACTTCAAATATTTCTTCCCAACTACAAACCAACAAGAAGAATTAATGAAATCATCCAACAAAAAGAATTACCCCTGTAATAATCAATGCACCAATTGTGGTACAATAGAGTTACAATTTACTAGTTATTCCGGATGATCGTCAAAACTCAAAAAATAGAAGCCCCCACACTTTTGGCAGAATCTCTAGGGTGCGAGGCCCCTAACCTTTCCCCCCAACTGTCATAAACACCTAACACATGTAATAAAGAAAGATAATT
Source organism: Oenanthe sinensis (assembly GCA_028671895.1). Classification (NCBI taxonomy): domain Eukaryota; kingdom Viridiplantae; phylum Streptophyta; class Magnoliopsida; order Apiales; family Apiaceae; genus Oenanthe; species Oenanthe sinensis. The sequence continues at coordinate 30,932,201 of CM053800.1, forward strand.
AACTTTTGTTTATTTAGTGGACGGAGAAGTGTTAGGTCCAAAGTGTTGTAGAGGGGGGGGGTGAATACAACTTTTTTTGAATAATGAGAGAATGTATAAATATGCAGGTAATAAATTATGACACAGAATTTCAAGAATATATCATTATATTCATTGAAGGATTTGCTACAACATTCATAAAGGCATCATGATCAGTTGAACAATAAATACAACAATTAAAGCTAGATTCAACTGATCCTCTCTCTCACTATTGTTTTACAGTAAATGCTCTCTCTTTTTAATATATCGTTGAAATATAGAGATAAAAGTCTGTCTACTAATAAAAACAAAGTGCTGCTTTTATAATGTCATGTAGTCTTGATCTTGTCCTTTTTGTGTACGTGGCCTAATCAGGACTTCGACAACAAAAAGTACTTTCCCAACAACTCTGGATCAACCGTTCACAATAAGCCACTTGTCCCTTGAACATTAAATGTTACATATCGACCCACATCTCGATCTCGGCCTGGACCCATCTCGATCTCGATCTGTGAGAATCTCGATCTCGATCTCGATCTGTGAGAATCTCGATCTCGATCTCGATCTGCCGTGGATCGAGATTTGCCTTGCAATGTTTTACTTCAATTATAAATCTCGACCTGCATCTCGATCTGCTGTGGATCGACATTTGCCTTAGCAAATATGCACTCATCCAATGTTAACCTTCTTTAGTGACTAATTGAGGATTAACCTTTATGAGCAAGTTTCCCTAGCTTCTTCAATTTCTTTTCCTCACTCAATTCAAATGAGATCTTCTATTACTGACATGAACTTGCCTCCAATGTCCTGACACTTGATGCAATGGTCTGGTTCATAAGTGACTAGTCTTGTAGGGGTTCTTGCTTCTGAATGTCAGTTCTCATTTGTTGATTAACCTTTAAATTATCCAGATGTTGATATACATTACATGAAATCACTTTGGTCTTCTTGATACTTCTTTGACATTAATTTGATTCTCCATTAGATAAGTTAGGGCATGAGCAATACTGAGATTGAACTTCTTCTAACTCAGGCATCCTTGATTAACCAAATTAATTACTTGTAGTTACCAAGTATCATTACCATTTCTTCAGTTGATTGATTCCATGTGCTTCTTCAGTTTCCCTTGTTTTGTTGTTGTTTTATCTTTTACTTAGTTGAGTTACATAGTAATTAAGTGTTACAAGTTAGTACACTTATGTCTTTCAAGAAGAAAAAAGAAGATAATAAATTATTCTGTCAGAAGTCAAGTATTGAGGAGATGAAAATAGTCTTACTGACTTGTAACTTCAGATCTATTCCACGTTGTACAACACGATTGCCACACTTTCTACTGCAACCACATTTCCATTAGCATTCTTTCATAAAATTCCTCATTAGGTGACCCTTGCATAATTTTAGTTTTCCATCATTTTTCAATCTCTCCGAGGGACATTTCTTGCAAACTTATAGTTTCTTCTTTTAATGTTCACGTTTCATGGAAATTGAAATAACCCGGATTTTTGGACGCATTATTTATTTATTTATTTATAAACGATCCTGATGAATAGTGATTCTACGGATTATGAAAAACATTTTAGCCCACACTAAGTAAGTATTGGAATATTAGAAATCCGGAGATGTCATATTATTGTATGAAGAAAATGAGTGTATGTAAAAGCCGTCGGAATTCGAAGATTTTCGCTTTTACTAATTGTTTCATAATTTATGAGATATCGAGGAATAAGAGAATTAAGTTGTGACCAAGAGGATTGTAATTTAGAAAGTTCATGGTTATAATCAAATTAGAGTATTTGGAATATTAAGGATTTACGCTACGGAATTCCTATAACGAAAAGCTTTCGGAAATTAATCGAACTTACGTGGAGGATTAATGGCTAAGTGTTGGATGATAAGTGACTAAAGACAAGTCCCATGCAATAACCATGCAACCGAATTGGTTAGAAACAAACCAAACCAAGTGATCAAGCAACTAGCCAAGTTAAGGAAACATAGTTCCATGAATTAAGGGTCAAGTTGTCAAGCCATACCTTAGTTACTATTTGATGTACTTGACATCCATCAAGGCCATATATCTTGATAGATATCAGCCATATACACTTTATACAAACACAAATACACCAACACAAGAAGCAAGTAAAGTAGAAAAAGCTCTCCCCCTTATTCTTCATTTCACCATTCTGTTGAGCAAGACAGGGCAGGAGATTCAACAATTTGTTTCTTCAACTTCTTTACACTTAAAACTCCCAAGAAAAATCCCAGGCCTTCTATACATCCTAGGGTAGGTACTTATTTAATTTCATAATTTTTGGAGGTGTTTTAATTGGGTAAATAAATTGTAGAAGTTGAGGCTGAATAGTAACTCCGAAAATTTACTAACTTGTTTCTTGATTTCTCTTGCAAGTTTAAGGATGATAAGCATAGATCAAGGCTCCCTTAAGGCTTACAAGCTCTTATTTGTATGTTTAAGTATCCAAGGAAGGTATAAACACCACCCACCCTTTGATTTACTTTAAGTTATAACCTTGAGTTTAAGTTATGTTTAAGTACATGTTGATTTAAGGAGTTTGGATGTAAATGAATGAATATTGTTGGATGAATATTATAGATTGATGATGGTGATGAGATTGTACAGAGGATGAACTGATGTTGTGGTTAAATTTATTAGTTTGAGGATTGGGTTGTTGTTTAATGAAATTAACATAGTTAAATTCGGAAAACGTTCCGTTTATAACCGTCGTAATATCCATTTGCATATAGACCAAATTTGACAAAGATTTATGAACTGTCAATGCAATATTTCTGGACACCACTGACCATGGATGTATAGATATTATTTCATAGTTTGTTTTTACACTTGAATCACGTCGATACGATTTATGGTTTAGGAGAACCAACCGATTTAGTGAAAGTAGTTCGATTGAGCAAACTGCTACATTGAACTCACTTTGGAGACTTAAACGAACCACTTAGACATTTTCAAAAATTTGGAAATTTGGAGGTTAAGTAATATGGTCAGTTAATAAGGCCTATCCAAAATTTCAAGGGTATAAGTTAATTTTTAGATTTTATAAAAATATCGGAACTAAAGTTGCGCGATGACACTATTCACATAAGAAGCTACTGCCTTCTTCAGTAAATTCGGGAATATGAGTCATCTGTCCAGGGCCAAACTTTTGATGGATTGTATTCTAGACATTCTCTAGATCGTGCACGCAAAAACGGTGTGTCATTTGAGTTAACGGTTAATGAGTTATGAGCGATTTAGTGAAAGCGGTGAAAATAGTACAACCCGTAGTTGACTCGATTTGTAAAATGCATTTTACCAAGTTAAACTCACGTGTTCCAAATCAAACTATTTTTGATAAATATTAAAAATACTCAAGAAGCTCCTTGAGGTGGTTTCGCATTTAATTATGCATTTTCTGATTTATTAAAAATGTTGGAATGCGAGTCGCGTAATAATAATTCGCAGAAAAGTCAACGCTAGGGGCATTGTTCTGACGAGCCACTTTGGCCAAGATAATATGATAATTTTGAGTCTGTTAAAACACGAAAGATGTTGAGGAATAACATGACTATGTATTGGAATAAAAAGGATTAGATTAAAAGTCGTTGACGAGATGATTTATGAACGGTCGAGATAGACTCGAGGAGGTGATTTCCGGGTAGAATAAGTGTTAGTAAAAATACTAAGTACAAATTGAAGTTGTCATAAATGGACTCAATATGCGATTATACTTATTACTAATATAAGTAGTTGATGGGATTAAGAGTACTAATCAGGATTATGATATCTATTGATAGAGAATCCGGAACGAGTGGGACTCTGAGAACGTATCTTGGACTCCAGACAAGTTTTCCTAACCTTATACTTTTAATATCAAAATGTTATATTCTTGATCTTGCATATGAAGTTAAAGTATGTGTATGCAAGTTTTCAAAACCTATACCTTATGTTCTACTGTTGATGTTGTGATATAACTGTTTACTTAAATATTCGAATTGATTTAACTATTGTTAATCTTTCGCAAATGTTTTGGTTTATATGCTATAAGATATTATAGATATATACCGGTGTTGTATAGAGTCTCTAAGAGTAGAGCAGTTTTCATATTTCGAACGTAGATCGGGAGTCGGAAGGTTATTTTAAATACTGTTGTAATCCGGAAGATGCCGGAGACAGATTATTTTAAAATAACGATTCTAAAATATTCCAAGAAATATATTGTGATATTCTTTCGATAAAGGAATTAAATAGAGTTAATAAATATTATTTGAATATTTATTTAAGGAATGAATATTATTCTGAATATTCATTTAAAAAGGGTTTATTAATTGTTTACTATTTAATAAATATTATTTAAATATTTATTAAATATTCTAAATTGATTTAAAAATAAATGAAGGTCTTTAATAATTATTTAAAATATTTTCTGACCTTCATAAAATTTATTTAAATATAGTGAGGGTTCCCTAATATCTGTTTATATTCTATTTTATTCTTTTAATAAGAATGAAATATTTTTGGACTTATCAAAAATAGGGAACTCAGTCTATGGAGTAAAAGGTGATTTACTTTCTCAAAAGCGGTTATGTTCTGACATCACTGACCTACTGTAGTAGGGTTTTCAACTTAACAAAATCATAAGAGGTTTTCCGACTAACTCCCGGGTTTTGGTTTTAAATGATTTTCATTCTTTGATAAAGGACATCCATTGGCGGAGGCCAATGTACCTTTGTGGTAAGAGGACTGCCCCGATTTTTTTGGCAGTACCTATTCGGAGTTTGGTAAATCTATTAACAAATATTGTATACTTGGGGAACCAAGATTAAATTCATGTTCTAGGTTTATAGATTGTTCCAATTTGAGATATGAATCTATTAAAAAGTATGATATACTTGAGGAACCATGATTGAATTCTGGCTCCAGGTCAGATAGATTCATCTATTAACAAGTATGATATACTTGGGGAACCATGATTAAATTCATGTTCCAGGTTTATAGATTATTCCAGTGGACTAGGAGATACAGCGTAAGAGGCCGAGTGACGCACGGTCCAGCACTTTGGCCCGTATGCGGTCTAGGGTGATTACCAAGGTCGGAGGTATTTCCGCCGGCTCCCCCTTCTACATGTAGAGAAACAACAAGAGCTGCCGTAGGTTGCGACTGATCATCGTGTATGTGCGGTAGCAGCGTGGTGAAAGGCTCCGAATACAGTCTCATCTTCCAATTGGAATTGTGCTGAAATATCGTAATGATAGCCTATGAGCTGATTTACAGAGGGTGTTGTCAATGGTTGATATGTTGAGATCTTCGTACTCATTCAAACTACTTTGACAAAAAGTTTATTTTGCAAACTCGTAGAGTACATAAAGTATGCATAATATTGCAGTTTTAAACGATGTTTAAAAAGGGTATATTTACAGTTATATATGTTCTTGCTGAGCTATATTGCTCACTCTTTCTTTCTTTATATATATCACAACACAACAGGTCAGTCGAGATATTTTGACAAAAAGTTATTTTGAAACCTTAAGCGGGTACATGAGGTATACCAAACAGTTTGTAAATCTTTAAAATATTTTACTGGATTTAAACCTTACAAGTGGTATGGTTCAAAGTGATTTGATGTGCTTATGACGAGAAGCAACTATTATTGCAGTATCTTGAACTGTGTACTCATTATATTATGAGAGTTTAGCAAAGATATAATTGATGCTATTTTGCTAAGTTACTGATATATTATTTCAAAACTGTGAACTTAAATAGTTCATTGGGTTCTATTTCAAAGGCTTCAGAGAAAGTATGAAAGAGTGGTAACACTATATTCGATAGTGTCTTATTTTATATAATGAACTAAATTGTTCAGATTATATTCTTCTAAACTTTATATTGAGTATAAATTCTTTTAATAGAAAACTCTGACTATATGTATCGTCGAGAGATACTTTTCTATACTTACCCTAGATCGGTAACCTATGTTATACTATTGAGATAGTATTGATTATCATGTTCTTGGATGAGAGTCACATAGATAATTGGGTGGATAATTTGCTGAGCATTCTTTCGCTCATTCTTGCTTTATATTAAATTTTTCAGAGAACATGATAATACACCCGATTGGCTCCATACCTTGAGGAAAGGAAGTAAGAGATTCACCTTTGAGGTGGTTCAGTTCAGAATGATTCCGCAGGAGTAAGTTGAATAGGTTTTCAATATTGATCTAGTTATTAATGTTACTTTATGTAGGGGTTATCATTGATAGCTTGAGATCCAGGATAAGTACATTTGGTTTGTAATAACTAATGATACTTATTGTGTATCGTTTTTAAGACTATAACCTGTGTGTGTGTGTGTGAGGGGGGTCTATGATGTGTGTTCGTTGGAGTATTGAGTTATTGCAGGTTGTAAATGATTGGATGGTGACGTGACGACTCAAATCCCTGACCCCGGATTGGGGGGGCGTTACAGAAATGCACTCTTCTAAAAGTTTCTCTTTAACAAGGCCTTCTGATGTGTATGCATACTCATCATTAGTTTCATTAAAACATGTACAAGAAGTTGATGATGATAGACAATCTCCAGAACATTTTGAACAACAACTCTCTCTAATATGAGCAAGGGAGATGTTCATATTAGGTTTCTGAAAAATTACATTTTCAGGTATGTAGTTGAATGATGGTCGACATTCACCATTGATTTCATTTTGCAATAAGACCACAACATGTTCATGTTCTTTAACCAAGTCAATAACTTCATGTGCAGAATTAATATTATTCGGCATAGATTGAGGCTTGACAATCATTGCACTTTGACAATCATGTCATAAATTGCTCATACTACAACATTAGACTGAATGTTGTCTGCTCCATTCAATGGTTGCATTGCATACCATAGTAACACCTGCATTTTCAAAATTTAACAGTATTCACCTTTCTTCCAAAATGTAAAAAATGCTCCAACAGTAAAAAATGAGAAATCATGCATTTCATCCTAAAAGCAAGCATCATACTCAACACTACTCGATACTAAAAATAGAGCCAGAAAAACTAATGGACAAGTCCAAAGATATAATAAAATGCATAAATTGACAAAAAATAACCTTATATGTCCAAGACACTTTTGAAAAACTTAATCCCATTGAAACCCTCAAGAAATTCATTATACTTGTCATGCAGACCAGATATAGCAGTAACAAAAATTAAAATTAAAATTGAGACCAAATCTTACAAACCAACCTCTGATATTTATGAAGTAACGCTAGACCCCACCTCTTGGCTGTCCAAGAATGTCTATAAAATATTCCCACACTACACCACAACATAGCATACGAACTTGAATAACTTATAAAACCAAACCAATATTTTTCTAATCATTCTTGAATGAGAACACAATTGAGGAGTGTTTAGCCTCATAATTGTTCAAGTACCACCAACAAGTATAATATGAGAAAAGAATCAGATCGACTAAAATCACCATTTTCTGATATACATACAAAATTGTAGAAGAATATAAAATGTTAGCAATTAGAAAATGTAACTCAAAAGGAACTGTCAAGATACAACTACATTTGAGCAGCGATACTTTACTGTATTAATATTAAAAAACTCTCATCACATCCAATCTAAACCATGATATATAATTTTTACAAACCAGCAGACTGTTTTGTATTTTCTTCCTTCGTATGCGTACTCTTCTTGCCCTTCATTTTGGTCCTAATATTGTTAGGTCCAAAATCATTATAGAAGGGAAGGTTGAATATGATGTTGGTAGATTTTTCATTTAATTGCGGATTAAGTGTTTGTGTTCTTGAGATATTTAAATGATAGTAAATCAAACACAACGATTCGGGGAAATAAAGATATATTAGTAAATCCTTGAGGTGCTACACTTCTAATCAAGAGATTAGCTTCTGTGGGTTCAATCAATATTACAACAATCAATACAGGTGTGTGTTTAACGTTTAGCTTTAATGAAGCTCCCATAAGTTTGTTGTGTTTAAATAAAGAAGATGTACACTGATGTTTTCGAATTAAACCCATATATATTTGTGTAGAGTTTTGGAAATCAAGTGAATTGATTTTTCAACAATGCAAGTCCTTTGTTGCGCCTTATAGAGTGACTGCAGTGTGTAGGCGCCACTAAATCCTTTGTTGCGCCTATAGAAGTTTGTTGCGCTTGTATGAGTAGTTTTGTTGCGCCTATACAGTTGTTCCCCTGTATAGGCGCAACAAATTCCTTAGGATGAGCACCAAACTTTTCCTTGCGCCTAGGTTCATGTTTGTTGCGCCTCTATACCTAATTCAATGTGTAGGCGCCACAAACATATTCCATAGAACTTTTATTGTGCCTCATACTTGGTTTGTTGCGCCTACACTCTACATCTCTTATGTAGGTGCCACAAAAACACTTAGAAACTTAGAATTAAGTTTCCTTGTGCCAATGTAGACTTATGTTGCGCCTTTGTCTCTTTGTTGCGCCTCTAGAGTACTTCAAGACTACAAGAGCCACCAAATGTAGTAATACTTGCCTTAAACAATTTCTTGAAGTGCTTGAAGTATTTACCACTTGGTTTTCACTCTTCTGGCTTGATCAACTGATTTTCTTCTGATTAAACAAGACAATTCTTTTCTTGTTGTGTTGATGCTTAGTGCACTGGTCTGGTTCACAAACGACTAACACTGAATTGAATTCCATTCACTTCTATTCTATTTCATCTAATTAACCTTGGACTGTTGCATTGCTTCTGATCACTGAAACCCTTTGACATTTATACTTAAATCATTACACTGTCTTTAGTATGAAATCTTCTGAACTCTTATTTGTTGCTGAGGCCTGAACATATTAATGAACTTCTCTCGCTGACGTTCAGTAACCCTTTCATCTTGAATGCTCTGCAATGATGTATGTATGATTCCTATTTATATGTCCCTCTGGATTTATGTACTGCATACTAGTATTATTTGACTGTCTTTGTTTCTTAGTTGAGTTATCGTTATCATTATTACATATTACGTTACATTATGCTTTACAAATATGGAATAATTCACTTAGCTTTGTTGTAAGCCTTGTTTTTCTGTTGAATCCTTGATTACAATAATAACCTGTGGAAGCCAACTTACTTATTTTTTTTGTTTTCTATAATTTGAAAGTGTTAATCTTTATCAAGTAGTTTTTCATTTTATGTTAATTGAACTAAAAAAAGTTGCAATTAATATGTGATAGGAAAGAATTACTGTTACCTCGACTAAAAGGTATGTTAATCAATTCCATAGGTAACCATGTTGAATTAAAATCTTGTAAGAAGATTCCATCTATTTAAAATATATCGAAATCATGTATTCAGAATAGATCAAAATTGTAGAAATTCGAATTTCCTTACCTTTAAAAGTCGATGTTACAGTGGCTCCACTACACAGAAGTGTTAATGGAAGATTAGATAAACATCATGTAGGTAAAAAATTGGCACATGGGTATATTTATCGTCAGTAAATACCTTGAAAGGCATATGACTATGCCTATTTGTAATAATTAGATGACAACTCAACTCAGAAAAGAAACATCAGTAAATAATAAACACAAAACAGGAATCAAGACGAAGAATGTTAGCTAGATACGAAGAATCAGAATATCAGAAGACTTGTAATGAGATTTATACTCAACACTGAAAGAAGTTCATTAATTTGTTCAAGCGTCAGTGAAAAATAAAGTGGTAGTGTTTCAGAAGAATTCAGAAGATACAGAAGATTTATTGTGGCTACTACACGAAGATTCCAGAAAAAGAAAAACACTAAGAGGAAATACAGTAAAGCTAAAGAAGGATAGAAGACCACAACTTAAAGTCAAAAGGTGGAGAATATTTATTATAGTATGACACAAATGAACTAGACAGTACATTTGTGTGTCAAATAAAATAATAAATATTTATCATCTAACTCAAGTGGTTTAGTGACAGAAGACACAATGAAGACTGGAATGTTTCAAGACTGACAACACGGTTATACAAGTAAAGATGATATTTTAATTCTACTATCAAAAGTTATTTAATTATTTAATTTATCTAATTAAATTAATTCAAGTTGAATTTAATTTAATTTATAAATTATTTATTTAAATTAAGTAGAATTAATTTATTATAAAAGATATGACTTTATATGACCTTTAATATAATTTAAATGGCTTATATAAAAGTTATACTGAATTATAAGAAAATGTCATAACGAATTTTCTGAAGGAAATAAGTCATACCAAATTTTCTGAAGGAAAAAAGTCATACCGAATGATCTGACAAAAAAGTCATACCAAAGCTGAAGAAGAAAAAGTCATACCGAGTTCTATTAAAAAAAAGGTCATATCGAACCTTTTTTATATATATTTAAAAGTAATACCGATTTTTTAATTAATATAGAAAAAGGTCATACCAATTTTCTGATGTAAAAAGGTCATACCGAGTTATTGTTTATTATATTAAAAAGTCATACCAATTTTTTAATTAATAAAAAAGGTCATACCGAATTTTTAAAGTCATACCCAGCCTTTTAGAAAGTCATACGAGTGTTAAAAAATGTCATACATACTTAAATAAAGTCTATAATTTGTCATGTACTAGAAAGTCATACTAGCTTTCTTCTTCTATAAATATGAGGAGTTCTCTTTATATTTTGTTGTTGTTAAAAATATTCAAATTCAGAAATTTGTATGCATTGTAATATTCACAGATTTCTGTACAAAGTTTGGAATATAATTTTTAAACCCGAACACTTAATGTCGAATTCGTTCTAGATCACTTTATCAATTATAAACTTTTTATCAGATTAATTGTTGTAATACTTTTCAAGTTAAAAATAATATCTTCTACTTGAACATTATATCATAAATATTAATATTTTGTGATTATTTAAAATAATATTTTAAATCAAAAATTCCGTGATAATTTTCAGATATTGTATTCAACCCCCCTTCTACAATATCAGGAACCAACAATTGGCATCAGAGTGGTTGATATTTTTAATATCAGATCCGAACAAAAAATTCCGTACCTCATACAGATCTCAAAAATTATTTTTAATTAGAAATAAAAATTTTTCAAAAATTATTTTTGATCAAAAATTGTTTTCAGTCAAAAATTAAAATATTTTTTGAAACACTTAATTTTTAATCTTATTAAAGATGAGTACACAGAAAATGACTAGCATCAAAATTTCACAGTTCGACATAGATCACTACAACTTGTGAAAACACAAAATGCTACTATTCATTGGGATTGCCAATCCCAAGTATGCATTAGTATTGGCCAAAGGTGTTGAACCCCCAATGACAGTTATTCTCGAGCACGAGATAGATGGGGTCGTAATTCATCACAGACAATTTCTGAAAAGTCCAGCAGACTATACAGAAGAAGAAACAGAAGCTGTGTCCCTGGACAACAACCTCAATCTCATATTGATTGAATCTCTAGACTACGTCATGTACAATCATGTGGTCAATTGTAAAAATGCAAAACAAATCCGGGAAACAATAGAGATTATCAACGAGGGACTGAGGAAGTCAAAGAGAATAGACTGAAAATCCTGACCTCCCAGTATGAGCAGTTTAGATCCAACCCTGGTGAGGGTATCTCTGAGGTGTTTTAAAGATTGAACAAATTGATAAACGAGCTCAACATGAATGAAAAGTACTATCAGAATCAGGAGGTAAACAAGAAGTTTTTGTTAACCTTACCCGAGCATCTGGAACACAAGATCGCAATTATCCAGGAGTCTAGGGATATGAAGGAGGTAACCCTAGAAAGACTATACGGAGTTTTAAAGACATATCAACTAGAACAGATCCAGACCAGAGAAATGTATGAGAGAGGTAAGTTTCTGAGTTCCTCCAAGGTGTTAATAGTGGAAGCACCAGAGAAGATAGAAGTGAAGGCTGGTGCACCTTCTAACAGTACAATGGAGTATATGGTTCTAGAATTTGGACATAATTCTGACAAACAAGAAGATGGTGAGTTCTACTCGTTGGAAGAACAAGTTCAGCTAGAAGATGAATCTCTAGCTATAGTTGCCAGGAAGTTTGGCAACATGAGATTTCAAAGAAACTCCTCCTACAGAGTTAAGCCTAATTTTGGAAGGTTCTGAAAAGGAGGTTCTTCAACAGCTGGATCAAAAAGAGTCTACAAGACTGGCTTAGTTGATAGAAGCAAGTTTCGTTGCTTTAACTGCAATGAGATAGGCAACTTTACAACAGAGTGCAAGAAGCCTAAGCAAGGGAAGAAGATAGAGTCTTACGAAGAGCTTAAGGAGAAGTATGATGCACTCGTGAAAAAGCATCAATGAAAGTCCTATCTAGCAGAGGGCAAAAGCTGGGATGACTCGGACAATGATGATGAGGAAGAGCTGGGAAATATTGCTCTTATGGCTTCATCCGAGGAATCACTATCTCTCACCCCTCAAAGAGGAATAGATGTAAATCCTTCTTGCCCTAAAATGTTGCATTGTTAGGTAAAGAACTAGATGGTGAAAGAGATAAAGTTAAGAAATTAGTTATTAAAAACAAAGTTCTAACTGACGAGAATGATGTTTTAAAATTATTAAAATATAAAAATGACAAGTTGACTGAGGACTTAGCTTTTCAAGTCAATAGAGTCAATTGTTATGTAAAAGTTGAAACTTATTTCAGGAATCAAGTTGAAGAGGAAAAGAAGAAGTGTCTGACATATAAGAATTCCTCGTATATTGTAAAGAACCTAGTTGTCCAATAGGAAATAAATTGAAAAGTTGGAATAGGCTTCGAGTACAATTAATCAGTAGGAAAGCCAAGCAACATAACCCCTTTCAGAAAAAGTGCTGAAGAAAGGGGTATCCCACATGTTATTAAAGACACACCTAAACCTCTTTCATAACCCCCATAGCTGAACCAATCCTTGAGAGCTCTATACTGATTGCTTATGAAATGCAGTTAGATGATCTCAAGGAAGAAAAGAAAAGAGAGGAACAGGTTAAGGACATACAAGGAGTTAATGTCCAAAAAGAGAAGAGTGCACCTCAGATACCAGTGAAAGATGTGAGAACTTCTAAATCGCCCAATCCTGGTATAGGTGCAAAAGACTTAAAGAATTAAGTGAACATACCTAATACGTTTGTTAATAGTAGGAATAGTATCAACAGATTTCATTCTACTGAGAACTTTAAAACTGCTGATAAAGTTGAAGTAGAAAATGTTAAGTCACCTACTGTTTTGAATAACATGCCTATTATTGATGCTTTCCATAAACCTTGTGGTAAGAAAGATAACATGACACCTAGACAACACATCAATAATAAATTCGTAAAATCCAAGACTGCGACTCCTTCACCTGTGAAGAAGGAAACATATATTCCTAAGTCTAAATAGAAAGTTGTTAAGACTGTTTATAAGAAGGTAGGAACAGTCAAGGAGGATGATGCTGTTATTCGAAAAGGATCTATTGTCAAAGCTGACAAAGGTCAATTCTTTAAGTATGCCGCGCCCAATCAATTTTGGACTCCGAAGATGAATTAATCTATTTGATATGTGCAGGGATTTAAACAGGTAAACCGGATTGTATGGATCCTGGATAGTGGATCTTCAAGGCATATGACCGGGGATAGAGCCCTTCTATCAAACGTGGTTGAAAGAGTTGGGCCGATCTTCACCTTTGGAGATAACAGCAAAAGAATGACTAAGGGATATGTCAAGTTAAATACTGGAAATGTTATCATTGAAAATGTCTCTTTAGTGGAAGGACTTAAGCACAATCTGCTCAGCGTCAGTCAATTCTGTGATAAAGGATACAAAGTAAACTTTATCAAAGAGAAATGATTTACAGCTCATTCTAAAGATGACACACCAGCCTTACGGGGAGTAAGAAAAAGAAACTTGTACGTAGCCGATCTCAACTCAGGAACTGAAAATGAAGCAAACTATTTCTATTCAAAGGCTTCATCAGAAGAAAGCTGGCTATGGCACAAGAAACTCTCACATCTGAACTTTAAAACAATGAACTCTTTAGTCAAGAGGGATTTGGTGAGAGGACTGCCTCCGATGGAATTTACACAACAAGGATTGTGTGAGGCATGTCAGAAAGGGAAGTCAAAGAAAGCAAGTCATAGAGGCACATACACTACAAACATCACTGAACCATTTCAACTCCTTCACATGGATTTATTTGGTCCAGTAAATATTATGTCTATGTCAAGAAAGAAATATGCCTTAGTGATTGTAGATGACTTCACAAAGTACACGTGGGTTTTATTCTTGAACTCTAAGGATGAAACTCCACATTTGGTGATTGATCATGTAAAGCTGATTGAGTTAGATTCAATGTTACCTGTCCAGGCAATCAGATCAGATAATGGAACAGAATTAAAAAATGAAATTCTGAATAACTTTTGCTCAGACAAGGGGATAACAAGACAATATTCAGCAGCAAGGACTCCATAATAGAATGGAGTTGTAGAAAGGAAAAATAGAACCCTGATTGAAGCTGCCAGAACTATGCTAAATGAATCAAGGTTACCTATCTACTTCTGGGCTGAAGCAATAAATACAGCATATTATACCCATAATCGAACTCTGATCAACAAAGATCATATGAAGACTCCCTATGAATTAATGGCTGACAAGAAACCTATTTCAAGTACTTTCATGTATTTAGAGCCAAGTGTTATGTGCTGAAGGATGGAGATGAACATCGTGGCAAGTTCGAGGCTAAGGAACATGAAGCTATTTTTGTTGGATATTCAAGAAGAGGATATAGATTGTATATAATTGATCAGCACCAAGTAAAAGAAAGTGTCAATGTTACTTTTGATGACACACTCCCAAGTATCCAAACTGAAGATTCTTCTTAGTCATTAAAATTTGATAATTATCCAGACTCACATTCTGATGACGAAGAAGAACTTGAGGTTGCAACAGGAAATGATGATGACAATAATGGTAATGGTCCAGGTAATAGTGGTGGAAACAATGGAAATACTGGAAATACTACTAATTTCAGTGGTGGATCAACAAGTCATCCTTGCAGCAACTCAGGGGGAGATGATGGATCCACTGGCAGAACACAACATCACAATGTATATCGAGGCAAATTATCAAGATCAAACCTTCCAAGGGAAAGGATATGGAGTAGAGATCATCCTGTTGAATTGATCATAGGTGATCCAGATGTTGGAGTTAGAACCAGAAGTGTGACTTCAAATGAATGCTTATTTTCATTTTTTCTATCTCAAGAAGAACAAAAAAAGATTGAAGATGCATTAACTGATCCAGATTGGGTTCTTGCCATGCAAGAAGAGCTCAATCAGTTCGAAAGACAAGAAGTCTGGACACTAGTACCCAGGCCTAAAGATAGATCTATTATTGGTACGAAATGGGTATACAGGAACAAGTTAGACAATGATGAAATTGTTACAAGGAACAAAGCCAGACTGGTGGCAAAGCGTTACTCCCAGGAAGAGGGAATTGATTATGATGAGACCTACGCACTAGTTGCAAGACTTGAAGCCATCAGGATATTTCTGGCATTTGCAACACATTCCAATTTTAAAGTCTATCAAATGGATGTGAAGAGTGCATTTCTGAATGGAGAGTTAGAAGAGGAAGTATGTGTGGAACAACCCCCTGGCTTTGAAAATCCAGAGTTTGCTGATTTTGTGTATTTTCTATTCAAAGCTCTCTATGGACTCAAGCAAGCACCGAGGACATGGTATGACATTCTCTCTGAGTTTTTACTTGAAAATAGTTTCATTAGAGGTGTCTTAGACAAAACTCTCTTTTATAAATTGCATGAAAAAGATATGATATTTGTGCAAGTTTATGTTGATGATATTATATTTGGTTCTACTAACGAAAACTCATGCAAGAGATTTGCTAAGTTAATGCAGAGTAGGTATGAAATGAGCATGATGGGTGAGTTGTCATTCTTCCTTGGATTGCAAGTAAAGCAAAAGGAGGATGGGATTTTTATTTGCCAATCAAAGTACGCAAGGGATCTTCTGAGAAAATACAGTCTAGAAGATTCTTCACCGGTAAAAACCCCAATGCCAATAGCCACCAAACTTGACAAAGATGAAACTGGTAAGAAAGTTGACAACACAAGCTACAGAGGTATGATAGGCTCATTACTATATCTAACTGCTAGTAGACCCGATATAATGTTTACAACATGCTTATGTGCAAGGTTTCAATCTGATCCTATGGAATCTCATCTTATAGCCGTTAAACGAATTTTTAGATATCTGAAGGGTACACCAAATCTTGGAATTTGGTACCCTAAAGATACAGGTTTTGACCTAATAGGCTATACAGATTCAGATTATGCAGGATGCATGATGGACAGAAAAAGTACGTCTAGAAGCTGTCAGTTTCTAAGAAGTCGGTTGATCTCCTGGTACAGCAAGAAACAGCACTCAGTATCTACCTCGACAGTCGAAGCAGAATATATTACGGCAGGCAGCTGTTATGCACAAATCTTGTGGATAAGGAATCAACTAAATGACTATGGACTTGCGTTGAATAAAATTCTGATTTTCTGCGACAACACAAGTGCTAAAGCTATTTCCAACAATCCTGTATAACATTCACGAACCAAGCACATTGACATAATGTATCAGTTTATCCGAGAGCATGTCATGAATGGAACTGTGGTGTTACATTTTGTACCCATAGAAGATCAAATAGCCGACATCTTCACGAAACCACTTGATGAATCCACTTTCTCTAAGTTGGTTAGTGAACTAGGGATGTTAAATAATGGCTAATTTTTAGTTGCTATGAATTAATTTAAGCTCATAAATATTAAATGTTTATATTTAAAGAATTTATGAGACTTGAATTAATAAAATCCTAGGGCTTATGAATTTTTGGATAAATTATCTTAAGATTAATTTAATATTTTTAATAGGTAATTATTTCAATTATATCATAAGTACTTATATTTATTTTAAGCATTTATAACAGTAATGTAAATTATTGTTATTTATCTTAAAGTTTCTAAATAATAATTGCTTGTTAATATTTATTTTATTATTATTAATTTGTCTAAATTTTGAATAAGATTTTTATTATTTTATTTCGAATTTAGAAACAATTAATAACATAAGTAATTATTTTATATTATTTTATTATATATTATTATTCTTTAATAATCCAGCCTGACTTTTAATTAAAAGTCTCGGAATGTCTTATTTTATAAAGATAATCGGCATGACTTTTTATTTTAATAAAAAGTCATACCGAGTGTTAATATAAATAAGTCATACTGATAACTGTTATTTTAATATTAGTTCTATATTTCGGTATAACTTTTTAAAAGTCATACTGAGTGTTATAGGTTTTATATATTAAGTTTTATTCTGTTTTATTTTTTTTAAATCAGTATGACTCTTTAAAAGTCATACCGATTGATTTGTATTGTTTTATATTTCGATATGACTTTTTAAAGTCATACGAGTCTTTTGATTGTTAAAAGTCATACTAGCTGTTACAGATACACATGAACATACATGATACTCACAATCAAAGAACTCCGGTAGGACTTTTCAAAGAACTCGATCTTGTCTCTTTACAACTGCTGTCAGTTGATTGTAATTGCTATTCAAGTGATTTCACTTGCTGGGTTTGGTATTTTTCAAAGATTCTAGTCAAATTACTGCCCTTTTTTTTAAAGGGGGGAAACGAACCTAGTTTGGACTGGACTTAAATGACTGATCTTGCTGGGATTATTGAAGATTAAGGACTAGTGTTAGATTGATTCTGTGATTAAAATCGATTTGAGGGTATTAGCTGCAGTTAGGGTGTTTATTTTATTTGTGTAATTTTTGACTTTTGGACTTGTAATTAATATTTTACTGTTTTATTGCACTTTATAATTTAATAATTGTAATAGTAGTAATTAAAATGGTTGAAACTTGTGAGATTGTGAAGACAAATTTTGTAGGATTTTTTAATCTAGTGAACTTTTCAGTTGAGAGGCTTAGGCCGTGGATCATATTTTTGAACGAGCATTCACTAGTAAGGACTGCAATTACATTGAACGCCCCATTACAAATTGATGCATTAAGGGCCCTGTACACTACGGCTAGGAATAGATCAACTGCAGCGAGAGTACAATTTTCCTTCATCATTGGAGAACATTAGTACATGGTGACTGAAAATGATATAAACAGGATCTTAGGGTTCCTAACTTATAATTTTATTAACCTACCAACTGTTCCAGAAATACTTGAATTCTTCTATGCAATTCAGTATCTAGATGACATTAATCTGGTGAAGTTATCTAAAGTCAAGTTGGTTAGCGAGTGGGACTACTTCTTTGATACACTAGCTAAAGTGTTTGCCCCCACAACAAAGAACAACTTTAACAATATCTCCTCTCTTCTCCAAAACAATGGGTATTCAGTGGCCCATAACAGACGAATAAATTTCGGGTACCTGATATTGAAGGAAATAATAAAGAAAATGGGAACGCCTGAGAGAAGGGAACAGAATGTAATGTGCTACTATCCAAGATTCCTGATGCTATTCATGAATGACCTGCTTTCAGATGATGATAAGGCACTATTCTAAAATAGTCTTGTAGAAGAATCTCCAACTTCATAAATGAACTTATTCATCAGGCTCAACAACAAACTCACGTATCCAGATGTGTCAGTGGTAAGAACAGACTATATGGGTGAGATCATGGATCGAATTGTAAATCCTGCACAGGCTCAACCGCATCAGCAAGAGCTAGAGCAAACTCAAGATCCAGTACAAATGAAAGTTGAAAACTCTGCACAGCTTTTACCTGAAGCTGCTCAAAATGCAGAACATGAGGCAGAAGTACAACAGGTAATAACTGAAAGGCATATGTTTTGAAGCCTATTTGTTTAGCGAGATGACAACTCAACTCAAACATAGATAATTTATAAGTAAATACATTTTCTGTCACAGGAATCTTCAGCAGGTATTATTTGACAAGAAAAAGAAGATCAAAGTCAATCTACAGACTTGAAGTAGTACTACATTGAAAGAAGCTCAATTTAATTGATCATGCCTCAGTGGAGTATTTAAGTTTGAAGAAGCTATAGTGTCAGAAGATTTCAAGATTGTGTGACATCAGAAATAGTCAAATCAGAAGGAGCAGAAGTGAACCATTACAAAAGTCAAGTAAAGAATTTTATTTGTTGTGAATCACTCGTGAACCAGAAAGTACACAGAATGTTGACAAAATACATATAATGTTCTTTATTACTGAAGAAATGGTCAGCTACAGACATTAGTGTGAAGACAGAAGACTTGGAAATATATCAACAATGGTTGTGCATTCAAGACTTTAATTTAATTCTCTATTAATTGATTACATTATTTACTTAATTTAATTAGTAAATTAATTCAATCAGAATTAATTTATTCCTTAAATTGATTAAGAAAATAATTAATTTAGAATTATTTTAGAATGAAGAAGACTTTAATTTAATTCTATTATCAAAAAGATAATTTATTATGTATCCTATATACTTAGATTAATTCAAAAAAAATTAATTTAATTTATAAGATATATAATAAAAGTAATAATTTAAATTAAAAAGAAAAAAAAGATATACAGTTCATATGAAGATGCAGGTCGACTATATAATGTCTCGGGAAGACTTTTTTCAAAAGTCTCCCGTACATTAAAAAGTCTCCCTAAGTATTTTATCAAAAGTCTCTCAAGAATTAAAAAGTCTTCCAAGGTTAAGAAAGTCTTCCTGAGCCACAAAAGTCTCCCAAGAGAAAGTCTTCCAGCCAAGAAAATATTTCCCCGAGGAGAAAAAGTCTCCCTGACAAGCAAATGTCTCCCAAAGCTGAATTTGCCTATAAATATAAGTTTAAGTCAGTAGATTCAATTCAATTAACATTCTATTTTGGTTAAAAACAAAATTTGAAGAGCATCTCTTGTCTAAATTACTCTAGAATTTTTCAGAGCTAATTAGTGAATATTTTCTGATTTAATCTTGTAGTCAACCTCAAGTTTAATATAAGTATTTTACTTGAACTATGTTTCTTTGATTATTATTTCGTGATAAAAATTAAAATTGTTTAATAAAAAATTATCCAAAACATAATTTAATATTTATTAAGGATTGTATTCAACCCCCCCTTCTACAATCATTTGGACCTAACAATTGGTATCAGAGCCATCTGATTGACATAAAAATCAAGATCCTAATATTTTTACGTATTAAAAATTTCAAAACTTTTAATTCATTAAAAAATCGAAACTTTTAATTTTTTTAAAATTCAAAATTTTTAATTTATTAAAAATTCGAAATCTCTTTAACTCCTAAAAATCCCAAATCTTTTTAATCTTCTAGATGAGTACTCAAAGAGTGAGTAACATTAAAATTCCTCCATTTGATAAAGATAATTATAATCTTTGGAAGAGGAAGATCATCTTGTTTCTTTGAACTGCAAATACTAAGTACAAGGATATTTTGAAGACTGGTGTTACTGTGCCAATAACAATCATTCCTGAGCAAATGAAAGATGGTGTACTTATTCCACACAGACAATTTGAAAAAGATATTTCTTAGTACACTGAAATAGAAAAGGAACTGGATTCTTTGGACACCAGTCTGCAGTTAATTTTGGTGGAATCTCTTGATCCCGGAATGTCCAATCATGTTGTTAATTGAAAATATGCTAAACACATCTAGGAAACGATAGAGATACTGAATGAAGGAACAGAAGAAGTGAGGGAGAACAGATTGGAAATCTTAACGTCTCAATATGAGCATTTTAGATCAAATCCTGGAGAAGGTATCTCTGATGTTTTTGAGAGATACAACAAACTGATAAATGATCTAAATCTCAATGGCAAACACTATACGAAGAAGGAGATCAATAGGCGGTTTTTGCTGACAATGCCAGTTCACTTAGAGCATATGATTACTGCCATTAGGGAGTCAAGGGACATGAATGAAATTTCATTGGAAAGACATTATGGCATACTGAAGACCTATGAGCTAGAGCAGATTCAACAAAAGGAAATATATGGTACAGGCAAGGTGGTCGGCAAGTCTACAGCTCTTGTAGCAGAAGTACCAGAATACAGAGAAGCTATGGCTGAATCTTCTTTAGTCAAAGTCATTGATCAGGGTATTATTGCAGAAGTTGGTGCAACTCAAATGAATTCATCTAAAAGTGAATTCTACTCAATGGAAGAACTTGATCAACTTGAGGATGAATCTCTGGCACTGATTGCTAGAAAATTTGGAAATACAAGATTCAGGAGGAACCCTAATTTCAAATTCAAGCCTATGGCAAACAGATTTCAGAGAGGTGGTTCTTCTAGTTCATCCAATATAAGAGGTGGATATAAGACAGGGATAGTAGACAGAAGTAAGATTTGTTGCTTCAACTGCAATGAAATGGGACACTTTGCTACGAATTGTAGAAAACCCAAGCAGGAAAGAAAGAAGGATTCATATGATGAGCTTAAACAGAAATATGAAGCTCTACTGAAGAAGCATCAGGGAATATCATACTTAGCAGAAGGAAAAAGCTGGGATGATTCTGACAATGATGAAGAAGAAGATATGGGAAATCTTGCTCTAATGGCCTCTTCTTCTGAAGGATCAAAATCTCCACCTCGACAAGGAATTGAGGTAAACCCTAGCTGTCCTAAAATGTTTAAATTGCTAGGTGAGAATTTAACTAATGCTAGAGATCAAATAAAAGTCTTAAATCTCAAAAACAAAGTTTTATCAGAAGAGAATTTTGAATTGAAAAAGATGAAACTTATAAATGAGAAATTAACTGAAGATGTTGCATTTCAAGTTAATAGAGTCAACTGCTATGTTGAAATTGAAGCTTTTTTGAAGGATAAAATTGAAAAAGAGAAAGTCAAGTGTCAAGCCTATAGAACTGCTTTATTTGTTATGAAAGACCTAGTTGACCAACGAGAGATTAAACGGAAAGTTGGGATAGGTTTTGAATATAATAAATCTGTTGGAAAGGGTAGCGACAATCACCCCTTTTAAAGAGACTGCTATAGAGAGGGGTATTCCACATGTTATTAAGGACACTAAGAAACCTCTTTTCATAACTCATATTGCAGAACCAGTTCTTAATAGTTGTGTAATAGTGGATTATGAAATTAAACTTGAAGACCTTAAAGAGAAAGAGAAAGTATAGGAAGAACCTGTTAGGGACGTAAAAGGAATAAATGTCCAGAAAGCTAAATATGTACCTAAAAGACCAATAGAAAATGTGAACACTGCTAGTTCATCCACTCCTGGTCTAGGTGCTAATGAGCTTAAGAAATATCATAATAGAGCTAATAAGTTTATTAATAGTAGGAATAGTAACAACATATTCCATGCTACCGAGAACTTTAAAAATGTTAATAAAGTTGAGGTAGAAACTGTTAAGACTCCTGCTATTGTAAATAAAATGCCTACTATTGATGCATGCCATAAACCTTGTGGTGTAGATAACTGTATGCTATGTGCTTTCAATGTTATGTCTGCATATTTTAAAAGTATGCATGTTATGAATGTCAATACTACACCTAGACAGCACATAAATCACAGGCATGTTAGATCAAAGACTGTCAGTCCTCCTGTTTCACAGAAGAAGACATTTGAAAAGGTGTTAAGGTTGTTTACAAGGAGAAATGTTCAGTCAAAGTAGTAGATGAGTTTTTCAAGTTGGGTTCTATTGTTAAACTTGACAAAGGACAATTTTTCAAATATGTCGGACCCAATCAATGTTGGGTTCCGAACAAGGCCTAACCCATTTGATGATTGCAGGGTGTAAAACAGGTGAACCGGGTTATTTGGATTCTCGACAATGGATCCTCACGACACATGACCGGAGATAGAGCCCTGCTATCAAATGTTGTTGAGAGTGCTGGCCCAGTAGTTACCTTTGGAAATGACACCAAGGGTATGACTAAGGGATATGGCTGTTTAGAAGCTGGCAATGTCATCATTGATAATGTATCTTTTGTGGAAGGTCTCAAACACAATCTCCTGAGTATCAGTCAGTTTTGTGACGGGATACACGGTGAACTTTATGAAGGAGAGGTGTTTGATTTCTCACAAGAAAGATGAAAAGCTTGCTCTTCAGGGAGTAAGGAAAGGAAACTTGTTCGTAGCCGATCTGAACTCAGGTTACAGAGATGAAGTCAATTGTTTTTATGCTAAGGCTTCGTCAGATGAAAGTTGGCTATGGCACAAGAAGCTCTCACACTTAATTTCAAATCTATGAATTCTCTAGTCAAAAGAAAATTAGTGAGAGGAATGCCTCAATTGGAATTCACTCAAGAAGGACTTTGTAAGGCATGTCAGAAAGGAAAGCAAAGAAAGCATCACATCCAAGCACTGACACATCTAGTATTACTGAACCACTGCAATTAATTCATATGGATGTATTTGGTCCAGTCAATGTTATGTCAATATCACATAAAAGATATGCCTTGGTGATTGTTGATGACAAATCAAAGTATACATGGGTTTTATTCCTGCACTCGAAGGATGAATCTCCTTAAATGATGATTAATCATATCAAGATGATTGAGTTGAATTCGAAGTGTCCAGTTAGAGCTATAAGGTCAGACAATGGAACTGAGTTCAAGAATACAGTTCTGAATGACTTTTGTGTTAAAAAGGGAATAACAAGACAATTCTCAGCACCTAGAACTCCGCAACAGAATGGAGTGGTAGAAATGAAGAATCATACATTAATTGAAGCTGCAAGGACTATGCTGAGTGAATCAAGCCTTTCCATGTACTTTTGGGCTGAAGTTGTAAATATTGCATGTTATACCCAGAATCGGACTCTGATCAACAAGGACTTAATGAAGACACCCTACGAGATAATGGCTAACAAGAAACCAACGCTCAAGTACTTTCATGTATTTGGTGCTAAATGCTTTGTACTTAAAGATGGAGAAAAACGTATTGAGAAGTTCGAGGCTAAAGCTCAAGAAGCTATTTTTGTTGGTTATTCTAGAAGATATTATCGGGTGTATATTATTGATTAACATCATGTCAAAGAAAGTGTCAATGTAACTTTTGATGACACAAAATTCCCTGACATCCAAAATGATGATCCATCTGAAACTCTTAAGTTCAACAATATGCCAAACTCACACTCAGATGATGAAAACGAACCTGAGGCTGCAACAGGAAATAACAATGATAATGATGCTGATGATCCAAGTGCTAGTGGTGGAAATAGTGGAAACTCTAGAGATACCACTAACACACATGGAGATTCATCAAGAGATCCTAGCAGCACCTCAGGGGGAGGAGATGAAGGATCAGCAAATCAAACACAACATCACAATGAAAATCAAGGTGAATCATCAAGATCTAATCTGTCAAGTCAGAGAATTTATAGTAAAGCTCATCCTTTTGAGTTAATCATTGGTGATCCAGATGTTGGTGTTAGAACAAGAGGTGCTACACAGAATCAATGCAATTATTCTGGGTTTCTATCTGAAATGGAACCTAAGAAAATAGAAGAAACACTGTCTGATCCTGATTGGGTGATTTCTATGCAAGATGAACTCAATCAATTTTAATCTCAAGATGTTTAGAAACGGGTACCCAGACCGAAGGACAAGACTGTAATTGGCACACGATGGGTATTTAGAAATAAGTTGGATGAAAATGGCATTGTAATAAGAAACAAGGCCAGACTGGTTGCAAAAGGTTATTCCCAAGCTGAAGGAATTGATTATGATGAAACCTATGCTCCAGTTGCAAGACTTGAGGCTATCAGGATGTTTCTAGCATTCGCAGCTCACTCCAATTTTAAAGTTTATCAAATGGACGTGAAGAGTGCATTCCTGAACGGAAAGTTAGCTGAAGAGGTATATATACAACAGCCCTCAGGCTTTGAAGATCCAGATCACATGGACTTTCTATATTTTCTTTTCAAGGCTATCTATGGTCTCAAACAAGCACCCAGAACATAGTATGGCACTCTTTCAGAATTTTTTCTTGAAAATGGTTTTGTTAGAGGAGTCATAGACAAAACTTTATTTTATAAGAAACATAATAATGATCTGATAATGGTACAAGTATATGTTGATGACATAATATTTGGGTCTACTAATGATAACTTATGCAAGAGGTTTGCTAAGTTAATGCAGAGTAGGTACGAGATGAGCTTAATGGGAGAGCTGAAATTCTTCCTTGGACTTCAAGTGAGTCAAAAAATAGATGGAATATACATTTGTCAGTCCAAGTACCTTAAAGAACTTCTGAAGAACTATCACATGGAAGATTCAGCATCTGCAAGAACTCCTTCATCTACAGTTGTCAAGCTTGGAGTATGTGAAAACTCAATAAAGGTAGACATCACAAGCTACAGAGGTATGATTGGATCCCTACTTTACCTAACTGCAAGCCGACTAGATATTATGTATGCCACTTGTATATGTGCAAGGTTCTAAGCGAATCCTAGAGATATTCATCTTGTTGCTGTGAAAAGAATCTTAAGATATATTAAGGGTACACCTAATCTTGGTATCTGGTACCCTAAAGAATCTGGTTTTAATCTAATAGGATATACAGATTTTGATTATGCAGGTAGTGTTGTTGATAGGAAGAGCACCTCAGGGAGCTGCCAATTCCTAGGCAGAAGATTGATTTCCTGGTACAGCAAGAAACAGCAAACGGTTTCCAATTCTACAGCAGATGCTAAGTACATTGCTGCGGGAAGCTGTTGCGCTCAGATCTTATGGATAAGGAATCAACTAAGAGATTATGGCTTTGTGTTAAATAAAATTCCTATTTTATGTGATAACACAAGTGCCATTGCGATCTCCAACAAACCTGTACAACACACGAGGACAAAGCACATAGATATCAGGTATCATTTTATTCGAGAACACATTATGAATGGTATTGTGGAGTTACTCTTTGTACCCACAGAAGAATAGACTGCAGATATTTTTACTAAGCCTCTTGATGAATCCATATTCACCAGGTTGGTTGGTGAACTTGGGATGTTGAATAGTTCTTCATCTTAAATCCCAGTTCACATCTGCATTATGTTCTTAAATAAAATTTCAAGTGTTTGTTATGTGAATATTTGTCATAATACTTGTAAATTTATTTTACTAAATTCTAGTTCTCGAATGTGTGTTCAGTGTAAATCTTTAATATATTTTAGTTTATCTATTTTTTGGTTGTATTCTACTATATTTTAATTTTAGATAATTATCTTTAAAATAATTTAATCAAAATTTTACAAAGTTAGAATTTTGGTAAAAGTTATTTTTATTTGAAAATAATCTAATATTAAAGTATAATTATTAGTATATTGTATATATATGTATTTTAGGATAATAGAACTGTTTATATATATATACATATATTTTTATTAAATAAATCGGGCAAACTTTTTAAAATATAGGAAGACTTTTGAAAATCTATTTCGGGAAGACTTTTTCGTCCCAGGGAGACTTTTAAAAATGTCTCCCCGACTTAAATAAGTCTCCCCAAGACATTTTTCAAAGGTCTCCCCGAATTAAATAAGTCTCCCCGAGCGTTTGAAAAAGTCTCCTCCGGCTCTAAAAGTCTCTCTGAGACTTTCTTAGTATATATACTCAGCTTCTCTTCTATATTGCCTATCTATTCTATTCTAATTCGATTTTTATTACTAATCACAGCCAAAGCCTTGAAAAATTTTCACTCAATTCTTCAGCTGTTATTGTAAGTAAAAAAAAATCGTACTGTTGTGTTTTTGTGTCTCATATAAACTGATTAATCGGTTTGAGGGACCAATTATTAAAATGTTTTGTATTATTTTCTTTTCATTTTTTTATTTTTATTTTTATTTTTTTTGTTGTTATTTTAAAGAGTTATTAGTTAATAAACTAGAACCTAGTTTTAATCTTTCAAATTCGATAATTCTTCATTAGTGACATTTTTTTTTTAAAATTTAAGTATATAAAATTCAAAATTTTATAGATTTTAATTCAAAATTATAAATCACTTAACTTTTGATCACTTGTTTAATTTCACCTATTCTATTTATTTTCTAATAAGTTACATTGTCGGTTTCGCAGAAAAGTTAAAAATGACTACTGTCTTTGAAATGTGCAAGACTAACTATGTAGGGTACTTTGATCCTACAAGATGTCCTAAACCCAGATTCATTCCCTGGATTCGATTTCTTAACGAGCATCCTTTGATCGAAACATCAATTTCCCTGGACCCTATTTTGAGGATTGATCCACTGCAGGCTCTCTACTCTACAGCTGTTAATTGATCAACCAGCACGTCATCTCGCTTCGCATTCAAAGTAAGAGGAAGATAGTACCGGGTCACAAAAAATTATGTAAACAGGATTATGGGCTTCCCAACAGACAACTTTGATCCACTACCAACATCACAGGAGCTGATAGAATTCTTTCAAACTATCCAGTATCAAGGTGAACTTAACATGGTTAAACTATCCAAGACTGATCTGGTAAGTGAGTGGGAATTCATCTTTGATACACTGGTCAAGGTATTTTCTCTGTGTCTGAAGAATAGTTTTCACAACATTCCTCTGCTTTTACAAAACATAGGATTTGCTGTGGCACATAACCAGAGAATAAATTTTGGAAAATTAATTTTGAAAGAGATAATCAAGAAAATGGGTACTTTAGCAAGCAGAAGTCTTACAGAGGATCATACAGTTGATTGTTATTATCCAAGATTTCTGACCTTGTTTTTGAATGACAAGTTATCTAATGAACACAAAGTTTTGTTTACAAATTCACCTATAGTAAGATCTCTTTCCACACAAAGAAATCTCTTTACAAGGTTGACGAAGGCAAACAAACTACCTGGTGTCCCTGTAATTTATACACCTTTCATGACTCAATTCATTCAACAACAACAAAATCAAGCACCAGCACCAGTGTTTGATAGAGTACGTCTACAAATGATTCCTGTTCCTCAAGCTGAAGCTGAACAAGTTCAACCAGAACAAGTTGAACAACTTGAAGGATAACATGCTCAAGCAGAACCAATTGAATCTGCTGCAGTAAGTACTCAGGTAAGGAATTCTTCTATTGTGAATTTTGACTTAAATTATATCAGTGTTAAGCCCCCAGTGGCTATTATGATAGATCATGAGTCTGAAATCCAACAGTCTCTAACACAAGTCTTAGATCCAAACACTGCTAATTCGTCATCACAATCACTCACCCAAACATAAAAGAGAAAACATACAGAGTTAGGGAGTGAAGAAGATTTGATTCCTGCTCCTCAAAAGAAGCAATTGCTTAGTACTTCATCTACCCTAGTTATGATAGAACATGATGCTTCACAGTATCAAGTACCTTCACAGGCTTTAGGAGGAAACTTGGATCTTTCGCTAAATCCTCGATCCTTGTCTACCTCCCCGGATGGATCATATCCGGAATCTGAAAAGATCTACTCATCGTCTGAAGATGATCAACAACCCTTTGAGTCTTACCCTGAGGCAACTCAGTTTTCTATTCAAAAAGAAACGCAAGACTTTATTGAGGATTGGAACTTGCAAAGTTCCATTGCACCTCCAGTAACCTCTCATGCAGGGGCTTTGGTGATCTATACTGCAGGTACATCTGGAAGCTCAGATTTTGAGTTAAACACGAGCGAAGAAAGGCAAACACTGTGTGATACACCTACACGTGAGGTGAGTGAAACACTCTTACAAATAGGAAATATGAGTGCACACAGTCACAGAAAGCGAGATGTAAAATATGTTACTGTCCTTTCAACAACAGATGGATACACTGAAAGTTGAGAATGCACAACTTTGAGCTCAAGTCAATGCTCATAATTCTTCAGATCCAGTTTCAAATCAATTTGCTCTAATTAGAAAGGATATTGAAGAAGTAAAGTCAACTGTGCTTCTCAAGACAAATGATGTGAATCAAATACAAGGTGTAATAGTAGTTGATATCAAGGACTTAAGGCAGAGTCAAATCCAAATTGCTGATAATCTAACAGAGATAAATAAGATCTCAAATCGTATTGATATTCTAGAAAATGATTATCATTAGTACAATGCTTTTAATTCCTCGAAATTTGTAATGATTGAAAGAGGCAAAGATCAGCTGAATGAAGGTTTGATGCACGTGTAAAACATGGTTAAGTCTGGAAATAAACCTAACCCTGAACAACAAAAATTCTTTGAAGGGACTTCAGTAGAGGATCCTTCAACTAAGGGGGAGAAGGTACAAGAAAATGCTCCAGCTCCAGTCAAAGAAAAAGGAAAAGGGATAATGTATGACACAGAACAAGAAGTTGCTATAGATCAATCAGATCAATTTTACTATGCAGCATGTTGGTCCCTGATATTGTAGAAGGGGGGGATACAATATCAGAAAATTAATCACGGAATAATTGGATTTAAAATATTATTTTAATTACTCGTGAAATATTAATTAGAATGAAATACTGTTCAAGTGAAAGATATAATTTTAACTTGATTAGTATTACAAAATTAATATTAAGAAAACTGTAATATAATTGATAAAAATTCTAGAACAAATTTGACATGAATTGTTCGTGTCTTACAATTATATTCCAAACTCAGCACAGAAATCTGTGTATATTACAATGCAGATAAATTACTGAATTTGATCTGATTTCTAACACTTAACAAATGAAGCAAACTCCTCATATTTATAGAGGTTGGAAAAAGGTTGGTATGACCTTTTTCAATATGACTTAATTTATAGAAATAAAGTCTGTATGACCTTTTATAACACTTGTATGACTTATAAAACACTGGGCAAGACTTATTTCTTTCGGTATGATTTATTATATTAATTAAAAAATCGGTATGACTTTTTAATTAAATAAAAAATTACTCCAGCATGACCTTTGATCAAAGAAAATTCGGTATGACTTATTATATATATATAAAAAGTCTCGGTATGACTTTATGTCGGCAGTAGCTCGGTATGACTTATTTATATATATATATATATATATGAATTTTTTTTTTCGGTATGACTTATTTATATATGTATAAAACAGTCTCTCGGTATGACTTATAAAAAAATCATCCGGTATGACTTATTTAAGTCATTCGAATATATATATATATATATATATATAAGTCATTGTATCTAGTTTCTTTTATGATAAATTAATTCTACTTAAATCAATTAAATAATTTATAAATTAAATTAAATTCAACTTGAATTAATTTAATTAAATAAATTAAATAATTAACTTACTTGGTTTGTAGAAATAAAATATCATAGAGAACTTGATTCAACTGCAGTCTTCTTGATTTTTCTTTGACTTCTGATCTTGAAACCTCTTGATTAAATGAAGAATAAATATTTATATTTAGTTGACACACAAATGTACTGTCTGGTTCATTTGTGTCATACTAATAAACATTCTCCTTTTAATAACCTTGAATTAGAGGCATTCTGTCATTTCTTCTGCTTCACAGTCTTCATTCTTCTTCTGGAATCTACTTGTAGTAACCACTTGAAATCTTCTGTACCTTCTGTCTTCTATGGAAGTACTACCACATTATTATTTTCACTGACGCTTGAACATAAAAATGAACTTCTTCCAGTGTTGAGTAGCAATCCTATAAAAATACTTCTGATACTTGGATCCTTTGTGATTAGTTGACTGTCTTCGTCTTGATTCCTGATTGGTGCTTATTATTTACTTCTATTTATTTGCTAGAGTTGAGTTGACATCTAATTATTACAAATAGGCCTAGTCATATGCCTTTCAATCTCCCCCTATTTGTTGTTAAACATTTAACACACAAATTCCTAGAGGATAACTCAACTAACAACTAAGAAAGTAGTACGACATTTAATGAATGTAAATAATAAACAAAAGTTCTGGTTTTATATTTAACAATTTTTCAGATTCATACATAAAAGATAAGTACAAGATAGTTGTTCCTCTAGCACTGAACAAAAATAACATTGATTCTATCTTGACCTATCCAGGACTTCAGTCTTCTGCAGTATCAACTTCACCTTCTTCTAAATTTGAACTTCTGTGCACAGGTGTCCTTGGTACCTCTTCAACTTCAGCCGGAGTTGCGGTTGACTCTCCATACAATCTTTTCTGTTTAGCCTTTCCTAGCTGAAACATGACTTCCTCTTCAATAGGATCTACAGCTTCTTTTTGTACATCATAAGGCTGTGTAGAATCTATCTTTTGCATTTGCCTGATGTATGATTTAATGTTTCTGGATAAACAGTAGTTCCTTATTTTCTGTGCAGCATCTAGCTTGGCTTGTGATCTGAATCCTTTTGATCTCAACATCCTTTCAACTTGGATCATATACCTCACCGTGTAGCCCTTAAATGATTCCTCATCTAGCTTTATGATTTGATACAACTTGTTTGAGAAAAATCTCACTTTATGAGGATCATTTAATATCTGAGGACTAGCAGCCGTTGCTATATCTCTGAGTATGTCCCTGAGTAGTTCATTTTCTTCTGAGCTTCTCTTTACTTTGTTTAACAGAACCCATATTGCTGATAGTGATCTCTTCCGGAAGAATTCCAAAGATACTCTGAATGTTCCATTCCCGTGAGTGTAGACTAGTATTTGCCAGTCTTCAAGAATGTGATCCACTAGAACAGTGATATAATCAACTTCTTCTTTCAATGCCTTCATGAAGTTATCCAGATTATCATTTGAATCTTCAAGACTTTTGATAACTGAAAGCATTTGTCTATCTTCAAACGGTCCTTGCTGAGACTTGTCTAGTATTTTCCTTGCTGCATCCCATCTGTCCCCTATCTTCATCTCAATATCTTGTTTTTTCTTCTTCACTGCTAAGGCCCAAAGCTTCTATTTTTCTAAGCTTGCCTCTCTTTCAGCTTGGGTTCTTTCCTTGACTAGAGCTTTTAAATTTATAGTTTTGGCATGGCTTGCCTTGATTTCTTCCTTTAGCTTCCTCATTGCCTCTTCATAGGCAGGATCATGCTCTTTTTCTTTTGGAAATAGAAATTCATCATCAAAGATAGCTTCATCTTCAGCTCTGCAGTAGTCAGGATTGAAACCTTGATTTTCCATACTTACTTCATCAATGAGTTTTTCTTATTGATAATACTGTTCTTCTGGTTCTTGATCATACGATTGAAATTCTTCTTCAGAAAACAGCTTTGCTTTACCTTTATCTTGAGTAGTAGCCCCTTCATCTCCAGCTACTTTCTCCTTTGCTTTCTCCCCCTTAGTTGATGGATCCTCTTGAGTTTTAGAGGAATCAAAAGATGTCAACATTTTCTGCATAGTCAGATAGACTTGCTTCATTCCTTCATTTAGATGCGTCATGCCATCATCCAGTTTGCTGAAGCGTTGAGTAGAAATCTTTTCATTTTCAATGATTGTGAGGGTTAAGTTTTTCTCAACGTCATCAATTCTTTCATGCAATTTTCTCACTTCTTTCATATCCTCAGCAATTAGATTCTGAATGTTCTGGATGTCTTGAGTTTTTAGAAGAATGGAGGATTTGACATCTTCAACATCTTTTCGCACTATTGACAGCTGCTGTGTTACAGAGGCAGATGTAGAATTTTCTTCTGCTTGTGCTTTAACTTTTAATAATTCAGCTTGAACAATTTGCATTTCATTCTGAAGAGCTTCCATTTTGGATAACAGTTCACTTTATGTGTGTGCACTCATCTCACTTGCACTCCTGTTTATCTCACTATCACTCTGTGCATGTGTTTCACTCTGTGTTTGCCTCACATCACTCGTGTTTAGCTCCTTTCCAGATCCTGAAGCTGTACCTGCATATATAACAATAGCTTTTAAAGAGTCGAAATGCTCTTCTGATGCCTGTGTAGGCGCGTCCTCAACAAGATTAACTTGCCTTGGCTCCGCTATTGACGTAGCTACTCCGTGAATGGAGTCCCATCTCCCTCTATGGAGTGGTTGCCTCTCAAATCCACCAGTGGATTCGAGACCTTCTCTAATGAGAACTGGATGTAAGAAATCCAGGGGAGTCACCACCTTAGACAATGTAATGATAGGCTCTTGAGAGTCTGTGGTGCTCCTTAGTACCTCAGAGGGTATCTGATGCTGCACTGCATCGAAAATGTCATGGTCCACAACATAGGTGGCATCCGACGAGTTTTCATTAAAAACATTTTCTTCAACAAATGTGCCCTCATGTGTTGGTATTTCTTCAAGTGAAGGTTCTGCTAGAGTGATTGCTAGCAGTGTGTTTTCCTCACTATCTGATGCTGTGGCCGAGCAACGAATTAGATCACCTGGTTGAGCAAGTGTATCTAGAGAATCTTGGATGGCCATGTTAAAATCCATATCTCATTGACTGGAATAGGTTGAGGCTGCAGTTGTCTCAGGGTCAACTCTAGAAATTTTTGAAGGAGGAGACAGAGCTGCGGGTTCACTCACTTCAGCACCAAGACCTCTAACTATTCTGACAGGTTTCTTCCTTTTTCTAACTTTTAATGAAGAGGAGGATGAAGGAGAAACTGTTTGAGGCTGTTAGGTCCTGGAGATCGTAGAGGGGGGGTGAATACGATTCCCAAATAAAAATCTGACTTTTATTTATTTTTGGGACAACATAAAAATTACTTTGGTTCAAACCCAGGTACTGTTCATCATCTTCTTCAACCTCAAGAACACCATTAAAATAACCAAGATAATGAACGGTAAATCATCCAAAACACACAACACAACAAGATCCAAGAATATAACTTTATATTCATTGAAGTGGGGTAGATGCTACAACAAGTTCAAGAACAAAAGCTCAAGAACACAACAAAGAAATGATTTTTTGGCTCCTCTAAAAATATTACAAATTCTAGATCTAGGAGACAAAAATCAAACCTATCTTCTAAACAAGATTTAGCAATGTTTACAATAGAAGAAAGATGAGTGGTATGACAAAGAAATTCATGGCCCCATAATATTAAAGTATGAGTTCGGCCATGGGGGAGAGAGAAAATAATTTTCTCTCTCTCTCCCCATTTCTTTTTCATCCGAATACTACCTCTAAAAATGATGACTTGGGTTTCTTCTTTATATATTGAAAAAGGTGTTACTCTTTGTTTTTCCACCTTTTACTTTTGTCCACTCAAATCATATCTTCAAAGTCATGTGCCAAGCATGCCTTTGGAAATATTTAATGTAAAAGTAATATTTAAATAAATATATATAATATAAATAAAGAGTATCTTTATTTATAAAATATATAAATAATTAAATAAATACTTTATTTAATTAAATTAAATATTTCCATTCCACTCTTCAATTTGTGTAGACTTCCTTATCCAAATACTTGGCCCCGTATACGTGACTCCACCACGTCCAAGTATTTGGCCTTCTAATCTGTGAAGCTTTAGTAAGATCCAATCAGGTTGTGCCGTCTGTCCCTTATCCATTAGGCTGGCATTTCTCCAACACTGATTTACCACCTTTGTTGATCCTCCACATGACTCAAGAAAACCAACAACTTTAGAATGATTAAAATCATATTAACCGACGAGAGCTTGCTTCCAATGTCCTGACACTTGATGCAACGGTCTGGTTCATAAGTGACTAGTCTTGATAGGGGCTCTTGATTCTGAACATGATTCCACATTCTTCTTTGCAAACCTTACTTGTTGCTTCGATTGTAATGCACTAAAATCGTCATAGACTAAGACAATCTTCTGTAGCTTCCACATCCTTGAATAGATGTCAACATCTTTTATTCTTCACTGAGGCATGAACATGTTAATGAACTTCTTCCAGTGAGCTTCAAGTCTGTAGATGATCCTTTGATACTTTGTCTTAACTGAACTCTGTGATCCAAGATTTCTGTGCACCTGCATATTATTACATGTCCTGTTCTATTGTTGAGTTATCGTCAACCATTACATAGAGATTACATTTAGCATTTCTATTACACATGAAAGTGTAGTGAGTTACTTCCCTTCACTCCTATCTCCCCTTTCAATCTCCCCCTATTTGGTTGATATGGAATAGCAATCAAATACTATTTCCCTTTACAATCTCCCACCAAAGCAATTAAATGAAATTAACTACTAGAGGATAACTCAACTAACATACAAGAAACAATTAAAGTCCTGGACATGAAAATAATATACAAAAGGTTCTGGAAAGATATAATCAGTTAAATCCAGATTTCCTGAGTTGCTGAAAATGAATGATGAATTTCTGAATTTCATTTTCCTTTAGCTTCCTCCACTTCAATGTTCTTCAAAGATGGGGTTCTTTCAATAAAGAAACAAATCATTAGTAAAGACTTCTAAACAATCATTCTTGTTCATCTTGCAATTCGAACTAGAACATACAGCTCTCTATGTTCCCCATAAGAGGTCAACTCAATCTCCCCTTAAGGTTGTTCTCTCTTAGAATGAAAGTCACTTCCCCTTTTTCTTTAGGATGTTCTATTTCCAGGAAACATAATTTTCTTTCTTCCCTGCACTGCTCCACTGACTTTATCTATCACTGAAACAAGAAATAGAACACACTTGGACACTTCTCAGATGCCCCTTGAAAATCTCCTTCACATTCTTCTTTACCCAGAAAACTTCTACTTAGCAAAAACTCCCCCTTGAGTTGATACTCTTCAAAGAAATCTTCATTTTCATTCATTGATCGTGCTGGAAAGAATTCTTCTGCCGAACCTCTCCTAAGAATGTTCCAAGGACAGATCTTCAAACAAATAGAGCAAAATCCCTTAGATATCTTTTCAGAATAAGATATAGCATTGCAAACCAATATGTTAAGATTCTCCATAACTTCTCCCCCTTAGTACAACAAGTAACTTCTTCCCAATTGATAAAAAGTAACTTCTCCACTTCAGACGAAAAATTAGTTAAATCTACAACACCTTTAGGGATTAGGCTCCAACCAATTACTAAGAAACTCCCCCTTAGTAATTTCTCCCTTGCATCACTAAGATTTCAATTTTATCTAATTCTCCCCCTTAGTTCATGCAATCTCCAATCCACCCTTGTGTCTTTAGATATCCTCTAAGTAACCTCCACAAGATAGGATTGGCAGATCTCATTTCTTGTATCACCAAGAGATCTCGTTTCTTGTATCACCAAATTCTCCCCCTTAGTTGAGAATATCCGTTAAAACAATAAAAGTATCATCTACATCCAATCGAATAAGAAACTCTCCTCCAACTGAACATAAAATCCTCCTTAGGCCTAAAAATTAATGTCTCCCCCTTTGAGATTGAGAACAACATGAATTAATAGACCCAAAGGTAATAGTTTGGACATTCCTACTAAGCTTCAGCTAGACTCTTCTTCAACTTGTCTTCCAGAAAAGAATCTCTTCAACATTTCATAGCTGGAAAATTCAGTAACAGGATTCAAGCATAGTAGCAAGGGTAGTGTTTGGTCTATGGTTTCCTCACTTCTACTACGTTCTGTTGGTGTTTACACTTTCAAGCGTAAGTGTTCCACTCATTTCTCTCCCTATTTCTCTCACTCAAGTGTATCACTCCCTCACTTCACTCAAGTGTTTCTCTCCCTTACTTGCACTCATTCCATTTATAGCAATTTGTACCTGCAAGTAAATCCATGCTAGTCTCACCAAGATATTATGGATCGTTGACTGTAGCATGTTGTCGATCACTAAAGATCTAGGTTCTGAGATGGAATCTCAAACAGAGTTTCAGTTAGGTCATCACCCAACTCACCATGAGCAAATCCATGCACACGTGGCTCGTCGTCGGAGAATAACCCTTCTGAAATTGGAATCTCCTCCATTCCAGGAGTGACTGAAATCCCAACACCCTGATCCTCAAAAGACTCATCAAATTGGTAAACCAACTGAATCATAGTCTACGAGTTGTTGCTCAGCTACTTTCAGCATCAACAATCTCCCCATATGCAAATCCATGCACTGGATCGTTGAATGTGGTATGCGTACTAGCAGCTATCTAAGCATCAACCGACTCCCCATATGCAAATCCATGCACTGGATCGTTGACGGTGATATGCCTTTAAGTTTTGAGCGATCCATGTATTCTAGAATTTGAATTCCTGGAAGAGTAGACGTGTACAAACATCTCTCTCAATCACCTGTGAAGATGAATTAACTCACTATTTTCAGTCATGGAAAACTGTTAGTGATTGCCTCTCAACATCAACAGATTGCTCTGCGGATGTGAAATCCCGTTAGGGAACTAGGACTGTTCCTCCTAGGAAGGTTGACAAGGATTCTAATATATGGCAAGAAATCCAAGTTTCCCTCAAATACCTGTAAAGGTGGCTCAACAACTTCATTCACCATGAATGGTAAACACAGAAGTTTAGGGGTTTTACCTATACCTCACAATGTGTACTTCTTGCAATGTGTCCTCACAATTGTTAGTCCCAAGAGAGGCTAGAGAACTGTTAGGTCCTATAACATCCCTTAGAAGCAAAAACTTTAGGATTACCATCAGCATGAATGCTTTTGGTGTGCTTGACTCATTACAAGGTGCTCTGGCTGACAAGCGAATTTTCAATGAAATCACCCTGTTAAGAGAGTTCATTCAGAAACGGTTGAATTGCCTTTTCAGCTCTGCATCCTTTTGAGAGAATACAGATGAGCTACAGATACCTCAATTTGTATACTTCTTTCCTTCTCGAGAGGTAGAGCTGTGGGTGCACTTCCGACTTCATCCTTATTTGCTGCATCAAGTGCAGTTTCTCCCTTAACAACCGCTAATCTACATAAGTTCCTTATATCACCAAGGGTTGAAAGTTTGAATTAGAATGACAGTGTTTGGTACTAAGGCCTTGGTTAGAAATTGATGGATTATTCAACTTCTTGACCTTCCCCTATAGCCACTAAGGCCAAGCCATTACAGCTAAATAGATAGAGTTGATCAGAGCTATATAAAATTTGGTAGAGTATGATTAAACTTATTCTCTATTCCTTCTCAGAAATATAGCATCGGAGCAATGTGTCCTCAAGAAACAATGCACCAGAGCTAAAATGTGGGAATTAATAAAGAATAGGTAAAATAATATTAAGCCAAATTTCATAACCTCACAATTTTGAAAAAAAATTTAACAGATTAACAAAAGTGTTCTTTTGAATTTCTCTTAGACAAATATCCAATTGAAATTCAACTCTTTTAACAAAAACATTTTGATTAATAACTCAAATCTATTTCATCTTGCTCACTGTATGTTTTCAGAAATTGTTTTGCAATTCATTCTTATCGGATATTATCTCCGACTTAAAACAAAAAAAATCGAATGAATGCTTTAGTCATACAGTCCAAGGCACTAATCCCAAAGCAAACAACCATTGTTTTAATACTACAGGTCAATGTGAAACAGACATTAACAAGAGTTTTGAAAAATGTTTCACCAATGGTTGATACCTCAAGATCAAAACAATTTACTCAAATAAAATAGTCTGATACCATGCAACCTAAGTTACAAGTTATCAAGTAACTTTATTTAAATAAATCGTGGAGAGAAAACAGTTTTCATTACAAAATATTTAGAGAGAGAGAGGATATATGATTTTGAAATTGAAAGATAAAACATTTTTCACAAGAAATAGACAAGAAATTTCTTTATGCATTCAAGTTCTAAAGAATGAAAAACATATGTTAATACTAATGAATTATCAAAGATATGAATGACAAGACATTCAAAAGTACTAACATCATTCAATCATTTTGTAATAAAATGCATATTACTACAAAATAATCAAGCACATAAGATACTTACATTATGCTAGACAATTACCATTTGTCGCTTGAAACAACCACATATTGCAATATAGATCATGGTAATTCTAAAGCATAAAACATAAGCATCCGCTAAACACTGAACATACATTGACCGAATGACAGCATTTAACTTCTTACACTACATATCAATAATTATCACTTAAGCATATTGAAAATACTCATGACAATCGTAATGTATGTAAGCTCGAGGTACTAGTTGCATCAAGGATCAAATACCTTTAAATATTAATGCTAAAATTTATGATCTTTGACAACCCCTCGCGATGTAGTAAATTACTTTCAATATCAGTGTTTTTGAAATAATCTTTTTATCACTTAGTGCAGAAATTCTAAGTGACATCACTAATATAAAAAGAATGACAACTAATATTAATGGATTTTGCAAAAGACAAGGATTACATCACTTAAACTACATATTAAGTGGTTCCATTAATATTAGCATTAAACAATTAGAAGTAAATAAAATTACAACTAATTAATATATACAAATACTTATGCTGAAACATTTGATACATATAGCATGAATAACATATGACAGCACAAAGTACGAGATCCTGGATATAAATTGACTATACAAAGAGATGCTACAATGTTAGGTCCCTAAGTCCCGGGTGATCATAGGTAATCTCATAATGATAATATTGAGTCCCGGGTGGTCACACGCCAAACATTAATCAGTTCCTAGAGATCGTAGACATCTAAATAGCATGAACACTCTCTATAAACATTATGTTTAAATAAATCAATATTAGACTAGAGTGACATACCTTAGTCAATAGAGCTTTTACTGGTGTATGATCGTTGAATGAACAATTATTCCTCTTTGCCCTAGAGATCGAACGTTTACTCCTTTCGAGATCGAACGTTTACTCCTTTTGGACAGGAATAACTTTTCAGCTACCAGTTAACATTGTTCCTCGAAACAATACCACGCTCATCCAGACGGAAACTGCATTACCTTCAACACCCAAATATTTCCTTGTAGATATTGGTCTTGGCAGCAGCTTCACTAAACTCAGCACTCTAGAAACCAGTAGTCCTGACACTAGTAGAGTAGAACCTTTAAAAACTCCGAACTACCCTTCAGCTTCTGTATCAATACCAAGTCTTCATGTGGATTGATTCCTTGTGCTAAGTGTATCTGCCTCTGGTTCAATTGAGTTAGTTCCTTGATTCGAACCCTACTCAATCTTGATTAGATAGTGCATCTTCAATCTTCATTGAATTCACTCAGAAAAACTAATGAAATACTCTTATACATGCACGGCACTACCAATCACTACTCTACTACCCAGATTCATCAAGAACTGACTCTAGGAAATGTTGTTACACAAAACCCTTTGTCATGACAGATGTGTCCTTAATATTTCCTTAGATTTTCAGTGGGTAGAGTAGTCTTCTTCAAATATGATTGAGATCATCTTGCATTATCTTTAAATTGACAATTTCCTTTCTAATATGCAATCACTCAATCTGGATCACTAAGTGCTCCTAAGAATCTCAACTCTTACTCAATGAGCACTGCTAGCCTTTGAACATCAAACACGACTAGTTGATCCAACTTACTGATGCTCCCCCTGTGATGCTGCTTGCAGCTTTTCTTCATCTGGTGTCATCTGATCTTGAGCCCTAAACAGGATGTCAACCTATAGAAATTCAGAGCTAAAATCAAACGAATGCTAGGGAGCTTGATGATGATGTTCACTGCATCTAGATCATCTTAAATCAATCACAGACTCTGTGTAAGCTCTTAACTCCAAATAAGATAGCCTTCCATCACACCATGTGACTTCAGGCATGATTAATCTTACTTGATGTCTTCTCTTTACATTTGCTGATTAATCACTGAGATGCTTCATCTATCGAATGCATGAACAAACACCAAATCTAAACAGGGTAGCCTTTGACTTGACTTCCCTTCAACTGACATACTTCACTAATGTCCTTCTTAAAAGAATTTCATTAGAAGTAGTCCTTTCTCACCAACTTCATCTTTACCATCGAATCCGTTATCTTGATAAACCAAGTATTAGTTGATAAACCAAGTGTGAGAGCATCACTTGTTGTTGCAGCTAACTCCATTCTGATAAACTTCAACGAATAGTTGACTTCATCATAAGCATTACATTTTGTGTCAGCAATAACCTCACTTCCAGTAGAGTGAGCTTCTATTTCTCTTGACCCCGATCAATATTGTTCATCCTCGAACTGATATTAGGAAACCCTTCGCAAAGAATTCCCTATGTCTTCCTTAATATTGTGCTTCAGATCATTCAAGAAAAATAGGTAACCTTGCTTAACCATTTGAATACCAAAGCAAAAGTAGTTACATGCCTCGAACATGAAAATGTCAGAGATATATAACTTGTACATGTTGAAAGATACTCTGCATTCACAAATGATTAAGACACGTGGTCCTCAATTTGATTGAGTCCAAGGGTTAGAGATATTTTTAAACATAGTTAACAATAAAACATTCAAGTTCAACATGCTCATTCTTATTTGACTGATCACTCCTCATCTATATCAACCTCAACAAGTAGTCTTGGCTATGAGCTCAGTGATCCCAACCTAACTTAAGGTGGACTAGCAGTCTATAAGAATCATGTCGTACATATATGTAGTCATAGAAGAATCAATCACTCAGATTCCTAATTCTTCTAAATCACCTTTGTTGTTCACTTTAACATTATATTATCTCTAATTACCTGAGTCAGTTTAAATTTAAAAAATTTAATTCATGGTTTATTATACTGACCCCTAGGCAATTCCCAAATTAGAAACAAACTCATCTTAACAAGCACATGATCAAATATAGCATTTAATACAACCATGCGAGTATAAACAGATTATAGACAATGTAAACATCAAGGCACTTAGCATGCAGCAAATACTCTTTCCGGTAAATGTACCCCTACCAATACCTAAGACTCTATATGCTAACATGATCAATTATCGTAAAGCAAGCATTAAATCACACAAGATCTAATCATGAAGTCAAATACTGATAAACAAGCAACACTAACAAACTAGCATAAGTTATCTAATTTATATAGAAATCAAGGTGAGACATGCATTACATCAAACTTATAATATAATGCAGTTCAGCACTTAATACTCTATAATTGAATCAAACAAGTATAAACTAGTTAGAAAGTATACCTGAGCGATGCTTAGCATTCCATCTCGAGTGATAATCAATTGATCCAAATCAATTTCCATTCTACTGACACTCATGGAAGTATCCTTGCATTTGACCTCAATAACAAATGATGTTCCTGCTTCAACCCAAACTGATACCTGATTGTTCTGCTTAAAGACCCCGACATAGAATGTCTCATGTTCTGCTTGAAAAGATCACTCTTCTTTGTATGTGTAGCAATAACCCCTTGATTATCATATGTAAGTGATAATCAAACCTTGTGTATTTCTGCCACTGATGTCCTTTAACCAAATCTTCAATTGTTGTTTTGGTTCTTTGACCGTTAAACTGAATTCCTTTTCAAAATCCCAAATTCTTCAGATATTGATTCGAAAACCACTGATCGAAGACTCTTCCCTAAATGAACTAATCCCCTTTCAATAACCAAATGATCCACTGAGTAGACCGATGTAGAAATACATCTCCAATGGTAAGATCAGGTCTCAACTCCATTAGAATTTTCTTCAGTCAGTTCGTTTGTCCTCAACGAACGAAGAATCAACTCCTGTTGTTTCGTTTAATAAAACATTTTGTTCAAACAGAAGTATTTAATTTTTTAGGAATTTAAATAATCAAAATAAGTTAAAAATGCATTTTTGATAAATAATAATAAATTTCTCAATTTCAAATTATAAATAAAATAAAATTCGAAAAGAAAGTTTTGATATAGAGATAACAAAATTTTCAAGGTATATTAAATAATCCTGAAAAAGAAATTATTTCAAATCAAAATTAATTTCCAAAGAATTTTATAGAATTTATAATCCAAAACAGTTTCAATTATAATTAAAATAAAACAGATTGAAAATATAAGTTTGATATAAAAATAATAAATTTTCAAGTCATCTTAGATATTCTTGAAAATAAATTATTTCAACCAAAATGATTTTCCAAAAAGTTTTATGAGATTTATAATTAAAACTTCCAAGTTTAAATTATAATTAAAATAAAACAACTCGAAACCATAATTTTGAAATAGAAATACTAAATTCTCAAAACATTTAAAATGTTCATGAAAATAAATTATTTCAATCCAAAAATATTTTCCAAAGAGTTTTATAAAATTTATAATTAAAGTTTTATGAAAAATAAATTATTAAACCTCAAAAATAATTCTCAAAATACTTTTAAGAATATTAAACTCAAAAGAAATTAAATTGGATTTTAAGGTTAATTTTAGTTTTCAAATTAATAAAATTCTTAACTAAGAATATTAAAAATATAAAATATTTGACTCTAAAATTTAAAAGAAAATAAAATATTTTCCAAGATGTAAGATAAACTTGAAAAATAAATTATTTAAATTTAAAAATTATTTTCAAAATATTTTATATAATTAAATTCAAATTTAATTATTAAATTAATTATTAAACTAAAAACAATTTGAGAGAAAAACAATTTTTGTTTTAAATAAAAGTTAAACTATGTAGCCATGTGTCATGTTGAAACAGCCTTCTAAGAAAAAAAATTCTACATAGAAATGTTCTACATAGACTCTATCTAGAACATC
This sequence comes from Oenanthe sinensis, assembly GCA_028671895.1. Classification (NCBI taxonomy): domain Eukaryota; kingdom Viridiplantae; phylum Streptophyta; class Magnoliopsida; order Apiales; family Apiaceae; genus Oenanthe; species Oenanthe sinensis. The sequence continues at coordinate 30,975,650 of CM053800.1, forward strand.
AAGTAGAAATTCTACATAGAAATGTTCTACTTAGGCTCTATCTAGAACATTAAGTAGAACTTCTGACTTAGAAAATATTTCTAACTCCAGAATTTCTACTTAGGTTCTATCTAGAACATTAAGTAGAATTTCTACATAGAAATGTTCTACTTAGGCTCTATCTAGAACATTAAGTAGAACTTCTGACTTAGAAAATATTTCTAACTCCAGAATTTCTACTTAGGTTCTATCTAGAACATTAAGTAGAATTTCTACATAGAAATGTTCTACTTAGGCTCTATGTAGAACATTAAGTAGAACTTCTGACTTAGAAAATATTTCTAACTCCAGAATTTCTACTTAGGTTCTATCTAGAACATTAAGTAGAATTTCTACATAGAAATGTTCTACTTAGGCTCTATGTAGAACATTAAGTAGAACTTCTGACTTAGAAAATATTTCTAACTCCAGAATTTCTACTTAGGTTCTATCTAGAACATTAAGTAGAATTTCTACATAGAAATGTTCTACTTAGGCTCTATGTAGAACAGTAAGTAGAACTTCTGACTTAGAAAATATTTCTAACTCCAGAATTTCTACTTAGGTTCTATCTAGAACATTAAGTAGAATTTCTACATAGAAATGTTCTACTTAGGCTCTATGTAGAACATTAAGTAGAACTTCTGACTTAGAAAATATTTCTAACTCCAGAATTTCTACTTAGGTTCTATCTAGAACATTAAGTAGAATTTCTACATAGAAATGTTCTACTTAGGCTCTATGTAGAACATTAAGTAGAACTTCTGACTTAGAAAATATTTCTAACTCCAGAATTTCTACTTAGGTTCTATCTAGAACATTAAGTAGAATTTCTACATAGAAATGTTCTACTTAGGCTCTATGTAGAACATTAAGTAGAACTTCTGACTTAGAAAATATTTCTAACTCCAGAATTTCTACTTAGGTTCTATCTAGAACATTAAGTAGAATTTCTACATAGAAATGTTCGAGTTAGACACTATCTCGAACATCAAGTCGAATTTCTACATAGAAATATTCTGCTTGGCCATCTCGAATATCTATCTCGAATATTCTACATAGGAATGTTCTACTTGGCCATCTAGAACATTTTGTACTTAGAAAAATTCCGGGCTTCAAAAAAATTCTGGATGCCCAGTGAACCAATCGTACCCTCTTTAATCTCAAAAATAAAAATAGATCCAATCGATTTGTATGTCAATCGAGTGGCTCTGATACCAATTGTTAGGTCCTGGAGATCGTAGAGGGGGGGTGAATACGATTCCCAAATAAAAATCTGACTTTTATTTATTTTTGGGACAACATAAAAATTACTTTGGTTCAAACCCAGGTACTGTTCATCATCTTCTTCAACCTCAAGAACACCATTAAAATAACCAAGATAATGAACGGTAAATCATCCAAAACACACAACACAACAAGATCCAAGAATATAACTTTATATTCATTGAAGTGGGGTAGATGCTACAACAAGTTCAAGAACAAAAGCTCAAGAACACAACAAAGAAATGATTTTTTGGCTCCTCTAAAAATATTACAAATTCTAGATCTAGGAGACAAAAATCAAACCTATCTTCTAAACAAGATTTAGCAATGTTTACAATAGAAGAAAGATGAGTGGTATGACAAAGAAATTCATGGCCCCATAATGTTAAAGTATGAGTTCGGCCATGGGGGAGAGAGAAAATAATTTTCTCTCTCTCTCCCCATTTCTTTTTCATCCGAATACTACCTCTAAAAATGATGACTTGGGTTTCTTCTTTATATATTGAAAAAGGTGTTACTCTTTGTTTTTCCACCTTTTACTTTTGTCCACTCAAATCATATCTTCAAAGTCATGTGCCAAGCATGCCTTTGGAAATATTTAATGTAAAAGTAATATTTAAATAAATATATATAATATAAATAAAGAGTATCTTTATTTATAAAATATATAAATAATTAAATAAATACTTTATTTAATTAAATTAAATATTTCCATTCCACTCTTCAATTTGTGTAGACTTCCTTATCCAAATACTTGGCCCCGTATACGTGACTCCACCACGTCCAAGTATTTGGCCTTCTAATCTGTGAAGCTTTAGTAAGATCCAATCAGGTTGTGCCGTCTGTCCCTTATCCATTAGGCTGGCATTTCTCCAACACTGATTTACCACCTTTGTTGATCCTCCACATGACTCAAGAAAACCAACAACTTTAGAATGATTAAAATCATATTAACCGACGAGAGCTTGCCTCCAATGTCCTGACACTTGATGCAACGGTCTGGTTCATAAGTGACTAGTCTTGATAGGGGCTCTTGATTCTGAACATGATTCCACATTCTTCTTTGCAAACCTTACTTGTTGCTTCGATTGTAATGCACTAAAATCGTCATAGACTAAGACAATCTTCTGTAGCTTCCACATCCTTGAATAGATGTCAACATCTTTTATTCTTCACTGAGGCATGAACATGTTAATGAACTTCTTCCAGTGAGCTTCAAGTCTGTAGATGATCCTTTGATACTTTGTCTTAACTGAACTCTGTGATCCAAGATTTCTGTGCACCTGCATATTATTACATGTCCTGTTCTATTGTTGAGTTATCGTCAACCATTACATAGAGATTACATTTAGCATTTCTATTACACATGAAAGTGTAGTGAGTTACTTCCCTTCACTCCTATCTCCCCTTTCAGAGGCTCTAATTCAGCTGGGGACGGAACCTGTGTGTTTTCAGGTTCGTAGCTGATATCCTGGAGTGTAAGACCATAATTATAGTCCGCCACAGATAAATCTAACAATGCAGTGGATATATCTATAGGTATTGAACTAGAAGATTGTGATTGAGATATTACCTGTTGATCTTGTGCCACTTGATCGACATGCTGAGCAGCTTCAAGTAGAAGGTGCACAGGATGATCCATTTGCATTGGCACTTGCTCTGGCTCTTGTTCCTGCACAGGATGAGCAATAAGATCTAATATCCCAGCCAAATAATCTATCCTTACCACTTGCACATTTTGAAACTTGGGGTTGTTGTGGAGCCTTGCAAATAAGTTGTTCTGAGAAGTAGGAGATTCTTCTACAGGACCATTCTGAAATAAGGCTTTGTCTTCATCCATCAATAAGTCATTCATGATCAGCATCAGGAACCTCGGATAGTAGACTTGTACATTCTGTTCCCTACTTTCTGGTTTCCCCATTTTCCTGATTATTTCTTTTAGAATCAACTTCCCAAAATTTATCCTCCGATTGTGGGCCACAGAAAACCCTATGATTTGGAGTAGTGAAGATATATTGTTGAAGTTGTTCTTTGTAGTGGGTGCAAACACTTTGGCTAATGTGTCAAAGAAGTAGTCCCACTCGCTTACTAATTTGGACTTTGTCAACCTTACCAAATTGATCTCACCCTGATATCGAATGGTATAGAAAAATTCTAGTATTTCTGGTACAGTGGGTGGATCCATGAAGTTGTCAGTTGGAAAGCCCAAAATTTTGTTCACGTCCTCTTCAGTCACCATGTATTCACGATCTCCTATGCTGAATGAGAATTGAACTCTGCCTGCAGTACTCTTATTCCTAGCAGTGGAATATAGAGCCCTAAGAGCTAACACTTGCAACGGGGCGTCTAGAGTAATTGCAGTTCTGACAAGTGAATGTTCATTCATAAAAACGATCCATGGTCGAAACCTCTCGACTGAACAATTCACCGGATTAAAATATCCTACAAAATTAGTTTTTACTAACTCGCAAAAACCAGCCATTATCCTTTAAACTATTACAATTAAACAAATTACAAAGTGCGATTACAAATTAAAAATAACAAATACAAGTCAATAATTCGAAAATTACACTTTAAAATTGAAACCCTAATTTCTAAAAAACTCCAAATTGACTTTAAACAACAAAACACTATAATCAGTCCTCTAGTTCACAGAAAAACACTTGATGCTTCGATTTTTGTCAAGAACACGAGTAATCCAAAGATTTTTAATGAAAATCGGGCAGAGTTTCCTTTGGTTTATTCGAATTTTAGCACACTAGCAAGCCAAGTTGCTTGAGAATATCTAGTAACAGCAACTGATAGCAGTTGTAAAGGATCAAAATCAATCGATTTCTTAAGAGGAGAAAAAAAACTGTTCGATTTTTATGTGTGTAGCAGCGAGTGTGTGTATATATATGCTGAGTATGACTTAATTTAAAGTAATAAGAACTAATATGCTCGGTATGACTTAATTCAAACAAAGCACTTGAATATCTCGGTATGACTTATCAAATGTCATACCGAGTTTTATTTAAATAAAACTAAGTGAATAGGTCGGTATGACTTATTTTGATTAACTCTCGGTATGACTTGTTTTTTTTTTAAATCATGCCGAGTTTTATTCAATAAGTCATGCCGAGATTTATTCAATAAGTCATGCCGAGATTTTTTAATAAAGTCATACTGTCATACTATACCAATAATATCAAGAAACTATATATATATATTTATATTTTTTAATTGATAAATTATTAACGACATAAAATAAATATTTATATTATTAATTGTTTTAATTAATTTAAGAATTAAATTAACTCATTTTTGAATTAATTTAATAAGCAAATTAATTGAATAATTAATAATATACTTATTTATTTTAATGTACAGAAAAAAAATATCCATTAAGTTACATAAATGCTTATAAATGCTTAAATTAAACAAAAGTACTTATGCTTTAATTGAAATAATTATCTTCTAAGAATATTGATTTAATCTTAAGATAATTTTCCAAAAATTCATAAGCCCTAGGATTTTATTAATTCAAGCCTCATAAACTCTTTAAATATTAACATTTAATATTTATGAGCTTAAATTAATTCCTAGCAACCAAAAATTTAGCCATTGTTTAACATCCCTAATTCAATAACCAGCTTTGAGAAAGTGGATTCATCAAGTGGTTTTGTGAAGATGTCGGCTAATTGATCTTCTGTGGGTACAAAATGTAACACCACAGTTCCGTTCATGACATGCTCTCTGATAAAGTGATACCTAATGTCAATGTGCTTGGTTCGCGAATGTTGTACAGGATTGTTGGAAATAGCTATAGCACTTGTGTTGTCGCAGAAAATTGGAATTTTGTTCAACGCAAGTCCATAGTCATTTAGCTGATTCCTAATCCACAAGATCTGTGCACAACAGCTACCTGCCGCAATGTATTCTGCTTCGGCTGTAGAGGTAGATACTGAATGCTGTTTCTTGCTGTACCAGGAGATCAACCGTTGTCCTAGAAACTGACAGCTTCCAGAAGTACTTTTCCTGTCCATCCTGCACCCTGCATAGTCTGAATCTGTATAGCCAATTAAGTCAAAACCTGTATCCTTAGGGTACCAAATTCCAAGATTTGGTGTACCCTTTAGATATCTAAAAATTCGTTTAACAGCTATTAGATGAGATTCCCTTGGGTCAGATTGAAATCTCGCACATAAGCATGTTGCAAACATTATATCGGATCTACTAGCAGTTAGATATAATAATGAGCCTATCATACCTCTGTAGCTTGTGATGTCAACTTTCTTACCAGTTTCATCTTTGTCAAGCTTCGTGGCTGTTGGCATTGGTGTTTTTGCCGGTGAAGAATCTTCTAGACTGTATTTTCTGAGAAGATATCTTATGTACTTTGATTGGCAAATAAAAATCCCATCTTCCTTTTGCTTTACTTGCAATCCAAGGAAGAATGACAGCTCACCCATCATGCTCATCTCATATCTACTCTGCATTAACTTAGCAAATCTCTTGCACAAGTTTTCGTTAGTAGAACCAAATATAATATCGTCAACATAAACTTGGACAAATATCATATCTTTATTATGTAATTTATAAAAGAGAGTTTTATCTATGACACCTCTAGTGAAACCATTTTCAAGTAAAAACACAAACAGAGTGTCATACCATGTCCTCGGTGCTTGCTTGAGTCCATAGAGAGCTTTGAAAAGAAAGTACACAAAATCAGCAAACTCTGGATTTTCAAAGCCAGGGGGCTGTTCCACATATACTTCCTCTTCTAGCTTTCCGTTCAAAAATGCACTCTTCACATCCATTTGATAGACTTTAAAATTGGAATGTGCTGCGAATGCCAGAAATATCCTGATGGCTTCAAGTCTTGCAACTGGTGCGTAGGTCTCGTCATAATCAATTCCCTCTTCCTGAGAGTAACCCTTTACAACCAGTCTGGCTTTGTTCCTTGTAACAATGCCATCACCGTCTAGCTTGTTCCTGTATACCCATTTTGTGCCAATAACAGATCTATCTTTAGGCCTGGGTACCAGTGTCTAGACTTCTTGTCTTTTGAACTGATTGAGTTCTTCTTGCATGGCAAGAACCCAATCTGGATCAATTAGTGCCTCTTCAATCTTCTTTGGTTCTTCTTGAGATAGAAAAACTGAAAATTAACATTCATTTGAAGTTGCACTTCTGGTTCTAACTCCAACATCTGGATCACCTATGATCAATTCAAAAAGATGATCTTTGCTCCATATCCTTTCCCTAGGTAGGTTTGATCTTGATGATTCGCCTCGAAATTCATTGTGATGTTGTATTCTGCCAGTTGATCCTTCATCTCCCCCTGAGTTACTGCCAGGATGACTTGTTGATCCACCACTGGTATTAGTAGTATTTCCAGTGTTACCATTGTTTCCACCACTATTACCTGGATTATCATTATTATTGTCATCATCATTTCTTGTTGCAACCTCAGGTTCTTCTTCGTCATCAGAATGTGAGTCTGGATAATTATCGAACTTTAATGACTCAGAAGAATCTTCAGTTTGGATACTTGGGAGTTTTGTGTCATCAAAAGTTACATTGACACTTTCCTTTACTTGGTGCTGATCAATTATGTATACCCTATATGCTCTTCTTGAGTAACCGACAAAAATAGCTTCATGTGCCTTGGCCTCAAACTTGCCACGATGTTCATCTCCATCCTTTAGCACAAAGCATTTGGCTCCAAATACATGAAAGTACTTAAGAGTAGGTTTCTTGTCGGCCATTAATTCATAGAGAGTTTTCATATGATCTTTGTTGATCAGAGTTCGATTCTGAGTATAACAAGCTGTATTAACTGCTTCAGCCCAGAAGTAGATAGGTAACCTTGATTCACTTAGCATAGTCCTTGCAGCTTCAATCAGGGTTCGATTTTTCCTTTCTACAACTCCATTTTGTTGCGGAGTTCTTGGTGCTGAGTATTGCCTTGTTATTCCCTTGTCTGAGCAGAAGTTATTCAGAATTTCATTTTTGAATTCTGTTCCATTATCTGATCTGATTGCCCGGACAGGTAACTTTGAATCTAACTCAATCAGCTTTATATGATCAATCACCAAATGTGGAGTTTCATCCTTAGAGTTCAAGAATAAAACCCATGTATATTTTGTGAAGTCATCCACAATCACTAAGGCGTATTTCTTTCTTGACATAGACAGAATATTTACTGGACCAAATAAATCCATATGAAGGAGTTGAAGTGGTTCAGTGATGTTTGTAGTGTCTGTGCCTCTGTGAGTTGCTTTCTTTGACTTCCCTTTCTGACATGCCTCACACAAGCCTTCTTGTGTAAATTCCATCGGAGGCAGTCCTCTCACCAAATCCCTCTTGACTAGAGAGTTCATTGTTTTGAAATTCAGGTGTGAGAGCTTCTTGTGCCATAACCAACTTTCCTCCGTTGAAGCTTTTGAATAAAAATAGTTTGCTTCAGCTTCAGTTCCCGAGTTGAAATCAGCTACGTACAAGTTTCCTTTCCTTACTCCACGCAAGGCTAGTCTTTCTTCTTTAGAATGAGCTATTAAGCATTTCTCCTTGATAAAGTTTACCTTGTATCCTTTATCACAAAATTGACTAACGATGAGTAGATTGTGCTTAAGTCCTTCCACCAAAGAGACATTTTCAATGATAACATTTCCTGTATTTAACTTGCCATATCCCGTAGTCATTCCTTTGCTGTTATCTCCAAAGGTGACGACTGGGCCAGCTCTCTCAACCACGTCTGATAGCAGGGCTCTATCTCCGGTCATATGCCTTGACGATCCGCTGTCCAGGATCCATATAACTCGGTTTACCTGTTTAACTCCCTGCAATTATCAAATGGATTAATTCATCTTCGGAGCCCAAAATTGATTGGGCCCGGCATACTTAAAGAATTGACCTTTGTCTGCTTTAACAACAGATCCTTTTCGAATAACATCATTTTCTTCCTTGACTGTTCCTACCTTCCTAAAAACAGTCTTAACAACTTTCTGTTTAGACTTAGGAATATATGATTCCTTCTTTTCAGGTGAAGGAGTCGCAGTCTTGGATTTAGCAAATTTACTATTGATATGTTGTCTAGGTGTCATGTTATCTTTCTTAGCTATCATGCGTTTAAAGTAAGCAGTCATAGCATTAAAAGCACATAACATGCAATTCATTATACCACATGGTCTATGGAAAGCATCAATAGTAGGCATGTTATTCAATACAGTAGGAGGCTTAACAGATTCTACTTCAATTTTCTCAGTATCTTTGAAGTTTTCACTAGAATGAAATTTATTGTTACTGTTCCTACTGTTCACAAATGTGTTGGGTCTGTTCATTTTATTCTTTAAGTCTTTTGCACCTACACCAGGTCTGGGGGAATCAGAAGTTCCCACATCTTTCACTGGTGTCTTTGGTGCACACCTCTCTTTCTGGACATTAACTCCTTTTATATCCTTAACCTGTTCTCCTCTCTTCTTCTCTTCCTCAAGATCTTCCAACTGCATTTCATATGCAATCAGTACAGAGCTCTCAAGGATAGGTTCAGCTATCGGTGTTATGAAGAGAGGTTTTGGTGTGTCTTTACCAACATGTGGGATACCCCTTTCTACAACACTTTTTCTAAAAGGGGTTATGTTGCTTGGCTTTCCTACAGATTTATTGTACTCGAAGCCTATCCCAACTTTACGATTTATTTCTTGTTGGTCAACTAGGTTCTTTACAATATATGAGGAATTCTTATATGCAAGACACTTCTTCTTTTCTTCTTCTATCTGGATTCTGAGATTGGCTTCTGTTACAACATGACAACTGACTTTACTGACTTGAACAGCTAAGTCTTCAGTCAACTTGTCATGATTTCTTTTTAACTGTTTAAAAACTTCAGTCTCATCAACTAACTCTTTGACTTTGAGTCTGAGTTTCTTAACCTTATCTCTTTCACCATCTAGTTCTTTACCTAGCAAAGCAAACATCTTAGGACAAGAAGGATTTACCTCTATTCCTCTGTCACGGGTGGGAGACAATGATTCCTCTGATGAAGTCATAAGAGCAAGATTTCCTAGCTCTTCCTCATCATCGTTATCTGAATCATCCTAGCTTTTGCCTGCTGCTAGATAGGACTTTCCTTGATGCTTTTTCACGAGCGCATCATACTTCTCCTTGAGCTCTTCGTAAGACTATCTCTTCTTCCCTTGCTTAGGCTTCTTGCACTCAGTTGCAAAGTGGCCTACCTCATTACAGTTGAAGCAACGAAACTTGCTTCTATCAACTAAGCCGGTCTTGTAGCCGCTTTTCGATACTGCTGTCGAAGAACCTCCTTTTTAGAATCTTCCAAAATTAGGCTTACTTCTGAATGAGGAGTTTCTTCGGAATCTCATGTTGCCAAACTTCCTGGCAACCATAGCTAGAGATTCATCTTCTAGCTGATCTAGTTCTTCCAGTGAGTAGAAATCACCGTCTTCTTGTATGTCAGAAGTATGTCCAAGTTCTGGAACCACATACTCTGTTGAACTGTTAGAAGGTGCAACAACCTTCACTTCTTCTTTCTCTGGTGCTTCTACCATTAATGCCTTGGAGGAACTCAGTACCTTACCTCTTCCGTACATCTCTCTGGTTTGGATCTGTTCCAGCTCATAAGTTTTTAAAACTCCGTAGAGTCTTTCTAGGGTTACCTCTTTCATGTCCCTAGATTCCCGGATGGCTGCAATCTTGTGCTCCAGATGCTCTGGTAAGGTCAGCAAAAACTTCCTGTTCACCTCTTGGTTCTGATAAAACTTTTCATTCATGTTGAGCTCATTTATCAATTTGTTTAGTCTCTGAAACACCTCAGAGATACCCTCACCAGGGTTGGATCTAAACTGCTCATATTGGGTGGTCAGGATCTCCAGTCTATTCTCCTTAACTTCTTCAGTTCCCTCATTGATAATTTCAATTGTTTCCCAGATCTGTTTTGCATTCTTGCAATTTACTACTTGGTTGTACATGATGTAGTCTAGGGATTCAATTAATATGAGCTTCAGGTTATTATCAAGGGACACAGCTTCTGTTTCCTCATCTGTATAGTCTGCCGGACTTTTTGGAAACTGTCTGTGGGGAATTACAACCCCATCAACCGTGTGTTCGAGAATAACTGATATAGGGGGTTCAACACCTTTGGCCATGACTAATGCATACTTGGGATTTGCAATCCCGATAAACAGTAGCATTTTGTGTTTCCACAAGTTGTAGTGTTCTCTGTCAAATTGTGGAATTTTGATGCTAGTGACTTTCTGGGTACTCATCTTTAATAAGATTAAAAATTAAGTGTTTCAAAAAATATTTTAATTTTTGACTTAAAACAATTTTTGATCAAAAATAATTTTTCAGAAAAAAAATTATTTCGAATAAAAAATTATTTCGAATTTAAAATAATTTTTGTGATCTGTATGAGTTCGCGGAATTTGATTTGGATCTGATATAAACTATATCAACCAGCTCTGATGCCAATTGTTGGTCCCTGATATTGTAGAAGGGGGGATACAATATCAGAAAATTAATCGCGGAATAATTGGATTTAAAATATTATTTTAATTACTCGCGAAATATTAATTAGAATGAAATACTGTTCAAGTGAAAGATATAATTTTAACTTGATTAGTATTACAAAATTAATATTAAGAAAACTGTAATATAATTGATAAAAGTTCTAGAATAAATTTGACATGAATTGTTCGTGTCTTACAATTATATTCCAAACTCAGCACAGAAATCTGTGTATATTACAATGCAGATAAATTACTGAATTTGATCTGATTTCTAACACTTAACAAATGAAGCAAACTCCTCATATTTATAGAGGTTGGAAAAAGGTTGGTATGACCTTTTTCAATATGACTTAATTTATAGAAATAAAGTCTGTATGACCTTTTATAACACTTGTATGACTTATAAAACACTGGGCAAGACTTATTTCTTTCGGTATGACTTATTATATTAATTAAAAAATCGGTATGACTTTTTAATTAAATAAAAAATCACTCCAGCATGACCTTTGATCAAAGAAAATTCGGTATGACTTATTATATATATATATAAAAAGTCTCGGTATGACTTTATGTCGGCAGTAGCTCGGTATGACTTATTTATATATATATATATATATATGAATTTTTTTTTCGGTATGACTTATTTATATATGTATAAAACAGTCTCTCGGTATGACTTATAAAAAAATCATCCGGTATGACTTATTTAAGTTATTCGAATATATATATATATATATATATATATATATATATATATATATATATATATATATATATATATATATATATATATATATATATATATATAGTCATTGTAACTAGTTTCTTTTATGATAAATTAATTCTACTTAAATCAATTAAATAATTTATAAATTAAATTAAATTCAACTTGAATTAATTTAATTAAATAAATTAAATAATTAACTTACTTGGTTTGTAGAAATAAAATATCATAGAGAACTTGATTCAACTGCAGTCTTCTTGATTTTTCTTTGACTTCTGATCTTGAAACCTCTTGATTAAATGAAGAATAAATATTTATATTTAGTTGACACACAAATGTACTGTCTGGTTCATTTGTGTCATACTAATAAATATTCTCCTTTTAATAACCTTGAATTAGAGGCCTTCTGTCATTTCTTCTGCTTCACTGTCTTCATTCTTCTTCTGGAATCTACTTGTAGTAACCACTTGAAATCTTCTGTACCTTCTGTCTTCTATGGAAGTACTACCACATTATTATTTTCACTGACGCTTGAACATAAAAATGAACTTCTTCCAGTGTTGAGTAGCAATCCTATAAAAATACTTCTGATACTTGGATCCTTTGTGATTAGTTGACTGTCTTCGTCTTGATTACTGATTGGTGCTTATTATTTACTTCTATTTATTTGCTAGAGTTGAGTTGACATCTAATTATTACAAATAGGCCTAGTCATATGCCTTTCACAGCATAACAATCTTTCTTTGAATCAGAACAACAAACTCCTGTAAGATCAAAGCTTGGTGATGCTGAAACAGGTGAGTTTGACAGAGAATTTCTTTTCTCTGAGGGAACAGAAACAAATGTTGAGCTAGATGAAGAACTTAGATAATTTCAAGAAGAGTCCAAGCAGAAAAATTCTGAGTTAGATGCTAGAATTCTTGAAATGCAAAAGGAAGCTCAAACAAGGAATGACAAGCTTGATAAGCTAAAGGCTCTCCTACAAGCTAAATCCAAGGAGGAAAAGGAAGCAGCGACACAAAAACAAAAGTTATGGGATACTGCAATTACTGCCAAGAGGGAAGACATAAAAAGAAAGTTTGGACCTAAATGGGATCAAGCTAGAATGATCATGGATCAACCTCAGATTGGCACATATCAAGACAGAGAGGTATCTGGCATGATAGGTGAACTATTCACTGCTAATATAACTGTAGATCTTTACATGGCTGCACTAAAGCTAGAGATCAGGTATATCACAGTTGAAGTGAATGCAGATGGATGGCATATCATAATTCATCTTGATAATTATGGTTTCTACAAAGTTTCGTTAGACTTCTTCAGAACCAGAACACCCTCTGAGTTATGGGTTATGCTTTGTAAAGTAAAAAGAAGTTCAGAGATGAATGAAATACTCCGAGATCACATTCGAGACTTTGCTACTCTAAGGAGTTCAGAAATCATACCTGAACCTTATGAAGTAAGGTTTGTTAAAAATAATCGATATCAAACAATTGGTCTTAATTCAGAGTCTATGCCTGGATATCCTTTGAACTACTTAATAGACGTAGATAAAATACTACGGTCTGAAGGATTTCAAAGTCAAGCTAAATCAGTTGCTGCTGATTATATCCTAGACTACTGTATGTCTAGAGATATTGATTTTTACAAAGGATGGAAAGAGTTCAAGCAACCAGCTTCAATTCCACATGATCTACTTGAGAATGAAGTTTTGTACAGACTTTCTATATCAGAATAAAACAAGGCGTATGGGGTTTCTGGAAGCACTCAGACCTTACCTGAACCAGAACCACGCACACCTATTGTTGGTGATGATGAAGAAGAAGAAGGTGAAATACAGACTGAAGATGATCAGAATTGAAGAAATTTTAATATCTTTTGATTGCTAGAACTAGGATAGATCAAGATAGAACTTTGTACTATTTGTTCAGTCTAGAGGAACAACTATCTTGTATTTATCATTAATGTTTGAATCTGGAAATGTTTAATATAAACCAGAACTAAGTTTGTTTATTTATAAGTTTTATTGTTATATCTTTTTCTTGTTTGTTAGTTGAGTTATCCTCTTGTGATTTGCTTGTTATTGTTTAACAAACAAATAGGGGGTGATCGAAAGGCATATGTTTAGAAGCCAATTTGTTTAGCGAGATGACAACTCAACTCAAACATAGATAATTTGTAAGTAAATACATTATCTGTCACAGAAATCTTCAACAGGTATTATTTGACAAGAAAAAGAAGATCAAAGTCAATCTACAGACTTGAAGTAGTACTACATTGAAAGAAGCTCAATTTAATTAATCATGCCTCAGTGCAATATTTAAGTTTGAAGAAGCTACAGTGTCAGAAGATTTTAAGATTGTGTGATATCAGAAATAGTTAAATCAGAAGGAACAGAAGTGAACCATTACAAAAGTCAAGTGAAGAATTTTATTTGTTGTGAATCACTCGTGAACCAGACTGTACACAGAGTGTTGGCAAAATACAGAGAAGGTTCTTTATTACAGAAGAAATGGTCAGCGACAGACATTAGTGTGAAGACAGAAGACTTGGAAATATATCAACAATGGTTGTGCATTCAAGACTTTAATTTAATTCTCTATTAATTGATTAAATTATTTAGTTAATTTAATTAGTAAATTAATTCAATCAGAATTAATTTATTCCTTAAATTGATTAAGAAATTAATTAATTTAGAATTATTTTAGAATGAAGAAGACTTTAATTTAATTCTATTATCAAAAAGATAATTTATTATGTATCCTATTTACTTAGATTAATTCAAAAAGAATTAATTTAATTTATAAGATATATAATAAAAGTAATAGAATTTAAATTAAAAAGAAAAAAAAGAAGAAGATATACATTTCATATGAAGATGCAGGTCGACTATATAATGTCTCGGGAAGACTTTTTTCAAAAGTCTCTCATACATTAAAAAGTCTTCCCGAGTATTTTATCAAAAGTCTCTCAAGAATAAAAAAGTCTTCCAAGGCTAAGAAAGTCTTCCTGAGCCACAAAAGTCTCCCAAGAGAAAGTCTTCCAGCCAAGAAAATGTCTCCCTGAGGAGAAAAAGTCTCACCGACAAGCAAAAGTCACCCAAAGCTGAATTTGCCTATAAATACAAGTTAAAGTCAGTAGATTCAATTCAATTCAATTAACATTCTATTTTGGCTAAAAACAAAATTCGAAGAGCATTTCATGTCTAAATTATTCTAGAATTTTTCAGAGCTAATTAGTGAATATTTTCTGATTTAATCTTGTAACTAACCTCAAGTTTAATATAAGTATTTTACTTGAACTGTGTTTCTTTGATTATTATTTCGTGATAAAAATTAAGATTATTTAATCAAAAATTATCTGAAATAGAATTTAATATTTATTAAGGATTGTATCCAACCCCCCCCCCCTTCTACAATCATTTGGACCTAACAATAACTCACATCTTAGCTTCCAATTTCCTACCTATAAATATAAGTAATATACCTTTAAATATAGGCTTAAATGTAATTTAAACCCTGTGTTATTAACAATATATAATTCAAACCCTCTTTTAATATATTTAGTAAATTTAACCCTACATTTTTTTACTATTTACAATTGAAACCTTTTTTAAAATAATTAGTAAATTTAACCCTATGTTTTTTAACTATGTACAATTGAAACCTTTTTTAAAATAAATAGTAAATTTAACCCTACGTTTTAAAATATTTAGTAAATTTAAACTTGACTTTTTAATTTCGGAATAAAATAAATTTTACGACTAAATTTTGAATAAATATTCGTCAAATGCACTATTGTCAATTTTTTTTGTATAAATATTATCTAAGCATAATAGATATTTGCAATTATTAGGTTTTTCTTATAAAATGGATATTTAGATGTTCTTTTCTATATTAATATATCTATATGTATAATATATTATATATGTTCAATAAAATTTTAATATGTATTTATATTATTTCATCTTGTCATCACACTTCCCGCTCAATATATTCATGAATGTTCATCACCGAATCTAATTTATTTTCAAAAATACTCTCCGGTAAATATATTCTCGAAAATACTTTTTCGATATAAAATTTATTTTATTCCGAAATTAAAAAGTCAAGGTTAAATTTACTAAATATTTTAAAACGTAGGGTTAAATTCACTATTTATTTTAAAAAAGGTTTCAATTGTACATAGTTCAAAAACATAGGGTTAAATTTACTAATTATTTTAAAATTTTAGTAATTATTTTAAAAAAGGTTTCAATTGTAAATAGTTAAAAAACGTAGGGTTAAATTTATTAAATATATTAAAAGAGGGTTTGAATTGTATATTGTTAATAACACAGGGTTTAAATTATAAATAAGCCTTAAATATATTTGTGGCGAACTATGATTGTGGTCTTACACTTCAGGACTTCAGCTATGAACCTGAAAACACATAGGTTCAATTCCAAGCTGACATAGAACCTCAAACAGTTTCTCCTTCACCAACTTCTTTGAGTCACTTCAGAAAAAGGAAGAAAATAGTTAAAAAAGTAAGAGATAGAGGTGTCACAGTAAGTGAACCCGTAGCTCTGGCTCCACCAACAAAAAGATCCAAAATTTAACCTGAGACAACTGCAGACTCATCCTTATCCTCTCATTGGGATATGGACTTTAGAATGGCAATTCAACAGTCTTTGGACTCACTTGATCAAACGGGTGATTCTATTGAAATTCGTCGTCCGGCCACGGCATCTTGTGAAGAGTCATGCACACTGCTAGTGCTCACACTAGCAGAACCTCCACTTGCAGAAACACAATCATATGGGGGCACATCTATAAGTTAAGAAAATGTTTTTGAAACAAACTTGTCGGATGCCACAATTACAGTGGACCAAGACTTTTTTGATGCAGTGCCGCATCAAGTGCCATTACAGGTATTGAGGGGCACCACAAACTCTAATGAGCCACTCACTACATTGTCTAAGGTGGTGACCCCCTGGATTTCTTACATCCAGTTCCTTTAAAGGAAGTTCTCGAATCAACTAGTGGATCTGAGAGGCAACAACTCTTTAGAGGGAGTTGGGACTCCATTCACGGAGTAGCTACATCAGTAGCGGAGCCACTTCAAGTTAATTCTGTTGAGGACGCGCCTTCACCGTCAGAAGAGCATTTCGACTCTTCAAAGGCTATAATAATATATACAGGTATAGAATCGGATTCTAGAAATGAGCAAAATACGAGTGAAGTGAGGCAAACACCGAGCGAAACACATGCACATAGTCTAAGTGAATCAAACAAGAGTGCAAGTGAGGTGAGTGCACACACACATAGTGAACTTTTATCAAAAATGGATGCTCTCCAGAGAGAAATGCAGATTGTTCAAGATGAGTTGGTTAAGGTAAAAGTACAAGTAGAAGAAAAGTTTACATCTGCCTCTGTAATAGAACAGCTGAAAATCGTGCGGAAAGATGTTGAAGATGTGAAAACCTCTATTCTCCTAAAAACTCAAGATATCCAGAACATGCAAAGTCTCATTGATGAGGATATGAAAGAAGTAAGATCATTACATGATAAAATTGATGAGATTGAGAAAAGGCTGACTCTGACAATTATTGAAAATGAAAAGATCTCAACCAAATGATTCAGTAAGCTAGATGATGGTATGACACATCTCAATGAGGGAATGAAGCAGGTTTATCTGACCATGCAGAAACTTATTACATCCTTTGAAGCTTCTAAATCCCAAGAGGATCCCTCAACTAAAGGGGAGAAAGGAAAGAAGAAAGTAGCTGAAGATGAAGGGGCTACTCAAGACAAAGGGAAAGCAAAGTTGTATTCTGAAGAACAGTTTCAATCTTATGATCCAGAACCAGAAGAATAGTATTATGCTCAAGAACAATTCATATATGGCAGTGCTCATGATGAATCATACAATCCTGACTACTGTAGAGCTGAGGAAGAGACTGTCTTTGATAAAGAATTTTTATTTCTGAAAGAAAAAGAAACTGATCCGGCCTATGAAGAGGCAATGAAGAAATTAAAAGAAGACATCAAGATAAGTCATGCTCAGACTGAGAAACTGGAAGCTCTAGTCATGGAAAGAACAAAGGCTGAAAAAGAAGTAAGCCTGGAAAAGCAAAATCTCTAGGCCATTGCAGTTAGAGAAAAGAATAGAGATGTGTAGCTAAAGATAGGGAAGAAATGGGACACTGCCAGAGTCATCATGGAAAAACTTCAAAAATGACCATTTGAAGACTACAAGTTACAGTCATTGATTGAACGCTTGAAAAAGTCAAATGATAGTCTAGATAATTTTATGAAGGCTCTGAAAGAGGAAATAGATTATATCACTATGATAGTTGATAATATTCTAGATGACTTGCAGATCTTAGTCTATACAAACACGAATGGTACAATCAGAATCTCTTTAGAGTTCTTTAGACAAAGATCTTTGTTAGTAGTATGGACCCTGTTGAACAAGATAAGAGGAAGTTCAGAAGAAAATGAGCTTCTCAGAGACAGACTCAGAGACTTTTCAAGAGCTGTTAGTCCTCAAATCACATATGATCCTCATGAATTAAGATTTTACACTAACAAGTTTTATCAGATCATGAAATTAGATGATGAATCATTGAAGGGCTATTCATTCAAATATATGATTGAAGTTGAGAAGATGCTCAGGTCTAAAGGGTTCAGGTCCCAAGCCAAATTAGATGCAGCACAGAAGATAAGAAGTTATTGCTTGTCCAAAAAGATTCCATCATACATCAGGCAAATCAAGAAGATAGATTCATCTCAACCATTTGATGTGGAAGAAGAAGCAGTAGATCCTGTTGAGCAGAAGGTAATGTTTCAGTTAGTTAAGGCTGAACAGAGAAGGTTGTATGGAGAATCCACTACAACAGATCAATCAGTATTTGAAGAAGTACCAAGGACACCAGTACATAAAGGTTCAAACCTAGAAAAAGGTGAAGTTGATACCTCTGAAGACTGAAGACTTAGATAGGTCAAGATAGAAACTATGTAATATTTGTTCAGTGTTAGAGGAACATCTATCTTGTATTTATCTTTCAAAACATGAATCTGGAAAATTGTTAAATATAATACTAGAACTTTTTATTATTTACAGTTTTTACATGTTGCATTACTTTCTTAGTTGTTAGTTGAGTTATCCTCTAGAAATTTGTGCCTTAAATGTTTAACAGCAAATAGGGGGAGATTGAAAGGCATATGACTAGGCCTATTTTAATAATTAGATGAAAACTCAACTCAGATAGGAAACAACAGTAAATAATAAACACAAAACAGGAATCAACATGAAGAATGTAAACTAGACACGAAGAATCAAAATATCAGAAGACTTGTAATGAGATTGCTACTCAACACTGGGAGAAGTTCATTAATTTATTCAAGCGTCAGTGAAAAATAAAGTGGTAGTGTTTCAGTAGAATTCAGAAGATACAGAAGATTTATTATGGCTATTACACGAAGATTCCAGAAGAAGAAAAACACTTAAATGAAATACAGTAAAGCTAAAGAAGGATAGAAGACCACAACTTAAAGTTAAAAGGTGGAGAATATTTATTATAGTATGACACAAATGAACCAAACAGTACATTTGTGTGTCAACTAAAATAATAAATATTCATCATCTAACTCAAGTGGTTTAGTGACAGAAGACACAACGAAGACTGGAAAATTTCAAGACTGACAACACGGTTATACAAGTAAAGATGATATTTTAATTCTACTATCAAAATTTATTTAATTATTTAATTTATCTAATTAAATTAATTCAAGTTGAATTTAATTTAATTTATAAATTATTTAATTAAATTAAGTAGAATTAATTTATTACAAAAGATATGATTTATATGACCTTTAATATAATTTAAATGGCTTAAATAAAAGTCATACTGAATTATAAGAAAAGGTCATACCGAATTTTCTGAAGGAAATAAGTCATACCGAATTTTCTGAAGGAAAAAAGTCATACCGAATGATCTGACAAAAAAGGCATACCGAAGCTGAAGAAGAAAAAGTCATACCGAGTTCTATTAGAAAAAAGGTTATACCAAACCTTTTTTTATATATATTAAAAAGACATACCGATTTTTTAATTAACAAAGAAAAAGGTCATACCAATTTTCTAATGTAAAAAGGTCATACCAAGTTTTTTTTATTATATTAAAAAGTCATACTGATTTTTTAATTAATAAAAAAGGTCATACCGAATTTAGAAGTCAAACTTAGCCTTTTAGAAAGTCATACGAGTGTTAAAAATGTCATACAGACTTAAATAAAGTCTGTAATTTGTCGTGTACTAGAAAGTCATACGAGCTTTCTTCCTCCTCTATAAATATGAGGAGTTCTCTTCATATTTTGTTATTGTTAAAAATATTCAAATTCAGAAATTTGTATGCATTGTAATATTCACATATTTTTGTGCAAAGTTTGGAATATAATTATTAAACCCGAACACTTCATGTCGAATTCATTCTAGATCACTTTATCAATTATAAACTTTTTATCAGATTAATTGTTGTAATACATTTCAAGTTAAAAATAATATCTTCTATTTGAACAATATTTCATAAATATTAATATTTCGTGATTAATTAAAATAATATTTTAAATCAAAAATTTCGTGATAATTTTTAGATATTGTATTCAACCCCCCTTCTAAAATATCAGGAGCCAACATACCTACATAAACATTCATCTTTGGAAACTAGTAATACATAAAGTACTTGAATTTATGAAATAGTCAGAAACTAACATTCTTAGACTCACCTCGTTAACCTGAAAGTACATTTCATTAAGTGCAAACCTTCCTTTATTTTCCATACACACAGGAATCTACACATAAATATTATTAGTGTCATTTGTAGTACAATCATCAGATTAAACAAGAGAAAACAATACTTTATGTGTTGTTCATCCTCACTATCAATGTTCCACCAACTGTGGTTGCAAAATCATTCTCCTCGTTATTACTAAATGTAGAGTAACATACAATTTCGCGACAAACATATAAAGAACTGCAACCTTGTGAAAATGAACTCATGAGCTTACCACCTGAACAAAAGATTTTATCTTCTAGGAATTTTGCTTAGTAACCCATGTCATCAAAATAACTACCAAATAAAAAATTAAAATCTCGTGTATATTCATATACAATCATAATATTACCTTCTTCGTGGACTACCCTTGGTGCAAAAAAGATATGGAGTTCCATCTTTTGGATACCTTTCGTCCACTTATAACTATAATAAAGAATTATTAATTATATCACAAATTTAATCGAAAAATCGTAAAACACCCTAAATGGGTCAGTAAACATATTTGTTGTTAAATTTGATGTGAATTTAGGAGATCATACCAACAATGTAAACTTATTATTAGATTATGTTCGAATTTATAAGAATAAACTTATTAATTTTATGGTGTGGCATATAATGTGTCACACAGTTGTCACCTCTAATTGCTACATATGATTGAGTATGTCTAATCTACAATATATTTAAAAAAACATCACTTCCTAGAAATTAAAAATGACTAAATTACTTAAACTTACACTTGGTGGACACTTTTTAAACGACCTCTATAATTAGGTACAGGTGTTGCCAAAGGTCCTGGCTGAACAACCAAATATTGTCACTTATTTCCTCCGCCAATTAAAATTTTAATTTCATTCTGATTGTTACATTCTTCATTATCAATTCTAATGGTAGGCATTTCATCATCTGACTCAGGAAAATCATTGTCAGGCTCATTCCAGTCAGGAGTTTCATTAAGATTAGGGAGATCAACATTTCGATCTTGGAAAAAATCTTCAATATCCGAAAGTTTCAACTCTTCAATGTGATTCTCTGGACTACATTGTATCTCCACAATTGGTTTACATCTCACATTTGACTTACTTTTTATCTCAGGTGTAGGCAGTTCTAATTTTTGCTACAATTCAAAGTAAGACACTTTTATTTACATAATCCAACCACCAAAATATGGAACAACAATGACAACATCATATAATTAAACTTGATATAATCAAACAAAAATGATTATCTTTATGTTCCTTAAGTTATAAAATAAATGAAAATTAGAAAGAGATTTAGGAAAATACTTAAAAAATCTTTATTTAATTCTATAGAAACTAAATAACAAAATACAAGAAAATAATATTATAACATTATATCCATATCAATATCTAAAACTGAATGTCCATACAGATTTTAATATATATCAAAATTGAACGAAATCATTGCATTTATTTCAATTAAAACTTAGATGTTGCACTTACATGTGCGTTACACAGTAATGGTAATATTTTTCTTGTCAAGAACATTGCCTTAGATCATACCATGCTTTTAAGGTTTGGTGTAGTTGTCTTCTATACACACAATAAAAGTGTTGCCAAAGTTACGAAACAAGAGTACACAGTTCACATTTTGTTGGATTCATAATTTATTTTTATAGATAATAAGCAACATTAAATAGAAGATGTGATATAAACCTTGCAGATAAACTTGCATAATACTTGCACTGTCAGCTTAGTGGGAATCCGTCACAGCGGTTTCTTATTTGTACAAAAAATCTACATATAGATAAATACCATCATGTTAATGAATTCAACAAAAACCTATTCAAAAAAATATTATTGCATACCTTTCCGAATTTTATTAAATGATAATGCAACTCATATCTACAAATAGACCAAAATATAGTTGAGGGAGTAAGTCATATTGGAATTGCATTTAAAGGAAACGAGAATAAGATTATATATTCAAAGTCAAGAATTTTAGGTGAGGTATAAACTAGTTGGATTGAAAAAATACTACAGTGTCTCATGACTGAGGGTGCACAAACGAAGATATAGATATTTTTTAATGTTATCCAATACAGGGTACCTGCATACAAGTCAGAATAAAATAAATACTATTATTAGTTAGTATTGAAATATTACATATGCATTGTTCTAGAACATGTATAATCTATAGAATAAATTATTAATAGTTGTTCCGTAATGGAATTCTTACTCATTTAGAAGATAGATTTGAAGTCCTCCGGGAAGTGGTTGTAAAGGCACCCATCCTAATCCAACTGCAACTAGACCAACATTTACGTCAAATGGAATGCATGCCTAGAATTCATGTTAAATTTAGAAATTTATAGCATTACATAGCATAACATGATCCCATATTAGTAGTAGTTCAAGTCAGTAACTTATGATGATATTATGTGTAACTTGTTTAAGATTATTTCTTGTTATCACCACGTTTAATAATATTATATGCCTATTATTAGACCCGGCAATTTAGTACACGATACGAATAACACGATACAAAATGACACGAAAATTTAGTGTTTGTGTTTCAATTTTGAGTACATGAAACAAAAGTACACGACCTAGATTCAGTGTTGTGTTTGAGTTTAGCCTTTGGGTACACGATACGATACGAAAGTACATGAAATAAATATATTTACATTTAAATATTAATTTTTATTATAGATATATGTATATTTATTTATTTATCTATACATAAATTTATAATTTTGTATATAAATATGATGTAAATATATATATTTAATATCTATTTATAAAATTATACTTAAAAATATAATTTTTTATATATTTACCTATATATTTACATATTAATTTTTATTTAATATTATACGATAACATGACACGAAAAGTACATGAACACGAAAATACTTGAACTCCAAATGAGTCGTGTTTAGATTTAACATTTCAGTACAAGAAAGTACACGACACGAAAGTATACGACACGAAAGAATTGTCAGGTCTACCTATTACCACTAGTGCAGAGTTTTTTTACACAAACTTAATTATGCTCTTGATAAATTGAGGCTTAAACATACTTGTTTCTTGAGGGGTAGCCGTTTGTTGATTAGAATTTTGACTATTCTTCTTTGAGCTTAGTACCTTAAATTTGGGTAAAACTTTGGGATGTAAATGTCTAAAAAAAGACAAACAAAGTATGAAGTACTCCTTTAAGATCAATGTGAGGCAAATGTAATGTCATATGAAAGGGACGATCTATGTACATGTGCTGGTATTATGTGCAATTGTACTAGAAATAAATTGTTCTTGGTGACTTTTCACTGCCCTTGGTTACTGGAGAATTACTTGACTAAAAAAAGAATGAGATAGTCAAGTCGTATGGTAGTCGTAACTCACTTACCTTGAAAAGCCTCCCGACCTTAGACTGAGCAATAAAAAAATTGTCTTGTAGCAGAAAAAGAAGACATAGAAATCCCTTGTTAAACTTGAATGATGGCTAGTTCAAACTAATGGAGTTTTTAAGATCTATTTTAAGATCTAAGTAATGATGACGAGTCATGTTGAAACTAGTGTGTCTCTGTTATTTGTTCATTAGAGAGCATGCTTTTTGTTAGTATTGGTGTCCTAGAGACAACACTTTTAATGTTTTATTGAAAACAATTATGTTATGTGATTATTTAATTAATATTTATTATATCTTTATTTACTGCATCATAAATTGAAAGAATAATAAATGTCCTTGGAATATTAATATGTAATATGTGTTTTTAAGTATGTGACTTAAAAATGAGATTATATGAATAGTATTGTATTCCTAAAATTCCCTAGTCAAGTATTATTATTTAAGGACAATAATAATGCAATAAGACTAGTATGTTTGTTGACAGATGACCACATCTCATTGGTCATAGGTATGGTGATACTAAATTCAAGAACATAATTATATGTATCAATACATGACACTGGAAAGACCCGTCGTGAGATTCTACATGTTAATAAGTGTCATAAGAAATCTCATAGTGATAATGATGTAATGATCCTCTGACTTGAAATCATTATATTTCTATATGATAATTAATATACTTTGATTACACTCAAAGTTACCTTTAACCGGGTAATGATAAAGGTGGACATTGGCTATGCTATGAATTGTATGAGGAATATGAATGATAGATATAGGATTTAACCCTCCAATTCTAGGAGTGATATTATTGGCCTCTTGATTGAGTGAGACTATGAAATGCATAGTCATGCTCAAATATTGATTTGTTTAAATAGTCTACTCATTGATCAAGAAAACCAAGATAAACATTGAAGAGGATGATACTATACATGCCTCGAGTTTGATCTATAATATAAGGTTAAAGGGATTATATTACATGGAACATTATTCATGAAAGGTTTAATTGAATCACCAATTATTATTGTTACTTGGGTAGCAATGATGTATTACTAGATGCCGCTCATTGTTTATAATTTTATTATTAGATAATAAAATTATTGCCAACGTAATAATAACCTAAAGGGTCACACACAAAGAACGTCAAAACGGAGGTTTATTTAAATTAAGAATTTAAATATATTATTATTTATTCGAATTTAATTATTGAATTAATTAAGTGGGACTTGATTAATTATATTAGAATTCGGATTTAATAAGTATTATTATTATTTAAATTTAATTATTGAATTAATTAAGTGGGACTTGATTAATTATATTAGAATTCAGATTTAATAATAATAATAATAACCCAAAATCAGAATGGGTTTTGGAAAACACATGGATTAGGGTTAGACCCAAAATCTCTCTCTCCCCTATATATACATAATGATGTATAGTATTAGGGTTTAATCATCAGATTTCCTTTAGAGAAAAATCCTAGCTGGTCAACACTAAGAGAGGCTAGAGAAAGAGAGAGAGAGAGAGAGAGAGGCAAACAATTCGGCTAGTACCGACTCCGATGATCGTAGGACGATCGGGCGTTCGTGTGGACTTCTTTGAAGAGCAGATCTTTGCAACAAATGGCTGCTGTGATTCATCGTTTCTGGACCTCCATTAAATAGCATACGGAAAGCTTTGTTAAGGAACAAACTTCTTCAGCTTAATCATCCAAAATTATACATGGATCCTGCGATATGGTTTCTTTTTTTTATTGTTTTACGTTATATCCGCTGCGTTTTCATGTCCAAAACCCTTCAATGGCATCAGAGCTACGTGTATAATGGGGTGATTTGGTTATGTGTTTAACAGTTTTTCGATGTATGTAAACATATATATGACATGCCATGACCATATGTTGATATATATGTTTTATATCATTTTGAATATATGATATTCATGTGTTATATAATCATGGGATGATTGTGTGTATTGATGTATGTATATGATACATATTTGTTCTTGTTATGGGAATCGTATTCGATACGAATTCTGAAACGGCTTCGGTAGATTTTCTGAAATCTGTGTCCAGTGTCTGATTATTACAAACGATATGTGTCTTCTGACTGAAATCGTGTCAATGAGCAATACTAACTTTGTCAGCTTCGCGTCTGTAAACCGTTTGACAATGTTACAGGCCCCAAAACGGCGATTTATTATTTTCTGAAATTTATTTAATTTTCTGAAATTTCGAAATTTATTATATATGATTATATGATATGTTTGTATAATCCGATATATATTACATGTGTTATGTGATAACATGGTGGATGGTTATGGCCTAAAGACCCATAAGATAGTGGTTTTATTTTATGATTTTGGTTTCTAAATATGACTTGCATGTCATTTATTCATTGTAATTTTTAATCTCGAATGTGACTCGAGTTCTTCTTGTAATTTCATTAGAATAGATTTATTTATTATTCAATGGAGACTTGGATGCAAAGAAGCTAGGAGGCAATCCAGATAATGGAGCAATGAAGAAGATAAAGACATGTAATAGTGTAATATTTGAAACCACCATAGATTGACCTTGATAATTCCATTATCTTGGAAATATCACATAGGATGGGGCCATAACCAAACACGTTTAATTTATGCACAATACATATATGTATATGAATACATGTGTAGATACGTATGTGTTGGAATGATGTATGTATTAGATACGACACCCATGACATGCCTGCTTAAGAAAGATAAAATCTGTAATGATTCAAGATTTTAAAATTAAACAAATGATAACGAGATTCTTGTGTTTATGAAACACGGTATTGAATATGAATTTTATTTTTCTGATATGGGGAGATTTTGTTAAAATCGAATTATTATTCGTAAGAAAGTTGGGTTTTAAGTGAGACCGCTTGTGACTTCTCCGACGATTTGGAAAACGAACCATTGACGAATATTGAAATGGATTATTTGATCAAGGAAAAATTGAGAATCTCTTTATGATGGGATCATGATCATTCATATAAACATTAAAATCTCTAAATACATATTAAGTTAATCGGATGTCTTCCAATATTTAATACTCGTCAAGATCTAGATTGAGAATGAGTGGGTTTGCCAATGTAAGGTGCTTTTATCAATCATGGGAAGATGTGATAAGTAAGTGACTTAGTTTGTTAAAACATTGGGTCTAACTTAACTAAATCATCACAATAGGATTGTGGGTTTAGAGGCATAGAGTTTGGTGAGATTTATTGGATAAATGTGTACAAAGTGTTGTTCCACCAAACTATCCAAGAATTATATTTGATATAATCGACTAATTTTGTCTACCTAAATAGTCATGTTTTAGGTGTATCAGCCAACGCTATCTTAAAACATGGATCTTGGCTCACTAGAAAGATTTAATGAAATGTTTTCTGAATTAATAGTTAGGGCTATTGATTTGATAAAAATAGTGGGAGATATATATTATGAATGTATATGATAATTACTTGAACATAATTAAACTTCTGCAACTAACTAATATGTATTTTAAACATTATAGATATTTAATGGAAAATAACACAAATAACTTCTATGTGAGAGCAACCCTTGAGAAGGACAAGCTGACAGGAACTAACTTCCTTGATTGGTATAGGAATTTGAGATTGTTCTCAGGCAGGAGCGAAAGCTTCACGTCATTGAAATTCCTTCACCTGCTCCTCCTGCTGAGAATGCAACTCGTGGTCATCAAAATGCTTATCAGAAGCATATTGATGATGCAAATGATGTTGCGTGTCTCATGCTTGCAACCATGAGTGCTGAGCTTCAAAAACAACATGAGCATATGGATGCTTATGAGATGATTGAACACCTTCAAAGAATGTTTAAGGGACAGGCTCGTTAAGAAAGGTTCGACACGAGCAAAGCACTGTATGCTTGTAAATAGGGAGAGCGTGAACCTGTTCAACCACATATTCTAAAGATGATAGGTTATATTGAGTATCTTGATACTTTGGGTTTCTCGATTAGTCCAGAAGCTCAGATTGACTTGATCTTGCAATCTTTGAACAATAAATATATTCATTTTATTATGAACTACAATATGAATGAGATAGACAAAATACCCACTGAATTGTTGGCCATGTTATGAACTGCTGAAACCAATATGAAAAGGGCTGAACCTGCTGCCATGCTGATGGTAGACAATAAAGGTAAGACTAAAAGGAAAGGCAAATGGAAGGGAAAGAAGAAGATTGGATCTGCTTCTGGTCCCAAGCCAAAGACCAATCCCAAACAGGCTTTAAAGCCTATGGGTGCTGTTGCAAAGGGTGATTGTCACTACTGTGATAAACCAAGTCATTGGAAGAGAAACTATCATGCTTATTTGGAGGATCTGAAGAAGAAGAAGGCTGGTCAAACTTCTGATTCAGGTATTTATGTTATAGAGGTCAATTTGTCTACTTCTACATCATGGGTATTGGATACTGGATGTGGTTCTCACATTTGTATAAATGTGCAGGAGCTGCAAATGAGTAGGACTTTGGCAAAGGGAGAGATCGACCTACGAGTTGGCAATGGAGCAAAGATTGCTACCTAAGATGTAGGGACTTATTATTTATCGTTGCTCACTGGGCTTATTTTAGAACTTGAGAACTGTTTTTACGTGCCTGCAATTTGAAAAAACATTATTTCTGTTTCTTGTTTGGACAAGATAGGTTTTGCATTTTCAATTCAGAACAATAGTTGTTCCTTTTCTTTGAATAATGTTACCTATGGGGTTGCACGTTTATTTAATGGTTTATATGTTCTTGATTTAGACACTCCTATCTATAATGTGAATAACAAACGTTTTAAAACTAATGACTCAAATCAAACATACCTCTAGCACTGTCGTTTAGGCCATATAAATGAGAAGCGCATTTCCAAGTTACATAAGGATGGATACTTGGATAAGTTTGACTTTAAATCATACGAAGCATGCGAACCTTGTCTCATTGGAAAAATGACTAAAGCTCATTTTACTGGACAAGGTGAAAGGGCCATTGAACGATTAGAACTTATACATAGTGATGTATGTGGTCCTATGCGTACTATGGAAGAGGTGGCTTTTACTACTTTATCACGTTTACTGATGATTTCAGTAGATATGGATATGTGTATCTTATAAACAACAAATTTGATTCTTTTGAAAAGTTCAAAGAATACAAAACTGAAGTAGAAAAGCAAATTGGCGGAAGTATTAAGACTCTACGATCTAATCTTGGAGGTGAATACTTAAGCCATAAATTTAAGAGTTTATTAAAAGAGTGTGGTATTGTATCACAACTCACTCCTCCTGGAACACCACAATGGAATGTAATTTCTGAAAGGAGGAATCATACTTTGTTGGACATGGTACGATCGATGATGAGTCATGCAGATCTTCCAATTAGTTTCTGGGGCTACGCCCTAGAGACGGCTGCTTATACACTTAACCGAGTTCCTACTAAAATGGTTCAGAAGACTCCATATGAGATATGGACTGAGAAACGTCATAGCATGTCATTTATGAAAATTTGGGGATGTGAGACATTTGTGAAACGTCTAACTTCTGACAAGCTAGGACCTAAATCAGAAAAATGTAATTTTGTGGGATACCCAATTGATACAAAGGGTTATTCTTTCTATAATCCTTCAGAGAATAAAGTATTTGTTGCTCGAACTGCATTGTTCCTTAAAAGAGATGTTGAAAGGCATATGACTAGGCCTATTTGTAATAATTAGATGGCAACTCAACTCTAACTAATAAAGAGAAGTAAATACTAAACACTAAACAGGAATCAAGACGAAGACAGTCAACTAATCACAAAGGATCCAAGTATCAGAGGTATTTTGTAGGATTGCTACTCAACACTGGAAGAAGTTCAATTATTTGTTCAAGCGTCAGTGAAATTAATAATGTGGTAGTACTTCTATTGAAGACAGAAGATATAGAAGGTTTCCAATGATTACTACAAGCAGATTCCAGAAGAAGAATGCAAACAGTGAAGAAGAATTAATGACAGAAGGCCTCTAGTTAAATGTTATTTAAATGGAGAATATTTATTGGGATGACACAAATGAACCAGACAGTACATTTGTGTGTCAACTAATATAATATTTATTCTTCATTTAATTCAAGAGGTTTCAAGATTAGAAGACGAAGAAAAGACAGGAAGATTTCAAGACTATCAGCACGGCTGCGACTAAAGATAGTATTTTAATTCTACTATCAATTGTTAATTAATTATTTAATTTATCTAATTAAATTAATTCAAGTTGAAATTAATTTAATTTGTAAATTAACTAATTAAATTAAGTAGAATTAATTTACTATAAAAGAAATGCTTTAAAATGACTTATATAGATATATATAAACTGCTAGTATTACTTATCAATAAGTCATACCGAAATTCTTTATATATATATATATATAAGTCATACCGAGCATGTTAGCATAAGTCATACCGAGCATATTGATAAGTCATACCGAGCAAAGCTGATCAAAAGGTCATGCTGGAATTATTTTGTTTATTTAAAATAAGTCATACCGATTTGTTTTAATTAAATAAAATCTGAATATGACTTTCAATAAGTCATACCGAATTTTAAAAGGTCATACCGACCAGAAATAAGTCATACCCAGTCTTTTATAAGTCATACAAGTGTTAAAATAAGTCATACAGACTTATTTTCTTGAAATTAAGTCATATGGAAAAAGGTCATACCAGCCTTTTTCCAACCTCTATAAATATGAGGTGCTTGCTTCATTTGTTAGTGTTAAGAAAATCAGTTCAAATTCAGAAATTTGTCTGCATTGTAATATTCACAGATTTCTGTGCTGAGTTTGAATATAATTGTTTAAACACGAACACTTCATGTCGAATTCGTTCTAGACTTTATATCAATTATATAACAGTTTTCTAAATATTAATTGTGTAATACTAATCAAGTTAAAATAATATCTTTCACTTGAAAAGTATTTCATTATAATTAATATTTCGCGAGTAATTAAAATAATATTTTTAATCCAATTATTCCGTGATTAATTTTCAGATATTGTATTCAACCCCCCTTCTACAATATCAGGGACCAACAATTGGCATCAGAGCTGGTTGATATAGAAAATATCAGATCCAAACCAAAAATTCCGCAACTCATACAGATCTCAAAAATTATTTTTAATTCAAAATAATTTTTTATTCGAAATAATTTTTCACTAAAAATTATTTCTGATCAAAAATTGTTTTCAGTCAAAAATTAAAATATTTTTTTTGAAACACTTAATTTTTAATCTTATTAAAGATGAGTACCCAGAAAGTTACAAGCATCAAGATTCCACAGTTCGACAGAGAACACTACAACTTGTGGAAACAAAAAATGCTACTGTTTATCGGGATTGCAAATCCTAAGTATGCATTGATTATGGCTAAAGGTGTTGAGCTCCCTATATCAGTTGTTCTCGAACATACAGTAGATGGGGTCGTAATTCCCCACAGACAGTTTCCGAAAAGTCCGGCAGACTATACAGATGAGGAAACAGAAGCTGTGTCCCTTGATAATAATCTGAAGCTCATATTAATTGAATCCCTAGACTACATCATGTACAACCAAGTAGTCAATTGCAAGAATGCAAAACAAATCTGGGAAACAATTGAAATTATCAATGAGGGAACTGAAGAAGTTAAGGAGAATAGACTGGAGATCCTGACCACCCAATATGAACAGTTTAGATCCAACCCTGGTGAGGGTATCTCTGAGGTGTTTCAGAGACTAAACAAATTGATAAACGAGCTAAACATGAATGGAAAGTTTTATCAGAACCAAGAGGTGAACAGGAAGTTTTTGTTGACCTTACCAGAGCATCTGGAGCACAGGATTGCAGCCATCCGGGAATCTAGGGACATGAAAGAAGTAACCCTAGAAAGACTCTACGGAGTTTTAAAAACTTATGAGCTGGAACAGATCCAAACCAGAGAAATGTATGGAAGAGGTAAGGTACTGAGTTCCTCCAAGGCATTAATGGTAGAAGCACCAGAGAAAGAAGAAGTGAAGGCTGTTGCACCTTCTAACAGTTCAACAGAGTATGTGGTTCCAGAACTTGGACA
The DNA here is from genome assembly GCA_028671895.1 of Oenanthe sinensis. Lineage (NCBI taxonomy): Eukaryota > Viridiplantae > Streptophyta > Magnoliopsida > Apiales > Apiaceae > Oenanthe > Oenanthe sinensis. The sequence continues at coordinate 31,007,456 of CM053800.1, forward strand.
TACTGCTGACAAACAAGAAGATGGTGATTTCTACTCACTGGAAGAACTAGATCAGCTAGAAGATGAATCTCTAGCTATGGTTGCCAGGAAGTTTAGCAACATGAGATTCCGAAGAAACTCCTCATTCAGAAGTAAGCCTAATTTTGGAAGATTCCAAAGAGGAGGTTCTTCGACAGCAGTATCAAAAAGCGGCTACAAGACCGGCTTAGTTGATAGAAGCAAGTTTCGTTGCTTCAACTGTAATGAGCTAGGCCACTTTGCAACTGAGTGCAAGAAGCCTAAGCAAGGGAAGAAGAGAGAGTCTTATGAAGAGCTCAAGGAGAAGTATGATGCGCTAGTGAAAAAGCATCAAGGAAAGTCCTATCTAGCAGCAGGCAAAAGCTGGGATGACTCAGATAACGATGATGAGGAAGAGCTGGGAAATCTTGCTCTTATGGCTTCATCAGAGGGATCACTGTCTCCCACCAGTGATAGAGGAATAGAGGTAAATCCTTCGTGTCCTAAGATGTTTGCTTTGCTAGGTAAAGAACTAGATGGTGAAAGAGATAAAGTTAAGAAACTCAGACTCAAAGTCAAAGAGTTAATTGATGAGACTGAAGTTTTTAAACAGTTAAAAAGAAATCATGACAAGTTGACTATTAAGTTGACTGAAGACTTAGCTGTTCAAGTCAGCAAAGTCAGTTGTCATGTTGTAGTAGAAACTAATCTCAGAAACCAGATAGAAGAAGAAAAGAAGAAGTGTCTTGCTTATAAGAATTCCTCATATATTGTTAAGAACCTAGTTGACCAACAAGAAATAAGTCGTAAAGTTGGAATAGGCTTCGAGTATAACAAATCTGTAGGAAAGCCAAGCAACATAACCCCCTTTAGAAAAAGTGCTGTAGAAAGGGGTATCCCACATGTTGTTAAAGACACACCGAAACCTCTCTTCATAACACCGATAGCTGAACCCATCCTTGAGAGCTCTGTTCTAATTGCATATGAAATGCAGTTGGAAGATCTTGAGGAAGAGAAGAAGAGAGGAGAACAGGTTAAGGACATAAAAGGAGTAAATGTCCATAAAGAAAAAGGTGCACCGGAGACACCAGTGAAAGATGTGGGAACGTCTGATTCCCCCAGACCTGGTGTAGGTGTAAAAGACTTAAAGAATAAAATGAACAGACCAAACATATTTGTGAACAGTAGGAACAGTAACAATAAATTACATTCTACTGAAAACTTCAAATCTGCTGAGAAAATTGAAGTAGAATCTGTTAACCCTCCTACTGTATTGAATAACATGCCTACTATTGATGCTTTCCATAAACCTTGTGGTATAATGAATTGCATGTTATGTGCCTTTAATGCTATGACTGCTTACTTCAAACGCATGATAGCTAAGAAAGATAACATGACACCTAGACAGCACATCAATAGTAAATTTGCTAAATCCAAGACTGCGACTCCTTCACCTGAGAAGAAGGAATCATATATTCCTAAGTCTAAACAGAAAGTTGTTAAGACTGTTTATAGGAAGGTAGGAACAGTCAAGGAAGAAAATGATGTTGTTCGAAAAGGATCTGTTGTCAAAGCAGACAAAGGTCAATTCTTTAAATATGCCGGGCCCAATCAATTTTGGGCTCCGAAGACGAATTAATCCGTTTGATAATTGCAGGGAGTTAAACAGGCAAACCGAGTTATATGGATCCTGGACAGCGGATCGTCAAGGCATATGACCGGAGATAGAGCCCTGCTATCAGACGTGGTTGAGAGAGCTGGCCCAATCGTCACCTTTGGAGATAACAGCAAAGGAATGACTACGGGATATGGCAAGTTAAATACAGGAAATGTTATCATTGAAAATGTCTCTTTGGTGGAAGGACTTAAGCACAATCTACTCAGCGTCAGTCAATTTTGTGATAGAGGTTACAAAGTAAACTTTATCAAGGAGAAGTGCTTAATAGCTCATTCTAAAGAAGACAGACTAGCCTTGCGTGGAGTAAGGAAAGGAAACTTGTACGTAGCTGATCTCAACTCGGGAACTGAAGCTGAAGCAAACTGTTTTTATTCAAAAGCTTCAACAGAGGAAAGTTGGCTATGGCACAAGAAGCTCTCACACCTGAATTTCAAAACAATGAACTCTCTAGTCAAGAGGGATTTGGTGAGAGGACTGCCTCCGATGGAATTTACACAAGAAGGATTGTGTGAGGCATGTCAAAAAGGGAAGTCAAAGAAAGCAACTCACAGAGGCACAGACACTACAAACATCACTGAACCACTTCAACTCCTACACATGGATTTATTTGGTCCAGTAAATATTCTGTCTATGTCAAGAAAGAAATATGCCTTAGTGATTGTGGATGACTTCACAAAGTATACATGGATTTTATTCTTGAACTCTAAGGATGAAACTCCACAATTGGTGATTGATCATATAAAGCTGATTGAGTTAGATTCAAAGTTACCTGTCCGGGCAATCAGATCAGATAATGGAACAGAATTCAAAAATGAAGTTCTGAATAACTTCTGCTCAGACAAGGGGATAACAAGGCAGTACTCAGCACCAAGAACTCCGTAACAAAATGGAGTTGTAGAAAGGAAAAATAGAACCCTGATTGAAGCTGCAAGAACTATGCTAAGTGAATCAAGGTTACCTATCTACTTCTGGGCTGAAGCAGTTAATACAGCTTGTTATACTCAGAATCGAACTCTGATCAACAAAGATCATATGAAAACTCCCTATGAATTAATGGCTGGCAAGAAACCTACTCTCAAGTACTTTCATGTATTTGGAGCCAAATGCTTTGTGCTAAAAGATGTAGATGAACGCATTGGCAAATTTGAGGCCAAGGCACATGAAGCTATTTTTGTCGGATACTCGAGAAGAGCATATAGGGTTTACATAATTGATCAGCACCAAGTGAAGGAAAGTGTCAATGTAACTTTTGATGACACTAAACTCCCAAGTATCCAAACTGAAGATTCTTCTGAGTCATTAAAATTTGATAATTATCCAGACTCACATTCTGATGACGAAGAAGAACCTGAGGTTGCAGCAGGAAATGATGACTACAATGATGGTAATGATCCAGGTAATAGTGGTGGAAACAATGGCAACACTGGAGATTCTACTAATACCAGTGGTGGATCAACAAGTCATCCTGGCAGCAACTCAGGGGGAGATGAAAGATCAACTGGCACAACACAACATCACAATGAATTTCGAGGCGAATCATCAAGATCAAACCTACCTAGGGAAAGGATATGGAGCAGAGATCATCCTTTTGAATTGATCATAGGTGATCCAGATGTTGGAGTAAGAACCAGAAGTGCAACTTCAAATGAATGTTTATTCTCAGTTTTTCTATCTCAAGAAGAACCAAAGAAGATTGAAGATGCACTAATTGACCCAGATTGGGTTCTTGCCATGCAAGAAGAGCTCAATCAGTTCGAAAGACAAGAAGTCTGGACACTGGTACCCAGGCCTAAAGATAGATCTGTTATTGGCACAAAATGGGTATACAGGAACAAATTAGACGGTGATGGCATTGTTACAAGGAACAAAGCCAGACTGGTTGCAAAAGGTTACTCCCAGGAAGAGGGAATTGATTATGACGAAACCTACGCACCAGTTGCAAGACTTGAAGCCATCAGGATATTTCTGGCATTCGCAGCACATTCCATTTTTAAAGTCTACCAAATGGATGTGAAGAGTGCATTTCTGAACGGAAAGCTAGAAGAGGAAGTATATGTGGAACAGCCCCCTGGCTTTGAAAATCCAGAGTTTGCTGATTTTGTGTACTTTCTGTTCAAAGCTCTCTATGGACTCAAGCAAGCACCGAGGACATGGTATGACACTCTCTCTGAGTTTTTACTTGAAAATGGTTTCACTAGAGGTGTCATAGATAAAACTCTCTTTTACAAATTACATAATAAAGATATGATATTTGTCCAAGTTTATGTTGACGATATTATATTTGGTTCTACTAACGAAAACTTGTGCAAGAGATTTGCTAAGTTAATGCAGAGCAGATATGAGATGAGCATGATGGGTGAGCTATCATTCTTCCTTGGATTGCAAGTAAAGCAAAAGGATGATGGGATTTTTATTTGCCAATCAAAGTACGTAAGAGATCTTCTCAGAAAATACAGCCTAGAAGATTCTTCACCGGCAAAAACCCCAATGCCAACAGCCACGAAGCTTGACAAAGATGAAACTGGTAAGAAAGTTGACATCACAAGCTACAGAGGTATGATAGGCTCATTATTATATCTAACTGCAAGTAGACCTGACATAATGTTCGCAACTTGCTTATGTGCAAGGTTTCAATCTGACCCAAGAGAATCTCATCTAATAGCTGTTAAACGGATTTTTAGATATCTAAAGGGTACACCAGATCTTGGAATTTGGTACCCTAAGGATACAGGTTTTGACCTAATAGGCTATACAGATTCAGACTATGCAGGGTGCAGGATGGACAGGAAAAGTACCTCTGGAAGCTGTCAGTTTCTAGGACGACGGTTGATCTCCTGGTACAGCAAGAAACAGCATTCAGTATCTACCTCGACAGCCGAAGCAGAATACATTGCGGCAGGTAGCTGTTGTGCACAGATCTTGTGGATCAGGAATCAGCTAAATGACTATGGACTTGCGTTGAACAAAATTCCAATTTACTGCGACAACACAAGTGCTATAGCTATTTCCAACAATCCTGTACAACATTCACGAACCAAGCACATTGACATAAGGTATCACTTTATCAGAGAGCATGTCATGAACGGAACTGTGGTGCTACATTTTGTACCCACAGAAGATCAGATAGCCGACATCTTCACAAAACCACTTGATGAATCCACTTTCTCAAAGCTGGTTAGTGAATTAGGGATGTTAAATAATGGCTAATTTTTGTTTGCTAGGAATTAATTTAAGCTCATAAATTTTAAATGTTAATATTTAAAGAATTTATGAGTCTTGAATTAATAAAATCCTAGAGCTTATGAATTTTTGGAAAATTATCTTAAGATTAAATCAATATTCTTAGAAGATAAGTATTTCAATTAAAGCATAAGTAATTTTGTTTAAATTAAGCATTTATAAGAATTATGTAAATTAATGTATATATAATGTTCTAATTATTGTTGTACATTAATATAAATGATTATGTTACTAGTTATCCAATTAATTTACTTATTAAATTAATTCAAACATGAGTTAATTTAATTCTTAAATTAATTAGAACAATTAATAATGTAAATATTTATTATAAGTTAATATTTATTGAATAATTAATAACTTATCTAATATTCGAATAAGATTTTTATTATTTTATTTCGAATTTAGAAACAATTATTAATATAAGTAATTATTCTATTTTATTATTACAAATTCGTATGACTTATTTAAATCAGCATGACTTATTATTATAAATGACTCAGTATGACTTAATCTAATAAATTTCGGCATGACTTTTCATTTTTAATAAAAAGTCATACCGAGAGATTAGAACAATAAGTCATACCGAGCATTTTTGCTTGTTATGTTCAGTTTTATGTAAATAAAACTCGGTATGACTTTTAATAAGTCATACCGAGATATTCAAGTGATTTCTTCTCTAATAAGTCATACCGAGTAATTTGTTTTTATTTTCTATTAAAATTAAGTCATACCCAGCAATTCATATACACACACACTGCTACATACTTACAACTCGTGAACAGCCTTTTCATTCTCAAAAATCGATCATTTTTGATCATTTTCAACTGATGTCAGTTGCTGTTACTTGCTGATTTCAAGCTCCTTGCTTGCTAGTTTGTTAAAATCTGTTAAAACAAACAAAACTCTGCCCGATTTTCATTAGAAATCAAGTGACTGTTCCTGTTCTTGATCAAAAAGAAAATTTCGATTGAAGCTAGCAAGTGTTTCTTGTGTTTAGAGGACCAGTTGTGTAGTGAATTGTTGATTAAAGCTGATTTTGGATTATTATAAATTAGGGTTTCAATTTTTCAAGTGTAACTTTTCAAATTTTGAATTGTAATTGTTCATTTTAATTTGTAATCGCACATTGTAATTTTATTAATTTGTAATAGTTTAAAGGAAAAATGGCTGGTTATTGCGAATTAGTAAAAACTAATTTTGTAGGATATTTCAATCCGGTGAATTGTTCAGTCGAGAGGTTTCGACCATGGATCGTGTTTATGAATGAACATTCACTCGTCAGAACTGCAATTACTCTGAACGCCCCGTTGCAAGTGTTAGCACTAAGGGCTCTGTATTCCACTGCGAAGAATAGGAGTACTGCAGACAGAGTTCAATTCTCTTTCAGCATAGGAGATCATGAATATATGGTGACTGAAGAGGACGTGAACAGGATTTTGGGCTTTCCAACTGACAATTTCATGGATCCACCCACTGTACCAGAAATTCTAGAATTTTTCTATTCTATTAGATATCAGGGTGAGATCAATTTGGTAAGACTGACAAAGTCCAAGTTGGTAAGTGAGTGGGACTATTTCTTTGACACGTTAGCCAAAGTGTTTGCTCCCACTACAAAGAACAACTTCAACAATATATCTTCACTACTGCAAATCTTTGGGTATTCTGTGGCTCACAATAGGAGGATAAATTTTGGGAAGTTGCTTCTGAAAGAAATTATAAGGAAGATGGGGAAACCAGAAAGCAGGGAACAGAATGTTCAAGTCTACTATCCGAGGTTCCTGATGCTGTTTATGAATGACTTGTTGGTGGAAGAAGACAAAGCCTTATTTCAGAATGGTCCTGTAGAAGAATCTCCGACTTCTCAGAACCACCTATTTGCAAGGCTCCACAACAACCCCAAGTTTCAAAATGTGCAAGTGGTAAGGACAGATTACATGGCTGAGATATTAGATCATATTGCTAATCCTGTGCAGGAACAAGAGCAAGAACAAGTGCCTATGCAATTAGAACATCCTGTGCACCTTCTACTTGAAGCTGCTCACCATGTCGATCAAGTGGCACAAGATCAACAGGTAATATCTCACTCACAATCTTCTAGTTCAATACCTATAGAAATATCTACTGCACTATTAGATTTATCTGTGGCGGACTATGATGGTGTTATTACACTCCAGGATATCAGCTACGAACCTGAAAACACACAGGTTCCGCCCCCAGCTGAATTAGAGCCTCAAACAGTTTCTCCTTCATCCTCTTCTTTGCTAAAAGTCAGAAAAAGGAAGAAACCTGTCAGAATAGTTAGGGGTCTTGGTGCTGATGTGAGTGAACCCGCAGCTCTGTCTCCACAATCTAAAAGATCTAAATTTCAACCAGAGACAACTGCAGACTCATCCTTTTCCTCTCAATGGGATATGGATTTTGACATGGCCATCCAAGGTTCTTTAGATACACTTGCTCAACCAGGTGATCTAATTCGCTGTTCGGCTACAGCTTCAGATAGTGAGGAAAGCACACTGCTAGCTCTCACACTAGCAGGACCTCCGCTTGCAGTTACACAAACACATGAGGGCACATTTGTTGAAGAAAATGTTTTTAATAAAAACTGGTCGGATGCCACCTATGATGTGGACCATGACATTTTCGATGCAGTGCAGCATCAGTTACCCTCCAAGGTACTTAGGGGCATCACAGACTCTAATGAGCCATACACTACATTGTCTAAGGTGGTGACCCCCCTGGATATATTACATCCAGTGATTTTAAAAGGTCTCGAATCCACTGGTGGATTTGAGAGGCAACCACTCCATAGAGGGAGATGGGACTCCATTCACGGAGTAGCTACGTCAGTAGCGGAGCCACTTCAAGTTAATCTTGTTGAGGACGCGCCTTCACAGGCATCAGAAGAGCAATTTGACTCTTCAAAAGCTATTGTTATATATGCAGGTACAGCTTCAGGATCTGGAAAGGAGCTAAACACGAGTGATGTGAGGCAAACACAAAGTGAAACACATGCACAGAGTGATAGTGAGATAAACAGGAGTGCAAGTGAGCTGAGTGCACACACACACAGTGTTCTATTATCTAAAATGGAAGCTCTCCAGAAAGAAATGCAAATTGTTCAGGCTGAGTTGGTAAAAGTAAAAGCACAAGCAGAAGAAAAATCTACATCTGCCTCTGTAACACAGCAGCTGACAATAGTACGAAAAGATGTTGATGATGTCAAAACCTCCATTCTTCTAAAAACTCAAGACATCCAAAATGTACAGAATCTTATTGCTGAAGACATGAAAGAAGTCAGCAAATTACATGAAAAGATTGATGAGGTTGAGAAAAGCTTGACATTAACAATCATTGAAAATGAAAAGATCTCTACACAAAGATTCAGCAAACTGGATGATGGAATGACACATTTGAATGAAGGAATGAAGCAAGTCTATCTGACTATGCAGAAAATGTTGACATCTTTTGAAGCCTCTAAAACTCAAGAGGATCCCTCAACTAAGGGGGAGAAATCAAAGGAGAAAGTAGCTAAAGATGGAGGGGCTTCTACTCAAGACAAAGGGAAAGATAAACTGTATTCTGAAGATCAATTTCAATCGTATGATCCAGAACCAGAAAAACAGTTTTATGATCAAGAGAAATTCATTGATGACAGTGCTCATGATGAATCAATCTTTCCTGACTACTGCAGAGCTGAGGAAGAGATTGCATTTGATGAAGATTTTCTGTTTCCAGAAGAAAAAGAAGTTGATCCAGCCTATGAAGAGGCAATGAAGAAACTAAAAGAAGACATCAAGGCAAGTCATGCAAAAACTGAAAATCTGAAAGCTCTAGTCATAGAAAGAACAAAGGCAGAAAGAGAAGAAAACCAAGAAAAGCAAAATCTCTGGGCCATAGCAGTCAGAGAAAAGAAGAGAGATGTACAGCTCAAGATTGGAAAGAAATGGGATACTGCAAGAGAAATAATGGACAAACAACAAAAGGGTCCATTTGAAGACAAGCATCTGAAATCAATAATTGAGCGTCTAGAAAAGTCAAATGACAAAATTGACAACTTCATGAAAGCTCTGAAAGAGGAAGTGGACTACATCACTATCCTAGTGGATCACATTCTTGAAGACTGGCGGATACTAGTCTACACACACAGGAATGGAACATTCAGAATTTCCTTAGAGTTTTTCAGGCAAAGAAGTTTATCAGTAATATGGACGTTCTTGAACAAAATAAAGAGGAGCTCAGAAGAAAATGAACTTCTCAGGGATAGACTTAGAGTCTTTGCTACAGCTGTTAGTCCTCAGATCTTATTTGATCCTCATGAGGTAAGATTTTTCTCAAACAAGTTGTATCAAATCATGCAGTTAAATGAGGAATCTTTTAAGGGCTACACAGTTAAGTACATGATTCAAGTTGAAAGGATGTTAAGGTCAAAAGGTTTCAAATCCCAAGCTAAAATGGATGCTGCAGAGAAGATAAGAAACTACTGTCTGTCAAAAAGAATTCATTCATACATCAAGCAAATACCAAAGATAGATTCAACACAACCATCTGATGTAGAAGAAGAGATAGTAGATCCTGTTGAACAGGAAGTACTGTGGCAGTTAGCTAGAGCTGAACAAAGAAGGTTGTATGGAGAGGCCACTACAACAGAACAATCAGTAACTAAAGAGGTACCAAGGACACCTGTGCATAAAAGTACAACCCTGGAAGAAGGTGAAGTTGATACTTCTGAAGACTGAAGACGTAGATAGGACAAGATAGAAACTTTGTAATATTTGTTCAGTGCTAGAGGAACATCTATCTTGTATTTATCTTTTATGTATGAATCTGGAAAATTGTTAAATATAAAACCAGAACTTTTGTTTATTATTTACAGTCATTAAATGTCGTACTACTTTCTTAGTTGTTAGTTGAGTTATCCTCTAGGAATTTGTGTGTTAATTGTTTAACAACAAATAGGGGGAGATTGAAAGGCATATGACTAGGCCTATTTGTAATAATTAGATGGCAACTCAACTCTAACTAATAAAGAGAAGTAAATACTAAACACTAAACAGGAATCAAGACGAAGACAGTCAACTAATCACAAAGGATCCAAGTATCAGAGGTATTTTGTAGGATTGCTACTCAACACTGGAAGAAGTTCAATTATTTGTTCAAGCGTCAGTGAAATTAATAATGTGGTAGTACTTCTATTGAAGACAGAAGATATAGAAGGTTTCAAATGATTACTACAAGCAGATTCCAGAAGAAGAATGCAAACAGTGAAGAAGAATTAATGACAGAAGGCCTCTAGTTAAATGTTATTTAAATGGAGAATATTTATTGGGATGACACAAATGAACCAGACAGTACATTTGTGTGTCAACTAATATAATATTTATTCTTCATTTAATTCAAGAGGTTTCAAGATTAGAAGACGAAGAAAAGACAGGAAGATTTCAAGACTATCAGCACGGCTGCGACTAAAGATAGTATTTTAATTCTACTATCAATTGTTAATTAATTATTTAATTTATCTAATTAAATTAATTCAAGTTGAAATTAATTTAATTTGTAAATTAACTAATTAAATTAAGTAGAATTAATTTACTATAAAAGAAATGCTTTAAAATGACTTATATAGATATATATAAACTGCTAGTATGACTTATCAATAAGTCATACCGAAATTCTTTATATATATATATATATAAGTCATACCGAGCATGTTAGCATAAGTCATACCGAGCATATTGATAAGTCATACCGAGCAAAGCTGATCAAAAGGTCATGCTGGAATTATTTTGTTTATTTAAAATAAGTCATACCGATTTGTTTTAATTAAATAAAATCTGAATATGACTTTCAATAAGTCATACCGAATTTTAAAAGGTCATACCGACCAGAAATAAGTCATACCCAGTCTTTTATAAGTCATACAAGTGTTAAAATAAGTCATACAGACTTATTTTCTTGAAATTAAGTCATATGGAAAAAGGTCATACCAGCCTTTTTCCAACCTCTATAAATATGAGGTGCTTGCTTCATTTGTTAGTGTTAAGAAAATCAGTTCAAATTCAGAAATTTGTCTGCATTGTAATATTCACAGATTTCTGTGCTGAGTTTGAATATAATTGTTTAAACACGAACACTTCATGTCGAATTCGTTCTAGACTTTATATCAATTATATAACAGTTTTCTAAATATTAATTGTGTAATACTAATCAAGTTAAAATAATATCTTTCACTTGAAAAGTATTTCATTATAATTAATATTTCGCGAGTAATTAAAATAATATTTTTAATCCAATTATTCCGCGATTAATTTTCAGATATTGTATTCAACCCCCCTTCTACAATATCAGGGACCAACAGATGTGTTATCTAAAAAGGACAGTGAGAGGATAATAGATCTCAATGAAATTCGAGACCAACATGATAACATTGAACCAATGGAGGAACCTGAGCAGAATGTACAAGAAAACAATACTTCTCAGGAAACACAAGTTGTTCGTAGGTCTGGTAGGATTCGCCATAAGCCCGAGAGATATTATGGATTTCTCTTGACTCCAGATTGTGATGTGATGCTTGTGGATGAAGATGAGCCTCTCACGTACCAAGATGTTATGAACACTCCAGAATCTAAAAGATGGCAGGATGCAATGAAATTTGAGATGGATTCCATGTATACTAATCAAGTATGGACTTTGGTTGATCCACCTGAAGGGGTAAAACCTATAGGGTGCAAATGGGTTTTCAAAAGGAAGACCGACATGGATGGTAATGTACAGATCTATAAAGCACGATTGGTGGCAAAAGGTTTCAAGCAAATTCATGGTATTGGCAGCAGAAGCACGAAGGTCATACTAGTTCCATGGGTATTAGATACATGAGAGATTGGCTCTAATACAAGTGGGAGATTGTTAGTATTGGTGTCCTAGAGACAATACTTTTAATGTTTTATTGAAAACAATTATGTTATGTGATTATTTAATTAATATTTTTTATATCTTTATTTACTGCGTCATAAATTGAAAGAATAATAAATATCCTTGGAATATTAATACGTAATATATGTCTTTAAGTATGTGACTTAAAAATGAGATTATATGAATAGTATTTTATTCCTAAAATTCCCTAGTCAAGTATTATTATTTAAGGACAACAATAATGCAATAAGACTAGTATGTTTGTTGACAGATGACCACATGTCATTTGTCATAGGTATGGTGATACTAAAATCAAGAACATAAGTATATGTATCAATACATGACACTGGAAAGACCTGTCTTGAGATTCTACATGTTAATAAGTGTCATAAGAAATCTCACAGTGATAATGATGTAATGATCCTCTAACTTGAAATCATTATATTTCTATACGAGAATTAATATATTTTGATTACACTCAAAGTTACCTTTAAACGGGTAATGATAAAGGTGGACATTGGATATGCTATGAATCATATGAGGAATATGAATGATAGCTATAGGATTTAACCCTCCAATTCTAGGAGTGATATTATTGACCTCTTGATTGAGTGAGACTATGAAATGCACGGCCATGCTCAAATATTGATTTGTTTAAATAGTCTACTCATTGGTCAAGGAAACCAAGATTAAACATTGAAGAGGATGACACTATACATGCCTCGAGTTTGATCTATAATATAAGGTTAAATGGATTATATTACATGGAACATTATTCACGAAAGGTTTAATTGAATCACCAATTATTATTGTTACTTGGGTAGCAATGATGTATTACTTGATGCCGCTCATTGATTATAATTTTATTATTAGATAATAAAATTATTATCAACGTAATAATAAGCTAAAGGGGTCACACACAAAGAACGTCAAAACGGAGGTTTATTTAAATTACGAATTTAAATATATTATTATTTATTCGAATTTAATTATTGAATTAATTAAGTGAGACTTGATTAATTATATTAGAATTCGGATTTAATAAGTATTATTATTATTCGGATTTAATTATTGAATTAATTAAGTGGGACTTGATTAATTATATTAGAATTTAGATTTAATAATAATAATAACCCAAAAATCAGAATGAGTTTTGGAAACCACATGGATTAGGGTTAGACCCAAAATCTCTATCTCCCCTATATATACATAATGATGTATAGTATTAGAGTTTAATCATCAGATTTCATTTTAGAGAAAAACTCTAGCTGCTCAACATCAAGAGAGGCTAGAGAGAGAGGTAAGCAATTCGGCTAGTACCGACTCCGGTGATCGTAGGATGATCAGGCATTTGTGTGGACTTCTTTGGAGAGCAGATCTTTGCAACAAAGGGCTGCTGTGATTCATTTTTTCTGGACCTCCATTAAACAGCATACGGAAAGTTTTGTTAAGGTACAGGCTTCTTTACCATAATCATCCAAAGTTATACATGGATCTTGAGATAGGGTTTCATTTTTTTTTATTGTTTTACGCTATATCCGCTGCGTTTTCATGCCCGAAACCCTTCACTTTTAAGTTAAATACACATGCACACTTTGTACTTGTGTGTACTGTGTTGTGATATTATGTTTTGAGCTTGATGTATCTAAACTTGTTGCATATTCTGAAGGTAATTGCTAACTTGGCATATACCATTATGTTTGGGATCCTTTGCATTTCATTCATTTAATTACATTCATATTGAAAGTTTGGATATATATGTCTCATTTGTCATCTATATTGTTTTATATGAGCTAGATGGATTTTGTGGGTACATTCACTACAGGCCCTCACGAGACACAACTCGTCCTACTAGGGCTTCCGAGTAACGGCTTGTTGCATATGCTCAATGCAATCATGTCATCTACGAAAGTGAGATAGTTAGGATTGATTTTAATTCTATTACTTGTCTGAGGACGTGCAAATGCTAAGTGTGAGGATATTTAATAAAGTACATATTTATATATATTTTATAAGATTTATTATCATATTTCTAGTATTTTATACATATTTAGATATTTATTAATTAAAATTTAATGTTGTATTACAGGAAATAAAGGATTCCTAAAGTTGGAAGAATTGGAGAATAAAAACTCTAATTTGGAGATAAATTATAAGGAAATTCGGATTTGAATGGTTGCTCACACATTAATCATTATTTGGGTCATATCTTGAGTTCTAGACATCAGAATTGGATGTTTGTATAGCCCACGAGAAGGAAACATAATTATCTTTAATTCAGAAGTGATCCAATACTCTATTCTCAATTAGAGCATCCCAGAAACAGGCCTGAAAGGAATACTACCAATTTCAACATTATAATCTAACTCATTATAGGAAATTGCTTGTATTTCCTTGTGAAGCATTAAATTCTTATATATTATGGTTTTATTTAGTATTAGAGACATATTATATACCATCATATCATATTTTATTATAAAATAGAGTTATCCATACTTTTGAGAGAAAAGCGAAAAAAATACTTAGAGATGAAGATTGAAAGGAATGAAGGGATTCATCCGGACTTCAAATGATTTCTTCAAGTTGTATTCTTTGTACTTAAATTCTTATACTCATGTTTTGTTATTAATGTATATACACTTTTAGCCATCATGAGTAGTTAATCCCTTAATCTAAGAATTTAGTAGTATTCGCTTTTTATTATGTTTGTTTGATTATATTATGAATTTTTCTTGGTTTGTTAATCTGTCATTGAGAGCTTCATACAATTGGAAGATTCATGAACTTTTAATTGAATCTATATGAATTATAAGAAATTGGGAGCAGAGTTATAATTCTAATACATGATAGACATAATTTAAGTATTAGATCCGGAGATTAATATGCAAATTGTGAGACTTATAATTTGTTGGTGCTTAATAGTGTATGGATGCACTTTTTTGACAATGGGAGTGGCATTCAAGTTGTAATTGTAGGCACTATAATTAGACATTCATGATAGCCCATTGAAGAACCCTTATTCCTGGATTATCTTTTTTCATATTTATTATATAGTTGTTTATTTTTTTATTTTTTTATTAGATTAATTTAGTTAATAATTATACTACACCTACAAATTCTTCACCATACTTCTAAATTGTAAGGAAAAATATACTTGAAATTGATATTGATAACAGTTCTTTCCTGTGAACGATACCCTCCAAAATACTCGACATTATTTGTTAGATACAATATATTTTTTACTTGGCGGTATTTATGATTGTATGTATTTAAATATATGCCCTGTAAACTTAACTGCATTCCATATATTATTTGCATTCACTTCTTGTGTTCTTTGTTCTTTAAAGCAATTTTTTTCTTTTTCATTACTTGTCTTGTCCATTCTTTATTGCATTTACTTCCTGTGTGTTCATTCCGAATGGAACATGCACATGAGTTAGTTAATACCACCTTGTGTCTTGGTCAGTTCTCTTCCACCACAGTCCCTTCCACTTCGAAAAAGATAAATAGGAAGAAACCAAGAAAATAAATAAATGATGTGTCCTCCTACACCAATCCAATTTCTAGGTCTATCAAAACCGAAATGCAACCACGGTGTCTAATGCACTTAGATAAAAGAACTGAGTTTTACCAACATTTTCTGAGTCAAATTAGGAACCTATTTTCTATTACCGTAATAGAAAGGTTCTTCGAAATATGGTAACTAAGTTCTATAACAATATGGAGGTAAGGTATGCAGTTGGTGATGTGGTTTTTATCACATATATGGTCAATGAAAAAGCCTTGCTCCTTGACCATATAGAGTTGTATATGGCCCTGAAACTTAGCCAGAAATTTCTAAATTTGGAAAACATTGACATCACAAAAGAGTTTGTTTTTAACAAAATGGAACTCAAGCTTTACTTGTCTATTTTTTGTGAAGTTGAAGTACCTCATAACCTGTTTGTTGAAGACAAGGGTGTGTCATATGAGCATTTCTCCCCTATTTTTCAAAATTTGGCCTTGATCATGAGAGGAAACGTATTTACAAGCATTTCTGTTGATAAACATTTGCTGAAATTAAGTTTATGTATAAACTTGTTAGTCACAAAGTTACCTTTAATCTTTCTTATATGATTTTGCTTCAAATGATCAATGCTTTTAAAATTTGATATACGCTCTATGGTTTGCTTCTTACTAAGGTGTTTGAGTACGTGAAACTCAATGTCAACCAATTGCCATATTTTTAAGTTGTTGGTACCATTTCTGATAGGGTTGTTAGAACTATGATTCCATCTCCTGGATTTTCTGGTCCCCCACCCCCTTTGGTTATAAATCTTGATCATGAAGATGTCGTTGTTCCCTCTAACCCTACCATTGTTAAGCCTATAGTCATGTCTGGCCTTGAGAAATAGCTTCACAACCTTGAGCAAAGCCACATCAAATTTGAAGCCATGTTTAAGTCTCCTCAAGATGATTTTAAAGCCTTATCTGAGAAGCTTGTGATGATTGAAACAAAGGTAGGTGTGTTGATATCCATTCTATGGAATTCAGTGTCTAGGGCTGGCAGAATTAATGATGGATTATCCCAAATGATCAATATTCAATTAGGACTGACGAACATCCCATTTCTGCCCCTATTGGAAGAAATCAATGATGAACCACCTGTGATGGCATTAGGAAATGTAGGGCCAAGAATTGTTTATAAGGTGAGGGATATGGATACAGATGTAATTAACGATGTAATATATGAGAAATCTGGGTTTGACAACATAGATTAAATCTCTTGGCATCTAATTTCCAATTTCTTTAGAAGTTAGAACCCTCATGTGGTGGTGTCTATCTATTTATTTGTATCCTTGTCATTTGTTTTGTTACATGTTGCTTTTGTCATCTATTGTTATTGTACTTTTAATGGTTGTGCTTTTTTGGTGCCTCTATTGTTGCTAAGAGTATGTGGGATGACCTATGTTAGTTTTTATGGGGTCATATTAGAAATATTCTACTTTTGGTTTGGTAGATTCCTGTCTAAGTTTGTATTGAAGTTACTTTTAATGAATTAAGTAGTCATATTTTATTTTGTGTTTCTTATTCCTGCACTTTCATTCTATTGCATAAATTCTTGGTGTTCCTATATTAACACACTTGACTTGCAGGCACTGAGGCAGAAATTGGTTCTAGGAGTACTTGATTGTAATTCATTTAGTTTTGTAATTAGGATCCTAACAGTTGATTAACTAATTGGGACCAAACAGTAATAGATCAATAATTACTTTTTTTAATTATTGCACAATGACTTAGTTGATTAGGTTCTCCCTCCCCTGGATTAGTTAATTATGACTTAAAAGTTTAATTTTTTCCATCCCCCTTGTGAACGAGTTGAACTCTTGTTTAGATGAATAACCTCATCCCCTGATTTTGTGTTTGTTTATAGAGTTAGATTACCTTTTGATGAATGAAGTCGAACTTAATTTTTTCTTCATATTTATATATATAATCCTCCCCCTTTCAAATGAGTTGAAATTCTTTTTGCTTGGATAAATACCACCTTCCGTTGTGATCATTTTGAAGAAGTATTAGTATAATATATTCCAAAAACAATTTGCCATGAAAAATTTAAATAAATATTTTATAAATTCGAATCTTGTGCCTATAAATTAGATTCTATTTAAAAATTCGAACTATAGACTAAACTGTATGCACGTTTTGGTACTTGAGAAATAAACTTAGGGAATTATTCGAAAAATTTCTTCGAGTGTTTAGAACAGGAATTCGAATTCTTAAAATTCGAATATTGGAATATAAAGGGAAGTTCAACTTTTTCTTCTTATTCAAATTCAAGTTAGAAATTTAATAGGTGTATTTCAAATCATAATCTTCAAATTAAAATTTATACTTAAAATTGTTCTTGATATTTACTGTCAAAATGATAAGAGAAGTATAAAATTAATATTGAGTTGCATGCTAATCAAGTCGATAAAATAGAGAGTAAAATTTAAAGTTTTCCAAACTCAAGAAATTTACAAAAAGGGAAAGAAAAATATCTTTCTAAGAGAATTTTAAATTCTTAGAAGGGTTTCGAGGCACAAACGCAGTGGAATAAATATGAAAAATAAATAAAAATTGTGAAACACTCTGCAGGATCCATGCGAAAACACAATATTTAATTCGGAGATCATGATGTATTACCTTTTGGAGTTTTAAAGAATTAAAGATAAAGAATATGGAGGTCCAAACTCATACGATCACTACGTATCCCACAACACGGGATCTACGCTCTAACGGTATCCACACGAACACTTGATCTTCGAAGGAGGAAGGATGTACTAACACCCAAGTTGTTTCTCTCAACCTCTCTCTCTCTCTCTCTCTCTCTCTCGCTATGCGACTAGAGTTTTTCCAAAAAAAAATCATTAACTCCAAGAGAAAGAGATGTATTTATAGATGAAATAAACAAGCTTTTTAGCCAATCATCTTATTGGGCCTTATATTTAATTAATTTATTTAAAATTTGAATTTGAATTTAAATAACTAATTAAGTCAAACTAATTAATATTTAAATATAATTCGAATTATAAATTAATTCAAATTTCTAATTTGTCCAACTTAATTAATATGCAAAATAAATTTGAATTGCTATTAATTCTCCTTCAAGTATTCTTTGTGTGTGACCCTTCAGGTTGTTATTACGTTGACAATAATTTTATTATCCAATAATAAAATTATAAACAATGAGCGGCATCTAGTAATACATCATTGTTACCCAAGTAATAATAATTAAATCGGTGATTCAATTGAGCCTTTCGTAAATAATGTACAATGTAATATAATCCTTTTAATCTTGATATTATAGATTAAACTCAAGGCATGTGTCGTGTCATCCTCTTCATAATTTAATCTTTATTTTTTTGATCGATGAGTAGACTATTAAAATTAAATCAACATTTGAGCACGGCCGTGCATTTCATAGTCTCACTCAAATAAGAGGCCAATAATATTACTCTTATGATTATGTGGATTAAATCCCTTATATATCATTCATATTTCTCATATGATTCATAATATACCCAATGCGCATCTTGATCATCACCCGGTCAAAGACAACTTTTAATATAATCAAAGTATGTTAATTCTCATACAGAAATATAATGGTTTCAGGTCTAAGGATCATTACATAATTATCATTGTGAGAATTACATATGACACTTATCTAACATGTAGAATCTAACGGCGGGTCATTCCAGTGTCATGCATTGAGATATGCACTTATGTTCTATACTTTAGTATCACCATACCTATGACCAATGAGAAGTGGTCATCTGTCAACAAACATAGTAGTCTTTATGCATTATTATTGTCCTTGAATAATAATACTCGACTAGGGAATTTTAGGAATAAGATACTATTCATATAATCTCATTTTTAAGTCACACACTTAAAGATATATAATACGTATCAAAATTCTAAGGATATTTATTATACTTTCAATTTATTACGCAGTAAATAAAGACACAATAAATATTTATTCAATAATCAATAAAACATAATCCATAATTGTTTTCAATAAAACCTAATAGTATTGTCTCTAGGACACCAATACTAACAATCTCCCACTTGTAATAGAGTCAATCTCTCATGTATCTAATACCCATGGAACTAGTGTGACCTTCGTGTTTCTGTTACGACAAAGCCTTGGTCAGTGGATCTGCAATGTTATTATTTGTATGCACTTTATATATATGTATATCCCTTCAATTATTAATCTCTCGGAGAAGGTGATATCGTCTGAGTATATGCTTAGTTCGGGAATGAGATCTTGGTTCCTTAGCCTGTGAAATGGCTCCACTATTGTCGCAGTACAAATCTATCGGATCTATGACTGAAGGAACCACACCAAGTCCTGCAAAAAAATTACGAACCCAAACAGCCTCCTTGACTACTTCACTAACAGCTATATACTCAGCCTCCATTGTAGAATTGGCTACCGTTTCTTGCTTTGAATTTTTTCAGCTTACAGCACCGCCATTTAGACAAAACAAAAAGCCTAAGAAACAGAGTCATCCTTGTCTGTTTGAAAACTAGCATCTATGTAACCTTTTACAACCAACTTTTCTTCTCCTCTATATACCAAGAATTGATCTTTAGTCCTCTTCAAGTACTTAAGAATATTCTTAACTATTGTCCAATTGTTGACCATTATAGAACCAATTGTTGACACATATGGAACCAATTGCTGACGCATATGGAACTTTACTCATACGGTCCTTATCATCCAACGATTTAGGACTGTTTTCTTTCGAGATTGATATCCCATGAGACATTGAGACAAATCCCCTTTTAGCCTCTTGCATTCCAAATCAATGCAAAACTTTGTCAATGTTTGTACTCTGACTTAGGCCGATCAATCTCCTTGATCTATCTCTATAGATCTTGATCCCTAATATATAGGTCGCATTGCCTAAGTCTTTCATTGAGAAATTTTTACTCAACCAAGTATTAACAGCCTTTAAAGAAGGAATGTCATTCCTTATTAATAATATATCAACAACATATAATACTAGGAATGCCACATTGCTCCCACTAACCTTCTTGTAAACACATGGTTCATCTTCATTTTAAATAAACCCAAACTCTTTGACAGTTTTATCAAAATGAATGTTCCATCTCCTCGAGTCTTATCTCAATCCATAAATGGATTGACGCAACTTACATACCTTTACAGCATCCTTTGGATCAATAAAACCCTCAGACTGTGTCATGTACACATCCACAACTTCTTCAAGGCTTCCATTTAAGAAAGCTGTTTTGATATCCATTTGCCAGATTTCATAGTCATAGTAAGCAGCTATAGCAAGCAAAATCATGATGGACTTGACCATAGCCACTATTGAAAAGGTTTCATCATAGTCAATACCATAAATTTGCTTGAAACCATTTGCAACCAATCGTGCCTTATAGGTCTGTACGTTACCATCCATGTCGGTCTTCTTTTTGAAAACCCACTTGCACCCTATAGATTTTACCTCTTCAGGTGGATCAACCAAACTCCATACTTGATTAGTATACATGGATCCCATCTCAGATTTTATGGCATTCAGCCATCTCTTAGAATCTGGAGTGTTCATAGCATCTTGGTAGGTGAGAGGCTCATCTTCGTCCACAAACATCACCATCTTGAGTCAAGAGAAATCCATAATATCTCTCGGGCTCATGGCGAATCCTACTTGACCTACGAACAACCTGTGCTTTTTTAGCAGTATTGTTTTCTTGTACATTCTGTTCAGGTTCCTCCATTGGTTCAATGTTATCATGTAGGTCTCGAACTTCATTGAGATCTATTATCCTCCCATTGTCTTTCTTAGAAAGCATTTCTCTTTCAAGGAACACTGCAGTTCGAGCAAAAACACTTTGTTCTCGGAAGGATTATAAAAAGAATACCCCTTTGTTTCAATTGGCTATCCCACAAAGTTATATTTGTCTGATTTAGGTCCTAGCTTGTCAGAAGTTAGACGTTTCACAAACGCCTCACATCCCTAAATTTTCATAAATGACATGCTATGATTTTTCTCAGTCCATATCTCATACGGAGTCTTCTGAACCATTTTAATAGGAACTCGGTTAAGTGTATAAGCAGCTGTCTCCAAGATGTAGCCCTAGAAACTAATTGGAAGATCTGCATGACTTATCATTGATCGCACCATGTCCAACAAGGTACGATTCCTCCTCTCAGAAACTCCATTCCATTGTGTTGTTCCGGGAGAAGTGAGTTGTGATACAATACCAAACTCTTTTAAAAAACTCTTAAATTCATGGCTTAAGTATTCACCTCCACGATCAGATCGTAGAGTCTTAATACTTTCGCTAGTTTGCTTTTCTACTTCAGCTTTGTATTATTTGAACTCTTTAAAAGAGTCAGATTTGTTCTTCATAAGATACACATATCCATATCTACTGATATCATCAGTAAATGTGATAAAGTAGTAAAAATAACCTCTTGTCATAGTACGCATAAGACCACATACATCACTATTTATAAGTTCTAATCATTCAGTGGCCCTTTTACCTTGTCTAGTAAAATGAGCTTTAGTCATTTTTCCAATTAGACAAGGTTCGCATGCTTCGTATGATTCAAAGTCAAACTTATCTAAGTATCCATCCTTATGTAACTTGGAAATGCCCTTCTCATTTATATGGCCTAAATGACAGTGCGAGACGTATGTTTGATTTGAGTCATTAGTCTTAAGACGTTTGTTATTCACATTATAGATAGTATTTGTGCATTATTATTGTCCTTGAATAATAATACTCGATTAGGGAATTTTAGGAATAAGATACTATTCATATAATCTCATTTTTAAGTCACATACTTAAAGATATATAATATGTATCAAAATTTCAAGGACATTTATTATACGTTCAATTTATTACGCAGTAAATAAAGACACAATAAATATTTATTCAATAATCAATAAAACATAATCCATAATTGTTTTCAATAAAACCTAATAGTATTTTTTCTAGGACACCAATACTAACACTTATCAATATGGAAAGTACATGGCTAATTTTTGGAAAATGGAGTATATGAAGTTGGAATTGGAAAATGATCAGTGTTCACTTATCAGACGGTATATACTCAAATGTTTTATGTGCATCCTAATTGTTGCATGATATCTGTATATTTATATGTTATGCGTTTAGAATTGAAAAAGATTTTCAACATTGTAGGGGAAGTGTTAATTAGACTTTAAAATCTAAAAATGCATAAATTAGATAGTTGCACACATGTAGGGGTTTACATAAATTTACTTGATATCACTATTAATTAAAGTTCTAAAATGACTACTCATGAGGATTTTAAAGCTCATTTGGCAAGGAAATATCAAGAATCAGATAGAATGCGCATACACACGCACATAATTGTAGATGTTCGTAGTGTCTATCATAATGTTGGCACTGGTATAAAAATGGTTATTTTTTGTGCTTTTGATTATGAGGATGATGGTTGAAAAATGGTCGTTTTATAGGTATTAATAAGAAAAAGAAACGAGTTAATTGCGAAGATCCTTCACAAACTGATACCGAAGAGAGAAATTAAGAAAGTTATGATCATACTAATACAATTTGCACACTATAGGAGTTACTCAAAACAGAAAGAGTTATTGATGATCATGCTATGAAAGTAGAGAATATAAAAGGATGTCTTGGTTTTGTTGTTTTAAAAAATTAGTCGAAGAATATATGAAGAGTCCTTTTTCGTGACAATCACTTGTTTTATTCATCAATCCATGATTTTTTCCCACGGAATGTTTTAACATTTGATTTTTCATGTGAATCTAGAAGGTTACATCTCTTATTCGTAATTTAAATACTCATTTTAGAAAATTTTGAACTCCATTATAAAACGGGCGAAATGGCTATTAATAAAAAAATATTTGTTTGTGACCAAAACCCATATATATAAAGATGTACCGATTTTTTTTTCTTCTGCAAATTTAGTTAAAACCAATTTTGAAATGAGCAAATTTCAGGATCTCTCTCACCTAAGAAAATATTGAATACACCCTTAATTTTCTAAAACAATTTAAAAATTCGTTATATCATTTTCTTTCTGGATTTTTAATTGTAAATTTAATTTCATATGTTTATATTTTATTTTTAATTTAAGAAAATTTATAAATTTAACATTATTAAATTTATTTTTAATATTTATAAATTTATAATTGTTTAAATTTATTTTAAATAATAATTTCTAAGGTATTTAATTTAACAATTAAAAAAATATTTACACCACCTCAAACGCAATTTTTGGGACTAAATTTCCTTAATAATTAAACTAAATTTTTGGGACTTTTGTCAAAAAAAAAAAATTGGGACTAAAAAAATATATGTTTATGTGTTTTTCCTCGAAGAAAATTTTCTTTTATATTTTATTTAAACATTACTTTTTACATCTCTTTATTTATAAAATCCTCCATTTTTCTTCTCATTTTCATTTCTTAATTTATAATTCAAATATAATTTTCATATACTTTGCAACTCTTCCCTCTAATTTTAATTCAATATATGAAATATATATATATATATATATATTTAAATTATTATTTTAACAAATTAATTTATAATTTTATAAATAAAATATTTATTTTAATAAATTTTGGAATGAACAGTATCAAGCCCTTAACTTTTTAAAAAAATTATTTTACGCACAACTAAACCACAAAATCGTTTATTTTCAAAGCTCTCTTTCTTCCTCATTCCACCTTGAACACTCAAATTTGGGATTTTTCTACAAACCCACAAAGGTACTATCTTTATTTTTCTATTGTTATTACTGTAACCTTGTGTATATATGTAGTCAATTATATGATGTTTTTGTATCTATATATTTGTGTTGTTTCTATTGTTTTAGGGATCTATAAACATAACCCTGATTCAGTTTTTAACTTAAAGCTAGCTCTTTGTTAAGGGTATCAATCAATTCATACATAATTGAATAAAATGACCAAGAAATTATGATTTTCTTGTTTTTTGATCTTTTTTATTGTAGGGTTTTACTTTTAAAGTTGTAAGTTTTATTCAAAATTTGATTTTTAGAGAATGGGATAGTTTTGAGAAGAAGATCTTTGGCTTGACACTTGGATGATTAAGTTTAGTATAGTGAGTGAAATGGATATTGGAAGTTATTTACGCGCAGACTAGGACTTGGTTGTTATTGAAACTAAGGGGCATATATATGTCGTGTTAGATATTATTTGTAAAAGTTGGGGATCATGTTGTTATTTAATCGATGTTATGATTACACGTGTTATGACTTCAAATGCAGAGAAGTCACGAGATGCAAAAGCCGTACCTTTTAATTGTTTTATGTGCTTGATGCACCTTAATCGTTACTTCTTGTTGTCTGGTCTTTCAAATGTCTTTCAGGTTTCTCGTAGCTCTCTACTCGCTGTTTCTGTATCTTAGGAACTCTGTCACATATCCTGATTAATTGGGCAATATCTGTCAAGGGGTATGTGGGTATAATTTTGTGGTCGATGGGATATAGATAATCCAGAATGAAAGTATATTACCTCTACAACTGGAAGGCTTTAGGTCTTCGTGCTGCTTGCAATCTATTACTTTATTAACTGTAGATATGTCATTTGTATAATGCATTAGTAAGTTCAAGGTTTGTGGACTGAGTTTTTGTATTTAGAATTACTCAGAAGATGGCATGTTCAATTTATTGTGCTTGTTCTAATTTAACAAATAGCCAAATGGCCACATCATCAGACTGTCATATTAGTTACTGTTTTATTTCTACCAGTTCACCAAATGAAACTTGTGCTGCAAATAGCAAAGGTGTTTATAATAGGAAGATAAATTGTAAAAGGGCACATAAAAATTCTTTTAATATTTAGTTATCTGTGCGTCCGGTTGGTTTCTAAGAATGATTTGATTTTACAAGGGTGGTTACCATTTTTAACATTGAGGTCCGGGTTTGTCTAGTAATTCATTTTTTGAATCCTTGACTATGATAGACAATATATACAGAATGCACAAATATATTTATAGTGCACAAAATATCTGTTTTACGTTAAGCAACTCCAGAAAATAATTTATTAATGGCCGGTTAAATATCTCGTATTGTGAAGTATGTCATCGTGGCAGGAAACTATATACAAACTGCATAGAATAATTGAGACTTTGAGCTAAGTACATGAATGTTTGTAACTTAATTAGAAATGCACTATCCTCTAGTTGTCATTTGGCATGATTATTGTTTCATAATTAAAATCTTAGCGTATGTGTTATTTGCATTAAATCTTTGTAAGTTGTAAATATCATCATATTGTAGATTTTGAGTATTGTGTCTTCATTGAATCAGTTTCATGGCTGGTAAAGCTGAAGAACCTGTTAATGAGCAAGCAGTTGCCACCATATATGGCAACATGAGGGCTGACATCAACCAAGTTTACTCAAAGATTACTGAATTAGAGATGGAGGTGAGTGAGCAT
This sequence comes from Oenanthe sinensis, assembly GCA_028671895.1. NCBI lineage: Eukaryota > Viridiplantae > Streptophyta > Magnoliopsida > Apiales > Apiaceae > Oenanthe > Oenanthe sinensis. The sequence continues at coordinate 31,033,259 of CM053800.1, forward strand.
TCATTGGTAATCAATGCCATAAAGCCTCTAGATCAGTCTCGTCGGTGTTACCGCATGATTGGTGGTGTGCTGGTTGAGAGAACCATTAAAGAAGTCTTGCCAGCTGTGCAACACAATAAGGAGGGGCTTGAGATGGTGATAGCTCGGCTTAATGAGGCTTTGGAAAAGAAAAAGAAGGAAATCGCTGACTTTGAGGCTAAATACAAGATTAGGATTAAAAAAGCTGATGAAGTGAAAGATGATGGCAGCAAAAAGGAAGGCTCTGCACAAGGTGTCCTTGTTGGTCCGGCAGGTGAAGCTGAACAAAACTAGTTTTAACGATTGTAATATCCTTATTGTGTTTGTTCTACCTAGTTTTACAGACCTTGTGATGTGCATTAAGATTTTGTTGCCTGGTTAATTTTTCTTTAAGAATTCTAGATGTATGATTGCACTGTCCAATATTTCAATTCCCATGTTTGGGGTTTATAAACTTAGATTTTGGCCGAAACTTCATTACATGATTGGTTGATCTGGTTTTAAACTTGTTCCATCAATAATTTCATGATATATAGCCTGTCCTTTGCATCTATCTATGAAATCATCGATTCGCCCCTTTCGAAAGTGTTTTCACTCCAATGTTTTATCAATATTTGGTACTATTATTTTACAAGGATTGAACAATTTTAGGAAATTTCTGATTTTCTTGTGTTTGTTTGATTCCTGAAAAATCATGCTAAACAAATGCTAAAAAATTAGGAAAACTTTCTTGTTTTCCTGCAAACAAACCGAGCCAAAATTATATTCTGTAAAAAATTTCTCAAAATTTGATGGTGTTCAATTTGAATTTTATTTTCTTATATATTAAAACATTCAATAAATTTGTCAAAAAAAACATTCAATGAAAATTTTAATTTTTTTTAGAAATATATTACTTTATTTACTGAGTTAAAAACTGCAAGTCCATAATTTAAAATTTTATTCTTCCAAATTGCAAAAAAAAAAAACTGAAATATTAAAAATGAGCATGTTGTAGCATAAAAAATATCTTCAATCTTAGCATTCAAACAATAAAGGATATTATTTAAACACACAAGAGAATTTATTTTCTTATTTCCTCCCCTGTTCTCCACCTTTTGGCGCCACCTTCAACGATCATTTTTTCATCTTTCTCTTCTTCCTCCTCTGGTGTAAGAGAAAGATGGAAGGTGTCGACAGAAATGGCGTTGCTGCCGTGTCGCAACCACCCTCCCATCAGCGAAAACCAGCTACGGTGTTTGCATTAAGACAAGGCATTTGGAACATATTGTCCAAATGGAATGCCCTCCAGATGGCAGTGGAGAACAAATGGGGAGGCAATGATTCTCTCCACAAATCCCACCAACTCGCTTCTGATATCGAATCTTGGTTTTTTATATCCAAAGGTACGAGTTTCGATCCACATTCTTTCATTTTCTTGGTAATTTTATTTGCATGCTATTCACATGATAAGTTTTATTGTACAAGTCGATCATTATTAGATTTTATTCCTTTATTATTAATCAAAACTATGTGATGGTATCACCGGGATGGAAAGCACGCGCTCACCATTTTTCCTCACAGTCTAGATTTTTAGTATCATATTTTGAAGGGGTTTGAGATATTTTTGTGGTTTCTATGGAATAATTACAGAAAGTTGCAATTTTTTGGTTGGCTTTTGATTGACAGCACCTCTATCAGTAGAGGATTTAGAGAGTTTATTACATGAAAGCTTGTTATTAACTTTCAACACAGAGATTGAAGATGGAAGCATCGAAGAGGTATGGCTTTTGTTTTTATTATGTGCCAAATGTGTCTGATTCTTGATTTTGTTCTCGAAGGTAAGAACATTGTGCGTGTTATTGATTAATTGACCTTAGTTAATAAATTTTCCTGAGGGGGAGTTGAGGGGGAACAGTGGTAGAAGATTGAATTCTGGGGTAATTTGAACTCCACCTTTGCATGAGATTGGCAAAAGCTTGCATCCTTTCTTGATGTGAATTCCTTCTTTGATAAGGATTTGAGCTTTTATTACGGAATCTTGAATTCTTGTGCAATTTGAATCCATTCTTTGCATAAGAGCTGGAAATTGGATTATTTCTTAATCAAGCGGTCTACAAGTGACCTTGAATGAAATGAGGAATTAAAATTTACAAAAGGGTGCTATGATTTTCCTTCATATAAAACCTCCTTTTGTTTTCATAACAAAACATGGTTACAATGTATGAAACTAGATGTGTAAAATGCCATTTTTTTGTGAAGCCAGTTACATGATCACATTATTATTCATATTTGAGGAAGATCAGTTCCAGTGTTAGTGATTCTGGGGACATCTACTCAATATAATGATCACATTAATATCTTGTAGTATGCGCTGTTAAATTATACTTCATATGGATGTGGTTAAAGCCTAATTTATTACACTCAGCTATATTAGCTGCCCCTTGAAAGATCTTCCTCATTTTTCCTCTGAAAAACATGATCTGGTCAAGTGTTACAACTTTAGTTTGTACAGATTGGAAAGAGATATCCCCCTTCCAAAAAATTTAAAAGACAAAATTTAAACGGACTCAAAGTATGTAACCTTTCTTCGGTAATTTTAAGTGAAACATTTTAACAGTTCCTTTGTGTCTGCGTTTTAATGTTCCCTTACGTTGGCTATAACTGCATCAACATTGGAATAGCACTATGCAACCTTCAAGTTCTTGTTAAAACTCCTCTCATTTCTAGTAAAAATCAGTTCCAGATGATTTTTTTATGCGGCATACACAACTTTATTGCATACAGTGTTATACTTGTACATAATTACAGTGTTATTTAATACACCTTATTTCCACCAAAAGAGTCTCATTTTTACTTGTTTTCAGTTATACAAGAACACAGCATGTGCTACTATAACATAACAATGTTCACAAACTTAATTTCATATTATAACTTAATTCAATCATCGCAAGGATTTTTTTGGCAGAATGGTCTTTTTGTGAAACAGACGCAATATGCTTAGTGGAATTTCTGTTTTTTTCTAATAATTTGTGAAGCAAGTGAATACTTGAAGAAGCTACCAGATCGCTAGTTGCAGTGTCAAACTGTCAAGCTACAACAGTAAATTGATATGACCTTGCTGCCATAATGAAAAGAATTCATTTAGTTGTCATGATTTTATCATTCCCAGCGATTTTTTATGAGCTTTACTAATGCTATTATTTCGCATATGCACTTCTGCAACTGAAGCAGGTGGCAGAACAGTTAATGGTTTTGCATGAGGACTTGCAAGGGAATCAGTAGTGCTATACCAAGACACTGATATCCTGATCTAGACCTAAGGCTGTCCCTCAAAGGCCACAGCAGTGAAGGTATTATAATCGCCTTCAACACTGTCAGTTACATGTAATATTTCACATCATACAGAACACTCCCGTCTCTTGTTGTTCCCTTTATCTTTTTGTAAAGAAACTTTATCTCAAATAGAGGCCAGCTTTCTAAATTTTTGATAACATCCTTATAAGGTTTTTTATTAACTGCGACTCTGCGAATATAGAAAAACATTGATTATGAAAAACACATCATAAGATTTACTGATAAATACGAGTATAGAAGAGCATTTCGTATAATTTGAAGTGTCATTTTGAATTTTTGCCTAAAGCATGATGAATCTTGTATTTTCAACATCTTTAGGATCCATTTTGGCCCAAGCCTCAATTTAGAACTTCTTGTATCAAAAGGCAAATGTATCGAATTTCAACTTCGGTAGATTCTCCATATGCCGAGTACCAATTGGATTCCATTATACACTTGCGTCTGCATGTTTAAACTTCTAATACACCATATATTCCAAGATAGATAACTTTAAAGTGCACAGTGAAGCCTATGTTTGCGTACAAGGATTATAATACAGGAGCTGCATAGCTATTTTCTTGTCTGTTATTCTAAATTTCATCCTTAAGTTATCCCATGAACTAGCTCATTCTACGGGGATAGATAGTTCATAGTACCGAGGAGATAAAGATGTTAAAAAAAATAGTCGTCCTCAAATGAACCAGAAAATGTTGAAAAGAAAAGTCCATGACATTAAATTTTAAAGGATCAAGTATGGTTGTAATGAGAACCAAGTTCTGAATAATCCCAGGAGTATAATTTTCTGCTAAAGTATTCGATCAGAGGGCAAACTTTTTTACATATGTTTACATTTGGATGCTAAAGAATTCTATGAGAGGGCAAGCTTTTTTACATTTGTTTACAGTTGGATGATGAGAAAGAAAATCACGTTCCATGAGAATAAGTCAATAAGGTATACACTATACAGTTTCATAACAAGTGAAACATTTTCCTTCTGGATCCTTGATGTGATGACAGCACTTAGCCAACTGGTTTGTATAGATAATCAAAATGTATCTGAGGTTTAAACGGTTTCTACTACAATCATTTCAATTAAGGCAAGATATGACTTATAAGTAACAGGGGGTGCCTCTGCCATTATTATCTTATAGCCGGAGTTTGTGTCTGTCTGTATTTCTTTTCGTATAAATGTTCATTTTCCAAAAGCTGCACAAAAGATACTTCCGGCATTTTTTATGTTACTCTGTTCTACAAGTACGAATTTATATGCCTTTTCGGCTAACTTGGTGGCTGTTCAAGACAACTTTGGGAGCTATATGCTTTTATGAAGTACTCTCCTAGATGATTAGATGAGGCTGTTTCTTTTGGAGATGAAGCTGGTATAATTTTTGCCTCACTTCCATGCCTAACATTTTCTCCTGTAGTCTTCCTCCTTTTTGCTGTAATATTGATCCTGAAGAATTATGGTTGATTGTCTGCAATCATACTATTATATATGTATCTGTTATTAATTGATCCGGGGGAGTATTATTGCAAAACTTCGCAGAGAAAGCCCGCTGTTAGTTTTCTATTCCATATTAAGATTTCATGACATTGCTTAATGCATTATATACACTGTTATTCCATCATTTGAATATTTTATTTTCATATCTCAACTCTCCTGAATACATTACAAAGGATTACATATCTAAGTATGGTCATTATGACATCGGAACAATCCCTGTAAACAGTAATTACAATATTATCAATAGGCATTTAAGATATACAGTACCATTGATACTTTAAACTAGAGTATAATGTTTGGTTTTTACATTATATAGAACTTGCAATGTACACTAATATACTAGTAGTTTTAGAAAAATCATCAGCATTGATGAAAGATAGAATGCTCATCTAGGCTATGGTCCCAAATCCTACATTATAAGACACAGAGTTTATACCGGGGACTCGAATGTGAGGCTGATCAGACGCAGTGAGCCTTGAAATAAGTCTGAGGATTCGGAATACGACATATCAAACGAGAGAATTAATATACGTCTTTAAAATCTATATGAAGAAAAACTCTGAGCTAGCATGCCCCCAGATGCATTCCTTCAGTTTGGAACAGAGCTAATCAGATGAAACTTGTGCTTGAACTCAAGGATATGAAATAGTCAACCGAACTATAAACTAGACACCAATAGATCTTTATTTAAACAATTAGTTATCTTTGCTTGGAAATTTATAATTCAAAAATTACGAATTTATAGTTTGTGCATTCCATAATATTTAAGCCAATGAGATAACGATATATTTGAGTTCAACATAAACTTAATTCTGACACTATATTTGACTCAATTTATACTTGTTTGATCATAATCACAACTGAATAATCAGAATAATTGCTTTCAAATAAAATCAATCTCTGACGGTTTGCTCGATCAAAATCCAAATATTATTTAATCCTCCTGTCTATATATTGTGAACTAATTTATGGATTATAATCCCCTTTGACAATTTTACAAAACAAAGTAAGGACTCGAACTTGAAATCTCTCAACTCAAATTATCAGTTCTCCTAAAATTGTTAGGAACCGGGTTTACCAGCATCATATTATTCAAGAACCAATTTCTTGAATCAATAGCTTTTCCTCAGTGATATGAAAATTTTAACACTGTGATCCCAGAAGAGATCACTTTCTGTTTGTATCTCAATTTTTTCAAACGTGAGGAAAAAGATTCAAGACGTATCTACATATCCTTCCTTTATTTCTCAATACGAACTCAAGAATACAGCAAAAATGTTCTGCATGAAAATTTACTGTACAATAACAATTCTCGGAAATGCCCCATTATTCCCGTTCCTCAACGCCCCAAGCTCCTCACTTTTCGGCACTGTCACAATAAGTTGTCCATTAACAAACACCGCTGTCACTAACTCCGGCAATGCCACAGGTGGAAGCCGGTACCTCCAAACATCAACCCTAAGTTGATCCACCAACAACTCTCCCATTTCTCCATTCCTGATCACAATCTTCGTCACACCAGGATGAATCTCCACTGCATGCGCCCTGACATTATTTTGACCCCCAGAAAAATCAAAGTCCTCAATTTCTGCTATAAATCGTATTGCATCAGCAGTGTCCTCGATGACGACATCAGCATCAGAACCGAAGGGGAGTTGCAGCACTTTTCCGAAGACGTGAGGGAGGCGACGGAGCTTTCGAGGGCCAGATTGATCCATCGGAGAATTCTGATCGTTGAGGAATGTGAGGTTGCGTTTGGTTGACAGAGGAACAACCCTCATGGCTTCGATATGTATAGGAGGAGAGTTGATAGAAATGGAATAGAATAAAATTAATAATAAGGTTACTACAAGAATGTTAATAAGATTGGGATGGATATGGAATGGAATCATAAAGTTTATGGCATGGAATCTGATTCTTCTTCTTGTTCAAGATGCTGTATGTACAGGAAACCAAATAGGTTTACCTATATACAGACCTTGTGAGAAGCATGCACCTCCATGAAATTAATAGCTTTAAGAATATTAATTATCAATTAAAAAATACAATTTGTTTATGTGATAAAATTAAAATCTTCATACAAACTAATATTCTAGACGGAAAGAACATAAAGGAATAATAAAATTTGTCTAAATATGGATATGGGTATATATTCGTTTTGATTAACAGAGGCATCATTGTTGTCAACCATTGGCTTCAGAATCATCATAAGTTTTTATTGAGGTAATCAACACAAGTCAATGTAACCTAAACTTGTTATCTGCAGTGAAATAAAACGTGTACAAAAAAACATTTCGTAAATTTTATAATTTTCCTATTAAAATTTGAAGTTCTAATTTTAATTTTATTTCAAACACATGTCTGGTAAATAGAAAGCAAAGCTCAATTAACCAAATATATATTTGACAGTATCACTGGCGATGCATTAGTTTTCTAGAGAACCAGGAACCCTAATCACAACAAATAAAATGGGTGCCCCTAAATTCTACTAACATCTTAAGAAAGTTTATAGTTGCTATTCTTCGACATTCCCTAAGGGAAGCCTTATATGAAGCTGTTCATAATGGTCATGCATATTGCATCAGTATTACCAATTTTCAATGATGACCACAAATCCACCGAGGATCAGTTTCTTCTCGAAACTCCAACTTAACTAGACATAATTTATTCCTCCAGTGTGCATATTAGCATAATAAATAAACAATACTAAATGTTCAAATCTGCCAAAGCATGTTGCACATTTAGGGAAGCTTCCCGTTTGAGAATTCGTTGCCTACGTTTGGATCTTTTATGACTTCGACTATGCCTGTTAGGCACCATGGTGGAGGGAGCTGGGTGATTTACCTCATCAACTGTAGGTGATATCCCAAAAACAAAATCAAAAGGGTCTGACATTGGTTCAACTTCACTGTTCACCTGCAATAATGAATGGGTTAATTAATATGTGCATTTTGCACCAAGAAATCAAATTATATTATATACTGAATTCAAATGCATTTACTATTTAGAATAAATTTGTCTCCAGCAAATTTTCTACATTATACATTCTAAAAGAGGAAGTATGAAGAAGATAAGGCGCTGAAACATTAGATTATAATTCCTTCTTTCAATTTTTTTACGTCCAGTGCTCCCACAAAACACAGAGATAAAGTTTTTTGAAAACGTAAGAGATATGCAACAAGAACTGCTCCAGCAATGACAAGATGTGGCATCACTTTTCATCACTAAATTTCATTTTATACTTCCATCAACACCATATTTCTTTATAAATGAGTTGAATTGATAATTGGGAAAAATGCACATACATTGATGGGCTCCGGTTTCACATCATTTTTCTCAGGTTTGACATCAGTTTTCTCATTATTGGAGTCATCCCATGTATTCTCGGATTGAGGAACATCCTCAACAAAAAAGTTCCGATAACGCCACCTTAGTTTTAGCTGGTCCACACTTGAATCATCAAACACATTCTCAGGGTAAAAATGCTTAGAGATGCGCTGCATCATTGGCGGATCATCCTGATACTTCCTTACCATTCTGCCACAGGGAAAAAGAAATTAACTATTTAGATACAAAACACCACATGAGCGGATACATAGTGTAGAGAACTGAATCAAAAACTTGCACAAAAATTGTTCCACAGCATTTCCTAAGGCCTTTGGGTGGGGAATGGAATTTTTATTTCCTCTTTACCATTCGATGTATACATAATGTTAAATGGGTATCTTTCCCTTTTGTGATGCTGATGGATTCCTATTAGTTCTTAACAAAAAAAGATATCTAGAAAATTCCTATTCCGGTTAATTTGTAATCTAGGTTAGAACATGAAGCCATGTTTGAATCTTAATGCACTCCTCCTAAGTCAAGAAGTCAACTATGAATCTGGTCAACTAAACTGTATCTTTTGATTAGTTGATGTACTCGGTGCACCAAATTTCTAGGCGTAGCTAATATATACCAACAAATCAAGTCCTGCAAACTTGTCCCAGACTCTTCGAATGCAGCTTAATTTAAAACTCTAGGGCTGAGCATAAGTGGGCCTATGATAAGTAGACCCAACTGACAATACATGTTTAGAAGCATTTTTGGTAAAGCAAAGTATAGAGTAGTAGCATCATGAAAAAGGATTAAAAAAAATAGTACCAACCTTACAACTAACTCTTGCCTGATTACTAATTTATAAATATACAACTATTGAATAATTTAATCGGCACTACAGTTACTGTTTAGTGTTTGCGAAGTTTCACACACACATATATATGGGGATTCACAAAGTGACAGCGTCAAGTATGGAAAATATTGGGATCTCTCACTTATTACATGACGGTTACATATCACCCTTAAAATGCCAAAGAATATAGATGTGCTTACAGTACATTAATCAATGCAGGCAACTGAAAATTGAAAAGTACGCATCTAAATGACTAAATCAGTGGACAAGATAAAAAACATACATATTTGCTAACTCTTGTTGCATTCGACTTCCCTTCTGGTTTAGAATATGTTCGACACAGGAATCAAGTGCTTTCCCAAATCTATACAGTCCAGAGAATATAGCAATTCCTACAAATATGCAAAGTCCACCGGTTAAGCAATGCATACATGGTACAACTGCTTCGGCTAAAAATCGAGGATCCAATAATTTGCAAGAATATGGTATGCTTACAATAATCAATCTTAAAGTGGTCAGAGTTAAGAGTATACTTTAAACAAAAAGTGGTCAGGCTATTAATCGGGACATAAAAGTCCAAAGCTTGATTGTCCGAACCTAGACAACATGCCTTAACATGGTGGCCTCATCCTATACAAGATGCGAGAGAAGTTGTCATACTAATCTCTCCAATTTTAAAGTATGTAATAGTGTTCAAATATCAGTCTCCACTCTCCAGCATATAGCATTTCTGAATAAGAACAATTGATAGATACCAAACATCAATGCTTATTGTGAATCCACCTACTTTAATGATATCTTAAAGTCTTAAACATCAATCAGCGTCCTAACCAACTTAAACACTTCTACATTTTTCTGAATGATGAATAGTCAAGGTCCAACCACAGTTTCAAAAGATGGTAGTATGCTAATGCTACCATAATGTACTACAAGAAAAATGATGACTGGCATAGGTTACATTCTGTCCAAAGTTAAATTCTTCGAATAAAAAAAAAACAGTTGAGAGTTCGATCAACATAGCACTGGTTCATTTATCCCTCTTTCTTTCAATAAAATTCTGTGCACATAACACGAAAGAAATTGTATTTTTTTTAAAGTTATTTTAATATATTTGAAGACACAAAGGAGTACAGTATTGCCCTCTAACTTTGTCTATTGTCAGGAAGATCTTCATGCTTGAATGATCTAGGGACCACGGAGGGGTTCTCTCTTTATGCCACAAAACCCATTTACAAATCTATTTAATAAAATGAGAACTGTTCACATAAACAGAAAAACTTGGTAGCAAGGTGTTGAAGTTGAGCCATTGGTTTTCAATGCTTCGTGCTGAAAATGATGGTGGAAAATATTTAGTTATGGCTATAAACCTAGAAAGAGATGTTTTGAATTGTTTTAAATATTGCAGTCCATGAGGTTTCAATGTTGAGTGTTACCCATAATTTATGTTTACACATGATAGTTAACCATGTTAGCAATTTACAGTGGAGGAATTTCATATACAAACCGATTATTACGATAGTTCAGAACTCCATCAAGTAGCATATGTCACTAATGCTTCAGACACAAGCTCGTCGCTAGATTTTTAGCCAAGTACAATTTTATCTGACATGGAGTCAGCATGATATGTCCTACTAATCTACTATATGAAGCTGTTCAGGTTGCCTTTTTCACTATATACAAGCTCAATCTATTGGTAAGTGCAGTGCAACAGAAGGACTACACTATTCTGTATCCCAAATCCACAAGAAAAGAAGGATTTAAAATATTCTTCGTGAAATTCCTGAAGCAAATACAATAAACAAATACAAAACTGCTTCACACGGCAATATAACATGTGCCCAGAAAAGCCTACTCCAGAAAAAAGTATAAACATTGATGAACTCTTTAAATACACCACACACACACAGACGCACTTATACACATCAAGTATATGAATACAAAGTTCATATAGTATGAAATTATAATACTCAGCAGCACGTAACATCTGAAAGGATCACAAATTCAATCAGGATACAGAGAGGTAAATTTTTATTCCTTACCTCCTACAAGGTTGGTGCGAAGTATATGGCCAAGCCTTCTTGTGGCTGCAGGAAGAAAAAACTTATCACTAGATACATATACTTTTATGAGTGGACTCTAAAATAGACTTCACAAAGCATAAAGGGAACACATAAAAACCACATGCCAATAGACCAATAGATGTCTTATGCTACATGCACATGACTAACCGGGTAAAGTGGGAAAAAGTATGTTTAATATATATTTACTGAAACATTGGTAGTTAGAGTGCAGTATGTTTTTTTACCTATTGTTAAGACTGAGCTGTTACGGTGAAGAAGTAATCTATACCTCTCTACTTGAAATGCAATTTGTACTTCAATTTATGTGCTATTTAAACTCTTCCCTGGCGTTAGTAGTTAAGTATTGTAGGTTTTCTCGATCATTACAATTTTAAAGGAGTTAGCTGCCAATTATAGAAGAAATTTTAAAATATTTGAACTGCATGCATTTATAAGCCAACAGCCATATCCTCTTTAATATATATTACTTAGAAAAAAAATTCATTTGCATAGAGGTACAGACCTCTGTCGCAATAATATGTCCTCTACCATGTACAATGCCGCAGCATTATGATAAAAATGGTATCCAAGTATCTAACATACCACAAATGCATATGCATATTGCAAACTATTATCTTAGAAATATTTTAGATGAAAATGAGTGGGAAAATCATTTAGCTTAGAAATATAAATGGACTCAGATAAATTATCAGTAAGCATCGATCCCTTCTTTTCGTTTTGAGGTACCATCTAATCTGCTCCATTACAGAACACATCTAAGAACCAACATCAACAATGGCACCACATAAAATGTTAGATGGCGAACAATGGATTATTGACTGAAAACAATGTTTTAAAATTTAAAAGAGCGCAAAAGAGTACCTAACCAAACTACACCACCAGAAGCACCTGCACCGATAGTAAAACCTCTAATAGCATCAGCCTTGCATGACATGAGCACATTCGCTTCTTCACTTGTTAACTTCACCACCCAACAATGTCAAATAAAAAAATATAATGGAAAAAGGACACAAAGAATATTCAAATTTAACATTCGTATCGTATTCTATTTCCAAATTTCAAATTTTGAAATAACTTATCTATTCAAAAGTATGTAAAAGGCAAAATCTCAATACAGTTTCTGTCTTAAAAAATTGTTAACATTTTGTGGGAAAATTAAATCACAATTTAAATTCTAACATTAGAAAATGGCCAAAAACAAGGTAAATAAGTGGACAACAATTTGTGAGATTAAAATATAAACACAACTATAACAAGAACCACAAATTACCCAAGTGCTAAAATTACTTGAATCCTCCAAAAATTTGTTAAAGAAATCATTTTTATGTCTAAAGAAAAAGTTCCCAATACAACTAAATCATCATTTAATCTTTACAGACAATAAGCTAGATCATTTAGAGTAATTAAGTGTATATAGATAAATAGATACATAATTGATAAGTAAATGTACCTTCTTGGAACGAAGAACTTGTTCAAGTTCAAATAAAACTTCTCCCATTTTCAGTTTAACTGCTCAAATTCCCCAACTTTTTAAGCTTCAACTTTATAGTGATTAGTTGAATTCGGGTTTGGACCCGATAACTACATGCCCGACCCGGACTAATTGTATATCGGATTAATAACGAAAGGGCTCGGTGCTCCCGACGGGCACAAAACCCGATTAAATTGACTCAAATTGATCTTTATTTTGACCGATTAAATTAAAAATAAAATACCCGATATTAAGTTGAGTTAAAAAGAGTTTAACCCGAATTAATTGGATTGTGTATGAGTTCAAAATTATTATAATCAACTCAACCCAACCCGATATGTATATATTATATGGTACTCCCTTACTCCCACCCAATTGTTAATGTTTCGGAGAGAAGGTCCGGCACGCATTTTAAAGTGCATATAAAGTATAGTTCCATAACTTATTTTTAAAAAAAAAATTAAAAATTTTATTCAGAAAAAAAATTAAAAATAAGTCATGGAACTATACTTTATATGCACCTTAAAATGCGTGCTGGACCTTCTCTGGAGATAGTACATAATATATAATTACATCCAATATTTTATAATTTCATGATAATTTATATATTAGATATTAATATAATAGTACTTATATATTTAAAATTTTAAATATTAATTAAATTAGTTATAAATTTTAATATTTATGAACATATTTCGTTAATGTTATTTTAATTTTGTTGTCATTTATTTTGAGATAGTAAATTTTATTATCGCAATTTATGTTAAGATACTTGAAAATATAAAATTTTAATATTAGTTATAAATTGATCAAACCGAACCAACCCGACCCAAAATAGATTTAAATTGAGTAGGGTTGGGTTGTATAATATTTTTTAACATAACGGGTTGAAAATTTTCAAACTGAACTAATTGGGTTGAGTAAGAAAAATGACTTTAACCCGGCCAACCCAATCCATGAACACTCCTACCGACGGGTCAGGAATGAAGATATTATACCAGGTTAAGATAAAATATAATAATAATAAAAGTGTATTTATGTGAAAGTATAGAAATGTAATTATTTATTTATATTATAAAGTCCGTTACGTTTTTACGTGTTCAATTATCAAGTTACCCTTTCATATTTGTCGTATTTACTATTTACATTCAAATTTCATTTGATTTTGTTGACTTTTATTACTTCTTCCGTCTTTATTCAGATATCCGCTTTATTTTTTGTGCACATAAATTGACTGATCTTTGACTATAATTTAATAATAATATATAACTAAAAAAATTAAAATTTTATATTATTAAAAAGTATATATAATCTACTTTAAAATATATATTCTAGTTTTCTAAAATGATAAACGAATAATTTTTAAGTTTCGGGCGAAAATTAGTCAATTTAACTGCAAAAAAGTCAAAATAGACATATAACTAGGGATGGAGGAGTATGGTTTAATTAAAGTCACAAATTTTTTTCAGTTATTTCAGAGTTGTGTCTTTTTAAAAAAAACTATTAAATTCAATTCATATATTCAAATTTAATTTTTTTTAGTCATCAATTAACTCTTTCTCACTTTTTTTTATATTCTCCTTTTTTATATCCCCATATTTTATATATATCTTCCTATTTTATATGTATGATAATGAATTCAACTTTTTATCTTAATTTTATTTATTTTTATTTGTACCGATTTGTATTTGTATGCTCTAATTTTTGAGTTATTATAATTGGATATGATTTGAAATAACATTTTTATATTCTTCATTTGTCAGTTGTGTATTTATAACTCCATTATCTTCTTATGAAATAAGGTAAAAAATCTATCTCTCTTTATATATAATTTATCGTACATCATATGTTTGAGTAAAGTTCTACAAGAATTACAAATTTGTTAAACTCTTATGACTAAATTAATATATTTATATGATGAAGTTTGTTTATATATATTTCAATTGTTGTTGTTCATTTGAGTATAACTTAGGATTTCAACGTTTTTCGTTTTGATTAACTCATACTCAAAATTACAATTTATTCACTAGACCACAAGAATTGCTTGAAAAATTAGGTTAGTAGCATTTTCAAAATCATATCATTTGTGTACTTTTCTTCTATTTTAATTTATTTTACCAAGTGTTTAATTTTATATATTCTTAGCAATCTTAGTGTTTGAGTTGTATTTTTTGTTTGTATAAATGTATGCTATTATGTAACAATTATGTGACTTTTTATGTTAACAATAATTTATATAATTTTGATTATGTTAAGTATAGTATGATGAAATTGTTTATTCTTCTTTTATACATTAATCTTTTTTTATTTATTCATATACATGATGAGGTATGACTAATTAATCTAAGGTTACAGGATTTTAAATCTGTTGCAAATTATCCATGTTGTTCAAAACATGTTCAAAACTAATTTTATGCGCTGATAAAATTATTGATGCTAAAATGATTGAAAAGACTATCTCCACCTTTCACTCCAATACTATGATCCTTTCACTTTAATACTATGATCTCGCACAATAGTATAGAGAACACAATTTTCAGAAGTATAGCAAGTTTGTAGCTATCCTTTTTGTGATCGAAAATAACAATGAGTTCTTGCTAAAATATTATATTATTGGAATTATGGAACTAAAGAATAGTCTTTACTCTTTAGATCGAAGAATAAAGTATTGTTTCTAATATTTTAGATAAAAAAAACTAATTCAATGATCAAAGTTTCACTGTGTTGTATTGGTTAATATAATAATTAAATAAAGATCAATATTATTACATGATCATCGTCTCAACCGACTTTTCATTTGTTTTCCGGCAACACCACCTTAATGTCTAACGAGTAACAACACTTATATTTTCCACCGATGTTTCTGGCAGACAAATTGCTCCATGTTCCGCTTTTATATATGAACTAGGTCTTACACTCGTGCAAGGCACGGACAATCTCTAAAATTTGAATTTTATTTTATATTCTTTTTTCTTAGAATAATTTTTTATTTTATATTCTATTTGAGTGTATTGGGTTATTAATGTATTTTTTTTATAAATATAATGAGGTATAGTGTGATGATTTAAAATATATATTCAGTAGTTATGTTAATTTTTAAAGAATATGTGATATAAAAAATTCCATAAAATTTATCACTAATGAGTTATATAATTTTATTAATTATATACTTTGAAATATATAATATTGATATGATTTGTGATTTTTGTTTATGTGCTTGATCACATATCTTATGATTTTAAGATATATATTAGTTATATATTTTACAATTTTATTATTTTTTGGATATATATTAATTATATGTTTTGTGATGTGGATGATATTAATGTTTAAAAAGATACAACAATAACATCGCACCGAAATTAAGGGATATAATAGTAATTATACTTAATAAAATGTTTCCACAAAACTTGATATTGAGCAGAAGAATGAACCATGAATCGGATAACAAAACTTGAAACTTGTGGTAATCTAGCATACACATTTTAATCAATTACCTTGAAAATAAGTTACAAGTTTATGCATGATATGAACTTTCTTCTTCTATCAAAATATAATCATATACTTGGAATGTGTCCTACAAAGTAGACCATACTACGTATATCAGTGTGACAGGTTATTACAGTATAGAATAGTCGTACCATAAGTATCACTAATGCCTGGTAAAATACAGGTATAAAACACCTTGAGCAATTCTAATATGCTGTCTTGTACTTTCTCTCCACTTTTACAACATAACCAACTTTATACGCCAAAACTTTCATCAGTGTCATATAGGAATCAAATAGACACTGCAGCAATTTCCATCACCTAGCAAATCAAATCTAAAATGCATCCAGCACAAAATTTGGGTACCCTTATTGCTGAATCTTGAGGACTGGGAAAGCAATAACATCACGAATACTAGCAGAATCCGTGAGAAGCATTACTAGCCTGTCAATTCCAAGTCCCTGTATATGAAAGCTTGGTTAGATATGCTTCTTCCATAAAAAGCCATGTAGAGGGGCATGTGGGTGTGTATTTGAATTTGTGTAATTGATGGAACTCCGTAAGAAACTATTTAATGTATGTACCATTCCTGAAGCGGGAGGCATTCCATACTCGAGGGCTGTAAGAAAGTCATCATCCAGAGTCACATCATAGGAATCATCATCATCATCATCACTTTTTTTCGCTTCTGCAGAGGACACTTCTGAAACGGTAGCAGCTGCTGCCCTCTTTTCATTGTGCTGCCTCACCTGCTCTTCCAAGCGTCCTCTCTGCAGCAAGGTTGCAGAGATCTTATATAAAATATATTTGTGTGTGTGCAGCACACAATACCAGAAGAGCATATCTATATTATGTAGACATAAACTAAACCAGTACGAGAAATATAAAACAATGATAGTACACATGCTATATTAATATACACTTTGGGAAGGCCTCACTCCTTGCTTGAGAAACGAAGGATTATTCAAGTGGGAATAGCTAAAAATGGGAACAGAAGATATATGAATGGAAGGTTTGGGAAGTACTAGTACCAGGATTCACCACACAAATTCGTAATAATTAGAAACATAAAAAACAGGTGACAAAAGTGAACTCACAATTCTATTATACAAAACAAAGATGATAAATTATCAGTGGTAAATTCTACTTGTGTCCACTTCACAATTCTTAGTTAGAAGTTAGAACCAAAACAAGGTCCACAAGAAAAGTGTAATATCTTCTGATATGCTCACTCTTACAGGGACAATAGAGAAGGTAATCTACGGCTAAATAGATTTTAGAAATTTGAACCGGAAGGATAAAAGGATTACTGGACGACAAAAGAAACCAAACAAAGAAGATATATGCAATCACTAATCAGTAATAATAGCAAGCGTGACTCGCAAATATTTTTATAATTTTGAACATTGTCAAGAGCATGGTGTGTACACTTCCTTAGCTAAAAAGGATGAAACAAAGTGACCCTGGCAACAAGAAAGTCAAAAAAGAGGATACTTGAACACATTTCGAACTGCTCACATATATAGCATTACTATTTCTAAAAAGGCACACACTATAATGAAACTACAATATTTAAGTTATCTTTTTATTGTTCTTCATTGAACATAAACCTTATACATTTGAAACTTTACATGTGATAGAAATATGTTTATTGTACAACCACTGCTGCATAACATTGTTTTAATGCTGCACTAAAATCTTCTATCTGATTTCCTAAAATTCTTGAAAGTAATAACATTCTGGTTTTAAAACTCTATATTATGCTAAAGCGGTGCAAAGTGCACAGCTCTACAAAAGCAAAACAGACAACACACTCAAGCAACAGAAAGATCAAAGTTTAAGCAGATAGGGCTGTAATCGAGTCAAGATGATTGAAGCTAATAAATTTTAATTCGTTGAGAATTAGTCAAATTCGAGCTTGCTTCAAGCTCAAATAATTCTTATCTGTTTCGCAAGCAGCTCACGAGCACTTGTCAAGCTTGCTCGCAAATACAGCTCGCCAAGCAGCTTGTAACCTGTTCAAGAATATTATACCCGGGCATATTTGCAATCTTGTTCATGAGTATAATATATTAATATAATATAATATATACTATATTTTTATATATAACAGAGTATTATGGTGTGTGCGTCTGTTGGTACATTTATATTATATTGTATGGTATTTTATAGTAGGCACCATATAGGTAGTATTACATATATGAGAAAAACGTATATCAAATTTATCATATATATAAGTCTTAAGTTTACATCAGGTTGAAAAACATCCTGACATATGTTTTATATTTGTATACGATAAATTAGCATATCCATAATTCCATATAGCTCAAGGGAACCGCCCATTCCACTTCTTTATCATTCCTGATAACTATCGCAGCACCGCCTCTTACCTCTATCTTTTTATGCTATTATAAATATAATCTCAAATCCACAATCATCGTATATATGGCTAATTGTTGTATATGTATAATCTATACAAAGCATATGGTTTTTTCAACCTATATATATATATATATATATATATATATAGAGAGAGAGAGAGAGAGAGAGAAGTTAGAACAATCAATCTCTCTCTTTCTTTTGTTGTTTTCTTTGCATCTCTCTAAATAAGTCAGTGACTCGGTGAGTGTCTGAGTGAACATGTTTGTGATTAGTAGTTTGTAGTATCTCATAATCAGTAGTGTGCATCTCTCTCCGGACTCCTAATTATACATGTATATGTGTAATTGTGTATGTATGTAGTTCTGTGTTCTTGATTTTCGAGAAAAAAGAAAATGAACCCACATTTTGGGTAATTGATGATTTTATAGGTTAATGGGTGAGTTGATAAATCTGATAAAGAGAGAAGTGAAGGGGTTAATCTGAAATTCATGTTCTACTTTGATATACTCCCTACATCCCTTTCATTTTGAACACATTTCTTATTTTGGTTGTCCCAAAATGTTTGGCCACATTCATGAATTAAGGTAAATTAATTTTTAAATATAGAAAAGTTTTGTGAATATAGTATTAATTGACTGTAAATCTGGAAAATAAGATTTATTATCAGTCATAATTTATGTGATTACCAAAAACATTTTTTTTTGTCCATGGACAAAATAGGCGGGATAGAGGGAGCTCATTTTTCCCTTATAGTAATATATAATAGTATATATTATACAGTTGTTGAAAACCTATATAACACTAACTACTGAGTAACCAATAAAATAAGTCATATATTTATGTATATCTAGCTACAGTTAATTATTAATAATCGAGCCTGATCATGAACATTATTACATTATAATCAAGCTTGTTCGTAAGGCTGTTCATGAACATCCTGACCCAGTTTGCTCACGAGCTTTCTAGTCAAAATCTGACGATATCAAGCTCGGCTCAGTTATAGATTAAGCCACAAAATCGACTATAAAGCCCTATTTGCATAAAGAGCTTCAAGAGTGATTCAGTAGTAACATCTGTAGTGGGTTAAACAACTATAGAACATTTCAACCTAACACCTAACTAGAACCTTAATCTCTTGAAGTGATAAACTCCTCTGCTGTTTCTCTAATAGATGGGCAAGACCATGCGAAGAGTAAAACAAGGTTAATCATTTACCTGATCTAACGGATCAGTCAATTCAGAAAAAGCATTTCCCAACTCACGACCACAAATGAATAGTTCAAATCTCTCTGTCAAGCCTGCATGCCTATATTAAATTTAGCTGTAATCAGATTCTTCGGGATATTTCAGGCAATTAGTAGGTATAACGCATTGAACATCACATAATCAATGTTTGTATACGTTCAACAAGTTTAATAAAGGGAAATGCATTTCAATACAATATCAGAAAGACAAAAAAGATGGTTCTAAAAGGAACATCAGTATATAGTAAGCAAAAACACGGGGGACATCAATATATGACTTATAGGCTATAGCTAGCCACTTTAAAAATAGACAAGGGAATGTACTTCATGCAGAAAAGATTGCAGTTTTAGGGTAATGTTGATGCTGGAGTATGCTTGTTCAAAGGAAAGGACATTAATTATATACAAGAGAAGTCCCCTAAAAGAGAAGCCTAAACCTCATTCCATATTACAATGATTTCCATAGCAAAATACAAAATGCTTATCCATTACAAAAACTTCTGAAAATGCATGACATGTATTGTTTCTTTCCTTTCTACTGATTCTAAATAAGAGCTATTAGTTTCTAAATGCAGCTTGTTGCAAAAAAAATTATTTGCATGCTTAATCTTCACCACACTAGAAAGGAGAACTGTACATATGTTATTTCTTTCTTCTCAGCTTAAACATAAAAAAGAAACTACCCGAGAGATAATTCAGAGTCCTAAAAGTTTACCAAAATTGTCAAGCCCTGTTCTGTCTACAGTAACAAGTCTAGCAGAAGGTTAAGAAGGAAAATTTAACGAAGGTATTGAGGTTAAACATATTCAGTAATTAGCAGCAAAACATGTATCTTTCAAGAAGGAAATTTAACGAAGGCATTCCAGCAGCAAAACATGTTCCTGAACAAGCTCCACTACCTTCTGTGTGGCTTAGCTAGAGGTGATATTTCAATAGGGTAGTCCAAAACAAATGTTGGCTGTATAAGTTTTGGTTCTACCACCATCTCAAAAACCTGCACATACGAGTGAAGCCTCGATTAAAAATTCTAATGGACAGTTGCTTTTGGGTTCGATTAACAGAGATGCTAAGCAAATAGATCTACTAAAGAAGAAAACAAGCAACAACTATAATTGATAGATGATAGTTTCATACAAATTTCGAGAGGTCGGCTCTCTCCCACAATAAAGAAAAGATAAAGAACAAATGAGTCGATAATTTTCTGCCATTAACAAGTTCCTCATGCTTCCCTTGTATCATTTACTGTGTCCCCACCATAACAGAAAATATCCCTCACCCCTCTTGTAACATTACTTCAATTGTTCAGGGGTGTTTTGACCAATTTATCCTTTTGCTTCCATCGTGAATATGTCATTAATTTCTGTGGCTTGGGACAGTTAACAGTTTATTACAGTGACAACTGACACCTGTGATCCAAAAATAGGATACAACAGCTTTCACATAGGTTTGATAGCAGCTTTATTGATGCAGGACTCTAGATGCTCAAAGAGAGTATTTGTCAACAATACAAAAGGTTTTGGAAGCCCATCTACTAAGTATATTATTTATTATCTTTTAATTTAGGATATTACCTATCAAAAGGAAAGCAGATTACTATATATAAGAATTTATTATGGTAATTCTTTAAAGTTTTTATTGAGAATTATATTTGCCAAGTTACCAATTTTCTTATAACCTCAAGGTTTGCCCAACTTTTTGGGGCAATAATATGCCTTTTGTTTCCATAATAAATCATGAGAATGGGGGTGGCAGGCAATCAAACTTGACCTGTCAACCTAAGTTATGATACCAAGTTAAGTTACCACTTCTCCTAAAACATCAAGGTCAGGAGAACTTAGCAGGATCATATAATATTTTAACAATATTGAATTGTTTGTGAATCTCTTGTGATAATATTCATCCTTAAACCCTAAAATCCCATGTCTTTTCCCATCATTTACTCGGTATAAGATTACGGATACATAAATTCTCTTATGCTTTGTCTGAGGCAAGAATGTAATGGAATTTGAACTTATTTGTGAGTCATTATTCAAAATTTCAGTTCCTTCAACCATTCTGTTCATACATACTTAAACTCTATGTTACTCGGACTCTTCATTTTAACTTCGAGTACCCGTGTCGGACACTCGACACTCGGACATGGACACTCGGACTTGGACACTTATTTTAGGCGAAAAACATGTATATTTTTCAAAATGTTGCCGAGTCCGATACTTGGACACGTATCCATGTTGGACACTTCTAGCCGAGTCCGAGTAACATAGCTTAAACTAAAGTTCAATCCCTCCAATTTAGGAGTCAATCTTAATTTCCACCTACTCGTATCCTTCACAAAAATTATCATGGAAATTTAACACTGTATAATTTTCTTCACCGTCACTATTTCATCGTTCTCTTTCACCTTCAATTTTTGTACACAATTTTTTTTCCCAAATCCTAACTTATCCCAACCTATCACCCCGACGAAGCGTTAAAATTTGTGCAAAAAAGTGCAGGCTGGCTAACCTCATTCAGCACATGACCAATAGATTGACATGCCCGAATTGAGTTTGCTACTTGAATATTAGAACCCATGTTAAGTGAACTAAGTGTAACATCTTTCGCTTTCTTAAGATCACTACCAAACTCGGTGAAATCAATTCCAGTAGCTTCTTTCACGAGATTATGCATAGTTTCTCTTCTCCAGGGTCTTTCGAGGCATATTTCTACACCCTGCATGTAAAACAAAGTAATTCAGAAAACTGATCCTAATATATTTATATTAAAAGGTAATAAATATTACGTAAGCGCATGCTAGAACGACTTCTAACTATAGGTTAAACCCCAATATTAATTTGCAACAAGGGATGAAACGGAGTAGGAAAATGATTCCAAAAGCTAACAATTTAGAAATTCTAAAGCGGTTTTAGTAAGATAATTTTAACATATTAAAATGTTTTACTTTAATTAAACCTAATAATGTTTGTTGGAAACCTTTTAACTAACCTAGAAACTACTAGATCCAATAGGTTGGTCTAAGATTCATATGATTTGAACTCGTAATATGAGTTGGACCATATGTTTAAACAAGGAACAGAGCAAAGGGTGGTGTGCGGTGATGACCGCCACCTCAAAGCCCATAACATTCATAAAATTTGTAAGTAAAATATTTGTTTTTTTAATGTTGTACTTTAACAATATAATTTAGAAATATTAAATACCACCCCCCAAAAAGTATAAGTATATATATCTATATATATATATATATATATATAAATACCATTTATAATTTTTTTGTTAACATCGATAGTTTTCCAATGAAACTATAAATTTATATATAGAAAATGACTCATTTTTTAATTCAAAATGGATGCAAGCCATATCTTGACATGCCTAACCTCAATGTAGGTAAATAATGATGCAATAAACACTATTAAATTATATGCAGTAAAACTATCAAAAAATTCAACGTGAGTAGTCTCAACAATTTAAGCCCTAAACGAACACCTAGCTGACTGCTAATTACTCGATTTCCACCTACTACAGAAGACAAATAAATTAACCCTGTCCTACCTGATAGTCAATAATAAGCTTTCCCTGAACTGCTACAGCACATCGAGTAACAATTTCTTCAGCCATGTTCATCATGCTTTCATAATCTGAGTATGCTTCATACATCTGTAAAGAAGCTAATACTAGAAGTGAGGAGTGGTACTATCGTGGGAAATGAAAATTGTAAATACTGCTAGTGCAAAAGCATGAACAAGAAATCAGTATTATATAAATATTACACTTCAGACCGAGGCACATTACCTCTATTGTAGTGAATTCAGGATTATGCCGAGTAGAAATGCCTTCATTTCTGAAAATTCGGCCTATCTCGTATACTTTTTCGAACCCCCCAACCTGTTGAGTGTGGATAGAAATTTCTTATAATATACAAAAAAGAAGCTGATGACATTCAGGACACAGAATAACCTAAAAGGCTAATAGATATCCTTCCAGATTTTGGAGAATAGATACTAACACATATTATATAGTATATAACTGCAATATCTACTACCAGACATAATCTATAAAGTTGCATCAGTTTTGTG
The DNA here is from genome assembly GCA_028671895.1 of Oenanthe sinensis. NCBI lineage: Eukaryota > Viridiplantae > Streptophyta > Magnoliopsida > Apiales > Apiaceae > Oenanthe > Oenanthe sinensis. The sequence continues at coordinate 31,057,010 of CM053800.1, forward strand.
AAAAGAAGACCGATATTCATTGTATATTAAGAAGATGCAACAAATATCTTCTTTTTCAAAGAAAACTCAATAATTTCTAAGCTAGTTTCGTTTAAAAAAGGGCTATGATACGCAAACATTTCTATAGAGGGCTTCACACCCATAACCCAAGATGCATTTGAGCAGGCTAAATTCTAAAGACAAGAGTTTACAACTTCTAAATTTGTTGACCTGCTTATGGTTATTTACACAGAGATGTTATCTGATGTGTATGCAATGTGTTCAATGGAGCTCACCAGCATTCTTTTTAAATGGAGCTCTGTTGCAATTCTCAAGTAAAGATCCCTTCCAAGAGAGTTATGGTGTGTGATGAAGGGCCTCGCTTCTGCTCCACCAGCTGCTCCCTGGTAGATCAATAAAATTATAACAAAAGATATATACAACTCCAAAACAGCCATCAAAATATCAGATGATTAAGCAGTGAACTGCACAAAAAGGAAAAAGAGAATGGAAGTAAAAAGACAGTGATATCACACTACACTCAAGGTGATACTTCCGAAAACTAAATAATTCAAAGCCGGATATTATCAAGGGAGGATGAAGAATGATGCATATGACACTATTTTTTAGCTATATTTGTACAGGTATTTGAATTGACAACTTAACCAAGTTTCATGTGAAAACATTCAAGAATAGAAGAATGAAGTCCAAGTATTTCAAGATGTGTAACACTGAGCTTTCAAAAACTAGAGAGAAAACAAGAAGAGTGGGATTGATATTTGTTGGGCCCTACAAGAGATCTGTTTTCCTTTGATTAGGAGAGATATTGCAAAGCATAGTCAAGTAATTTAAAGTACAGAGCACAGTTAAGTAATCCTTACTTTTAGAAATATATTAAAAAAAGTTGTGATCACACTATGGAGGTGTTTGTTTGGACTTATCCACTTATATGAGGAGAAAAGTACTACATATGTACTTGTGATAATAAGCCCAACCAAGCATCTTTCTATATCTACACAAGTTGGGAGATCCTAGATCTTCTGCACAACAATTCAACAATTTTCAGACATTTGACATCTGTGGAATTCTACACAAGCTAGGAGATCCTAAATCTTGCACACAACAGTTCAACAATTTTCAGACATTTTCCTTTTGTGAAACCTAATGTCGATGACTTTATGAAACTTATAACAATTAGATTCTGTTTTGGCTTTGAATCTTCATATTTGGCATATAACTAAAACAAGGGGTAGGATTCTAGATCAATTTTAAAATCTCCCGATAAAACTTCTGTAAACATTTTCAAATGAAACATTGTCAGGAACTACAATAACCTAAGTTGTGTTTTTGTATATTTTTGGTATTTTATGAGTTTATAAGCTGAATTACAGTAATATAAGGATAGAAACAGAGTACTTTTAGCAGAGATTTGGAGTAAGGACAGAGAATTAGAGAGAGATCAGATATAAATGAGAGAGATAGAGACAGAAAAGAGAGATATTTAGCAGAGAGATAGAAGTAGAAACCCTAGAGAGAGAAAGTAACAGAATCAGTTAGAGAGAGAGAGTGGTGGCAAAAGCCATTTTCATATATTCATTGCATAATAATTGAAATGTAACAATACAACTGGTATTTATACTAGTGTGGGAATGTAACTAACTCTGAAAAGTCTAAAGTACCCTTATTGATCCTAATAACCTGCTACTGTATTACTACTATTATGTTGTATTAACACTATTCGTGACAAACATAAGATACTCCAGGGCATTAAACCTCAGATTTCATACAATCTTAACCGACAATACCTTTATTTAAGATATTAAACATATACATTTATATTCATAAAGTGAAAAGAATACAAGGCACAATGCATAAATTCATATTTGAGTTTTAAGGTACAACTTATTCGTACAATTTCATTCACATTTTATAGTGCACAAGAGATAAATTAGCTACGCTAAGCAACCAGCTGGGAAGGGCTTTTTATGGGTTGAACCATACAACTAAGAAGTCTAACCATGTATGCTCCGGTCAGTATAATTTTCAAATCCCTTTGAATATGTTAATTAAAAACTGCACAATTCCCCCCTCAAACCCCAAATTTCAACTGTTTATCTCTTTATGTGCATAGAAGCATGTCATTTTTTTGCCTGAATCAACTAAGGTATTTTAATATAAGAATCCCACAGAGAAGTCGACAATATTGACCAAAGATGATTTTAGAACGAAAAAAAATGTTAGTTTAGTAATCCAGGACAGCTAAAAGAAATGGCAAACCTGTAAAACTGGCGTTTCGACTTCAATGAAGCCTAAAGATTCAACTGTCTTGCGTACTTCTGATACAACCTACTGAATTTGTGCAAAGGTTAGCATACAATTTTAACCAAGTCAAGACTATAACAAGCTTTACATGGACAATAGCAAGAAGACATAACACGAAGTAAGTAAACAAAAAGTCAAAGAATACAACAGCCTCAGAGTGGCAGGTACTATCAGCTCTAAACTAAATTCATAATATTGGAGCACTTGATGACCAATCACTACAGTTTACTTCAGTATATAAAACCAATTAGCTTCTCATTAAGACATGTGACGGTTCTTTGCTTAAATCTCCTTCTTTATTAATTTCAACAACAATTTATTTTGAATCATTCCATATACCCATAGTGAAACCCTTAAAGGCTCCAGAGGTAAACCTAGGGAATTCACACCCAATATAAAACTGCTAAGACAAATCTTCAGATGCAATGTTGCCCATGCATTTCACAAAAATTAGGGTACAAAGATAAGTATAAAACTATTAAAACACGGTGATTTCATTTTTTGTAAATATAGTGGAAAAACAAAAGACATATTAAGGAAGTCACCTTTGCTCTTTTACGGAATATGTCAGCTACCTCAGGATTCGCAATCATATCAACATAGCTAAATGCAGAAAATATATGTTAGAATATATATATATATATATATATATATATATATATATATATATATTTAAGCAAAAAGGCAATTTGAAACACCTATAGAAAATCACAAAGGTAGTCTTGTAAATAATGGAAAGTTTGAAAGTGGCTACTATGTTTTTTTATCTAAGTAACGGGGCTACTATAATAAAGAGCTATAAATAATACTACACTTTCAGAAAAAGTTTAAGTTGGACTATTAATATGCGGCAACAATAGGGTTCCTGCATATGAAAGCAAGGGAAAATAATTGAGACATCTTACTTCTAAATACCATTTGACTTCTAGTATAATAGTCATCTTACAATTAATGGATACACATACTATTTTATTTTGATTACACCTTCAAAAGAAAGTGATCCGGTTATTGCCATTATATCATTAGGACTGGAAGGGGAAGAAGCATGGAATATGGAAGAATGAATGAATATTTTGGGGGTGGTGATGAAAGGAAATATATAAACATGGGAGAGCGAAGAAACACGAACCACGCGGGAGATTAAAAAAGGTCGCTTGGTGAAGGATAAGATATATATTGAAAACAGAGAAGCAATATTAAAAAATTCTTCATTCCCACATCTTATTTTTTTTTAAAAGCTACTCGGACGCAAGTCATATATCCTGACCCTCTCTCTTTATCAATCCAAGTACATTGCGTAAAATGTGTATGACAATCTAGTATATTTTCATGGGAAATTATCAATGGTACTCTTCTGTTTTTGACTTTTCCAAGTGGTGTCATTTCGTGTTTTTGACTTACGAGTGTTACCCTTTAGTATGTGATTGCACTAAATATACCATTCCGTTAATCAAATCGTTAACCCAATGTTAATCTTATCAATTTTTATAAAACAAATCTCAATAGTACCCTTCTCATTCCGGCTTTTTCCAAGTGTCATTTCATGTTTTTAACTTACGAGTGGTACCTTTGATGTTGTAGACTGATTTTTGTTGATTTATACTATTTTTTGTGAATTATTTTGATCATTCTGTTTTTATGTGTATGAGACTAATATAATTGTTGAAAGTTAAGCGATTTTCTATTCTACATATCATTTTTCTTGTATTTTAACATTTGGTTAACGTTTAAATCAACAGAATGACATATTTAGTGAAATCTCATACTTTAAGGGTGCCACTCGTAAATCAAAAACACAAAATGATATTACTTGGAAAAGCCTGAAACAGAAGGGTACCATTGATAATTTCCCTATTTTCATTCAATAGTGCACAAGTATACAAATCCAATTTGAGCTTAATTACTAATCAGGCAAATATTATCTGAACTTAGGTGCGGAAATTTTTGTTCGAACTGGGGCCAGGCCAGCCAGGCTAACACGTGATATAGTAAAGTCACAAGTAAAAAGAGTACTGAGCAGTAGTAATAATCAAATGTGTTGCCAAAAAAAGAATATGATTTTTACATGATTATGATGGATGCATCATATGTGATTGCCTGGTAATATATTATAGTGAAAAACTACAATATTAAACCTAGCAAATCAAAGAGTAAACATCTTTCTCTAACAAACAAAATGTTTGAAAAATTTACCGCTGACGATAGCGTTTATCAACATCTGTTAGACCGTGATATTTGTCCGGCAGTGGAAGCAATGATTTAGTAAGAATAGAAAATGAATTTAAACATACAGAAAGTTCCCCTGCAAGAAAATGAGAGAGCCATGTCAGAATTTCGTATATGCACAAAAAAAAAAAGATATGACAAAAAAAGGTAGAGAAATTAAGAAATAATAATAACAGAAAATATCACAGAAGGGAAGTATGAGTTACTGCTATATGGTAACAAGGACATCCCGGAGAACAGTGATTTAATTTGGATAAATCAGAGACCAAAATAACATCTTTTCCTGCATAATATACTACGCAAGTGCGGAAAACCATCTAGGATAACATGATTAAGAAAATCTACCTTTCTCTGTACGTTTTATGGAGCCACTAGCCCCCAGAATATCACCAATATCGACAAGTGCCTTCAGCTGCTCGAACTGGCTTGCAAGCCTATCCTTCTCACAGTAAAGCTAAAACCAGAACAATGATTTAGAATAAGGACAGGGGTTCTGGAGGAACTCCTTATGCAAATGCACATAGTAACAGAGTCAAAATATAAAAAGGTAAATACATTATGAAAATTGAGTAACGATCATTGTAAATCAAAAGCCATTAAGAACGAAATCCTAATTTTAATACAATTTAGAACCAACTAGATGAGCCTTATAAAGACAACAGTCAGTATCAACAACCTCAACACAGAAAGAAAGATATTTGAACTAGAGTCATCTTATTTAGATTGTTATGCAAATTAGGGTTTATTCAAATTAACAATTTTAAAGGCATCAATCAGTTGACATAGTAACTAAAACCATAAGTTTTATTAAAATTAAACATTTTTTTATTCGAAGAGCAAAAAGTTGTGTGACATATGTCCCATGCCAACATTTCAATCATTTAATAACTCTGACTCGCATTGCAAAGTCTCAGTACAATGGTATAACTGTATAAGTAGAAGATGTGATAAGGTTTTGGTACTAGTATGCTATGTGATTACAAAATAGTGTTTATATCTATCTTTTATTGATAATTAAATAAGTTCTCTAATTATATAATCTTTGTTTTCGAAATGATCATAATTTGTAGATACTTTGGATCATAATTTGTAGATACTTGGAAGCCACAAAACTTCTAGGCTACACCGTTCACACTTAAAGATGTATTTGAATGTTCTATGTCTATAACTAATCTTCATTAAAGAATCAACAAGAGCAATCCTAAACTCTTTTTATGCAAGTACTGGTTTGAAAGCCATCAGTGTCCATTTACCCATAACTTAAAATTAAAAATCCAAACTGCCATTGTGCTCCCGAATTTTAAAATGGAAATAGGAAAATAAAAAGGGAGAAAAGTCGTAGAACAAAAATAGGTATTAAAAATAAAATTAAAAAACTTCGCAAGTCATTCACTTGAATTATCTTATTTCTACGCATTTAATAACAACAATGCCGAAAAACTCCTAGAAAAACAATTATGCCATGATTTATCTAAATATACTTTATTATAATATAAATAAATAAACTTGTGCATCATTCAACCTGAATTGTTCCTGAATCATCACGTAAAGTCAAAAAGGCAAGCTTCCCAAAAGCTCTACGAGCAACAATCCTTCCTGCGATGGAAACAGAATCCTTCTCATCATTGGACTCTTCGCCATTTGCCAGATGTCTGTATAACTCTTGCAACTGATTAGCAGAATGAGTCCTATCCCACTTATAGGCATAGGGCTCAAACCCAGTAGCTCTCAACTCTTCAACCTGTTGATAAACATAACAATAACCAACATTTATCAAAAAACTAGATTATCTCCGGGCTGAAGCTCAGTTATGTGATATTTATTTAATTCAAAAATATTAATATAATATAAAAAAATTGAATTTAGATCAATCAAGATGCTAAAGTTTATCAAAAGAAAATAAAAAATTTAATCGAAAGCAAACAAAAGTGTGCTTTTTTACTGAATATACAAAACAAACGAAAGGTGCATTAGAACACGCATACAATAGTTATCATCCCCATTCATTTAGTAACGGTATTAAATGCAACAAAATCCCTGGCAGTGGAAATTCATATATCTAGTTTTTATTAAAGACGAACATACAAATTGCCAATGCTGCTATTGCATATATAAAAAATAGCAATTTACAACTACAACCAGCAGCTAGAGCGCAGAAACAGGAAATATTACTATCAAAATACGATCATAAACATCCGTCCAATATATCGAATTTGCGCAAGTGCATTGGCCTAAAAACTACTAAATTAGGTATAAAAAAAAGCACAAGTACAATTCGACGTAACTGAATGTGGAAACAAGAATATATCGCCTCATTTCGATAATTGACAGTTCTAAGAAGTAGTAAACTAGGCATTAAATTAATAACCGAAAGGAATCGAAAACATTGAGTTTGAGTAGTACCTTTCGGAGACGGATGGAGCGAACAGCGTCTCTATCGGAAGTGGAAGGAGGTGTTGCGGAGGTGGAGGAGCGGCGGTTCCTGACGGCGGAGGCGACGGTGATACACGGCGGAGGAGATTGAAAGCGAAAGCGAAAGCGCGGCGAGCAGAGAGTTGAAGTGGAGAATTTGAAGATAGATAGAGTGTGGAACACTCTCATCGCCTCCATTTGCCTGCCTTCAATTTAACCAATATCTATATAACCTATACGAAGATAAGAGTTCAACTACTTCAAACTAAGCGGAAAAATGTATTAATTTTTCGATTTATAAACTACTTGTAAATTTACTTATTTTTCGATTTACAAGCTACTTATAAAATTTTTCAAGCATTCCCATTGTTGAAAACTCAAATTTATATTTTTCTAGTTAGAAACAAATAATATAAAAATAATCAAATAAACACCAAATGAAAAATTAATTATTTTTTTAAATATTTTTTATATGATTAGAATTTATTTTCATTTTTATAATAATAATTTAAATTTTATTTTATATTACATGTATATATTTTTATGTAATGTTTCATATATTTTATTTTTAATTTTAGTTTAATAGGATAATGTTTATATGTTTTGTTTAAAGATAAGTTTAATCAAGTGAAAAATATTTTAGTTATAAAATTATTGTTTAAAAAATTTCAATAATAACTATTCGGTCGAAATACCCCAACAACTAAGTATCAAATTTTTAATATTTGACCATTAATAATATAGTATAAATTTTATTTCAGTTACATTATCCCCTATTAGAGATCGTTTGGTATAATATATTCAATTAATTTTCTATAGTAAATAGTATTTCATGTTAATATTAAGTTTTTAGGAAATAGTATAATTATGTTTGTTTAATTTGATGTATTGTGTAATTCTTGGATATTAACTTCCCATATATTGTTTGGTATAATTTTTTATTTTTTATATAATCTTTTGAAAATGTTAATTTTTATTAGATATATAATAATCTGCCTTTTTTAATTTTGTAGGTAAAAGTTTGATACCCATTTTTTTAATGAAAATTAATTTATTAATAAAAAATTATACGATATCTACAAAAATAATCGAATGAAACAAACATTACACAGGAAAAATCATTTTTTTTATAAGCATAATCAATATATTCCGTTGTGAGGTAAATCCCACCCAAAAGCATTACAAAATGCATATACACTGTAAGCAGAACAGTATGAGAATCGTCATCATCATGCAAACTAGACTTAAGCACCAACTCAAAATCACTGCTACCTTTACCACAACTGACAACTAGATAAGGCACTTTATTATACACGCTAGATGCACCATATAAGCCTTCCTCGTAGAGCCTTGTATCACCTCATGCCGCTTCCACATGGATCAAGTCGCCTGCGAAAACATGCTTTGCTCCCGATACACCACCTTGAATAGCCTCCTCCATCGTAATATAAATAATCGTTGATTAATTCATTATATTCAGAGATAATATAATCAAGCAATTTGTTAAAATTGATATATGTACACCCGCTTCACCAGTTTCAGCAAATTTCGTTTAAGCTATTGATCATAAATGTAAACCCATAAAAATTTTAATCGCCGAATCAAAATCTTGAAAATCCTGCAGATCTAACATTCGGACATTAAATCACACCAAAATAAACCGCAAGCTTTCAGAGGGAGAGTATAAACATAATCCAAATAAATTGGGAACATAAATTTTACCCAATGAGGAATATTTTTAGGAGAAAATAAAGCTTAGATCTGAAAATCGAACCCATAAACAAGAGATAACCGGATTTCGGAAGATCTGCTTGAAATGGAGAAAAAAAACCCGGAAACTCAGAGGTTTATGATCTAAGGATTACGCGAAAAAAAGATAAATCAAAATATTAAACAAAAAAATGAAAAGAGACTAAGGGATTGAGACTTTCTACCGGAGAAAATCGATGAAATCCCAACGGCTATGTTGAGAAAAGAAGAAGAAAGAGGCAGCGGCTTTGAGAGAGGGGGTTGGGGTAGTTTGATACCCATTTGATACTCATGCAAGACAGGGGCAAGTTTTAAAATATAGTAAATTTATGATTTTAACTTGGGGTAATGGCAAAAAATACCATTTTTTTAAAAAAGTTAATGAGACTACCATTTTTGAAAATTTTGGCCAAAAATATTAGTGGAATACGCATTTGTCATCTAATACGCATTTGATAAATGAGTATCAATTTAAAAAAAAAAACTTTTTTTAAGTGGCACGCATGTTAAGAATGCTAATAACCCCTTTTCAAAAGTGATACACATTTCCACGTATTTCCAACATGCGTATCACCCATGAAATATATATATATTTTTTGAAAATTCATTTTATATTTTAAAAAACATATAAAAAAATAAATTTGAAATACCCAAATCAAAATTGGGTAAAGGCCTTTTATACATAAATTTACAAAAATTAAATACCAAAATGCGCAAAGGCAGAAATTAAATACCAAAATGTCCAGAGGCGGAAGGCGTGGCCCTAAGAGTATCTCCAATGTAGGCCCAAGTGCTGCATTGGAGAATGTGCGTAGGATCCTACTTCCATTTCTTGCATTGGAGTAAATAATGGACTTGGTCTGGGCCCCAGTTGGTGGCCAAGCCAACTAGAACAACTTTTCTGATTTATTTTATTTTGTAGCTAAATATAGACTTGTAATGTCATTTCATTGTACAACTGCTGTTCACAAAACGCAACGTATATATTATCTTTCTGAAAATGTAACGTTAATATTAACATTAAATAATTTTAAAAATTATAACGTTCAAAACAATTTCACTATAAATATTTGATTCATCTATCAATTTTTTTCACTTCTTTTTCTTTCAAAAATTGTGTTTATAATTTTTTTCCAAATAAAAAAATGAACCCAAATAATTGTGCTAGAAGGTCATGCACCTGAAGTAAACTACAACATCAACGGTAATGACTATAATATGGGATATTATTTAACAGATGGAATATATCCTAAATGGACAATCTTTGTTAAAACGATTCCCCGTCCCCAAGGTGATAAGAGAAGATTATTCTCAAAATATCAAGAAGGGCAATGAAAAGATGTCGAATGAGCATTTAGTGTGCTATAGTCATGACTTGTAATTGTACGTGGTCCAATACGATTTTAGGACAAAGGAGACCTCGCTAAAATAATGAGAGCATGTATCATATTACATAATATGATTGTCGAGGATGAGAGAGACACGTATGCTACTCCATGCAGTCTGCTATCAACTTACGATGATGCAACAAATGGTTTATCACAGCCAAGCCTAGAGGAAGAACCGTTTGTCCCTTATGAAAGGTATATCCAAAATAATATTTGAATTCGTGACAAACAGAAGTATCGACAACTACAAGCTGATTTGATTGAGCATATCTCACAATTTCATAATAATCGTTAATTTATTTCATATGTAATGTTTTTAATTTTATGTTTTTCATATTCTTGTAATGCGCGCTTTTATTATGTAATTTAATTTAATTGTGACTTTTTATTTATATATTTTTTAAGTAATTATTTATTATTGAATTTATATTATTACTGTATAAAAATATATTATTTAATAATTAATAGGTATAAAAAATTATACATAAAGTAAATAAATGGGACCCATTAAAAAAAGGACTTGGGCTTTGCATTGGAGGAAGTTGGACAATTTTTTTTATAAAATCAACTTTTATTTATGTGGCATATAAATGTGTCCCAAAATAGTTGGACTTGGGCTTTTGCATTTGAGATGCTCTAAATACCCATTGACTATGGATTTGGTTCATGTGTGCAAGTAAACACGTGTTTTCCCAGTTGCACAAATAGAAGGGGGGGGGGAGTTGAATACTTGTGTGTCTTTTCTGTCTGATTTAAAATCAAATTAAAAACAAAACTCAAACACAAAGATATGAATAAGTACTGTTTGTATTATTGATTTGTAAATACAAAACTCTCCTAGGGTGTACACAAACCCTAGCAGCTTCTCTGTGTTTATCACAGCAACTCTCTCTATCTCTATGCTCTCACAAAAATATCACTCAGACAAATTATGCTTCGACTTTCTCACTTTTACAATTAGGTTACATAGTGTTTATATAGAGAGCTGCCTATCAACTAATAACAGAAAGATAAATTACAATAGTAATATAATTCCTAATTATTAGTTAACAGTTTTCTTCTAGAATTCTCTTTCTTTCCCATAGCATATCTGCAATATATTTATCTTGATCTTCGAAGACTTTCCATTCCTGTGATCTTCTTCCAAATTTAACTTTAACTGTATATACTCTGAAACCTTCAAACTCTGATGATCTTCAGACTCTGATCATATGTAGACTCTGATAGATCATAGACTCTGATAGTCTATAGACTCTGATCACCTTCTAGACTCTGATCTTCATGCAGACTCTGGTTTCACTTTCTACAGAAATTCTTCTAAGTACAAGTAACATGAATGTTGACTATCTAGACTCTGATTATACATTTCAGAGACTAGAAAGACTTATTACAAATAAACTAAGCTAGACCCTGTTCTAGCATTTTGTACATCATCAAATGAATATATTCCTAACAACACGCATTCTCAGACCGCGTAGGTTGTGTTTATTATTTTTTTAATGTCAAATGCACAAACACGCATAAGAGACTTGCGCACTTCTGTTAGGAATATATCCATGGGAGAGATTGTTAGGAATATATTTATTTGATGTTGTACAAAATGCTAGAACAAGATTCAGTATAGTTTATCTAGACTGTCAGACAAGTTGCTGTCAGAATAATTGCTATCTGCGTAGTTGTTGTCATGAAAGTTGCTGTCAAAAAAGTTGTTGTCAGACAAGTTATTGTCAGAATAGTTACTGTCAGAATAGTTGTTGTGTGCATAGTTGCTGTCAGAAAAGTTGTTGTCATAGTTTATGAATCAACGTTTCTGATCAGTGTTTATCTTCAGAGTTTAGTGATTAGAGTTTATGATTAGAGTTTAGTGATCAGAGTTTATGAACTATCAGAGTCTACAATTTGTCAGAGTATACAAATTATCATAGTTTAGTCTATCAGAGTTTATAGTCTGGCAGAGTTTGAAGATTTCAGAGTTTATAAAGTTAAAGCTGAATTTGAAAGATGATCACAGAAAAAGGAAGTCTTCGAAGATAAAGCCAAATATATTACAGATATGTTATGAGAAGGAATGAATTACAGAAGGAAACTGTCAGCTAATAATTAGAAATTATATTCCTATTAGAATTTTGATTTTCTGTTATTAGTTGATAGGAAACTCTCTATATAAACACTCTATGTAACCTAATTGTAATAATCGAAGTTAAGAAGTGTGTGAGAGCATAGAGATTGAGAGAGTTGCTGTGAAAATACAGGGAAACTGCTAGGGTTTGTGTACACCTTAGGAGAGTTTGTATTTGATCATCAATAATACAAACCGTATTCATTCATATGTTTGTGTTTAATCTTTGTTCTAAATTCAAGTCTTTAATTCATACTGAGTTAATTTTAATCAGGCAGAAAAAGAACAAAAGTATTCAACCCCCCTTCTACTTGTGCAACTGAGAAAATAATTGGTATCAGAGCCTAACATTTAAAATTAATCAAAAATGTCTAGAAACAAATATGGCAATTCTAAGATTTCTATGCTTAAAAGAAACGAGTACACCCACTGGAAGGTTTAGATGATGCACCATCTAGAAACTACAGACCCTGACTATCTTGACAGGATTCGTGAAGGACCATATGTGCCCTCAAAGATTGTGCCTCAAATCAATGAAGAAATTAAATAACTGAAGAACGCTTCATTGAGAAACCAAAGGTTGAATGGATAAAAGAGGACAAGGAAAATGCCCTTAAGGAGGCAAAAGTCAAAAACATTCTCTTTAATAGTTTGGACTCTATTCTTACAAACTGTGTTATATCATGTACAACTGCCAAGGAGATGTGGACAAAACTTGAAGTGCATTGTCAAGGGACTAAAGATGTCAAGAAGAATGCTAGGTCTCTGCTAATTCATGAGTATGAGTATTTTGAAGCAAAATCTGGAGAATCTATTACTAAGATGTATGATAGGTTCACAAAACTCCTGAATGAGATGACTATGCTTGGTAAGGTTTATGACTCTGAAGATACAAACACCAAGTTTCTGAGAGCACTTCCTGAAGAGTGGGACAACAAAACTACAGCCATAAGAGAAGCTAGAGATTTGGATGAAATAACTCTAGAAGAATTATATGGCAGACTCATGACATATGATTTAGAGATGCAACAGAGGAAGAATAAGAAATCTATGAAGACAAAATTTGTGGCACTCTTAATGGAGTCTGAGAAAGAACAACAGGAACAACCCACAGAAGCTAGAATCAAGGATTCAAGAAAGAAGGGTAAGGCTGTTGTGGAGTCAGAGTCTACTGACACAGACTCTGATTCTGATGAAAAGATTTATATTAGTCAAGTTTCTGAGAGTAGTTCCTGAAGAGTGGGACAATAAAACTACAGCCATAAGAGAAGCTAGAGATTTGGATGAAATAACTCTAGAAGAATTATATGGCAGACTCATGACATATGATTTAGAGATGCAATAGAGGAAGAATAAGAAATCTATGAAGACAAAATCTGTGGCACTCTTAATGAAGTCTGAGAAAGAACAACAGGAACAACCCACAGAAGCTAGAATCAAGGATTCAAGGAAGAAGGGTAAGGCTGTTGTGGAGTCAGAGTCTACTAACACAGACTCTGATTCTGATGAAAAGATTGATATAAGTCAAATGATGGTCATGTTTGCAAAACATTTCAAGAGAATGAAATTTAACAAAAGAACTGGCAAATTTAGCAAGAGGCCATCATTCAAGAAGGAAGATGAGAAGATTGAGAAGAGCAAGAGCACTATAATCAAACTTGACAAAGCAAAGGTCAAGTGTTACAACTGTGGAATACTGAGTCACTTTTCTAGTGAACACGGAAAGTTAAAAAGTCAAGGAAAAGGGAAAGCACTTCTATCAATAGGAAATGATTGGACAGATTCAAGCCCAAATGATGAAATTGATTATGAAAATCTAGCATTGATGGCATCATCATCAAGAAAATCACAATCTCCCAAAGAACCTTCATCTCCTAAAACTCAGGTATCAATCTTCACTCCTGAATCCTTACTTAATTTAGGCTCTGATGATTTACAAATTGTGCAAAGAGAGATTAATAATATGATGATAACATGTAGGTCTCTCACTAATGAAAGTGAAAGGTTAAGAGAAGAAAACTTAACTTTGACAAACAGAAATAATCATCTAGAGTCTGAGTTAAAATCAATGGAACAATACAAAAAAGATTATGAGAAATATAGTCACAACTACACTGAAGTTTTAATAGCCTATGACTATGTTAGGAAAGAACTAGAGGAAAAAAGACTTAAGTTTAAAGTTTGGACAGACTCTGATAGAAAAGTTCAAGAAATTCTCAATAACCAAAATTTGTGTCAAACTGTTGGTCTAGACTATGACGTGAGTCAAGGCAAAAGACCTATTATTGAGAATTATAACAATGAAGAAGCTAGTCAAATTAATAAGACTAAGAACAAAGTACCTTTATCCCTATTAAGTTTGTGACTTCTAAATTAAAGAATGATATACCCAAAGAAACCACAAACTCATCTGTCAATGTTCCTCCTGTTGTTGATAAAAAGACAGATGAACAAGGACCAAATAAGTCTCAGAAAAACATTAACATAGGGTACTTGTCTAAGTCTAAGTTAAAGAAAAGGCTAGAGAACATATTAGAGTCTACCAAAACTAGGAGAAATAGGAATGGTAAGGAAGGCATTAACAAGGCCAATAACTATCAAAAGGATACTAATGCTCCTAGAAAGAAGTGTTACAGATGTGGCAACCACAAATGTTAGGTCCAAAGTGTTGTAGAGGGGGGGGGGGGGGTGAATACAACTATTTAAAAAAAAATGAGAGAATAAACAATATGCAGGTAATAAATGATGACACAGAATTTCAAGAATATATCATTATATTCATTGATGGATTTGCTACAACATTCATAAAAGCATCATGATCAGTTGAACAATAAATACAGCAATTAAAGCTAGATTCAACTGATCCTCTCTCTCACTTTTTGTTTTACAGTAAATGCTCTCTCTTAAAAATATCGTTGAATATAGAGATGATGAAAGTCTATCTTCTAATAAAAACAAAGTGCTGCTTTTATAATGTCATGTAGTCTTGATCTTGTCCTTTTTGTATACGTGGCCCAATCAGGACTTTGACAACAAAAAGTACTTTCCCAACAACTCTGGATCAACCGTTCACAATAAGCCACTTGTCCCTTGAACATTAAATGTTACATTTCTACCCGCATCTCGATCTTTGCCTGGACCCATCTCGATCTCGATCTGTGAAAATCTCGATCTCGATCTGGGAGAATCTCGATCTCGATCTATGAAGATCTCGATCTTGATCTGGGAGAATCTCGATCTCGATCTGGGAGAATCTCGATCTCGATCTACCGTGGATCGAGATTTGCCTTTGCAATGTTTTACTTCAATTATAAATCTCGACCCGCATCTCGATCTGCTGTGGATCGACATTTGCCTTGGCAAATATGCACACATCCAATGTTGACCTTCTTTAGTGACTAATTGAGGATTAACCTTTATGAGCAAGTTTCCCTAGCTTCTTCAATTTCTTTTCCTCACTCAATTCAAATGAGATCTTCTATTACTGACATGAACTTGCCTCCAATGTCCTGACACTTGATGCAATGGTCTGGTTCATAAGTGACTGGTCTTGTAGGGGTTCTTGCTTCTGAATGTCAGTTCTCATTTGTTGATTAACCTTTGCATTATCCAGATGTTGATATACATTACATGAAATCACTTTGGTCTTCTTGATACTTCTTTGACATTAATTTGATTCTCTATTAGATAAATTAGGGCATGAGCAATACTGAGATTGAACTTCTTCTCACTTATGCATCCTTGATTAACCAAATTAGTTACTTGTAGTTACCAAGTATCATTACCATTTCTTCAGTTGATTGATTCCATGTACTTCTTCAGTTTCTCTTGTTTTGCTGTTGTTTTATCTTTTACTTAGTTGAGTTACATAATAATTAAGTGTTACAAGTTAGTACACCTATGCCTTTCAATCTCCCCCTATTTGATTGTCTAACAATGACAACCAAATTCACAATGAGGATAACTCAACTAAACAGGGACTGAAAAAAAGAAGATAAAATAACATTCATAAAAGATCATGTTAACTTACATAATGCTTGGCTTGATTAATTAACTTCATGTCTATTACTGATACTTCAAGTGCCAAAATTGGACACCTGTTGGCTCGATTAAATGGCTTCATGCTCTTCTAGAGATTTTCTCTAAGTACTTTAAGAGCACGGTCCACTCAATCTTCAATTATCCTTCTGAAGTCCTTTTAGCAGTATTACCACCGCCGAACTTCGCGAAATAATTGACGCCTAATATAAACCAGTTTCAAGACACTTAGCTAACTAACTTCTACCTTACACTACACAAGAAAACAGATAATATATTTTTATAATGCAGGAAAACAAGAAAACAAATTACAACGCAAAGAAACATTACAAGCATGATACATTAAAACTTTTATTTCTTGCACTCCTCTTCCTCACGAGCTTTCTTCTTGGCTGCTTTTTCTTTCTTCATGAACTCAGGGTTGCAGACTTCATCCATTCTTTTCTTGAGAAGATTAAGTCCTTCTGCTTCCACATGATTTCTGATCTTGTAATTTCGAAACAACCTCAACCACCTTTCAACCATGCTGCGAGTGGTAAGCTTCGTGGGAATGTCTTCAAACCCCAGCTTCGTGACTTTGTCAGGGTACCCCTTTTCCCCTTTCTTCCTTATGACCAGCTGCTTAGGGTATCCAATGACAATAGCAGTGGTGCATTGCTGTAGCCTCTGAATATCAAGCTGTTGTCTTCTCTTACAGAAGTTATCAAACGTGACTCTTAGATAATCCTGGTCAAACTCGTCAACATCATCCATCTCATCAATCAATTCCCTTATAATACACAGTGTTTCATGACTGTGTTCTGCAAAGATGTCGTACTTGATTTCAATGATGATTTCCACCTGATGCTTGTCTGTATAGATCAGTAGATCATTCTCATTCTCAGCTTTGCTTTTGACAAACTTGACATTTGCACCAGCCACTGCACCAGCTTCCTCCCTTATTTCCCCTTCTTCTGGAATGTCTATTCTTGGATCTCCGTATCTCTGCACATGTTCCCTTATTGCCTCGTCTTGCTGCTCGAATGCATAGTCTTCAGGTTCCTTCTTAACCACTGGTAGTGTAGCTTCAGGCAACTTGTATCGAGCGTCTTGCCTTCTTATCAGCTTCTCCAAGTCCTTAGCCACCAGCTTCTTTTCCTTTGTTAGAAAACCCTTAGAGAGGACTAGCTTTGCAACTGCCTTCAGCACATTTCCGCTCGGAGTTAGTTTCGAGTCATGCAGATTTACGATCCTCAAGACTTTGTCATGGACATATCTGATCTGGTAGGGATTTAGAATAATGTCAACCCTTCTGTCTTCAGCCATCTTCAACAATTTTTCCTTAAATAGCACTCCAGTCTTGACAGAGGTGTCTACCTTGTGAGCGAATTCTACCAGTTCACTTGCACCCCTTTCTTGGAAGAAAGCTTCATCCACCATACACGGCCCGATTTTTGTTATGGGTGTCCAAGTGATCATCAGATTCCATGCCTTCTCCTTGAATATGACTTGTACGGAGGTGCATCCCTGTCTTATGCAATTTAGATAATTCAGCAGCCCAGGGTTTAGATTTTCTAGCTTATGAAGAAGAAAGCTCAATCTTCCTGAGTCATGAGCATAGGCTCTTGGTCCAGCTAAGGCTTCTCTAGCCTTGTCCCACTCGGGACCTTCCCTCCTTATGTCAGCCTGGACCTTAGGATCTTTGATCTTTTTCATTTCATACTCATGCTGAGTTTTCTGAGCCGCTCTCTTCTCCTTTGCCATTAGTTCTTTTTCAACTATCCCTTGTAGAACTTCTTCATTTACTCTTTCTCTGGCTTCCCTGAAAATCTCTCCTTGCATCTCCGCTTCATCTTCTGGCACATGCTCGTCAGCAACCGAGTGGTCTTCTGCATCACCTGCAACTCATGCGCCGGATCCGCCAGGATTTAGACCTCTTTCTTGTTCCCACTCTTTCGCCCGTTGCTCGAGTCTCGACCTCCTTGCCACTAAGGCTTCTACATCCATCTCATCCTCATCAGAATCTTCAATAAAGTCTCCCATAAATGCATCGACGAGAGGTGTTTCTTTCTCAGCTTCTTCTTCAACTACCATCTTCTGCTTGCCTTTGTCCTTAAGAGCCGGTTGAGTCTCCTCCACCTTTTCACCAGATTTGTTTGAGGACTCGATCACGGGACCCTTACTAGTCAGCTTTTTCAGACCCTGATCCTCCTTCTCCCCCTTAGGTGTGTTATCCTCATCAGGAGCATCATCATCATTATTATCGTCACCACCACCACCAGTTGAAGGACCAGGTCCATCCTTGTTACGTCCAAAGACAGCATCAAGTAGTTCATTCAGTTTCGTCCAAACCTGAGACATGCCATAAGTGACATCATCTACTGACCTCCCAACCTCCACCTGTGCCAATCCAAGATTATTTATCTTGTCAATCATTTGATTTTGGACGGCAATCAGGTTCTCCATGAACTGAGCTCCAACCTCCAACCTTCCAGAGTGAGAAGAGACAGCAGCAGTAACACCAGCAACTCCAGCCTCCAAAGCCTCCACTTTCTTCACTAAATCCTGCAATTTGGGGGACGGTGTTTGGCTTGGGTTAGACTGTTTACTCTCGCCGGGTTCTGTTTCACTCAAGATCCCTAAAAAGAAGGGATCTACTCTCCCTGTCTCTCCCTCGTGTTTAGAGTCTAACAGTACTAGAGCCTCATCCACTAATCGCTGGGGACTAGCGGTGAGTTGGTCGGCGATATCGGTCAGTGAGACTGAGCCTTTAAGCGCTGTGTCTACGATAGGAGATGGCGTTATGACCATGTCATCCCCTTGTTCACTTAGAACCTTTTCTGGTTCGCTGGGCTGTTCTGGAGGCGTAGACCCACCAGTCACCAGATGTCGTTGCTCTGCGAGCAACTTGTTTTCTGATTTAGATGAGGAAGCGTCATCCGTACTGGATTCGACAGACTCTTCCTCATTAAAACTTCCTGAGATACTAGTATCAGAAGTGGTAGTCTCAGTTTGCCATTCCCCTTCCGAGAAATTGCTCAAAGAGCCCTGAGCGGACAACTCAGGGGAGGTAGGGCCAGCTCCTATTGGCTGTTGAGCTGGACCCCCTCCTTGACTCTCACCAACATGCCTAGGCGAGTGCGAATGTGTTGAAATGTTTTGGAGAGGAGAGCCACCAGCGTGAGGTGTGGTGGCTGTGAGAGGTGAACTAGCCTTAACAGTTTGTGCAGTTGCCACTGGGTTTGAATCCACCTTTTGCTTCTTTGGAGGTGGCAGAGCTGCTGAAGTGACTACTCTCTCAACTCCTACACTCCCTCCACTCGAATCACTCGACTCAGATAAGCTTGCCTTCCTTTTATCACCAGTTTTAGGGCTGGCTGAACGTTTATGAAAAGAAGGGCTTGCAGCCTGGGATAGAGCCTAGGGGTTTTCAGGCCCACGGCTGTAGAAAACAGGTTGAATTGATGATTGATCAAGATCAGCAAGAATAGGTACCTGACTCAGAAGATCGTCATCCTTGTCAGCTCCAGCTTCTGCAACATTTGCCTCGGCCATGTCAACATCCATACCTGTTTGTTCCAAATTTCTAGGCACTTGATCTCCACATTCAGCTTCATTACCGCTACTCTCAGCTTCTACTGCAGTAAACTGAGAAGCATGCCTCCTAGCATACTCATCTTGCAGATCCTGGAAGTACGGAGTCAGGCGCAACTCAAAAAGTCTCGACTTTTACTGGGTTTCCATGGTGGAGATACTCTTTAGAGTCATATCAAAACATGCCATCCTTTCAGAGCCTTGAAATACTCTTCTGTGTTCCTCTGAAAGGACGTCATCCAGAATCATCTGAAGAAATCTTGGCATCCAGCATTTGACTGGACCATCTTCCGGATTCCTAGATGCATTCTTTTCCAATGCCCATCTCTCAAGCAACTGAATCAACAGATGTTTGCCCACATTCACTCTCCTGTTGTTTGCCACTCCATATAGTATTACCCGGCAGCTGGTGTTCATTGGCCTGTAGTCTTTGTCCTTTGGGAACATGCAGCGCTGAATGGCCTGAACTACATAATCCCACTCAGCTGGTAGCATACCGGTGTTAACCTTTGTTACCTTGATAGGACCCGTGGGAGGGCGACAACCTATCTCCGTGAATAATTGCAACATATCCTCCATAGTGGGTTCCGGAGCATAATCTTCTGTAGGAAGCCCAAGAATCTCATTGAACTTCTGCAGACTGACTTCATATTTGGCACCACCAATAGTAAAGGATAGGCCTGTTGGATTTACTTTTCCACCCTGAATCTCTAGTGTTGAGTAAGCAGCTTGAAGAGCTTCGACATTCAGGATGGGAGAGGCGGTTAAGGCATGACTTATGATTGATGTGTTGTTGAGGGATTCAATCCAGAACTGATAGTGAATAAATCTACCAGTTGCTCGATCAGCAGAGAGATTAACAAAGTTGGTCTTGGGAATTGTGAAATTTGGGTTTGCCATTTTAAATTTGTGTTTGAGAAAAGAAATGTTCTGAAATGGTTTTGCAATGGAATTTTTAGAGAACAAGTTCTAAATTTAAACAAAATAAAACGTACACGAACCCCACTAATTACCCCACGTAATTAGTGACACAAATTAAAACAAATTAACTTCCCCACTAATGACCACTTAACTCCCCACTAACGATTGACAGTTGAGTTTTCAAAAATTAAAGTGAACAGCCGTTACAAAATAAATTATTTTTCCAGAAAGCCACAAACACGGCGGTGAAGTTGCACTTTAAGGATTAAACAATAGTACTCACAACTATTTAGCTCAAGAACACAATAAGAAAGCACGAAACAAAAACCAAACTCACTCGAATAAAAGGAAAACTAAAGAACTATTTGTAAGATCATTAATAACGTTAAAAACAACGCAAGAAGTTCAACAGTTTTAAACAAAATTTTAGCAGAGTTTCGTTTTAGTTATGGATGCTTTTAAGTAACAGTTAGTGATTTTTGTTTAAGAAAATCACAAGAAAACTTGATGTAATGGCAGGGAAAAGAACTCTGGTAATGTATGTATACACGTGTGTATTTGAAGAGCTTAAGCTTTTGAAAGAGAAAAAGAAAGTTAATGTAAATAATGAACAGCCTTTTTAATGCTATAATATATACTTGCACGCCTAAAAAGAAGTAACTGAAAAGACAAGTCACATCTCGATCCTCATCTAGATGTCGATCTTGATGTCGATCTCGATCCGCATCTCGATCTACATCTCGATGTCGATCTCGATCCGCATCTCGATCTACATCTCGATGTCGATCTCGATGTGGATAGATCGAGATGTACCTTGACAGTTTTAAGCAGTTTTCACAAGTCGTTCTCGATCTCGATCTCGATCCAGAACCAGATCGAGATTTGCCTTAGAAATTTTTTTAATGAAATTATGTGAATTAAACATTTATATGTAAAATTCACAAGATTTCACCACAAATTTTCACACCATTTTAGAAACTTACAATTTTGAAACGACAGGGAATTTAGCAAATAAATCATGCATTACAAAATGAAGTATAGCATTAAATTCTATCACATCATTAGACATTAATCAGTTAGATACACAGATCAGCACAAGATTAATTTCATGAAACTTTCTAACTTCCCTTTATGAGATGTAATACATACATTTATGAAGTTAAGTACACATTATTAATTATGAATATTCATGAATAACAATAATATGTACACAAACTGAATTATAACAGATAGGTAGCAAAACTAACAGGTGTTAAGCATCCCCAATTCACCAACCAATCTAGAAAATGTTGATTCGTCTAGAGTTTAGTGAATATATCTGCTATTTGACGTTCAGTAGACACAAAATGCAACTCTACAGTTCCATTTTCTACATGCCCTCTAATAAAATAATACCTGATGTCAATGTGCTTGGTCCTTGAGTGATCCACAGGATTGTTGGTCATTGCAATAGCACTTGTGTTGTCACACATGATAGGAATCTTAGATACTTCCACACCGTAGTCCTTGAGTTGGTTCTTCATCCACAGTATCTGGGCCACACAGCTTCCAGCAGCAATATATTCTGCTTCAGCTGTCGAGGTAGATACTGTGTGTTGTTTCTTGCTTTGCCAAGACACCAACCTTCTTCCAAGGAACTGACAGCTTCCTGAAGTGCTCTTCCTATCTATTCTACAACCTGCGTAATCTGAATCCGAATAGCCAACAAGATTAAACCCTGTATCTCTTGGATACCAAATCCCAAGATTTGATGTTCCCTTGAGATACTTAAAAATACGCTTTACGGCTATGAGATGTGACTCTCTAGGATCCGCTTGGAACCTTGCACATAGGCACGTAGAGAACATAATATCAGGTCTGCTAGCAGTTAAATACAAAAGTGAGCCGATCATACCTCGATAGCTTGAGATGTCTATAGGTTTACCCGCTTTGTCCTCGTCAAGCTTCGTGGCTGTTGCCATAGGAGTCTTTGCTTGTGATACATCTTGGAGACCATACTTTTTCAATAGATCATGAATGTACTTGGTCTGGCAGATAAATATCCCGTCCTTCTTCTGACTAACTTGAATGCCCAGAAAGAACGTAAGCTCTCCCATCATGCTCATTTCATACCTTGATTGCATTAACTTAGCGAATTTAGCACACAGCTTCTCATTTGCAGACCCAAAGATAATGTCATCCACATATACCTGCACCATTATTAGATCATCTTTGCATTTCTTGTAGAAAAGCGTCTTGTCGATTACTCCTCTGGTGAAACCACTTTCTAGTAAAAAGTCTGACAGAGTTTCATACCACTTTCGCGGAGACTGCTTAAGGCCATATACTGATTTGAAGAGTCGATAAACATAATCACAATATTTGCTGTCGATAAACCCGGGAGGTTGCTCGACATACACCTCTTCATCCAGTTCACCGTTTAAGAATGCACTCTTGACATCCATTTGATAGACTTTAAAACCATGATGTGCTGCGAAAGCCAAGAACATCCTTACTGCTTCTAGCCTTGCTACTGGTGCATAGGTTTCATCATAATCAATTCCTTCTCTTTGAGTATAACCCTTAGCAACCAGGCGAGCTTTATTTCGTGTTACAAGTCCGTCTTCATCCAGCTTGTTTCTGAATACCCATTTTGTCCCAACGACAGATCTATTCTTTGGTCTGGGTACCAGCTTCCACACCTTCTGCCTTTCAAACTGATTGAGTTCCTCTTGCATAGCAATCACCCAATCAGCGTCATCTAGAGCTTCTTCCACCACTTTAGGTTCCATCTGGGAAAGGAACACTGAGTATAGACATTCATTCTCAGTGGCAATTTCAGCTCTAGCTTTTCCTCTAGTAGTCACTCCGGCTTCTGGATCACCAATAATTAGCTCGAACGGATGGTCCTTGTTCCACGTGCGATCCCTAGCAAATGTTCTTGATGATTCAGCTTGATCTTGTAAGTGAAGGTGACTTAGTCTAGAAGTACTTTCACTAGCTTCCCTTGAGCTAGTACTGGCTCCCCCTGAGTGAGCTGCTCCCCTTGAGTGCATACTGACTCCCCCTGAGTTAGTATCAGGTCTGACGGAAGGTGATCCCTCAGCCCTAGTGTTTTGAATTTGCGAAACACTAGACTCTTGATTAATTTCATTATTTATAGTTGGATCACTACCCTGCACTACAGACTCAGAAACTGTATCCACTTCATCAATATCCATATTCTCAAATCTTAGGGAAGTGGGCTCACTATCTTCTTTTTGTATAGAAGGGAGCTTTGAGTCGTCGAATGTGACATTAAGGCTTTCAACCACCTTGCGATCATTAAGCACAAACACCCTGTACGCTGCTACTACTTCAAGAGAATATCCAATGAAAACCCCTTCATCTGCTTTGGCATCAAACTTTCCAAGTTGTGCATTGTCTCTTAATACAAAGCATTTGGCACCAAATACGTGAAAGTACTTGATAGATGGTTTTCGTTTATTCATCATGTAATACGGCGTCTCATTATGGTCCTTTATAATCAGGGTTCTGTTCTGTGTATAACAAGCCGTGCTGACTGCTTCAGCCCAAAAATATAAAGGAAGTTTTGACTCATACAGCATTGTCCTAGCTGCTTCAACCAGTGTCCTGTTCTTCCTTTCTACCACCCCATTTTGCTGTGGTGTTCTCGGTGCTGAATACTGTCGTCTGATCCCTTTAGATATGCAGAAATCCATTAACACTGAGTTCTTGAATTCTGTCCCATTGTCGGATCGGATAGTCTTCACAGTCAGACTTGCTACGTTTTCAATTACCAGTACATGTCTAATGATCTCATGTGGCACTTCATCTTTCGATGTCACAAACTTCACCCATGTGTATTTGGAAAAGTCATCGACAATTACCAGCGCATATCTTTTCCTTGACATTGACATAACATTAACAGGTCCAAACAAATCCATGTGAAGGAGTTGTAGGGGCTCGGTAATGCTATTCACTTGTTTATCCTTATGCGAGGCTCTTTTTGATTTTCCCATCTCACATGCTTCGCAGAGTCCATCTGGGGTGAACTCCATCTGCGGCAGCCCTCTCACCAATTCTCTCCTTACGAGATTATTCATTGCTTTAAAGTTCAGGTGAGATAATCTTTTATGCCATAGCCAACTTTCATTAGCAGAAGCCTTGCTGTAGAAACACGTGACTTCAAACTGATCAGCAGAATTCATGTCAGCTATGAACAAATTTGACTTCCTTACTCCTTTGAGAGCAAGGCTTCCATCCTTTTTGCTTCGAATCGAACAATCATGCTTCCCAAAGTTGACGTCAAAACCCCTGTCGGTGAACTGACTAACGCTGAGAAGATTATGTCGCAATCCTTCCACAAAAGATACGTCCTCAATGATAACATTTCCACAAACGATCTTGCCATATCCCCTGGTGTAACCTTTGCTGTTATCTCCAAAAGTAACCACGGAGCCGGCTCTCAACACCAAATCTGTTAGCAGGGACTTATTGCCGGTCATATGCCTCGATGCTCCACTGTCCAGCACCCATATGACTTTACTCTTTTCCTGTACACTGCCCTGCAAATCCAGAAAGGTTAGGTGTTCTTCGGAACCCAATGATGTTTGGGCCCGGCATCAATAATTTCCTTTTTCTTTTCAGATACAGAAGGCTTTGCCTTGTTGCCATCAGGGGCATTCATCTTGACTTTGTCGTTTCCCTTGTCAACCTTAACTGGTTTGTCAGGTTTGGGAGTAGACTGGTCACTCCTAACTTTAGGAGGACTAGAAGTCTTAGTCTTTGACCCCGCATGCTTTTTCTTACCACTGCTAGATGTATGTTCAACAGATGCACTAGCAGTATTCATTAAATTAAAATAAGCATGCATGATGTTTACAGCACATGGCATACAGTTAGGATTATTGCATTTAGCATGATTTGCATGCATGTTAGGCAAAGCAGTAGTTGCAGGCATGGTATTACAACCAACAGATTTTTCTTCCTCTACATAGAACGGGCAATAGTAAGACAAATGATCAGTTTGATTACAGATATAGCATGCCTTTCTAGCTCGTGTAGATGTAGATACAGATGCAGGTTCAGTTTTAACTGCCTTTACAGGTGCTTTCATTTGGTCTGACCCTGCTACCCATTGTTTATATGACACCGTCTTAGCCTCCTTGGTTCCTACACCTCTCTTAGCATAAGCAATCTTACTCGCTCTTTTAGAAGTTGTAGGTTCTACTACTTTTTCTTCTGAATCTCTTTCAATTTTAATCTCATGTTCAATTTCAGTAGCAACAGGATCTATGGTCCTAGGCTCAAAATGTTTAAAGATAGGTTTTCTAACATCCATTAAAACCTCAGGCACATTTTCTTTGACTAACACTGGCTCTAACAACTCAGCAGCCCTATTTTTCTTTTTCTGTGTGTAGTCAAGTCCTATGTTTACTTTTTCATTTTTACTCTTGCCTGCCAGCTTCATGTACATGTCCCTTTCTACGAAAACTTTATTAGCGGCTTCTTTAAAAGATTGACATGTTATTTTAAGCTCAGCTAATTCATTTTTAAGTTCTTCGTTAAGGTCTTCCCTAATCTTAAGCTTGTGTTCTAAAACGTCTACCTGATTCATTAATTGCCTTTCTTTACTTTCTCCTGATTCTAATTCCTCTACCCTGGCCTCGAGAAGTCTATTCTTAAGGGAGAGTTTAGCATTTTCCTCATTAACAGCAATTAGATTTAGTTGGAGATTGTACATATCTTTAGTCATGGCAGCTAATTCATTTTGGTACTCAGGAATAGACATTTCATTTACGGTTAGAATTGGTACCTCTGATTGTTCTGAAGATTTTGCCATTAAAGCGAAGTTGCATAGCTCCTGATCTTCATCTTCATCAGACTCGTCCCAACCCTTCCCTTCAGTCACAACATACGCCCGGCTTCCCTTCTGTTGCTTGCTAACCAAGGCATCATATTTCTTTTTCAAATCAGCATAGGATTCCTTGGGATGAACGTACTTGGGCTTCTTGCACTCTGTTGCGAAGTGCCCCAATTCATTGCAGTTGTAGCATCTGAACTTGTTCTTGTCTACCAGGTTAGGTCTGTAACTACTACCAGAAGTGCTACCTCGACCACTGTAACTTCCACGACCACTTACACTACTGCCTCGGCTGCCTCTTCGGCTGAAAGAACTACCAAATCGTCCTTTACCACTTCTTTGCTTCCTGAAGCTGATATGAGCAAATTCTCGAGCAATACAAGCATATGACTTGTCTTCTAATTTGTCCAGCTCTTCAAGGGTATAGTATTCATCCACACTTTCTTCGGATGGATCTTCAATGTCTAATACCACCCTTTCAGGATTAGCAGTTTTCAATGAGACAGCTGCAAGTGCCTTTACAGCAGACTCTTCAGCTACAAGTCCAGACTCACTTACCGCTTTGTTTTCTCCACTATTGTAGGATCTTCTTCTGTCATTTTGTTCCTGCTCCAGCTCGTAGGTCTTCAAAACACCATACAGCTTTTCGAGAGAAGTGTTTTTCAAATCTCTTGACTCTCGAATGGCAGTGATCCTGTGTTCCAGATGTTTAGGCAAATTCAAGAGAAACTTGATATTTGAATCTGCTAGTGGATAGACTTTATCTCTTATACTTAGCTCGATAAGCAATTTACTGTAACGTTTGTAAACATCCGCTACGCTTTCTCCTCGTTCGCATCTGAACGATTCATATTCAGATATCAGAATGCGTTTGTGATTATCTCTAACTTCCTCGGTTCCCTCCATCACCACAGCCAGTTTATCCCACATGGCTTTAGCTGTTTTTAATCCCTTTATTTGAACATAGTACTCTGAGTTTAGGGATTCAATTATGACGTTGCGTAACGACGCATCCATACCAACCAATTCTTTATCTGCGTCTGAAAACTCCATTTCCTCTTTAGGAACAGACCGGGATGGTATTAGTATCCCTCCTTCCATTCGCTATGGCTCAATTCTCATGGGTATGTATGGACCGTTTTCCAATATTCTCAAGTATACCTTGTTTATTGATTCAAGGTAAGCTCTCATCCTTCCGGTCCATTCGTCATAATGTTGTGCATCAAACGGAGGTATCTTAAATCTGTGTGCGGCGGCCATTTTAATAAAGTTTAAAATTAAGATAATACACTTTTCAAATTACAATAAATTGTATTTACTTGAAAAATGAATTATCTCACTTTAAATATCCAACACTTCATATTCAACGGATTTTGCACTTAAGATTCAAGCAAGTTAGTTCTAATCACAGGAACAGTAGCAGGGTCCACCACTTTCTCAAGTCCAAACAAAAAGATGTCCACTTCCTAGTTGGCAGAAGTTCGAAAATATCCTTTTTGTTTAGTCAATCTATTGATTCCAGCTTTGACCACAAGAAAATCCACAAAGCTCTAAAGTACACTCTTTTGGAATTTTGTACAAATATTCCTTACTCCATTACTTAGAACTTTTTAGATCTATGACTTTTTCAGGAAGAAACAAATAAACACTTTCGGCACAAACTTCAAGAAAAAATTAGATCTGGGATTTTCAAGAACCAACTCAAACAACACAGTAGGATCTCTGTTAGATGTGTTTAACAGGGGCTCTGATACCAATTGTTAGGTCCAAAGTGTTGTAGAGGGGGGGGGGGGTGAATACAACTATTTAAAAAAAAATGAGAGAATAAACAATATGCAGGTAATAAATGATGACACAGAATTTCAAGAATATATCATTATATTCATTGATGGATTTGCTACAACATTCATAAAAGCATCATGATCAGTTGAACAATAAATACAGCAATTAAAGCTAGATTCAACTGATCCTCTCTCTCACTTTTTGTTTTACAGTAAATGCTCTCTCTTAAAAATATCGTTGAATATAGAGATGATGAAAGTCTATCTTCTAATAAAAACAAAGTGCTGCTTTTATAATGTCATGTAGTCTTGATCTTGTCCTTTTTGTATACGTGGCCCAATCAGGACTTTGACAACAAAAAGTACTTTCCCAACAACTCTGGATCAACCGTTCACAATAAGCCACTTGTCCCTTGAACATTAAATGTTACATTTCTACCCGCATCTCGATCTTTGCCTGGACCCATCTCGATCTCGATCTGTGAAAATCTCGATCTCGATCTGGGAGAATCTCGATCTCGATCTATGAAGATCTCGATCTCGATCTGGGAGAATCTCGATCTCGATCTGGGAGAATCTCGATCTCGATCTACCGTGGATCGAGATTTGCCTTTGCAATGTTTTACTTCAATTATAAATCTCGACCCGCATCTCGATCTGCTGTGGATCGACATTTGCCTTGGCAAATATGCACACATCCAATGTTGACCTTTTTTAGTGACTAATTGAGGATTAACCTTTATGAGCAAGTTTCCCTAGCTTCTTCAATTTCTTTTCCTCACTCAATTCAAATGAGATCTTCTATTACTGACATGAACTTGCCTCCAATGTCCTGACACTTGATGCAATGGTCTGGTTCATAAGTGACTAGTCTTGTAGGGGTTCTTGCTTCTGAATGTCAGTTCTCATTTGTTGATTAACCTTTGCATTATCCAGATGTTGATATACATTACATGAAATCACTTTGGTCTTCTTGATACTTCTTTGACATTAATTTGATTCTCCATTAGATAAGTTAGGGCATGAGCAATACTGAGATTGAACTTCTTCTCACTTATGCATCCTTGATTAACCAAATTAGTTACTTGTAGTTACCAAGTATCATTACCATTTCTTCAGTTGATTGATTCCATGTGCTTCTTCAGTTTCTCTTGTTTTGCTATTGTTTTATCTTTTACTTAGTTGAGTTACATAATAATTAAGTGTTACAAGTTAGTACACCTATGCCTTTCAACAAACATTTAGCTCTAGACTGTAAAACAAATATTAAGAAGAAATCAGAGTCTATACAGACTCTGAAAAGTCACTACATTCCACAAAAGCCTTATTATCACCGTGGTAGCATATTTCATTCGATTTATATGTGTAGAGACTATCATGATCTATATTACAATTTTTATGAGCTAAAATCTTCAATTGATAAAAGTTGGTATGACACTGTCAAGACTTCACCAGAGTCTAAAGCAACAAAGGAGACAGGTAAAATAAAAGTGAAGAATATTAAGCCCGTTTCACCCAAAGTTAGTAGAAAAGGATCCAAAATTGTTTGGGTCCCCAAAACAACTAACTAGTTGCTTTATGTCTGTAGGGAACTAGGGAAAAGAAAGTAACCCTAATCCTGGACAGTGGATGCTCAGGACACATGACTAGAAAGAAATCCCTACTTACAGACTTTGCGGAGATGGTTGGCCCAGAAGTATCCTTTGGAAATGGCAACAAAGGATAAATACTGGGATATGACAAGATTGTACTTGGAAATGTCATCATTGATAAAGTAGCTCTAGCTGATGGCTTGAAACACAACTTAATCAGCACAAGTCAACTTGGAGATAAAGGTTACCATACTTGCTTTGACAACAAGGAGTGTCTTATGACTCACAAAGAAATAGGCATTTTGATTTTCAAAGGGCATATACATGGTAACATATATGAAGCCAACTTGGAGGATTGCATTCACAATGAAGTCACAAGTTTATATAGCAAGGCCTCAACTGAGGAAAGCTGGAAATGGCACAAGAAACTGTCACACATTAACTTTAAAACACTCAACAAGTTGGTGAAATAGAATCTTGTGAGATGACTACCACATGTTGATTTTGTGCAAGATGGATTTTGTGAAGCATGTCAACTTGGAAAGCAAAGGAAAACATCTTTCAAGAGCAA
This sequence comes from Oenanthe sinensis, assembly GCA_028671895.1. Classification (NCBI taxonomy): domain Eukaryota; kingdom Viridiplantae; phylum Streptophyta; class Magnoliopsida; order Apiales; family Apiaceae; genus Oenanthe; species Oenanthe sinensis. The sequence continues at coordinate 31,087,526 of CM053800.1, forward strand.
GACAATAAACACAATTTCTGAACCCTTTTATTTATTACACTTTGATTTATTTGGTCCAGTAAATGTGATGTCAATTAACAAAAAGAAATATGCTCTTGTCATTGTAGATGATTTTACAAGATTTACATGGATTTTCTTTCTACATTCAAAGGATGAAGCTCCACAACACATAATAGACCATATCACTTTTCTGGAAACAAAATCAAAGAAAACAGTTAGAATTCTAAGAAGTGACAATGGTACTGAATTCAAGAATTTAATCATGGAGGAATAATGTGCAATAAAGGGAATTACTCAATAATTTTCTGCACCAAGAACACCCCAACAAAATGGAGTTGTGGAGAGAAAGAATAGAACACTCATAAAAGCTGTCAGAACAATGTTGGCAAAGTCTAAACTACCAGTATATTTTTGGGCTGAGGCAGTAAATACATCATGCTTCACTCAAAATTGTACATTGATTAATATGCATGTAAAGACTCCATATGAGATGGCAAAGAACAAGAAGCCAAGTGTGAAACACTTTCACATATTTGGATGCAAGTGTTTTGTACTAAAAGTACATCCTGAAAATCTAAGCAAATTTGAAGCCAAGGCTGATGAAGCAATTTTTCTTGGATATGCATCAAATACAAAGGAATTCAGGGTGTTTAATCTCAAAACAAATATTGTTATGGAATCTATTCATGTTGCATTTGATGACAAAAAGATTACAGGATTGCAGGATGAATCAGAGTCTATAATACTGGAATTTGAAATTTTAAAAAGTTCTGAGATAATGAAGATGATGAGGATGAAGAGATTCAAATAACTCTTGAAACAACACAGAAACCTGCAAACTCTAAAGAGGAGCCAGAAAATTTAACTCTAAATAATTCAGAGTCTACCCAGACAGAACCAAGCTTTTCAGAGTCTAACTCATCATGGTCTGGAACAGGCAACTCTGAATCTTTCTCAGAGGCAAACAATTCAGGGGGAGCCTCTTCATTTGAATTTTACTCACACACAGGAAATGCCAATGATCTAGAGGGAGCTTCAAGTTCAAGAATCAATTTTCAACCAGCTAGAAAAAGGACAAGGGATCACACACCTGATTTGATAATTGGGGATCCTGATAGTGGTATACAAACTAGAGCAGCCACTCAAAATGAATGTCGTTATAGCTTTTTTCTCTCAAAGAATGAACCCAAGAAAGTTGAGGAAGCTTTGCAAGACCCTGATTGGATTATTGCAATGCAAGAGGAATTGAATGAATTTGAGAGAAATAAAGTGTGGAAACTTGTACTAAGACCTAGAAATAGATCAATTGTTGGTATAAAATGGGTGTTCAGAAACAAACTTGATGAGAATGGAATTATGATTAGAAACAAAGCAAGGCTAGTTACAAAAGGATACTCTCAGAAGGAATGAATTGACTATGATGAAACTTTTGCACTAGTAGCAAGATTGGAAGTAATCAGGATGTTTCTTGCATTTGCAGCTCATTCAAAATTCAAGGTGTATCAAATGGATGTAAAAAGTGCCTTCTTGAATGGGAAATTGGAAGAAGAAGTCTATGTGGAGCAGCCACTAGGATTTGTTGATCCAAAGTTTCCTGATCATGTTTTTAGGTTAGACAAGGCACTGTATGGATTGAAGCAAGCACCAAGAGTATAGTATGAAACTCTATCAAAATTTCTTCTTGAAAATGGATTCATTAGAGGTACCATTGACAAAACTCTTTTTATTAAAAAACACAAATGTGATATTTTGCTTGTCCAAATTTATGTTGATGATATTATCTTTGGTTCTACTAATGAAAAACTCTGTGAAATGTTTAGCAAGTTAATGCAGTCAAATTATGAAATGAGCTTGATGGGAGAATTAAAATTCTTTTTGGGACTTCAAGTCAAATAGAATGATGATGAAATTTTCATCAATCAATCAAAGTATGTAAAAGAACTATTGAAGAAGTTTGATATGCATGACAGTGCAACTGCCAAAACTCCTATGTCAACAGCCACTAAGCTAGATTCTGAATCAAAAGGTAAGAAATTTGATTCCTCCAGGAACAAATTTTATTGGCTGTTATGATGATTATGCCAAAAAAGGGGAGAAGAAAGTTAATTCCTCCAGGAGCAATAAGGATCAAGATTGCAAGGATGCTAAACAGATGGGAGTTAAAAAGAAGAGAGATAGGGATGATAATGAAACTAGTGATAGTTCTCATGGTCCTAGGGGTCCTAGTGGTGTATTACAAAAGAAGTCAGGAGTGGTTGTATTATCAAAATCTCAAACTTTGAGAAGATCAAGTGAGATGTAATTATTTTTCCTTATACACTTTTATATTGTTCTAGATACTGTTCTAGATTAATTATTTCATTCTTTGGTTTTGACATCATCTAATCTTGATTTATGCTTACAATTTATAAAGCATAAATAGGGGGAGATTGTTAGGAATATATTCATGGGAGAGATTGGTAGGAATATATTCATTTGATGATGTACAACACGTTTTTCGCCCCATGCTTTGCACGATTAGTATGTGCCCTGTACCTTATGCCTATGACCAACACTGCCTTATGCGCCTTGTACTTTGCACTACTCCCCATTTCCTGTCGTTGCCTTTGAAAACCCCTCACCAAAATACCTTAGTTCTCCTTGTTGGTTGTACCGATCCCTGGCCCTCGTCATACCGCCCATGATCCAACCCCATGCCATCAAGAACAATTCCACAATCCTGTCACCCATATGGTCCATGGATGACCCATGTAGATGCCCGACGCCTACACCCCCGTTCCTAATTAATGTTTCCCAATGCAAGGCCCTTTTACTGGGCCTGAACTAGACTCCTCTCGAGGTCGATCCCCCTCTTCCTTGGCTAAGCCCTTCCTTGGATTTACCTTACTCATTAATACTTGGAGATACGGCCTATCACCATCCACTTCTTGGCCTACCGTTCTTGCACACGCCTTGTCCTTGTTCACCACCTGCATTGCATTAACCAAGCGTAAGGGAGAAAATCTTGCGACTCCCTCCTTTGGACCTTCATTCACCACAATTGCATTCACCTTTTCCTTGTCTTTTTTATTCAGACATTCCATCTTGAAGTGTGACCCTCCATAGATAAAATAACCATTTGCATCTTTTGGCTTCTCACTCTTCTCAAATTTCCCTTGAGTTCCTTCAGCTTTTTCCCTATTCCTCCTTTTCTCGTTCCGGAGAATCTTCTTCTGTCTAAGACCTTCGTCCTCAAATGAAGAACTATCAACCTGGTAGTCACCCAAGCTATCAGCTGCCGTAATTCCTATTGTCAAATCTTTAACATCCCTCATGCGAAGCTCTGCTTGTGCATCTGCCTTCAGTCCCGAGACAAAGTTAAATAACTTGTCTGCCTCAGCCATTTATTTTAAAGAATAAATTTATTTAAATTAAAATTTATAAAGTAAACTTATTTAAATTAAGTTTATAAAAGAAACTTTTTCAAGTTTAAATAATAAACTCATTTAAATTAAATTCACAAAATAAATTTATTTTAAATAACATTTATAAAATAAATTTATCTAAATTTAAATTTATAAACTAAATTTATTTAACAAGGCCTCTAGACATTCAGAGTTCAAAACAGCTTCGGTACCCTGAGCTTCACTGGACTGCGGATCATGATTTGTATATGAATCAGCTTACTCTGATACCAATTGTTGGGTCCCGGAAGTATCGTAGAAGGGGGGTTGAATGCGATACTGACAACAATTTAAAATTCTTCTCAGAATTTGCGGAATTAAATTATTGCTTTAGCTGAGGGTTCGGGTCTTTGTAGAGTTTGGGAGGCTGACTTACTAGCTTTCTATTTTCACGATAAAACATTTAAGATATAGAAATTAGCAAGTAAGTAAACAAGATTCAAGTTAAATATGTATATTAAACTTGAAAGGGTGTTACAATATCCGGTAGAATAAACTTTAATTCCTAGAACAAATTTAACATGAACTGTTCTACTTTAGGAATTAAAATCAAACCAGCACAGAAAGTCTGTGAATATTACAATGCAGACAAATTCTGAATTTGAACTGATTTTTTCTACTACGAAAAATGAAGCCCCCGGCCTCATATTTATAGAGGAGGAAAGCCAGCATGACTCTTCCAATATGACTCTTTTTTCATCAAATTAAGCCTTGTATGACTCTTCAGAAAGCTGGGCATGACTTATTTCTGTTGGTATGACTCTTCAAAATTCGGTATGACTTATCTTAAAGTCATATTCGATTTTTCTTTTAATTAAATAAATCAGTATGACTTATTTAATAAAGAAAACAATTCGGTATGACTTGTCATATAATAAATCAAAGCTCGGTATGACTCATTTAGAATCCGGTATGACTCATCAGAAATTCGGTATGACTTATTTTGATCGACCTCGGTATGACTTAATTTAATTAAATAAATCGGTATGACTTATTTTAATTAAATTAAATCAGCTCGGTATGACTTTCCAGAATCAATTCTCTCGGTATGACTCTTTAATTCATTTCTCGGTATGACACTTCAACACCTGCCTTTTTCATTTCTTTCCACTTTGAATGGACACTTGGCAAGCCTTGATTGGTCACTTTAAAAACCTCCTGCCAATTTCAATTTGCAAAAGCAAAGGGCTTATTTTGTCTTATTATAGACAGGCTCCGTAGAAATGCTTTTCGACCCGCACAGCTTATTATCTTTGATTAATAAATAATAAATTTAATTCATAAATTATAAAAATAAATATCTAATATTATTTAGATATTTATAAATATAATTTATTAAATAAATAAAATATTTATTAATTAAATAAATCCTTACGCTCTAAGCTGCGGTCTTTTGAACGTCTGGAACCGAACTCCTTTTGACTTGGGAATGATAAATCAATTCCAACCGGGGTTCCACCTTCAAGAATATATGACTCTGCATTTCTTCCGTGTCATTTCTTTTTCCGTCTTTTCTTCAAGTCAGTACTGTCAGGCATGTTTGGTTGTTTCTACCGTTGCAATTAGAAGTACCTCTGTTACTGAAATAATCTGACTCTTTAAACTAGACTATACTTCTTTTCACCACTGCATGTACCCAGTCAAATATTCAATCTTGGATTCTGACTCTTGTACACTACATTCCAAACAAAACCTGTATTCCTTTGAGCTACCAGCTTCTGTCTTCTGTCATTCTAAAATAATTCTAAATTAATTAATCCTTTAATTAATTTAAGAAATAAATTAATTCTGAGTGAATTAATTTACTAATTAAATTAACTAATTAATTTAATTAATTAACAGAGAATTAAATTAAAGGCTTGACTATTGTTGATGTAGATAAGACTCTTCTGTTCTTCAACAATAACCTTTTTAACCACTTGAACTTTTTGATGACGAATCTTCACTGACATTGTTGACACCCTGTGCACTGGTCTGGTTCACGGATGACTAACTACAATGTTGATTCGCATTTCTGCTGTAGTGGTCTTTGTGTCTTGTCTTGTCCTGTCATGGCTTCTTTTGTTCTTCCTCTATATTCAATATTTATTATTTACTTCGCTTTCTTTTCTGAGTTGAGTTGTCATCTACTTATTACAAATAGGACTAGTAATATGACTTTCAATCTCCCCCTATTTGTTGTTAAACATTTAACACACAAATTCCTAGAGGATAACTCAACTAACAACTAAGAAAATAAAACGACATTTAAGAACTGTAAATAATAAATTGTTTTCTGGATCATATAATACATTTCCAGATTTCAATTATGAAAGATAAATATAAGATAGATGTTCCTCTAGACTGAACATATTTAACAAAGTTCTATCTGGACTTACCTATCATTACCAGCTTCAGAAGTATCAACTTCACCTTCTTCTAGAGTTTAACTTTTGTGACCAGGTGTCATTGGTAGATCTTCAGTTACTGGTTTCTCTGGATCAGATTCTGCATTTCCAGATTTCTTGAGTGAACTTAGAAATGAAAGATGTTTGTTCCTCTGGCACTGAACATATTATACAAGTAGTATTATCTTCATTTCTCAGACTCATCACTACTCCCCCTTAGGATGGCAGGGATGAAGTCTTGTTCTCTTCTTACCATCTATCCTCTGTTTCTCCAACTTCTGTCTTTACTTCTCTCCCAAGGTGAATTCATTCTCCCCTTACGTGAATTATCCAACCAATTTAATAGAGGTAACAACAGACATGGCATACATACAGCATTAAACCATCGCAGATATAAAAAATGCAAACTATGACATGTTATGCATTTTAGAAAATCCAGTTAATCCTATATACAAGAATTTTCTAAAATCAAATGGATCCAATCCAAGCATGTTGTTATATACCCCCTTTTCTTGTTCAACAATGGAGTAATCCTCTTCTAGAAAAAGTCTTTGTTAAACAATTCTCCCCTTTGGATCTTGTTCAACACTTCTCCCTTTTTGGATCTACTTCTCCCTTTTTGGATCTTGTTCAACAGTTCGAACTGTTCAACACTTCTCCCCCTTAGTTGAGTAATCCTCTTCAGAATCCTTAATAACAGAAGAAATTTCATCCCCCTTAGTTGAGTAACATTATAAATCTGTAACAGATAATTGGGAATGGGATTTGGTAATTGTGTTAGTGTGTGATTTTACTTTGTGTTTCTCACAAGTGTTTCGCTTATATACTCTTTAAGTGTTTCACTCATAGAATATATATTTTCACTCTTTCTCACTTGTGTTTCACTCTTTTCTCACAACACTATTTCTCTCTCTCAGTACTGATGGCATAGTCTTTTGTACCTGCAAGAAAGATCACCATAGCCCCTTCAAGAGAGGTCACTGGTGGTTCAATGGGGTTTCGCAAATCCCCGTCCTCAATTGATTCTATTAAAATATTTGACTTTGAAAATTGAATTGCTTCAGTAATAGATTCAATGAGTTGCTGATCATCTAAGATGATCTATTCCGTTAGGAATCCAGATATGTTCCATCTGGGGAGGGAGACAAGGATCTATAATGTAGCAAATGATCCAAGTTTCCTCCTGACACCTGTGAAGGCATGTTGATTCAGTCAGAATCATCAATCATTCTTCCTTCCTTGATATGGAAGTTTAGAATAATTGCTTCCGTCAATTCATCCTTAGTGTGTGACAGTCCTTACAGTACATTTGAATATACATTTATGGTTTGCAGTGTTTGAGAGTGTCTAGATGAAATTGACTCTTTACAAATGGCCTTGGCTGACAGGCCGAATTCAATAGACTCACTCTATTGAGAGAATGAACCTAGTAACAGTTTAGCCATTTGAAAATCTATACCCTTTTGGGAGGATATAAATTACTTAGCAGTTGCCTTGGTTTCAATTTCATATTCTAACTAGAGGCAGAGCTGCTGGAACACTCATAGATACTTCTCTTTTCTAGTGCACTAGAGGCGCTTACTCTCTCACCCTCTTTAATTAAAAAAAACTTTTCTTTTCAGGGATTTAGTAGATGAAGTTGTATCTGTTTGAGTGTTTGGTTCTATGATCTGTGATAGAGATTGTAGGTTTTCAATCCCTTGATCTTTTCCTATAGCCACTGAGGGCTCAATATATCAATTGTATATATTTTTATATCAATTGATTAGATAATATATCAAGATCGAGATTACCTGCTTTTACCTCAAGTCGATTGCTCTTGTTCGGCAGAACACAGATATGCTTTTATTATCAGTGATTTTCAGATAAACAATGTATATATATTATCACTAACAACAAAAATCATAATTAATTGTAATGAAACAATAACAAACTATCAATATATGATAATTAATAATAATTTCAAAAAGCAAGTAATTATGCTCCTAATATCTCATCGTATTAAAACTATGAAACTAATAAACATTTAATTGCTTCAATTCATAATTTTAATAAGATAAAATACTCTTGCTAAATACTAAATAATCATAGGAATGAAAATTAGCATTTAACTTCATACATTATATCTAATAATGGTTACTCAAGCATATGACAATTATACTCATAACAATTATCAGTGATATATGTAAGCTCGAGAAAGTAGATGTAAAGAAATTCACAAGTCCTTTAAATATTGACATTTAATACTTATGATTCTTAGAACAATTTCTCGTAGACAAAAATAAATTTTAAAAATAACATGAAATCAAAATAAATAAATAAAATATGCCAATTTTAAAGAAAAAATATGCCAATCGTTGATACCAATTATAAAAATCCTGATACCAATTGTTAAAACAAATATAATTTAAGAGCATGATACGAAATTTTCTTTAAGATACATGTCCCTTAATAAAATGCGGGAAAGTTGTATTTGAGAAGAAAGTTTCTATCACTTATGAATTTCCTATAAGACAAATTTCCCATAATAAAATGCGGGAATTTATACCAAAGAAGAAATTCAATTCTCTTAAGGAATATATATATATTTACAATATGAATGCCAATTAAATAACACTGTACAAAACTAAAAATGTTGCATGTACCTCTCACTGTGCACGCCTTGCAATGTGTTCCTAGAATTTATCTATTTAGGCTTTCCATCAGCGTGAGTGCCGGTGGTGTGCTTGACTCATTACAAAGTGCTCTAGCTGACGAGCGAATTTCAATTGATTCATCCTGTAGAGAGAATGATTCCAGAGACAATTTTATTGCATTTTCAGCTCTGCATCCTTTTGAGAAGATGTAGATGAGCTTACAGTTACCTCAGTTATATACTCCTTTTCTTCTCTGGAGGTAGAGCTGTGGGTGCACTTCCGACATCATCCTTATTTGCTGCATCAAGTGCAGTTTCTCCCTTATCAACCTCTAACTTACATGAGTTCCTTATATCTCCAGGGGTTAATATATGGAAGTGGATGAATTGGTGTTTGGTACTATGGCCTGGGTAAGAGATTGATGGGTTTTCAACCTCTTGGCCAGTTTCTAAAGCCACTAGGGGCTAACTGGAAAGAACCAATCGAGATAAAAAGATAATCACCTTAACATTCCAAAACATATTTTTCATCCCAAGGAGAAGGAAAAATATAATAATGAATGGTAATAGATTGCAATAAAGAACTTTCAATAAAAGAGTTTTGTCGGAACTAAAGATTTATCATTTAAAACCATGATACAAAATTTTCTTTAAGATACTTATCCCATAATAAAACGCGGGAATGTGTATCAGAGAAGAAAGTTTCTATCCCTTATGAATTTCTTATAAGGCAAACTTCCCATAATAAAACGCGGGAATTTATACCAACGAAGAAATTCAACTCTCTTACCAAATTATATCTCGATAAAATGACTCTTTTCCTTTATACCTTAATACTGTATGATTTGAAAACAGTTTTGCAAACCATCCTTATCAGATAGAGGACTATGATTTTCCGACTCATAAAACAATTATGATATTCATCATTTTCGTCCACCTGATATTCACCCTAACTTAAAATAAAAAATTCCATGACAATAGGGGTGGATGTATTCTTAGCAATACAGTACAAGGCCTTCAAAGCAACAACCACTGTTTAGGTACTTTGAATCAATGTGCAACAAATATTGAAACAAGTGTTTGAAAATAAATCATTTTACAAATGGTTGATACCTAGAAGTAAAAACAATTTTGGAAATATTTCTAAGTATATAAAATATTGAGAATTTTATATACGCATAACTTAGAAAATACTTCCGTTTTCCAATATTAGTGATTTTTGAAATATGCATTGATTACTTAGATCAGTAATTCTAAATAATGTCACTAATATTAAAAGTGTCACAATTATTTGTAACAAAACATTTAAAAATATCAGAGAAAAATATCAAAACAATTAAGTAAGATATCATTAACTGATACTCCTTAAATATTTATCATACAAACAATTATGCTGCATATTATTTTAATTCATTTAAATCATGAGACTGATCTGACATCGAATTGTCTGACATCATAATTTAAATCAATTAAGATAATATTCAAACTTATGCTAGAACACCTAATTACCACATATGCATATAACATTGTAAACATGATAATTAAAGTAGTAGCACTAAGTACGAGGTTCTGGATTTCAAATAAATTCACAAGTCCTTTAAATATGGAAAATGTAAAACTTGTGAACTCATTTAAGAATTCCTTACAGATGAGATTTCCAACAAATATGCACATGCATAATATCTCAACTTTACTAACCAACTTAGACAAAATGAATTTATCAAGCTGTTTAGCAAATATCTGCAAGTTATTCTACTAAGGACTACTCTCGATATAAATGATACCTAGTGTCCATGCGCTTGTTCCGTGAGTGGTGAAGAGATTATCCAGCAGAGTTGATGGAGTTTGACAGCTTCTGATAATTACCTCCTTGTCTTTCTTATAACCTGCATTATCTATATCTATATAGCCAATTAGGTTAAACCTGGTATCTTTAGAGTACCTGATTCTTAGAATTGGTAATCCCTTAAGATATCTAACAATTCATATCTTAGCTATAAGATTAGATTCTCTAGTATCCACGTGGAAACTTGCACATAGGCATATTGAGAATAAAATATATGGTCTTTATGCACAGTAGACCCACATATAATATAATCATGGTATACTTGCACTAAACATTATGTGTGTGTGCCTTGTATTCTAGAGAGATATGTGTATAACGAATCTAATATAAAATCATATTCAAGTAATTAGCAGTTAGAGTGTCATACCATGTCCTTGACGATTGCTTGATCTCTTACCTCCATCATAGAGAGCTTTGTGAAGAGAATGATATACAAATTCCAGTGGATATGAAACTTCAAAGTCCAGGATTTATTGTACATCAACATGTTCAGCCCTAATAGTATCAAGTCTCGTCTCTGGTGCTTTAGTTAGATCTTGAAAGTCCCGAAGATTCTGTTTCCATCATCGTCGATACCTTCTGTAGCAACCAGTTTGGCTTTGTCCCTCATAACAATGCCAAAAATCATCCAGTCTCTGAAAACCCTTACAGTACCAATTACAACTTTGTCTTGTGGCCTGGGTTCCAGATTCAGTAGATTCTGCCTTCGAACTGATTGAGATCATCTTGCATTGCAATCACCCAATCTGGATCAATCAGTGCTTCTTCAATCTTCTTTAGGATTCCAACTGTTTAACAATTGTTCTTTCCCGAAGAGTAACTATTTACTTTGCATAGCACTTCTAGTCTTTACTCTATTATCCAAATCACTAAGAATTAGACTCCAAGAATGACTTTGACTTCAAACCCGTTGTCTCGGCAGATATGTTCTTAATGTATTCCTTTGATCTTCATTGTGTTGAGTATGACTAGTATATCCTTCTTTTATTTTCTCCCCCTGAGTTGCTGCTAGGATGTGTTGAAGATCCTTCACCTTGTTGAGTGGATTCTGTTAAAGTTCATGAGTTGTGTAGATTCACTACCATTTCCACTTCTAGGATCTGAATCATCATCATTAACATTGATTCCTTCTGTAAACTCAGTTTCATCATCAATATCTGAATATGACTCTGACAAGATGTCAAGCTTCACAGATTCAGAATAGACTTTTATTTTAATGCTCGGGAGCTCCTTGAATAGTGTAACACAGCCCTGATCTTGCCTTATTACTTTTAGCCTCATATGTTTCTTCAGTTGTGACCTCTAACGATTCTTAAATTTGTTTTGTATAAGTACAAAAACTAGAATGATCATTAGAGACAGAAAAAAATCTTCAGAGTTCCCCACTAATAAATCTATCCTATCTTTACATTTGAGCAGTTTGTGGAACTATAACATGAACAATCGTATCATCCACAATAAAATCCAAATGCTCCGGAATAAACCTACTAATACGAAATGACCACTTTTCTCGAAACCGGGTCATATGCTCTGGGAAATAATTCTGAACCAAAATGAAGAATTTTTCAATTACAAACTCTTTTTGAAAAATGGACCAAGTTTTAATATCTTTAGATTATAAATTAAATCTATATAAATTTAACTAATAAAGTTTCTTAAATTAAATTTATAAAATAAATTCATTTAAATTAAGTTTATAACATAAACCTTTTTCAAGTTTAAATAATAAACTCATTTAAATTAAATTCACAAAATAAATTTATTTTAAATAACATTTATAAAATAAATTTATCTAAATTTAAATTTATAAAATAAAATTATCTAAACAAATTTAAATTATAAAAGTAAGTCTATTTAAATTTAAAGAATAAATGTATTTAAATTAAAATTTATAAAGTAAACTTATTTAAATTAAGTTTATAAAACAAACTTTTTCAAGTTTAAATAATAAACTCATTTAAATTAAATTCACAAAATAAATTTATTTTAAATAACATTTATAAAATAAATTTATCTAAATTTAAATTTATAAAATAAAATTATCTAAACAAATTTAAATTATAAAAGTAAGTCTATTTAAATTTAAAGAATAAATTTATTTAAATTAAAATTTATAAAGTAAACTTATTTAAATTAAGTTTATAAAACAAACTTTTTCAAGTTTAAATAATAAACTCATTTAAATTAAATTCACAAAATAAATTTATTTTAAATAACATTTATAAAATAAATTTATCTAAAGTTAAATTTATAAAATAAAATTATCTAAACAAATTTAAATTATAAAAGGAAATCTATTTAAATTTAAAGAATAAATTTATTTAAATTAAAATTTATAAAGTAAACTTATTTAAATTAAGTTTATAAAAGAAACTTTTTCAAGTTTAAATAATAAACTCATTTAAATTAAATTCACAAAATAAATTTATTTTAAATAACATTTATAAAATAAATTTATCTAAATTTAAATTTATAAACTAAATTTATTTAACAAGGCCTCTAGACATTCAGAGTTCAAAACAGTTTCGGTACCCTGAGCTTCATTGGACTGCGGATCATGATTTGTATATGAATCAGCTTGCTTTGATACCAATTGTTGGGTCCCGGAAGTATCGTAGAAGGGGGGTTGAATGCGATACTGACAACAATTTAAAATTCTTCTCAGAATTTGCGGAATTAAATTATTGCTTTAGCTGAGGGTTCGGGTCTTTGTAGAGTTTGGGAGGCTGACTTACTAGCTTTCTATTTTCACGATAAAACATTTAAGATATAGAAATTAGCAAGTAAGTAAACAAGATTCAAGTTAAATATGTATATTAAACTTGAAAGGGTGTTACAATATCCGGTAGAATAAACTTTAATTCCTAGAACAAATTTAACATGAATTGTTCTACTTTAGGAATTAAAATCAAACCAGCACAGAAAGTCTGTGAATATTACAATGCAGACAAATTCTGAATTTGAACTGATTTTTTCTACTACGAAAAATGAAGCCCCCGGCCTCATATTTATAGAGGAGGAAAGCCAGCATGACTCTTCCAATATGACTCTTTTTTCATCAAATTAAGCCTTGTATGACTCTTCAGAAAGCTGGGCATGACTTATTTCTGTTGGTATGACTCTTCAAAATTCGGTATGACTTATCTTAAAGTCATATTCGATTTTTCTTTTAATTAAATAAATCAGTATGACTTATTTAATAAAGAAAACAATTCGGTATGACTTGTCATATAATAAATCAAAGCTCGGTATGACTCATTTAGAATCCGGTATGACTCATCAGAAATTCGGTATGACTTATTTTGATCGACCTCGGTATGACTTAATTTAATTAAATAAATCGGTATGACTTATTTTAATTAAATTAAATCAGCTCGGTATGACTTTCCAGAATCAATTCTCTCGGTATGACTCTTTAATTCATTTCTCGGTATGACACTTCAACACCTGCCTTTTTCATTTCTTTCCACTTTGAATGGACACTTGGCAAGCCTTGATTGGTCACTTTAAAAACCTCCTGCCAATTTCAATTTGCAAAAGCAAAGGGCTTATTTTGTCTTATTATAGACAGGCTCCGTAGAAATGCTTTTCGACCCGCACAGCTTATTATCTTTGATTAATAAATAATAAATTTAATTCATAAATTATAAAAATAAATATCTAATATTATTTAGATATTTATAAATATAATTTATTAAATAAATAAAATATTTATTAATTAAATAAATCCTTACGCTCTAAGCTGCGGTCTTTTGAACGTCTGGAACCGAACTCCTTTTGACTTGGGAATGATAAATCAATTCCAACCGGGGTTCCACCTTCAAGAATATATGACTCTGCATTTCTTCCGTGTCATTTCTTTTTCCGTCTTTTCTTCAAGTCAGTACTGTCAGGCATGTTTGGTTGTTTCTACCGTTGCAATTAGAAGTACCTCTGTTACTGAAATAATCTGACTCTTTAAACTAGACTATACTTCTTTTCACCACTGCATGTACCCAGTCAAATATTCAATCTTGGATTCTGACTCTTGTACACTACATTCCAAACAAAACCTGTATTCCTTTGAGCTACCAGCTTCTGTCTTCTGTCATTCTAAAATAATTCTAAATTAATTAATCCTTTAATTAATTTAAGAAATAAATTAATTCTGAGTGAATTAATTTACTAATTAAATTAACTAATTAATTTAATTAATTAACAGAGAATTAAATTAAAGGCTTGACTATTGTTGATGTAGATAAGACTCTTCTGTTCTTCAACAATAACCTTTTTAACCACTTGAACTTTTTGATGACGAATCTTCACTGACATTGTTGACACCCTGTGCACTGGTCTGGTTCACGGATGACTAACTACAATGTTGATTCGCATTTCTGCTGTAGTGGTCTTTGTGTCTTGTCTTGTCCTGTCATGGCTTCTTTTGTTCTTCCTCTATATTCAATATTTATTATTTACTTCGCTTTCTTTTCTGAGTTGAGTTGTCATCTACTTATTACAAATAGGACTAGTAATATGACTTTCACAAAAGTTAATTAATTATTTAATTTATCTACTTAAATTAATTCATCGTGAATTGATTTAATTTATAAATTAATTAATTAAAATTGGTGGAATTAATTATGTTAAAAAAATATTTTATTTAACATTTATTGAAAGTCTTGATGCACTAATTAGAAAAGTCTTACCGAATTTGGTAAATAAGACTTTTCAAAAGTCTTACCGAATTCTTTTAAAGACTTTTAAAGAAAGTCTTTCCGGAATGTTTAATAAGACTTTAATTAAAAGTCTTACCAAAATTTTGATTAAGACCTTTTTCAAAAAGTTTTACCTAGTTTTAAAAGTCTTGTCCAGCTTATTTAAAAAGTCTTAAACACTAATTTATAAAGTCATTTTGATTTTTTAATAAGTTTTATTCAAATGTCTTGCTAGAATCGACCTCTATAAATATGAGGTTCTTGTCTTCATTATTTCCGTTGTTGAAAATATTCAAATTCAATAATTTGTCTGCATTGTAATATTCACAGACTTTCTGTGCTGGTTTGAAATATAATTGTTAAATTAGAACAATTCATGTCAAAATAGTTCTAGAACACTTTATCAGTTATATAAACTTTCATCATATTAATTTTGTAATACTTTTCAAATTAAAAACCATATCTTCTACTTGAATAGTATTTCATAATAATTAATATTTCGTGAAATTTTTTAATAATATTTAAATCTAATATTCCGCGATTAAATATTAATATTGTATTCAACCCCCCTTCTACAATATCAGAGACCAACAATAACAGTTAAATGAATCTTAATATATTCAACATATACTTTATAGAACACCCAATAAATTTTTAATATATTGAAAATATACTATATAAACACTTTATAGAATCTTAATATATTCAAAATAGATGGGTTCTCTCGGTTCTCTCGATTGTCTGGTTCTCTCTCGAGCCCAAACCATATTAATACTTTTAATATATATATATATATATATATATATATATAGAAAAAAGTTAAATGGAGACCCACTTTTAATTAGAGACTCGGAGACCAAATAACAACCGTTAGATTAAAATAGTATATATGGTCTAGATTTAATACTTTTTCTCTCATCTCTCTTCCTTTAATACACACATAAATGTAATACATAGGTAAATATAACAATCATTATCTGAGAAAAGTTATATGGAGACTCACTTTTAACTAGAGACTCAAAGACCGAATAACAACCGTTAGATTAAAATAATATAGATGGTTTATATTTACTTTTCCTCACATCCCTCTTCTTTTAATACATACATAAATGCAGTATACAATTAAATATAAAACCACATAAATACTCATAAATACTAATTTATATATTCGTAAATCATAACTATGTAAATTTATTCTACATATTATTTTACATTATAGATTTGTATAATATTTTATATTTATTTTCACTCAATGTATTTATTTAATAATATATATTTGTTCTGCAAATATTAACATTATTCTGCAAGTATAAATATTATGTTCTGCAAGTAGAACAATATTTTACACTAAATTCCTGTGTATATTCATAACTATATAACTGTATTCTACTTATCATTTTGCATTCTATAAATTTTTATAATACTTAATATTTTTTCCACTCAATATACTTATTTAATACTATCTATATTTGTTCTGCACCATGTTCTGCAAATATAAACATTGTTCTGCAAATATAAATGTTATGTTCTGCAAGTAGTACACTATTTAACATGTACAAAAACTATGTACCGCATGTATATACAATATGTTCTGCAAACAAAATACTATATTTTGAAAATGAAAATATAATTTTGTAAATGTGATGTAATTTTTGAAATGTGTATTTTATGTATGTATTTTTCTTTTTCATACATAATATTTTTGTGTATTAGATTATATTAGAAATAACATTAAATGATTGAAGTATTAATTTGTGTCATTTAATTCACTACTTTAATTTTTAATATAATCTAATAATTATTAGAGTGGTCTTAGGGTCTCCAATTTAAATTGGTCTCCATATAACCCAACTATATATATATATATATATATATATATATATATATATATATATATATATATATATATATATATATATATATAAAGAGGGTTACTCCAATGAGAACACTCTTATAATAAGAAATGAGAACCTAAACAGAATCAACAAATTAAAATTCAAATTACTAAAATTTTAATATATATATATATACATACATACATACATACATATTATAATTCTATAGAACACCATCACTACAATCACGATTACTGTTGGCAATACCACTATCATAACACAATCATAACCCACCCTCCGCCACCAATATAATCATCAAATTGAAATATATTATTATCTAAATTTAAACACACCACCACAAACACTACTATCATCACATCCCTAAATTGACAACACTATTATCACCACACCGCTGTCACCACCACCGCCCAATCACCACCACATACTGAATCACTGAATTTCAAACCAAATCACTAGATATTTAGCACAAATCACCAAAATCTGACCGCAAATAACCAAAATTTCCAGAACAAAATATCCCAAAAAAGAAGAGATTTGAGTGAGTTATGATACTATAGATTTGAGTGTAGATCGTTCATTTCTTTAAGCATCGTGGTGTAACTTTTCCACCATTTCTTTCTTTGATTCCACATGCATGTATGTATGTATGTATGTATGTATGTGTATATATATTAAGATTAATAAGAAATGGGAAATGAAGATGGATGTATATGTATGTATATTATTTTAAAGAGACTGAATATATTTGATGGAGTAAATAATCGACAAATCAGAAGAGTAGATTGGAGACGGAGCGTATGAAAAAATGAGTTTGTGATGGCAGATCAGAGAATAAGAGAGAGGTGCGATCAGAGATATAACGGGATGTTGGCTACTAGTGGGTGGAGTATTTGTGGGATAAATTTTAGATTTGTATTTGGTATTTGTGATAAATACATATTTGTAGTTATATAATAATTGTATGGTGTAGATTAAAAGAAATAGATAGCTGAGATTATATCTCAGTTCTTATTTTAAATTGGGTTCTCATTTAAGCACATGTATATGTATATATATATATATGATTTTGAGAGAGAGAGTTGAGAGAGCCTAAAGAAAATAGGCCTTAAACTTTCCAATTTCTAACATAATATCACTATCAAGATCAATGTAACTTTGATGCACTCACTTTTAAAGCACTAGCTGCAGCTCGAAGAGTTGTTCTTTGTGCCAAAGGAATGTTACGAAATTGATAAAGATCTATTTGTACTCTTTTCTACCACTGTTTTTGGTCCTACGATGAGAAACGCCATCATTCAAATATTGTTTTGATCTTCTCCAGATACGTTAAATGGTACTCATAGAAACCGAAAATAATGCAACCACTCTTGTTGTTCCTCTTTTCAATTTTCCATTAACACTTCTCCATAGTAATGCTATATAAATTTCTTTACGTTCATCATTTGTCAAATTTCTTAACTTTGGATTCTGAGTATTTTCCTGATCTAGAGGTGTAATATTCAAAATTAGTAGGCTGTATTTTGACAACAAATGAATACATAAAAAATTATGAATAATTATCATACAAGTTAAATATGTGTTACACCAAATATAATAAAAGGTGGTTGCAGCAAGATTTCAAGACATATAAAAAATGCATTCAAATATTATGCATGAATGAACAAGATTATAAATACATATAAAGCATAAACTAAACACGTGAATATACTTTTAAATGGTTGACACGATTCATTTTTATCATTATTTTCAAATGATGGAGGTGGCTCATTTAAATCAAACGCCCTATAAATATAAGATTAATCATCATATTCAATTGTGAAAGATTCAAGTCAATATTATAAATATCCATAAACTAAAATTTTAAACACTTGTTTTATTGTCCTTCCAATGTAGGAGAATAATATTATATAGAATTATTTTGGTGGAAAATCTAACTTTTAATTAGTGAGAAATTTAACTTTTTAATGGTGGGAAATATTAAAAAAGATGTGGAAAATATTTTGTAGAAATTTAAGATTATATATATGAAATGAAAATTAGAAAGATTGTAGTACTATGATTAGTGGGTGTATTAAATGTGTGTCATTAATTTGTGTGGTTATGTGCTTGATTATAAAATATTTACAGGAATAAGGATAGTATTGAAATGTTAGGGACCAAAACCCGAGATAACCAACCAATGCAAATCACACACAATAAAATTATATGACGCGGAAAACTCATGTCCAAACTTGTATTATTAATCAAAACAATTATTAATAACACAACCACTCCATCACGAATACTTAAGCCTAACAATACTCAAGCATTCTCTCTCACACCTCACAGTGTTTCCATTATATGTGGAACAATCACGTACCAAACAATACCTAAACCTTCATGTTTAAACATATCCATCAAGCCCATCATGCCTATGTATATATAGACACCACAAACTTAGTCACCAAGTCTTACCATACTTGTCATACAAGTCTAATCATACTTGGTATATAATTACCTACCCAAGTTTAATCATACTTGCTATCTAATTACTTACCTTTGTGACCAAGACATACCATCTATAATAATTGTCCAATTATAATTATTATCATCCATAATAATTATCTAAATACAATTATTATACTAGTTATATTTCTCTTGGATCACCAAAACCCATACTACCGTATTGGGTTAAACCCAAAAATCTTCTCCTTAAATCCAATATGGTTTCATCACCGATTTAACGGTCATCATCAATACATCAACGTCTATTCGCCAATGCCTTCCCTCGAACAAGAATCTATGCAGCTTGTCCTTCCAATCTTTGACTGTCCTCCAATTCACCGTTCTTTATCATAGTGGTGCATCTCATAACAGTGCATCCCAATCCGAAATCATGTGCATCAACCACGAGTACCCTTCCATTTGATGAGTCACCCGATCCTTGTTTCATCAATCTTTCGGTCTCTTGAAGAAGAACACTAGTCTCACCCAAATTTCTCCATTGGTTCATCAAGCCATTGAAACAATTCTGGTGAACTCTTTCATCTTCTTCCATCTCGAACTCGAACATAATTTTCGGTGCAAGGTCCAACTGTATCATCCATGCTGCACGTAACTCCTTCATCATGCTTCACAACAATTCAATCTTGAATTTTCCTCAACCCATATCCATCACGAACCTGAACTCTTGATACCACTTGTTAGGGAGAAAAACCCGAGATAACCAACCAATGCAAAGCAGACACAATAAAATTTTATGACGCGGAAAACCCACGTCCCAACTTGTATTATTAATCAAAACAATTATCAATAATATAACCACTCAATCACGAATACTTAAGCCTAACAATATCCAAGCATTCCCTCTCACACCTCACGGTGTTTCCATTATACATGGAACAACCACGTACCAAACAATACCTAAACCTCCATGTTTAAGCATACCCATCAAACCCATCATGACTCTGTAGATATAGCCACCAGAAACTTAGCCACCAAGTCTTTCCATACTTGTCATACAAGTCTAATAATACTTGGTATCTAATTACCTACCCAAGTCTAATCATATTTGCTATCTAATTACTTACCTTTGTGAACAAGACATACCATCTATAATAATTGTCCAATTATAATTATTATCATCCATAATAATTATCTAAATATAATTATTATACTACCCATATTTGTCTTGGATCACCAAACCCCATACTACCATATTGGGTTTAACCTAACATGAAATTTTTGGACTAAAAAGAGATGATAAATGTAAATATTGATCATGTATAACTTTATGATTTTCATATGTAATTACTATTCGTCTTTTATTGTATGTGTTTTGTATATTTTCTCGGATCAGATGGAACTCGATTAACATGTTCTTAATTCTGTTCTTGAGTAACTTTTTTTGATTTGAATTAGGTAGAAAGTATTTTTATATGTTTGTTTTTAATGTATGATAAAATTTATAATTTTAATTAAGAATGTACCATGAATATAATTATTCATTGGAGGCCATATATGATGACTTGTATGTATTCTTGAGGAGTAATTTTGGGCCATATATGATGGCTTGTTTGTACTCTAGAGGAGTAATTTTGGGTCATTATTGATGGTTAAAATAGTGTGTAATTGTATTTCGACAATTTCAAATTTAATTTGTGCCTTAATTTATTTGTCTTGAGGAGCAATTTTGACTGTGAGTGATGGTTGATAAGTACAACTAGTGAAGTTTATTTTGATAGTTTCAAGTTATAAATTTATGGCTTTTAATTTCATTTATGTTAATTTATTAATAACATTTCTTTGTCAGTTTTTGTTTTGAATGTCAAGTTTTTATTTCAATTATTAGCTTTTAATGTAGTTTTTTTTAAATATATAAAAAATAAATTGGGATATTTTTATTTTTAATATTTTAATTATAGTTTTAAATAGTAAAATTTATTATTTATGTATTGTTTAAATATGTATATTATTATTTGTTAATTTTAGGCCCCTTTGGTTAGATAATTATATAACAATGTATGAGAATACTTTAAGATATTATTTAATGATATTTATTGAGACGTTTTGTTTTATACTTTTCAGGTACACGGAAAAAATGATTAAATTGCCATTGGTGTGAGAGGCACAATACACCTATCAAGAAAACTGAAAACTTTTCAACTACTTTACTTGTATTTATTTATTGATTTTTTAGGAGTTTCCTCTTCAGGTTGTAAGGTTTTATTGTCTAAGCGTCCGGAGACATCTTATGTATGTCTTTCGGTTAGATGATAAACTTTATTAAATGAAAGAAACCCTTCTGATCATTCAAAATTGTATTTTGATACGCTTCATTTATGGAATTATTTCCCCTGATAAATTTTTTTTGTATAAGGATGTATTTAGACTAAAAGAGTTTGTATAAGAAAGGTATTTTATTTTTTAATTTAATTTTAATTAAATAACAAATTTGTATAAAGGTGTATTCTAATTAAAATTTAATTACGAATTGTGTTTGAAGTTAAATATAAGAAATTTTTTATGAATACTTTAATAAGAATTATGGGCCTAAATATCACAAATTAGAAGTAAATGACCCTAAATATCACAAATCAAATAAAAGGCCCTCTCAGGCACACAGATAAACGAGGTTTAACTCCCGTTTTCTAACTCACCCTTTTAAATCAGCCTTTGATTCATTTTCTAAAACTAAGTGGCTAACACACACCAATTATATATATATATATATATTGTTGGTCCCTGATATTGTAGAATGGGGTTGAATACAATATCTATTAATTATCGCGGAATATTGTATTTAAAAATATTATTTTAAATTCACACGAAATATTAATTGAAATGAAATACTGTTCAAGTAGAAGATATAATTTTAACTTGAAAAGTATTACAAAATTAATAAGTAGAAAGTTTATATAACTGTTTAAAAGCTTAGAACGATTTTGACATGAATTATTTCTCAACCAAGTCTTCACAGTCTGTAGAGAAGGAATGTCATTCCCTATTAGTAATATATCATCAACATATAATACTAGGAATGCCACATGGCTCCCACTAAACTTCTTGTAAACACAAGTTTCATCTTCATTCTGAATAAAGTCAAACTCTTTTTGACTGTTTCATGAAAACAAATGTTCCATCTCCTCGAGGCCTGCTTTAATCCATAAATGGATCGACGCAACTTACATACATTTCCAGCATCCTTTAGATCAACAAAACCCTTAGGGTATGTCATGTACACATCCATATCTTCTTCAAGGCTCTCATTTAAGAAAGCGGTTTTGACATCCATTTGCCAGATTTCATAGTCATAGTAAGCAGCTATAGCAAGCAAAATCCTGATGGACATGACCATAACAACTGGTGAAAAGGTCTCATCATAGTCAATACCATGAATTTTCTTGAAACATTTTGCCACCAATCGTGCCTTATAGGTCTGTACATTAGCATCCATGTCGGTCTTCTTCTTGAAAACCCACTTGCACCCTATAGGTTTTACCCCTTCAGGTGGATCAACCAAAGTCCATACTTGATTAGTATACATGGATTCCATCTCAGATTTAATGGCATCCAGCCATCTCTTAGAATCTGGAGTGTTTATAGTATCTAGGTAGGTGAGAGGCTCATCTTCATCCACAAGCATCACATCACCATCTTGAGTAAAGAGAAATCCATATTATCTCTCGGGCTCATGGCGAATCCTACTAAACCTACGAACACCTGTGTTTCTTGAGCAGTATTATTTTTCTTGTACATTCTACTCAGGTTCCTCCACTGGTTCAACGTTATCATGTGGGTCTCAAAGTTCATTGAGATCTATTATCCTCCCACTGTCTCTCAGCAGTTCGAGCAACAAACACTTTGTTCTCGGAAGGATTATAGAAAGAATAACCCCTTATTTCAGTTGGGTATTCCACAAAATTACATTTGTCTGATTTTGGTCCTAGCTTGTCAGAGATTAGACGTTTCACAAACGCTTCACATCCCCAAAATTTTATAAATGACATGCTGTGACGTTGCTCAGTCCATATCTCATAAGGAGTCTTTTGAACCAATTTAGTAGGAACACAGTTAAGTGTATGTGGAGCCGTTTCCAGGGTGCAACCCCAGAAACTAATTGGAAGATTCATTGACTCAACATTGATCGCACCATGTCCAACAAGGTGTGATATCTCCTATCAAAAAAAACTTTTCTTTGATATTTTCTACTTCATCTTTATAGTCTTTGAACTTTTCAAATGATTCGGATTAGTTCTTCAAAAGATACATATATCCGTATCTACTAAAATAATTAGTAAATTTTATGAAGTTAATAAAATCTACCTTTTGTCATCGTACACATATGACCACATACATCACTATGTATAAGTCATACCCATTCAATGATCCCTTCCCCATGTCCGGTAAAAGGAGCTTTAGTCATTTTACCAAATAAACCAAGATTCGTATCCTTTGGTATGATTCATAATCACACTTATCCATGAATGCATCCTTATGTATTCTGGAAATGCGTTTCTCATTAATATGGCCTCAGCGACAGTGCCAAAGGTAATATTTGATTTGAATCACTTTAGAACATATAAATTGTTAATTAGATGTGCAACATTATAAGGCTCATAATCAAAATAGAATAAACAACTATTGTTATAAAATGAAAAAGCCTTTCTTGTCCAAACAAGAAACTGAAATAATGTCTCTGCCAATTGCAAGCACGCTATAACAATTATTAAGTTCTAAATTTTCCTTATAGGCCAAAAATTAAGTAACGAGTTCCTCGAACCAGAGCAACTATCTTTACTCCAATTCCAACCCGATACCTTAAGCTTGACCCTTATTGATCATCATCTTCCGATCTTCCAATTAAGCATGACAGTTTAATTTCCAGTCTCCCAACTTTCCACAGAAGTGACAATCGTCTTCTTTATCAACACCTCATTCAGACTTTAGAGTCTGCTTTAGGGATTGGACTTTGGTTTGACAACGGAACTAGATCAAATCTTCTCCTTGCCTTTCCATTTTCCTTTCCCTTTTGCATTCCCTATGTTTACCATCAATATAGTAGTAGTTCATGCATTTATCATATTACTTTCAGCAGTTCTCAACATGCTTAGCAACTCAATGGGTGTTTTACCAATCTTATTCACTTTATTGTTCATAACAAAATAAGAATAATATTTGTCCAGAGATTGTAAGATCAAATCTAACTGTCTCCAGACCAATCTGGAAACCCAAAATATCAATGGTATTCATTATACCCTATAATCTTTAGAACATGTGGTGTAACCGGGTCTCACTCTCCCTACTTGTAAGTGTATAGTGCCCTTTCAAATATATCTTGTGCTCAATCGTTTCATAAGCATCTATATGCTTGTATTGCTTCTTAAGCTCAGCACATATATTTGCGAGCATGAGACATGAAACATCAGTCGCAACATCAATTTGCTTCCAATAAGCACTATGATTTGCACATGTTACATTCTCAACTTTAAGAGCAGGGGAAGAGATTTGACTAATATCGTGGTGCTCGAGGACGATCCTCAAGCTCCTATGTCAGTCAAGGAAATATATTCTCGTCAACTTGTCCTTCTCAAGAACTGATCGCATAGAGAAGTTGTTTGTGTTTATCATTTAATATCTACAATATTAAAGTGCATAAAATAAACTAGATTGCAAATTTAATATTAATTATGTTTAAGTGATTATGGTATATCATCATATACCTCCCACTATTTTTATCAAACTAATAGCCCTTACTATTAATTTGGAAAGTATATCCCATAATTCTTTCTAGTGAGCCAAGATCCATATTTCGTCATGTCCTAAGTCAACCACTGGAAGTCCTTAGAAAATGATTATTTAGGTAGACAACAGTTGTCAATTATATCATATATAATTCTTGGATAGTTTGATAAACAACGATTGATCTTATCTATCTAATAGACTTTTAACCAAACTCTATGCTTCTAAGTTCATAATAGTTGAATATAACCGTTTATTTTCACTTATTATGACGACTCAGTTAAGTTAGACCCAATGATACAACGGCCGAATATAACCGTTTATATTCCTCGCATCTCACCACGATAGATAGGAGTCCCCTGCCACTGACAGTCCTTCCCCTTATCGATCTAGGATTCGATGAGTGTTCATTCATTGGAAAGCATCCGAGTAAAACTTAATATTTTGTTAAGGGGTTTTAGAAAATTTATAACGATCATGATCACATCATAAAGAGATCCTCAATTTTTCCTTGAACCAAATATTTCAAATCGACATCTTAAATTGTTCATTTCCCAGGTAGATGGAGGATACCAATGGTCACACTTAAAACCCATCAGCCTTACGAATACGCATATCCGCTTTTGTCAGAAAATCCCAATTATAGATATCAAAAATCCATATTTAATTCCGTGTTTTAAAAATCCATATTTCATAAACACAAGAATCTCATGATCGTTTGTTAATTTTAAAATCTTGAATCGTTACAGATTTTATCTTGTTTAAGCAAACATGGCATGGGTGTCGTATCTAATACATACATGATTAATCAATATTAAGCATGCATTTCAATTATATCTACGCATACATACCAATACATGCAATCATATACATATATGTAATGTGCGTAAATTAAACGTGTTTGGTTATGGCCCCATCCTATATGATATTTCCAAGCTAATGGAAATATCAAGGTCAGTCTATGGTGGTTTTAAAAATACTATTTATTACATGTCTTCTTTCTTCATTGCTCCATCATCCCCTTTTGGATCGCCTCCTTGCTTGCAAGTCTTCATTGATAATTACATTGAATAATAAAAATAAAACTATTCTAATGAAATTACAAGAAGAACTCGAGTTACATTCGAGATAATTAAATTACAATGAAGAAACGACATGCAAGTCGTATTTAGAAACCAAAACTATAAATCAAAACCACTATCCTATGGGTCTTTAGGCCATAACCATCCACCATGCTATCATATAACACATATAATATATCTCATATTATATAATCATATCATATAATCATATATAACAAATTTCAAAATTTCAGAAAATTAAAAACAGAATTCTGAAGACAATAAATCGCTATTTCGAGGCCCTTAACGATGTCAAACGCCTTACAGACCCGTCGGTGATAGAGTGGCTATCAGTTTTGTTCATTGGCCCGATTCCAGTCAGAAAACACATATCGTTTATGAAAATCGGATACAGCAGTAAGATTTCTCCAAATCTGACGGTGTTTCAGAAATCGTATCATATACAATTCCCATAACAAAAACAAACATATATCATATATACATATACAGAGATACATACAATCATCATATGATTATACATTACATGAATATCATATATTCATAATATATACATACATATACTCAAAATTTTAGAAAATCAAATAATTTTTAGAAAATAATAAATCACCGTTTTGGGGACTGTAACGACATCTAATGGCTTACAGACGCAGAGCTGACAATGTCAGTATTGCTCAATGACCCGATTCCAGTCAGAAAATACATATCGTTTGCGAAAATCGGACAACGAACACAGATTTCAGAAAATCAACGGCAGCCGTTTCAGAATTCGTATCGAATACGATTCCCATAATAAGAACAAACATGTATCATATACATACATCAACACACATAATCATCACATGATTATATATCATATAAATATCATATATTCATAATATATATAAACATATACATATTGTATCAATATAAAATCATGATAGATCGCATACATGCTTATATATCAAAAACTGTTAAGCACATAACCGAATTAAAACGTTTCGCAAGTAGATCTGATGCCATTGTAGGGTTTCGTGACACAAACGCAGCAGAATAAACGCGAAAATAAATCAAAATAGCGAAACCCTCCGCAGGATCCATGCGAAAAATAAAAGATTTAATTCGGAGATAAAGAATAAATACCTTTAGAAGCTTTAACAGTTCATTAATGGAAGATTAATGGAGGTCCAAAGCTTGTTTAATCACCATGTATCCCGCTCTCGCGATCTACGCTCTACGGTATCCACACGAACACTTTTCATAAAGGATTGATGTGTACTAGCACCCGAAAACTTCTTCTCTCTCTATCTTCCTCCTCTCTCAGAGCGGCTAGGGTTTTTGTAAAATCTCTATTTTATTAAATTAGCCCATAAAGAGATTATATAGAGAGAGGAATAAGTTTTCTAATTATAATCCAATTATAATTAATACTAATCCAAAATTCTAAATTATTTAATTAAGTCTCACTTAATTAATTAATTATTAATTTTGGAATTAGTTTAAGTAATTCATTTATTCTATTTATATAATTAATTAAGTCATACTTAATTAATATCATAAATAAAATAAATTACTTATTTAATTTAAATTATTTCTCCTACAAGCGTTCTTTGTGTGTGACCCTGTAGGTTATTATTACGTTGGCAACAATTTTAATATCTAATTAAAATTGTAAATAATGAGCGGCATCTAGTAATACATCATTGCTACCCAAGTAACAATAATAAATCGGTGATTCGATTAAGCCTTTCGTGAATAATGTTCCATGTAATATAATCCCTTTAATCTTGATATTATAGATTAAACTCAAGGCATGTCTCGTGTCATCCTCTTCATAATTTAATCTTTATTTTCTTGATCGATGAGTAGACTATTAAAATCAAATCAACATTTGAGCACGGCCGTGCATTTCATAGTCTCACTCAAACAAGAGGCCAATAATATCACTCCTAAAATTAGGAGGATTAAATCCCATCTAGATCATTCATATTTCTCATACGATTCATAATATACCCAATGTCCACTTTTATCATCACCCGGTCAAAGGTAACTTTTAATGTAATCAAAGTATATTAATTCTCGTATAGAAATATAATGATTTCAGGTCTAAGGATCATTACACCATTATCACAGTGAGAATTACTTATGACACTTACTTAACATGTAGAATCTCACGGCGGGTCATTCCAGTGCCATGCATTGATACATGCACTTATGTTCTTGACTTTAGTATCCCCATACCTATGACCAATGAGATGTGGTCATCTGTCAAGAAACATACTAGTCTTTGTGCATTATTATTGTCCTTAAATAATAATACTCGACTAGGGAATTTTAGGAATAAGATACTATTCATATAATCTCATTTTTAAGTCACATACTTAAAGATATATAATACGTATCAAAATTCCAAGGACATTTATTATGCTTTCAATTTATTACGCAGTAAATAAAACATAATAAATAAATAATAATCAATAAAACATAATCCTTAATAATAAATATTTTCCTTAAAATATAAAAAATTATTGTCTCTAGAGCACAATTACTAACATGTTCAACACTTCTCCCTTTTTGGATAACATTTTTCCCTTTTGGATCTTGTTCAACACTTCTCCCCCTTAGTTGAGTAATCCTCTTCAGAAGAAATTTCCTCCCTCTTAGTTGAGTAATATTAGAAATCTGTAACAGGGAATTGGGAATGAGATTCGGTAAGTGTGTGATTTTACTTTGTGTTCCTCACAAATGTTTCACTCATATACTCTCTAAGTGTTTCACTCGTAGAATATATATATTTTCACTCTTCCTTACATGTGTTTCACTCTTTTCTCACATCACTATATCTCTCTCAGTACGGATGACTCAGTTTTTTATACCTGCAAGAAAGATCACCATAACCCCTTCAAGAGAGGTCACTGGTGGTGCAATGGGGTTTCGTAAATCCCCGTCCTCAATTGAATCTATTAAAATATTTGATTTTATAAACTGAATTACTTCAGGAATAGATTCAGTGAGTTGCTGATCATCTAAGATGATCTATTCCGTTAGGAATCCAGATAAGTTCCATCTGGGGAGGGAGACAATGATCTATAATGTAGCAAATGATCCAAGTTTCCTCCTGATGCCTGTGAAGGCATGTTGATTCAATCAGAATCATCAATCATTCTTTCTTCCATGATATGGAAGTTTAGAATAATTGTTTCCGTCAATTCATCCTTACTGTGACATTTCAATTGCTCCCTCTTGGTCCCTTTTTGGTCCCAAGTAAGTCCTTATATTGTTGGTCCCTAAAACATAAGACACAAAATTTGTGGTTTCTTGAAAAATGTCAGATGAAATTGACTCTTTATAAGTGGCCTTGGCTGACAGGCCGAATTCAATAGACTCACTCTGTTGAGAGAATGAACCTAGTAACAGTTTTGCCTTTTCCAAGTCTGTATCCTTTTGAGAGAACACATATGAGCTAACAGTTGTCTCAGTTTATATATATATTTGAATCACCTTTCTAGAGACAGAGCTGTTAGTTCACTCATATCACCAACCTTATCAAATGCACTCAAGACATTGACTCCCTCATTCTTAGCAATTAGGTATTCTGTTTAATGGTTAGAAAGATGGATGTGATAGTGTTTATGTGTTTGGTTCTAAGATCTTGGATAGAGATTGATGCCAATGATTAGGATCTCATTATTAGAAACTATTGGATGATCAAGCTCATAGATCTTTCCTACTTCTCAAAAGAGACGTGAAATAATCAGCGCATATTTATATATAAACAAAAATATAAAAACATAAATAAAAATAAGGATGCCAATGTTGAAAAACAACTAAAACTATACATACTTATATATATAAATAATATATGCCAATTATTGGAAAATAACAATAATATAAAATATTTACAGTATAGATGCCAAATAACTAAAACTGTACAAAAATAAGGAAAATCTTTTTGAGTTTTCTTTTTCATTTTGTTTGTTTGTTTGATAATTTTTAAGGAATATATACAGTATATTTACAAGGATTGCTTAAAATTAAATATGTAATTTAAAACATCATGCAATAATCAGTTCATGTTTAACATCCCTAACTCACTAACCAACTTTGAGAAAGTGGATTCATCAAGTGGTTTCGTGAATATGTCAGCAATTTGATCTTCTGTGGGTACAAAATGTAACACCACAGTTCCATTCATGACATGCTCTCATATAAAATGATACCTTATATCTATGTGCTTGGTTCTTGAATGTTGTACAGGATTGTTGGAAATTGCTATGGCACTTGTGTTATCGCAAAGTATTGGAATTTTAGAAAGCACAAGTCCATAATCATTCAGCTGATTCCTTATCCACAAGATCTGTGCACAACAACTACCTGCCGCAATGTATTCTGCTTCGGCTGTCGAGGTAGATACTGAGTGTTGTTTCTTGCTGTACTAGGAGATCAACCGTTGTCCTAGAAACTGACAGCTTCCAGAAGTACTTTTTCTGTCCATCCTGCATAATCTGAATCTGTATAGCCTATTAGTTCAAAAACGGTATCTTTAGGGTACCAAATTCCAAGATTTGGTGTGCCCTTCAGATATATAATTTTTTTTTTCACGACTATAAGATGAGATTCTCTAGGGTCAGATTGAAACCTTGCACATAAGCATGTTACAAACATTATATCGGGTCTACTAGAAGTTAGATACAATAATGAGCCTATCATACCTCTGTAGCTTGTGATGTCAACTTTCTTACCAGTTTCATCTTTGTCAAGCTTGGTGGCTGTTGGCATTGGGGTTTTTGCCGGTGAAGAATCTTCTAGACTGTATTTTATCAGAAGATCCCTTACGTACTTTGATTGGCAAATAAAAATCCCATCTTCCTTTTGCTTTACTTGTAATCCAAGGAAGAATGACAGTTCACCCATTATGCTCATTTCAAACCTGCTCTGCATTAACTTAGCAAATCTTTTGTACAAATTTTTCGTTAGTAGAACCAAATATAATATCGTCAACATAAACTTGGACAAATATCATATCATTTTCATGCAGTTTGTAAAAGAGAGTTTTATCTACGACACCTCTAATGAAACCATTTTCAAGTAAAAATACAGAGAGAGTGCCATACCATGTCCTTGGTGCTTGCTTGAGCCCATATAGAGCTTTGAATAGAAAGTACACAAAATCAACAAATTCTGGATTTTGAAAGCCAGGGGGCTGTTCAACATATACTTCCTCTTCTAGCTCTCCATTCAGAAATGCACTCTTCACATCCATTTGATAGACTTTAAACTTGAAATGTGCTGCGAATGCCAGAAATATCCTGATGGCTTCAAGTCTTGCGATTGGTGCGTAGGTCTCGTCATAATCAATTCCCTCTTTCTGAGAGTAACCCTTAGCAACCAGTCTGGCTTTGTTCCTTGTAACAATGCCATCACCATCTAACTTGTTCCTATATACCCATTTAGTACCAATAACGGATCTATCTTTAGGCCTGGGTACCAGTGTCCAGACTTCTTGTCTCTCGAACTGATTGAGCTCTTCTTGCATGGCAAGCACCCAATCTGGATCAATCAAAGCATCTTCAATCTTCTTTGGTTCTTCTTGGGAAAGAAAAACTGAAAATAAACATTCATTTGAAGTTGCACTTCTGGTTCTAACTCCAACATCTGGATCACCTATGATCAATTCAAAAGGATGATCTCTGCTCCATATCCTTTTCCTGGGTAGGTTTGATCTTGATGATTTGCCTCGAAATTCATTGTGATGCTGTGTTCTGCCAGTTGATCCTCCATTTTCCTCTGAATTACTGCCTGAAGTTCTTGTTGATGCACCACTGGTATTAGTAGTATCTTCAGTGTTTCCATTATTTCCACCACTCTTACCTGGATCAATATCATCATTATTTCCATTATCATCTCCTGTTGCAGCTTCAAGTTCTTCTTCACTATCCGAATCTGAGTCTGGATGATTATCAAGTTTTAATGACTCAGAAGGATCTTCATTTTGGATACTTGGGAGTTTAGTGTCATCAAAAGTAACATTGACACTTTCTTTCACTTGGTGCTGATCAATTATGTACACCCTATATGCTCTTCTTGAATATCCGACAAAAATAGCTACATGTGATTTGGCCTCGAACTTGCCATGGTGTTCATCTTCATCCTTCAGCACATAGCATTTAGCTCCAAATACATGAAAGTACTTTAGAGTAGGTTTCTTGCCAGCCATTAATTCAAAGGGAGTTTTCATATGATGTTTGTTGATCAGAGTTCGATTCTGAGTATAACAAGCTGTATTTACTGCTTCAGCCCAGAAGTAGATAGGTAACCTTGATTCACTTAGCATAGTCCTTGCAGCTTTAATCAGGGTTCTATTTTTCCTTTCTACAACTCCATTCTGTTGCAGAGTTCTTGGTGCTGAATATTGTCTTGTTATCCCCTTGTCTGAGCAGAAGTTATTCAGGACTTCATTTCTGAATTTTGTTCCATTGTCTGATCTGATTGCCCGGACAGGTAACTTTGAATCTAACTCAATCATCTTTACATGATCAATCACCAATTGTGGAATTTCATCCTTAGAGTTCAAGAATAAAACCCACGTATATTTTGTGAAGTCATCCACAATCACTAATGTGTATTTCTTTCTTGACATAGACATTATATTTACTGGACCAAATAAATCCATGTGAAGGAGTTGAAGTGGTTCAGTGATGATTGAAGTGTTCGTGCCTCTGTGTCTTGCTTTCTTCGACTTCCCTTTCTGACATGCCTCACACAAACCTTCTTGTGTAAATTCCATCGGAGGCAGTCCTCTCACCAAATCCCTCTTGACTAAAGAGTTCATTGTTTTGAAGTTTAGATGTGAGAGCTTCTTGTGCCATAGCCAGCTTTCTTCTGATGAAGCCTTTGAGTAAAAATAGTTTGCTTCATCTTCAGTTCCTGAGTTGAGATCGGCTACGTACAAGTTTCCTTTCCTTACTCCACGCAAAGCCAGTTTGTCATCTTTAGAATAAGTTATTAAGCATTTCTCCTTGATAAAGTTTACTTTGTACCCTTTATCACAAAATTGACTGACGCTGAGTAGATTGTGCTTAAGTCCTTCCACTAAAGAGACGTTGTCAATGATAACATTTTCAGTATTTAACTTGCCATATCCCGTAGTCATTCCTTTGTTGTTATCTCCAAAGGTGACGATTGGGCCAGCTCTTTCAACCATGTTTGATAGCAAGGCTCTATCTCCGGTCATATGCCTTGAAGATCCACTGTCCATGATCCATATAACTCCCTGCACATACCAAACGGATTAATTCGTCTTCGGAACCCAAAATTGATTGGGCCCGACATACTTAAAGAATTGACCTTTGTCAGCTTTGACAACAGATCCTTTTCGCATATCATTATCTTCCTTGACTGTTCCTACCTTCCTATAAATAGTCTTAACAACTTTCTGTTTAGACTTAGGAGTATATGATTCTTTCTTCTCAGGTGAAGGAGTTGCAGTCTTGGATTTAGCAAATTTATTATTGATGCATTTTCTAGGTATCATGTTATCTTTCTTAGCTATCATGCGTTTAAAGTAAGAAGTCATAGCATTAAAAGCACATAACATACAATTTAAAACACCACAAGGTTTATGGCATACATCAATAGCAGGCATGTTATTCAAAACAGTAGGTGTCTTAACAGTTTCTACTTTAACTTTTTCAACAGTCTTAAAGTTCTCAGTAGAATGACATTGGTTGTTACTATTCTTACTTTTAACAAACTTATTGTTAGGTTTGTTCAAATTATTCTTTAAGTTCTTAGCACCTATACCAGGTTTGGGGAAATCAGAAGTTCCCACAACTTTCACTGGTTTCTTGGGTGCAGTTATCTCTTCTTGGACATTTACTCCTTTTATGTCCCACGCTTGTTCCTCTATTTTCTTCTCTTCCTGAAGATCCTCTAAATTCATTTCATAGGCAATCATTATAGAGCTCTCAAGGATTGGTTCTGCTACAGGTGTTATGAAAAGAGGTTTACGTGCGTCCTTAACAACATGAGGAATACCCCTTTCTTTAGCACTTTGCTTGAATGGGGTAATGTTGCTTGCCTTACCTACAAATTCATTATACTCAAACCCTATTCCAACTTTTCATTTTATCACATGTTGGTCAACTAGGTTTTTTACAATGTAAGACGAGTTTTCATAGGCTAGACACCTTTTCTTTTTTTCCACTATCTGGTTTCTGATATAAGTTTCAACATCAATATAACACTTGACTCTGTTGACTTGAAAAGCTAAGTCTTTAGTTAACTGGTCAGTCAACTCGTCACTTTTCCTTTTAGCCAAAGTTAAAGCATTTTTCTCATCAGTTAGAACTTTGATTTCGAGTCTTAGTACCTTAACTTTACTTCTCTCACCATCTAGTTCTTTACCTACCAAAACAAACATTCTAGGGCAAGAAGGATTTACATCTATTCCTCCTTGACGAGTTGGAGACCGTGATTCTTCGGATGAAGCCATAAGAGCAAGATTTCTCAGCTCTTCCTCATCATCATCGTCTGAGTCGTCCCAGCTTTTTCCCTTTGCCAGATAAGACTTTCCTTGATGCTTCTTCACAAGTGCATCATACTTTTTCTGGAGATCTTCATAAGACTCTCTCATTTTCCCTTGCTTCGGCTTTTTGCATTCAGTTGTAAAGTGTCCTAGCTCATTGCAGTTGAAACAACGAAACTTGCTTCTATCAACTAAGCCGGTCTTGTAGCCGCTTCTTGATTCAGCTGTTGAAGACCCTCCTTTTTGGTAACTTCCAAAATTAGGTTTTACTTTGTAGGAAGAGTTCCTTCGAAATCTCATGTTGCCAAACCTCCTGGCAACCATAGCTAAAGACTCATCTTCCAGCTGATCCAGTTCTTCAAGAGAGTAGAACTCACCATTTTCCTGGTTACCTGAAGTATGTCCAAGTTCTGGAACCACATACTTCATTAAACTATTTGAAGGTTCAGCATCCTTCACTTCCTTCTTCTCTGGTGCTTCTACTAACAGTGCTTTAGAAGAACTCAGAACCTTACCTCTCCCATACATCTCTCTGGTCTGGATCTGTTCCAATTCATAAGTCTTTAACACTCCGTAAAGTCTTTCTAGGGTTACCTCCTTCATATCCCTAGACTCCCGGATAGCTGCGATCCTGTGTTCCAAATGCTCTGGCAAGGTTAGCAAAAACTTCCTGTTTACCTCCTGATTCTGATAGTACTTTCCATTCATGTTGAGCTCGTTTATCAGTTTGTTCAATCTCTGAAACACCTCAGAGATACCCTCACCAGGGTTGGATCTGAATTTCTCATATTGGGAGATCAGGATTTCCAGTCTATTCTCTTTTACTTCCTCTGTCCCCTCATTGATAATCTCTATTGTTTCCCAGATCTATTTTGCATTTTTGCAATTGACTACATGATTGTACATGACGTAGTCTAGAGATTCAATCAATATCAATTTGAGGTTGTTGTCCAGGGACACGGCTTCTTTTTCTTCAGGTGTGTAGTCAGCTAGACTTTTTGGAAACTGTCTGTGAGGAATTACGATCCCATCTATCTCATGTTCGGGAATGACAGTTATAGGGTGTTCAACGCCTTTGGCCAATACTAATGCGTACTTGGAATTGGCAACCCCGATGAATAGTAACATTTTGTGTTTCCACAAGTTGTAGTGTTCTCTGTCGAACTGTGGAATTTTGATGCTAGTCACATTCTGGGTACTCATCTTTAATAAGATTAAAAATTAAGTGTTTCAAAAAATATTTTAATTTTTGACTGAAAATAATTTTTGATCAAAAATAATTTTTAGAAAAAAAACTATTTCGAATAAAAAAATTATTTCGAATTAAAAATAATTTTTGAGATCTGTATGAGTCGCGGAATATTTGGTTCGGATATGATATTATAAATATCAACCAGCTTTGATGCCAATTGTTGGTCCCTGATATTGTAGAAGGGGGGTTGAATACAATATCTATTAATTATCGCGGAATATTGGATTTAAATATATTATTTTAAATTCACACGAAATATTAATTGAAATGAAATACTGTTCAAGTAGAAGATATAATTTTAACTTGAAAAGTATTACAAAATTAATAAGTAGAAAGTTTATATAACTGTTTAAAAGCTTAGAACGATTTTGACATGAATTGTTCGAGTTTAACAATTATATTCCAAACTTGCACAGAAATCTGTGAATATTACAATGCAGACAAATTTCTGAATTTGAACTGTTCTTCTAACTTCTAAAAATGAAGACAATCTCCTCATATTTATAGAGGTGAAAAGCCAGCATGACTTATCCCAATATGACATTTTTCACCTAAAATTAACACTTGTATGACTCATAAAAAGGCTGGGCATGACTTATAATGGTCGATATGACTGTTTAAAATCCGGTATGACTCTCTGAAGAAATCTGGTATGACTCTTTTAAAAGAAATCCGGTATGACTCTTTTAAAAGTAATCCGGTATGACTCTTTTAAAAAGAAATCCGGTATGACTCTTTTAAAAGTAATCCGGTATGACTCTTTTAAAAAGAAATTAGATATGACTCTTTTAAAAGTAATCTGGTATGACTCTTTTATAAGTCAAATGAATTATATTTAAAAGTCATATTAAGTCATATCTTTTATAATAAATTAATTCTATTAAATATAATTAAATAATTCATAAATTAAATTAATTTCAACATGAATTAATTTAATTAAATAAATTAAATAATTAATTTACTTAGTAGAATTAACATATTATTATGGGGGTGTTTGGGGGAACTTTTTTTCCAGAATAAGTCAACTTATTTTAAGACAAAGTTAGGATTCCTAACTTTTTTCTGAAATAAGTTAACTTTTTTTTGCAACTTATAGAATCTCAAATATACATTAAATACTTGTATAAAAAACATTTATCAAAATATGAAATTTTTACCCGAAAATAAGTCCAAAAGGACTTATTTTTAAGCCCAGCCAAACAGGCCATATGACTTATGTAACTTGTCAGTTCTGAGGTCTTTCCGTCTTTTCTTTGTCTTCTGTCATAAAACCACTTGAGTTAACTAAAGAATACATATTATTATAGATGACACACAAATATATTGTCTGGTTCATTTGTGCCATTCTAATAAATATTCTTCAATTATTAACTTTTAAGTTGTGGCCTTCTATCATCCTTTGGCTTTACTGTCTTTCCTCATCTTCTGGAATCTTTCTGTAGTAACCACTTGAGATCTTTTATATCTTCTGAACTCTTATGAAACACTACCACTTTATTTTTCACTGACGCTTGAACATTAAAATGAATTTCTTCCAGTGTTGAGTAGCAATCCCATAAAAATACTTCTGATACTTAAATCATTTGTGATTAGTTGACTATCTTCGTCTTGATTCCTGTTTGATATTTATTATTTACTTCTTTTTATAGTTAGAGTTGAGTTGTCATCTAATTATTACAAATAGGCCTAGACATATGCCTTTCATATATATATATATATATATATATATATATATATATATATATATATATATATATATATATATATATTGTTACTCCATTAATGACCACTCAATTCTCATCTCGCTAGCTCATCAGCGATTTCCATGTTTCAGATTGATTCAAACAACTTAACAAAGAACGCCCACCTGCTGTTCCTTAGACGACGATGTTAAGAAGTCTGGAGAGTTTGAGAAAATGTTTGATATCCTAGTTATTGTTTCTGGTTTCGGGTCTAATTTCATATCGAGTCCGCTTTAAGGTGACCCACCTATTTTGAAACCAACAAGGTTGTCCTCTTTTTCGCAGCATAGTGGATCGGTTAGATCCAGACCCAATTTTAGAGTATGATGAAAACTTCTGGGTCAGATCCGATGATGGTGTTATAATTTATGGGTTTGATAACTTCTGAGGTCAAGTGGGTCGGCGGTGGTATATGGGTCGGCGGTGACTAACTTGACTAAAGAATGTAAGTTTTCATGTTCATGTTTTTCAATAATAACAGGTCTTTAACTTGCGTTGTCCGCTGGAACGAGTCTTGCAAATGCGTTTTCGATGTACACACATGATTAAATTGCAGTTTTGGTTTCTTATGAAAAAAATAAAAAATATAGAAGTCTGGAGAGTTTGAGAAAATGTTTGATATCCTAGTTATTGTTTCTAGTTTCGGGTCTAATTTCATATCGAGTCCGCTTTAAGGTGACCCACCTATTTTGAAACCAACAAGGTTGTCCTCTTTTTCGCAGCATAGTGGATCGGTTAGATCCAGACCCAATTTTGGAGTATGATGAAAACTTCTGGGTCAGATCCGATGATGGTGTTATAATTTATGGGTTTGATAACTTCTGAGGTCAAGTGGGTCGGCGGTGGTATATGGGTCGGCGGTGACTAACTTGACTAAATAATGTAAGTTTTCATGTTCATGTTTTTCAATAATAACAGGTCTTTAACTTGCGTTGTCCGCTGGAACGAGTCTTGCAAATGCGTTTTCGATGTACACACATGATTAAATTGCAGTTTTGGTTTCTTATGAAAAAAAATAAAAAATATAGAAAGTTATCGGAAAAGTAAGTAACGTATTTTTAACATGCGTTTCCTGAAAACGTCACTTAAAGTGGCGTGATTCCGCGATAGTAAATGCTATTATTATGGGTTTTGATATTTTGGGCATTTAATGTTAAAATTGTGATATTAAGGGCCAAAATCATTGTTATAAAAATAGGTGATTAATCATGATTAATTACCGATTAATCCATGTTCGGTATCTCATCGAACTGATTAAATTCTTAATTATTTAATTAATCATTCCGATTAATGTCCGATTCATCGTTAATCCCTTGTTCCGTGTCCGATATCCGCTTTAATAATATAATATAGATACGTAGATTTTGAAAAATTATTAATTTATCAAATAAATATTATTTCTCCCTTTTTTTTACCGTACCATATATACAGGCAGGGAGAGAGTGTGGAGAAATGTTTTAGAAACCTGAACTCACTCTTTGCTCTTTTGTTCTCAATGGACCCTCTTTCTGTTCTCCGAGATTTCACCGTGCGGGACGAGCTGAGTCAAATCGTCCGAGTCGGCGATCACTACCGGTTCGGCAACTCGTACACCTTCCCTTGCTCAATCGAAACCGCTTACCGGTCCAAACAAGGTAACCTCTACACTCTCGAAACCCTAGTTTACTTCGTGAACAATCTCAATTCCAAACATCATGATTATATACGCATTGCTGGAACACACAAGGTCCCTGCTGTTACGTTCCTTGATCGAAAGCCACTTATCGATTACTTGCACGGTAGAATTGCTTCTACGGATGCAATTGAGTTTGTTGCGCCGCAGAATGTGAACAAGTACTCGGGGTTTGATGAGTATCGTCCTGAGGAAGCTAATTTAGGTGTGATGGATAGTGAGATTGATTTGAATTTAGAGGGGTTTGGGGGGAAGATTGTCGAGGATGGGGTTGTGTTGGTTAGGGAGATTGAGAGGCCGTTTAAGGATCGAGAGAGTTTGTTGCAATGTAGGAATAAGGATTTTTATAGTGTGCTTGTGGCTGCGACGAAGAGGAATGAGGAGAGGGAGAGGAGTGAGATGCAGCAGCGGAAGGATGGGTTGGTTGCCAAGAGTCGGATTGAGAGGAGGTATGGGGAGGATGTAGGGTTTGATGCTACGCCTAAGGCGAAGATGCATTTGAAAGGGAGTAAGTTTGGGGAAGGTGTGCCGATTATTTTGGTTCCGAGTGCTTCACAAACGTTGATTACGATTTATAATGTGAAGGAGTTTTTGGAGGACGGGGTTTATATTCCGACGGATGTCAAGGTGAAGCAGATGAAGGGGCCGAAGCCGGATTGTGTGACGGTGCAGAAGAAGTTTAGTAGGGATCGGGTTGTGACGGCTTATGAGGTCAGGGATAAGCCTTCGGCTTTAAAGGCGGAAGATTGGGATAGAGTGGTGGCTGTTTTTGTGCTGGGGAAAGAATGGCAGTTTAAAGATTGGCCTTTCAAGGATCATGTTGAGATCTTTAACAACAGTGAGTGCACAGTTGTTTTTTTTTCTTTTTTCGAATGATGCTTTTTTGTTGTTATATTTGTAATTATAAATTACTTTACATTGTTATGATGACTGTTGAACTAGTTAATTGAGTTGAATGAAATTCTATAGGATTGTGTTTGGGAACATGTATTTCTTTTGAAATGATGAATTTCTAATGAAATAAATTGAATTGTCATTTCAAATTCTTAAATTTATACTAGTATTTGAATGTCTTGGATTTCAAATGAAATCCAAATTCTTTAGTTTATCCAAACATGTTATTTGATCAAATTCAGAATTTCAAATGAAATCCAAGATCCCAAACAAGCCATAGTATTAATTGTACTACAATTATTTAGAATGGAAATTAAGAATACTAGAGAAGGTTTTGCATCGAAGCATTTGAATTAGATCTTTAATTTCATTCCATACGAAGAGGGATATTCTTTATGTGATTGATTATATGTGAAATTTGGGTGCAGTTCTTGGTTTTTATATGCGTTTTGAGGATGATAGTGTGGAGTCAGCAAAGACTGCAAAGCAGTGGAACGTGAAGATCATCTCGGTAAGAATATATGCAATATCTATTGATTGAGCCATTACCAAGAAGCTCAACTCCATTTACATTAACTGTGACTCAAGTTGTTAGTTTGTTTCTAATTAGTTATGTGTTATTCACTTACTTTGTCTAAGCAACCACTATTTTTGGTTTGTGAATACCTGGTGTTTGTGTGTAAACATTAACACATTTCTAATTCATATAGATATTTCTAAACCAGGAGGTTAGGGTGCAGCTCTAGGCCTCTGTATTCATGTTGAAGAATGTGCCAATAAACTTTTTGGATAACAGAAAGATTGTAGCTTATCATGAAAATTCTTCTTAAGCTATGAAGCAAATATATGGCATACGAATAACCAAAAGAAAAAGAGAAAAGATAGCATCTATAAGTTGACTCAGCAAGGTATGAGTATGGCATTTGTCATCCAGGCTAATAAGCCATTATAGCCTAACTCTTGACCCATTCTAGCTTTTAACACATAATTTTTGCTTCCGAAAATGGAACCTTAAGGGCGTGTTTGGGAGGGGAAGGTTGAAATTTTAAGGATTTAAGATTTTCAAAGAAAGAGTTGGGTGTAGGAAGATTCAAGAGAGGTTGGAGAGGGTTCAACCCTTTCCATGACTTTTCTTCCCAGCAATTCTATCTCCTCACTCCTTCCCTTGCCAACCCCCAATGCAAACACACCCTAAAAATCTGTATCACTGTAATCCAAAACTTCTAGCCACTGTAAACTTTACAAACACCGAAACAGGAACAAGTTTCAGAAGAAATATTATACTAATAATAAGTTCTCCCTCTCATTAGGGGGGAATTATTTACACATTTCTCACTCTTTATGATGTGTACCAAAGACAAAAAATGTTCTCTCTTATTTATCTTTCTCAAAGAACTACTCTTGTTATTGTAGTAGAAACTATGTATATTTAAAATTTTAAAGAACTATTGACATTAATTATTTTGTTTGTGCCCACACACATATGTTATTTT
This sequence comes from Oenanthe sinensis, assembly GCA_028671895.1. Lineage (NCBI taxonomy): Eukaryota > Viridiplantae > Streptophyta > Magnoliopsida > Apiales > Apiaceae > Oenanthe > Oenanthe sinensis. The sequence goes on from CM053800.1 coordinate 31,129,245, forward strand.
ACAAAAACTGACATAAAAATTTATATTATATATAGAGCAAACCATTTTTAGCAAACTATTGATTCGGCTCTCAATGGAGGTATTGACCTCTGATAAGAAAGTATATCAGTATGTAACGCACATTTTCATGTCAAACTAAATTCCATTACAGTGTATACATACATATAAAAGATTTATTTTTTAAAAAAAATATTAATTATAATAAATATTATGAGAAGCACTGATAATTAGTAACTCTTTTGCATATAAATATAACATAAAATACTTCCATTTATATTTCATTTTTTAGATTGGTTAAATTCTCTTATCACATAGAAATCAACTCTGTCACGTGGTGAAGTATTGAACATTTTAAATAGATATGGCATGATCCTAATGAAAATAGAAACGACTGCTAATCTGTATCTATATCCTGATAAAAATCCACAGCAACTATCTGATCAATATGCAATTATACAAGCCTAATATAAGGACTCTACCTAATTAATTGCAATAATATTTCCCTGTACATTTAAAGAAAACAGTAGATATTGGTTCCTCAATTACATCACATAACGATTGGAGGGAGAGCAAGAGAAGCAGCAAAAAACTCGCAAGGACAAATGAAAGGAAAGATTAAACAAGACTTATCTTTTGGTTGTTGCCTAAAGAAGCTGCCATCCAGTTAATATCTATATCCTGATAATTCACAGCGACGATCTGATCAAGAAACAATTGTACAAGCCTGATATAAGTACTCTACCTATATAGTTGCTATAATTTTTCCTGTATATTTATAGAAAACAGTAAATATTAGTTCCCTAACAAGTAGCAGCAGAAAGCTCATAAATATAAACGAAAGGAATACTTATCTTTTGTTGTGGTTGTTGCCTTAAGAAGCTTCCATCCAATTGATATCTATATCCTGTTAATAATTCACAGCAACCATCTGATCGGGAAACAATCATACAATCCTGACATAAGTACACTACCTAATTGATTGCTATGATTTTTCCCTTACATTTATAGAGACCAATAAATATTAGTTGACATCACATCATGATTGGAGGAAAGAAAGAGAAGAAGCAGAAAGATCATGATGACAAATGAAAGGAAAGAGGGAAGAAGACTTATCTTTTGTTGTGGTTGTTGCCTGGAGAAACTTCCATCTAATTGACCTCCGTGCGGCGTGGATCAATTCAAAGTTGCGGCCCCTTCTCATAGTTTATAGAGGATAGGTAACCTTAGTAGTCGATGAAAACTTTCCCAAATTACCCTTATAACCCTATACATATCCTAGATCCCGCTGCCTCACTAGAAAATCGAAAATTACAAATCCGGCCCAATGACACTGTACCTTATATCTAGAGCCCAATTTGGTATTTCAGAATTGTGGTGCTGAAGTTTGTATTCATTCACACACATGAAATATTTCATCCTGTTTCTTTCTTTTGCATATTAAATCTAATAATACATGCACTTACAAATATTTCAAATATTTATTTATTTTTGTAAAATCTTATCGAAATTATTTAGTACCTTTTTATTGTGCTTGGTGTGATGATCAAGTGTCTAGCGCTATCCACTAGGTCACCTAAGGCTGCATTTATTAGGGAACACTCTGCTGATGTGGGAGCCTTGATCACACTCACTGGGCAAGGCCTTTTTATATATTTATTTATTTATATATTTTAAAATAGCACTCAGCCTTCACATCTTCTATTTTGAGATGTGATTGGCCTCGTATTCGTATCTCTATTCTTCACCTAGCTGTCCATGCATCCTTATTTACCATACTTTTCTTATTCTCTTTGAATTATGTTAAATTTGTGCCGGACATTTCCTACATTGCATATCCTTAGATATGCAAAATTTCAGCTCAGCACGCAGTAGTTGTGGAGTGGTTATTTGGGAGAAGTAGTAATGGTTCTTTTATAAAGATGGTACCACCGATTCAGCTGGATGCTATGTTACCCGGACTCTTCATTTTGCCTTTTGTTTGAAATGAGTTGATTGAAACTTCTCCGAATATGTTGATTCACTTGCTCAAATTCAAGTGTATAAATGTGAATATTTAAAAAAGACCATTTTGCCTGTTGGGCATGGAATGATAGTTAACTTTGTTCTTTAATTTTCTGAAATTAAAATATCTGCCATCATATATGGTTTGCATTCTTATGGTATGATTTCCCATGCAGATCAGCAAAAATAAGAGGCACCAGGACAGAGCTGCAGCATTAGACGTATGGGACAGGCTAGAAGAATTTATGCGGTCAAGATCACGTTCCTAAGGTCAGCTGAGCTTTAAACACCATTCAAGTCTACTTGAAGTCTGACAAATATAATAAGTATGTGGCTCACTCACATGAGATGTACCTGATCTTTATCATTTATTGCCATTGTATTAGATGCACTTCGCTTACTTGCTTGCATGTATCTTCACCATTGCTATTTGCTTTGCTAACTGATAAGGATTTGGGGTTTTAGGACTACTATACTTGCTGTCTTGCAGAGGTAGATGACTGGCATACTGAGAGTATGTGTAATTTTAGATAGAAGTGAATATAAGATTGAGTGCTGGTATTTTTAAGGCAAGAGAATTTTTTCGATTTATTTTTAGCTGGACTGTTCTGCAGTAATGTAATACTTAATTCCAATCTAGAATAGAAGTTCAATAATATATTGTTGTCTATAATAGTTCATACTGATAAACTCTTGCAAGTGTTTCTCATAATGTATTTCTGATAGGCATTGTAATGTATTGCTAAATGCCAGCTGATATATTTGCTTTTGTGCAGGAATAATGTAAAACCAAGACCTGTTCGATAGTTTGACAGACATGACTTGCAAGAGTGACATGGTTGTGATTAAGGGATTGTGTGAGGCCCGGATTGGGGTGGTGAACGTGTTTTTTTCTTTTAATCAATCTGTTATGTTCTTGTACAAGTTAATTGTATTATTATAACCCCGTAGTTATGTTTACAAACATTGTAGTAGTATTAGCTTGTAATGCACACCTTGATTGTGATGTGTGTTGTTTTTTCGTAAGAAATGTAGATTACTTTTATATGGATTCTGGAGAGCTCTAATGTGATTGTCTCTTGTATTATTTGTTGTGCAAAACCAGTTGTACTATTTCATAGTTGCATAAAACTATGGCAAGTACAATACTACAGGGTACCCAACTTATAACCTATTTGGAGTGCTGAATTCCCATTTTCCCTTGTTTATGCTTTTTCCCTTTCGGTCCAGGAATCGACTTCATTGTTTTGCACTAATGCTTCATACGGAGTAGTCTAGCATTTTTATTGCAATGAAGATATATATTATGTAACCATTAGGAAAGTAGTGCACAGACAAAAGTATAATTACTCTGAATATATAGCACACACTACAAATCTGCGGAGAAATATTGCCAAGTCTCCTTTCCTTGTGCAGCCTAGAGTAGGAACAAAAATATAATAACGTAATGCAAATTAAATTTCTATTTTACAGTTCTACAAGGCAACATTGACAAATGTCCCTTGAAGTAAAAGCAAAACTAGAGTAGAAGAAAATTGTGGCAAGTACTCCTTGGATATCTCTGGATGGGCGGGCTGTTATGTTGGAGGTCTTACATTAGTGGAGGCATATGATGCAACAAAGACGAGGAAGAACAATGAAACTGCCAAATTGTTGAGGCTTCCACCTGATGAGTCTGGGTTTCTTGTTGGAGTGCTGTTGTCAACTACCAAGATGGAGTAGAATATAAGTTAGCAACGAGTGTATGCAGTGATCAAATTCGTGTTTTCTAAAAGTGCAAATAGAATCTCATTATATACAAGTGAATTGTTACCATTACAGCTGCTGAGGGGTTGAGTTTTAACATTGCATGTAGCAGGTAAAGCCTGAGCCTGGGTTTGGTTGACACTGAGCTCCAGAGAACCACCACCACCATTAAGAACCTGGCACAAACACTCTGGCCTTAACTTGACGATGCTACCAAGCTGCGTGCAGCACCCTGGCATAGGTGACGCGGTGGTTGTGGTGATGTAATTGAGGCACGGTGACATGCTTATTACCATGTTGTCACAATCAGATTGTGCCATCGCTGTTGTCCCGAGTACGGCCACAAGTATAAAGGTAATAACGAACCCGAATCTCTGGTTTTCCATTAGATGATTGGTAGGAGCTCTTCTCTATTAGCAAAGGAGTTTGTTTAGGTTGGTGTAAGAAAAATGGGATTTTTCAGGGGACTTGAGGAGGAAATTTAACTAAAGTGGCCGTTTGTTGTTGACTAGTCCACAAGTATGGATGTGGAATAAATGACCAAGGGTTGTTGTTTAGGTGACCAACTTTTTTTCCTTCGAGTGACCAACTTTTGATATTATGAATTTATTTTGACAACCTGGCTTTTTAGAAGTTCAGCACTATATACTTTTAAGGGTTCTTTTTCTTCTAATAATATGTAGAGCATTTAGAGTTTCGGTCGTGCCAAGCATACCAATGATGAAAATAAATGAGTATAAAAGCTATACGAGGTAGAACCCTACAAGTGTGTGTATTGCTTAAAATTTATAAACTCAATTGTCACATTATAAAAAATTACTCAAAATTACGTATTTACTCCCTCCGTCCCTTTTAGTTGTTTTGTCCCTTTTAGTTGTTCTTTTAATTGTCCGTTTGATTTTTTACGTGTATTTTAACGTGCATAAAAGATATAGTTCGATAAATTATTTTTCAAACTATATTTTTTATACGTGTTCGCGTAAAAAGTCAGAAGGGACAATTAAAAGGGAACGGAGGGAATAAAAGATTTTAGTGAGTACGATCAAATAAAACCATGTTTTCTTTGAAAAAATCATCTTGTAAACTGTCCTGTGTTGATCTTCGTGACTCAGAGAAACTACTATGCCAATTATACATTGTGCATTAGATGTTCATCACAAGTCCAAATTGTGTTTAAACTCTACGATTACGGGATCACCCAGTTAGAAGAAAATTCCAGCTTCAACTCCAGCTCTGTCATCTCACACGAAAAGAATGAAGATGACTGCTGAAAATTATGCTCCATTTCAGCTTTGCATTAGGTGGATTCGAGATAAAATTTTGCACGTCATGCTTGGAACACATAAAACAGTGAAACAACTTCAGGTATCTATTGCATTTTAAAGGTCAAGAGACTGGATCCAAAAGGTTCTCCTATGAAATTCTACGACGAATACTTAAAGACCGCAGGTGGAAAACAACTTTAGTCAAGAGATCTGAAGAGGAAGCACATAATTGTTTGATTCTATTTTTTTTAATAATAAAATGACATGAATTTACAACAAACATTATTTGCTGTTATGTTGAAGATAATTTCGCAAGCTCGAATCCTCTAATTTTTACCAGAGTTCAATAATTTCCTTAACATCAAATAGTCGAGTAAGATCATAATCAAACCCCTCGTGTTTATCAGCCTATCAAATTAAGAAAAGGAGAATTATGTGACCAAGAGGCTACAAGCAGCAAGCAATCCCACCTAAGAGAAATGTAAAGTGTGTATATTTCAGAGTTAGTTAAGGTAGTTGAACCCCAAAACCCACTTTCTTGTCCACTTTCATTTTGCCTCCACTTTATTTCCCTTCGAATTCTCCTATAAATTCTTTTGCACCCTTTTCTCTTTACCACCGCAGATCCTCTACATTTTCAGATTTCTCATCTTCTAATACTAGCAATCCACAACACACACACATCAATGGCCGTGCAATTTACAACCCTTCTATGTTCTCTATCTGCTTTGGCCATTGCCATAATTGTCCTCATTGTGCCAGTTTATGGACAGATCAATACAGCCTGCAGTCCCTCAATGTTATCGAGCTTCAGTTCTTGCACGAGTTTTATCACGAATAGCACTGCCAATGGAACTTCTCCAACTTCTGACTGTTGCAATTCCCTCAAGTCCATTACTAGTAATAGCACAGATTGTCTTTGCCTTATTGTTACTGGAAGTGTTCCTTTTCAAATTCCCATCAATCGTACTCTCGCCATTTCTCTCCCTCGCGCTTGTAACATGCCAGGTGTACCTCTACAATGCAAAGGTAACACTTATCTTAAAGTGCCTTGGACATATCTTGTGAATCATGGTTCTATTATATACTTATATGGGTTTTTCATGCTTTAAAATTGCAGCCTCTAGCTCACCTCTTCCAGCTCCAGGTATTATAATTACTTTTTACTCGTGAGATTATTTTATGCTAGATAGTGCATTAATTATATTTAATTCTTCGATCAAACTTATAATACATTTTCAACCTGACAGGTCCAGCTGCACTAGGTCAAGGTCCAACTCTGTCTCCAGGAATTTCTCCTGCTGCTAGTCCGAGAGGTAACATGTGATATTAATTAACTTTTTTTTTTGTTCAAAAAAATCGCTAATTATATATTTTATTATAAACTAAAATAGATTGTACTGTGTGATAAGCAGCTTCTGGTGTTCCTGAAGCCGAATCACCAGCTATGACTCCGGAATCTAATGCAACTCCAGCTTTAACTCCGCCTACAAATACAGGGATTCGACCTGTTGTGAACCCGTCTGCTGCAAGCCCCCTGTTTAGATTTTCCCCAACATTTCTTTTAGCTCTGCTTGGAGCCACATTCTTAAAGTACTACTACTAGTTTATGGAAAGCTTTCTAATTCTTATTATCGAGTTTCAGAACTCTAGTTGATAGGCTTGTGTGGATCACTGGATGTCCTATTTTATGTTGTTCTTACGATTTTTTTTTCACGACTTTGTTTCTGTAAAGATACATATTCTTTGGGTGTGATATATATTGCATTTGCCTTTTATTGCTAATGTTGTTATTGTAAGATACATATTCTAGATTGAATTCCATATTGTTACATTGAAAAAGTACAACTCTGCAATCTGCATTTTTTTATGGAGAGTTTCTTCTCTTTTATGCCGCTGTCTTGGCTATTTAACTTGTTTTCTGTGTTGCACACCTTTAAGTGTAAAAGCACGGGGATGATGTTATCTTCAAGGCAAAAAAACCTTGTACCTTGAAGTTTCCAAGATGAAAATTCTATCCCAAGAGCTTGTAGCAGAGCATTACTCAAACACTTGAAATTGGCATTGTATTGCTTGTGCGAGGTTGGTGTCTCAACTAATGAATTAACATTATTCAACTGACATAGTGATATTGAACAAATATATAGGCTAACCCAACTTTCATTACAAAAGGTACGAATTAGCTAGAGTCACCCATAAAATTAGAAAATCATCTAATATATACAACAGATTTCAGATAACTAATCTCTACCATGATACTGCAGATTTAAAGGTTCTCTGCCTCTCATTAGCTTGCCACTGCTTAACCATGTCGATGACCTGGTCCCACAAAGATCTGCTGATTACGAACCCTCACAACATATAACACCACCACCAGTATTTTGTGCCAATAGCACATCTGCTTCAGAGAACTTTCTAAATCTCATAATAGACTTCCATTAGCATTACACCCATTTTACCATTTTAGATGTTTCTTCGAGTTTGTAAACACAAACTGCAAGTCTGCAACAGCAAGAGGACCAGGTCATTGGAAATTTGGACCAGGTCACAGGAAATTTGGAGCTTGTTGTTTACAGTACTATAATTCATATCCATGAATATCTGTCGAATTGTGGATATAATTCACAATCATAGAATAATTGGTCACCATTTGCAGTTAAATATGAATATCTGTTTACTGCACCAAGATGCAGACTCACTAATAGACAATCATCATTTCATTTCTGGAGTAAAAAGAATCACAGCATAATACAGGGAAATATGATGCAAAAGAAAATATAAGTGTCACGGCTTATACCAATTTAAGTTGATTTAAAAGGAAAATACATTTTGGACTGCAGACCTGGGGGCCTCCTGGACAGTCTCACGCCAAGCATATGTTCGTGCTCCGTCTTTGTCTAAGATCTTTATAATGAATTTTGGTGGTGCCACCACTAATCTAGACCTTATCTCAAGTATGCATTTTGTCTACAAGATCCACAGCTTCCTCAACTGACATATCCAAAGGCTGCTGTGTCTACTTTGTGATATGTTGTAACCGATAAAAAACAGAGAAAGGTCTGCTTTCTTGTCATAGCCAGCAAGCACAATATTTACCATGTATGAACTCAGAAAATTTAACCCACCACAATAGCAAGTTCATGTTTAATATTTAACAAACAGTGTGTTTAATCGAAGGCGAGAGCCTTTTACAAGCAAGTAAACATTCCATTACGTATTTTTTGAAGATCCGACCATTCATATGCAGCAAAAATGGCATACACAACCATTTTACAATATATTTACAGTAAAGGCTGCAGCATTAAAGGATATAATACTAGAATTCATCATACTAGAACTTCTTCCAAAGTAGAAATAACAAGATCTTGATCAATCTTGTTATTTGCGGTGAGCTCCCAAGAAAACTTAAAATAGTGTCCAAGACAATAACCATGCAATCTTGGCAGGCAGAACTAGTAAAGTGAAGAATGTATATATGAGTTTCCATAGACATGGCCTTTGATGAAAGGTTATTGGCAAAGCATTCGCGTACTGTGGAGGTATAAGAGCTGAGTTGAGTTCTATATTACAACTATAGACTACCTCACCATAGATATGGAGGACCTCAACCTACATTGCTAAATATCTACTTCCCTCATTCCACTTAAACGTAAAAGAAAATTCTCTTTAGGTAAAGTTTATAGTTAAAATGATTCAGGTGAAGTTATTTCCCCTCAACAGGCTCCATTACGATTAGCAGCATAATTTCGCGGCAGTAGTCTAGAGTAAGTATAGACAAACTAAAGAAAACTATCAAGACAGGAGGATGGTCCTTGCCTCCAGGCAGCAGAATCTACAACATATGTCAACAAAATAGAACCAATCTAACAACTAATCTTGAAAGCTGATGGTTATGTTCTTTTTTTTTTTTTGCTAAGTATGAAATATACTTTTTTAGTTATGTTCTTTACCATGTATTACTTAAAATTTGCAAAACTATTATTTTCTGAAATGGAAACTATCGTAATTGTACTGATCCCATTGTTTACTTTAGAGTAGCAAAAAAAATTTGAAGCTTCATAGTAGTTTAACGAACATGACATGCGACATATCAAAGTCTCCAACTAAATTATTCTGCATTAATCATGAAAGTATTGTAGCCATTGCAGTGATAATAATTTACTGTATCTAGTAGTGTAGAAAGGGACCAAGGGAAAAAAGAAGCAGTATATGGTTCAATATTTGCAAAAGTAAATAAGTACCACACCCTTTATCAAGAACCAAATAGGGTAATTCAAACATACCCATAAACATATATAACAATGTGAGAAAGAATAGCACAGAAGAAAAACTTTATAAAACTTAGAGTTAATTGCAGTATATGTACCTAAAGTATGGTCATAATGCACATTGTGTACCTGTACTTTAAACACTTTGTGTACCTCTACTATACTAGCCCCATCACTTTGTGTACTACCGTTACTTTCTTGAACTTCCTTTGGTAAATAAAGCAAATCACCGGAGATAGATGTGACTTTGCAGCATCGGACAGCAACATATATGCCCTACATATAACCTCACCACCATTTTAGTCTTTAATCTATCTCTTCGTCTTTAACTCGCTTGAAGAATCATCAAAGCTCAGCTGTTAAGGGACATCGATCATGGTGATGGTACTTGTCACGTTCAAATAACTGATTATGGAGGTAATAATAACTCATGACTTTTAGCTCATCATGCAATATTTTTCCCACATCTGCAGCCAGTGACCGAGCCAGACATGAAAATGAGGGGGGTCCAAAATATATATATGCAAGATTTCAAGTTTGTGTACTATGTTCGCTACATGCTTGTGTACTAGGTTTCAGGTTGAACCTAAAGAATCTCATTTTATAGCTATTAAAAGAATTTTTAGGTATCTTAAGGGAAATCCGAATCTTGGAATTCCCTAAAGGTACAGGTTTAGACCTTGTTGACTATGCAGATTCTGATTGCAGGTTGTAAGATTGACTGGAAGAGTACATCATGAAGTTGTCAATTTCTTGGTAGAAGATTGGTTTCCTGGCATAGCAAGAAGCATAACTCAGTATCAACTTCGATAGTCGAAACAGAATACATTACAGCTGGTAGCTGTTGTGCTCAAATCTTGTGGATGACGAATCAACTCCGGGACTATGGACTATTGCTGAATAAAATTCCACTATTATGTGTCAACACAAATGTCATAGCAATCTCAGACAATCCGATCCAACATTCAAGGACCAAGCACATTGATGTCACTTATCATTTTATTCGAGAGCATGTCATGAATGATACTTTGGAGCTACATTTTTGTTAGTATTGGTGTCCTAGAGACAATACTTTTAATGTTTTATTGAAAACAATTAAGGATTATGTTTTATGTGATTATTTAATTATTATTTATTATGTCTTTATTTACTGCGTTATAAATTGAAAGGATAATAAATGTCCTTGGAATATTAATACGTAATATATATCTTTAAGTATGTGACTTAAAAATGAGATTATATGAATAGTATTTTATTCCTAAAATTCCCTAGTCAAGTATTATTATTTAAGGACAATAATAATGCAATAAGACTAGTATGTTTGTTGACGGATGACCACATCTCATTGGTCATAGGTATGGTGATACTAAAGTCAAAAACATAAGTGTATGTATCAATACATGACACTGGAAAGACCCGCCGTGAGATTCTACATGTTAATAAGTGTCATAAGAAATCTCACTGTGATAATGATGTAATGATCCTCTGACTTGAAATCATTATATTTCTATACGAGAATTAATATACTTTGATTACACTCAAAGTTACCTTTAACCGGGTAATGATAAAGGTGTACATTGGGTATGCTATGAATCGTATGAGGAATATGAATGATAGATATATAGGATTTAACCCTCCAATTCTAGGAGTGATATTATTGGCCTCTTGATTGAGTGAGACTATGAAATGCATGGCCATGCTCAAATATTGATTTGTTTAAATAGTCTACTCATTGATCAAGGAAACCGAGATTAAACATTGAAGATGATGACACTATACATGCCTCGAGTTTGATCTATAATATAAGGTTAAAGGGATTATATTACATGGAACATTATTCACGAAATGTTTAATTGAATCACCAATTATTATTGTTACTTGGGTAGCAATGATGTATTACTAGATGCCGCTCATTGTTTATAATTTTATTATTAGATAATAAAATTATTGCCAACATAATAATAACCTAAAGGGTCACACACAAAGAACGTCAAAACAGAGGTTTATTTAAATTACAAATTTAAATATATTATTGTTTATTCGAATTTAATTATTGAATTAATTAAGTGGGACTTGATTAATTATATTAGAATTCGGATTTAATAAGTATTATTATTATTCGAATTTAATTATTGAATTAATTAAGTGGGACTTGATTAATTATATTAGAATTCAGATTTAATAATAATAATAACCCAAAGTCATAATGGGTTTTGGAAACCACATGGATTAGGGTTAGGCCCAAAATCTCTCTCTCCCCTATATATACATAATGATGTATAGTATTAGGGTTTAATTATCAAATTTCGTTTTAGAGAAAAACCCTAGCTACTCAACATCAAGAGAGGCTAGAGAAAGAGAGAGAGAGAGAGGCAAACAATCCGGCTAGTACCGACTCCGGTGATCGTAGGACGATCGGGCGTTCGTGTGGACTTCTTTAGAGAGCAAATCTTTGCAACAAAGGACTGCTGTGATTCATCTTTCTGGACCTCCATTAAACAGCATACGAAAGCTTTGTTAAGGTACATACTTCTTCACCATAATCATCCAACGTTATACATGGATCCTGCGATTGGGTTTCTATTTTTTTTTTATTTTTACGTTAATTCCGCTGCGTTTTCATGCCCGAAACCCTTCAATGGCATCAGAGCTACATGTATAATGGGATGATTTGGTTATGTGTTTAACAGTTTTTCGATGTATGTAAACATATATATGATATGCCATGACTATATATTGATATATATATTTTATATGTTTTTGAATATATGATATTCATGTGTTGTATAATCATGGGATGATTGTGTGTCTTGCTGTATGTATATGATACATGTTTGTTCTTGTTATGCAAATCGTATTCGATACGAATTCTGAAACGGCTTCGGTAGATTTTCTGAAATCTGTGTCCAGTGTCTGACTTTTGCAAATGATATGTTTTTTCTGACTGTAATCGTGTCACTGAGAAATACTGACAAAGTCAGCTTCACGTCTGTAAGCCGTTTGACAACGTTAAAGGCCCTGAAACGGCGATTTATTATTTTCTGAAATTTATTTAATTTTCTGAAATTTCGAAATTTATTATATATGATTATATGATATGTTTATATAATCTGAGATATATTACATGTGTTATGTGATAACATGGTGGATGGTTATGGCCTAAAGACCCATAGGATAGTGGTTTTGTTTTATGGTTTTAGTTTCTAAATACGACTTGCATGTCGTTTATTCATTGTAATTGTTAATCTCGAATGTAACTCGAGTTCTTCTTGTAATTTCATTAGAATAGATTTATTTATTATTCAATGTAATTGTTCAATGGAGACTTGGAAGCAAGGCATCTAGGAGGCAATCCAGATGATGGAGCAATGAAGAAGATAAAGACATGTAATAGTGTAGTATTTGAAACCACCATAGATTGACCTTGATAATTCCATTAGCTTGGAAATATCACATAGGATGGGGCCATAACCAAACACGTTTAATTTACGCACAATACATATATGTATATGACTGCATGTGTAGATATATATGTGTTGGAATGATGTATGTATTAGATACGACACCCATGCCATGTCTGCTTAAGAAAGATAAAATCTGTAACGATTCAAGATTTTAAAATTAACAAACGATCATGAGATTCTTATGTTTATGAAATATGGATTTTTAAAACACGGAATTAAATATTAATTTTTGATATCTATAACTGGGATTTTTTGACAAAAACGGATATGCGTATTCGTAAGGCTGATGGGTTTTAAGTGTGACCACTGGTATCCTCCATCTACCTGGGAAATGAACAATTTAAGATGTCAATTTGAAATATTTGGTTCAAGGAAAAATTGAGGATCTCTTTATGATGTGATCATGATCGTTATAAATTTTCTAAACCCCTTAACAAAATATTAAGTTTTACTCGGATGCTTTCCAATGAATGAACACTCATCGAATCCTAGATCGATTAGGGGAAGGACTGTCAGTGGCAGGGGACTCCTATCTATCGTGGTGAGATGCGACGAATATAAACAGTTATATTCGGCCGTTGTATCATTGGGTCTAACTTAACTGAGTCGTCATAATAAGGTGAAAATAAACGGTTATATTCAACCATTATGAACTTAGAAGCATATAGTTTGGTTAAAAGTCTATTAGATAGATAAGATCAATCGTTGTTCACCAAACTATCCAAGAATATATGATATAATTGACAACTGTTGTCTACCTAAATAATCATTTTTTAAGGACTTCCAGTGGTTGACTTAGGACATGACGAAATATGAATCTTGGCTCACTAGAAAGAATTATGGGATATACTTTCCAAATTAATAGTAAGGGCTATTAATTTGATAAAAATAGTGGGAGATATATTATGAATATATCATAATCATTTGAACATAATAAATAACTCAGACAATCTAATGTTTATTTTATGCATTTTAAACATTGTAGATATTTAAATGGCAAACAATACAAATACTTTCTCCGTACGAGCAACCCTTGAGAAGGACAAGCTGACAGGAACTAACTTCCTGGATTGGTATAGGAATTTGAGGATTGTCCTCAGGCAAGAGCGTAAGCTCCATGTCATTGAAATTCCTTCACCTGCTCCTCCTGCTGAGAATGCAACTCGCGTTCAGCAAAATACTTATCAGAAGCATATTGATGATGTGAATGATATTGCATGTCTCATGATGGAAACCATGAGTGTTGAGCTTCAAAAACAACATGAGCATATGGATGCTTATGAGATGATTGAACACCTTCAAAGAATGTTTGAGGGACAAGCTCGTCAAGAAAGGTTCGACACGAGCAAAGCACTGTATGCTTGCAAACAGGGAGAGCGTGAACCTGTTGAACTACATTTTCTGAAGATGATAGGTTATATTGAGTATCTTGATACTTTGGGTTTCCCGATTGGTTTGGAAGCTCAGATTGACTTAATCTTACAATCTTTGAACCGCAACTATACTCATTTTGTTATGAACTACAATATGAATGAGATAGATAAAACACCCACTGAATTGTTGGCCATGTTACGAACTACTGAAACCAACATGAAAAGGCTGAACCTGCTGCCATGTTGATGGTAGATAACAAAGGTAAGGCTAATAGGAAAGGCAAATGGAAGGGAAAGAAGAAGATTGGATCTGCTTCTGGTCCCAAGTCAAAGGCTAATCCCAAACAGGCTTTAAAGCCTAAGGGTGTTGTGCAAATGGTGATTGTCACTACTATGGTAAACCAGGTCATTGGAAGAGAAACTGTCATGCTTATTTGGAGGATCTGAAGATGAAGAAGGCTGGTCAAGCTTCTGATTCAGGTATTTATGTTATAGAGGTCAATTTGTCAACTTCTACATCATGGGTATTGGATACCGGATGTGGTTCTCACATTTGTATAAATGTACATGAACTACAAAGGAGTAGGACTTTGGCTAAAGGAGAGGTCGACCTACGAGTTGGCAATGGAGCAAAGGTTGCTGTTTTAGCTGTAGGGACTTATTATTTATCATTGCCCACTGGGCTTATTTTAGTACTTGAGAACTGTTTTTACGTGCCTGCAATTTGCAGAAACATTATTTCGGTTTCTTATTTAGACAAGAAAGGTTTTGCATTTTAATTCAGAACAATAGTTGTTCCTTTTCTTTAAATAATGTTACCTATGAGGTTGCACGTTTATTTAACAGTTTATATGTTCTTGATTTAGACACTCCTATCTATAATGTGAATAACAAACGTCTTAAAATAAATGACTCAAATTAAACATACCTCTGGCACTGTCGTTTAGGCCATATAAATGAGAAGCGCATTTCCAAGTTACATAAGGATGGATACTTGGATAAGTTTGACTTTGAATCATACGAAGCATGCAAACCTTGTCTCATTGGAAAAATGACTAAATCTCCTTTTACTGGACAAGGTGAAAGGGCCACTGAACGATTAGAACTTATACATAGTGATGTATGTGGTCCTATGCGTACTATGACAAGAGGTGGCTTTTACTACTTTATCACGTTTACTGATAATTTCAGTAGATATATGTATCTTATGAAAAACAAATATGATTCTTTTGAAAAGTTCAAAGAAACAAAGTTGAAGTAGAAAAGAAAATTGGTGGAAGTATTAAGACTCTACGATCTGATCGTGGAGGTGAATACTTAAGCCATGAATTTAAGAGTTTATTAAAAGAGTGTGGTATTGTATCACAACTCACTCCTCCCGGAACACCACAATGGAATGGAGTTTCTGAAAGGAGGAATCGTACTTTGTTGGACATGGTACGATCGATGATGAGTCATACAGATCTTCCAATTAGTTTAATGGGCTACGCCCTGGAGACGGCTGCTTATACACTTAACCGAGTTCCTACTAAAACGGTTCAGAAGACTCCATATGAGATTTGGACTAAGAAACATCATAGCATGTCATTTATGAAAATATGGGGATGTGAAACGTTTAACTTCTGACAAGCTAGGACCTAAATCAGACAAATATAATTTTATGGGATACCCAATTGAAACAAAGGGTTATTCATTCTATAATCCTTCCGAGAACAAAGTGTTTGTTGCTCGAACTACAGTTTTTCTTGAAAGAGAAATGCTTTCGAAGAAAAAAATTGGGAGGATAATAGATCTCGATGAAGTTCGAGGCCCACAAGATAACATTGAACCAATGGAGGAACTTGAGCAGGATGTACAAGACCACAACACTGCTCATGAAACACAGGTTATCCGTAGGTCTAGTAGGATTCGCCATGAGCCTGAGAGATATTATGGATTTCTCTTAACTCAAGATGGTGAATTGATGCTTATCGACGAAGATGAGCCTCTCACCTACTAAGATGCTATGAACACTCCAGAATCCAAGAGATGGCTGGATGCCATGAAATCTGAGATGGAATCCATGTATACTAATCAAGTATGGACTTTGGTTAATCCACCTAAAGGGGTAAAACCTATAGGGTGCAAGTGGGTTTTCAAGAAGAAGACCGACATGAATGGTAATGTACAGACCTATAAGGCACGATTGGTGGTAAAAGGTTTCAAGCAAATTCATGGTATTGACTATGATGAGACATTTTTACCAGTGGCTATGGTCAAGTCCATCAGGATTTTGCTTGCTATAGCTGCTTACTATGATTATGAAATCTGGCAGATGGATGTCAAAATCGCTTTCTTAAATGGGAGCCTTGAAGAAGATATGGATGTGTATATGACACAGCCTGAAGGTTTTATTGATCCAAATAATGCTGTAAAGGTATGTAAGCTGCGTCGATCCATTTATGGATTGAAACAAGCCTCAAGGAGATGGAACATTCGTTTTGATGAAACTGTCAAAGAGTTTGGGTTTATTCAAAATGAAGATGAACCATGTGTTTACAAGAAGGTAAGTGGGAGCAATGTGGCATTCCTATAATTATATGTTGATGATATATTAATAATAGGGAATGACATTCCTTCTTTACAGGTTGTTAAGACTTGGTTGAGTAAAAATTTCTCAATGAAAGACTTAGGCGAAGTGACCTATATTTTAGGTATCAAGATCTATAGAGATAGATCAAGAAGAATGATCGGCCTAAGTCAGAGTGGATACTAGTCTAATCCAGGTGAAGGTCACTGGACAACAGTCAAGAATATTCTTAAGTACTTGAAGAGGACTAAAGATTAATTCTTGGTATATGGAGGAGAAGATAAGCTGGTAGTAAAAGGTTACACCGACGCTAGTTTCTAGACAGACAAGGATGATTCGATTTCTCAGTATGGATTTGTGTTTTGTCTAAATGGAGATGTTGTATGCTGGAATGGTTCACAGCTGAGACAGTTGTTGATTCTACAATAGAGCCTGAGTATATTGATGCTTGCGAAGCAGCCAAGGAGGCTGTTTGGGGATGTACTTAGGAGATATCACCTAATTAATAAGATTAATAATCGAGGGGATATACATATATGTAAAGTGCATACAAATGATAACATTGCAGATCCACTGACTAAGGCTTTGTCGCAGCAGAAG
Source organism: Oenanthe sinensis (assembly GCA_028671895.1). Lineage (NCBI taxonomy): Eukaryota > Viridiplantae > Streptophyta > Magnoliopsida > Apiales > Apiaceae > Oenanthe > Oenanthe sinensis. Next base: position 31,146,531 of record CM053800.1, read on the forward strand.
CACGAAGGTCATACTAGTTCCATGGGTATTAGATACATGAGAGATTGACTCTAGTACAAGTGGGAGATTGTTAGTATTGGTGTCCTAGAGACAATACTTTTAATATTTTATTGAAAACAATTAAGGATTATATTTTATGTGATTATTTAATTATTATTTATTATGTCTTTATTTACTGCGTTATAAATTGAAAGGATAATAAATGTCCTTGGAATATTAATACGTAATATATATATATTTAAGTATGTGACTTAAAAATGAGATTATATGAATAGTATTTTATTCCTAAAATTCCCTAGTCAAGTATTATTATTTAAGGACAATAATAATGCAATAAGACTAGTATGTTTGTTGACGGATGACCACATCTCATTGGTCATAGGTATGGTGATACTAAAGTCAAAAACATAAGTGTATGTATCAATACATGACACTGGAAAGACCCGCCGTGAGATTCTACATGTTAATAAGTGTCATAAGAAATCTCACTGTGATAATGATGTAATGATCCTCTGACTTGAAATCATTATATTTCTATACGAGAATTAATATACTTTGATTACACTCAAAGTTACCTTTAACCGGGTAATGATAAAGGTGTACATTGGGTATGCTATGAATCGTATGAGGAATATGAATGATAGATATATAGGATTTAACCCTCCAATTCTAGGAGTGATATTATTGGCCTCTTGATTGAGTGAGACTATGAAATGCATGGTCATGCTCAAATATTGATTTGTTTAAATAGTCTACTCATTGATCAAGGAAACCGAGATTAAACATTGAAGAGGATGACACTATACATGCCTCGAGTTTGATCTATAATATAAGGTTAAAAGGATTATATTACATGGAACATTATTTACGAAAGGTTTAATTGAATCACCAATTATTATTGTTACTTGGGTAGCAATGATGTATTACTAGATGCCGCTCATTGTTTATAATTTTATTATTAGATAATAAAATTATTGCCAACGTAATAATAACCTAAAGGGTCACACACAAAGAACGTCAAAACAGAGGTTTATTTAAATTATAAATTTAAATATATTATTGTTTATTCGAATTTAATTATTGAATTAATTAAGTGGGACTTGATTAATTATATTAGAATTCGGATTTAATAAGTATTATTATTATTTGAATTTAATTATTGAATTAATTAAGTGGGACTTGATTAATTATATTAGAATTCAGATTTAATAACAATAATAACCCAAAGTCATAATGGGTTTTGGAAACCACATGGATTAGGGTTAGGCCCAAAATCTCTCTCTCCCCTATATATACATAATGATGTATAGTATTAGGGTTTAATTATCAAATTTCGTTTTAGAGAAAAACCCTAGCTGCTCAACATCAAGAGAGGCTAGAGAAAGAGAGAGAGAGAGGCAAACAATCCGGCTAGTACCGACTCCGGTGATCGTAGGACGATCGGGCGTTCGTGTGGACTTCTTTAGAGAGCAAATCTTTGCAACAAAGGACTGCTGTGATTCATCTTTCTGGACCTCCATTAAACAGCATACGAAAACTTTGTTAAGGTACATACTTCTTCACCATAATCATCCAACGTTATACATGGATCCTGCGATTGGGTTTCTATTTTTTTTATTTTTACGTTAATTCCGCTGCGTTTTCATGCCCGAAACCCTTCAATTTTTACCCACAGAACAACAAATTGCAGACATTTTCACAGAACTACTTGATAAAGTTACCTTCTCTAGGTTGGTTAGTGAACTTGGGATGTTAAATATTTAGATCTTATCTACAATTAGAATGACAACTAACCCATCATGCTCATTTCATACCTATTCTGCATTAACTTTGCAAATCCCTTGCACAAGCTTTCATAAATAGAACCAAATATAATATCTTCAACATAAACTTGGACAAGTATCATATTTTTATCACACAATTTATAAAAGAGAGTTTTATCTATGACACCTCTAATGAAACCATTTTCAAGTAAAAACTCAGAAAGAGTGTCATACCATGTCATCGGTGCTTGCTTGAGTCCATAGAGGTATTTGAATAAGAAATATACAAAATTAGCAAACTCTGGATTTTCAAAGCCCGGGGCTGCTCCACATATACTTCATCTTCTAGCTCTCCATTCAGAAAGGCACTCTTCACATCCATTTGATAAACTTTGAAATTGGAATGTGCTGCAAATGCTAGAAATATTCTGATTGCCTCAAGTTTTGCAACTGGTGCGTAGGTCTCATCATAATCAATTCCTTCTTCCTGAGAATAACCCTTTGCCACAAGTTTGGCCTTGTTCCTTGTAACAATGCCATCACCGTATAATTTGTTCATGTATACCCATTTGGTGCCAATCACAGATCTGTCTTTTGGCTTGGGTACCATTGTCCATACTTCTTGTCTCTCAAACTGATTGAGTTCTTCTTGCATGGCCAGAACCCAATCTGGATCATTTAGTGCATCTTCAATCTTCTTTGGTTCTTCTTGAGATAGAAAAATTGAAAATAGACACAAAGCGATTTAAAAAACCCAAGATATTTTTTTTTTGGTACTCATGCATGCTAATGTGAATCGTTATTATGCAATCCTTCATACATTGCATTTTTTGAGATCCAATACTAGTCCTAACTTACAAGTGAAAATTAAAAATAGCTACTCCAATTAACTTGTAATTGTCAAATTAAAGAGCTAAAACTGCTAAGCTAATCAATTAATCACTGTCATGTATTATCTCCGTTCTAATCTTATAGGCTACCACTATATAGTTTCTTGTCTTCAGACAAAAATTATGAAAGAGTTGTAATCAACTTTTCATATTTTAAAAGTATTTTAAAGCTGTTCTTTTCCTCAAAATAAGTTGAAAATTCAGGTTAATTAATATTTTTAAACATCGTATTAAAATTTTTGTGATCAACAGGTGTGTCACAAGTCCACAACCATGGTAAATTGTTATTAATACGTATGATACTGTATCATATAAGGTTGTAATATATATAATATACTATAAACAAAGATGTACTGTGTGATAAGCAGCTTCTGGTGTTCCTGAAGCCGAATCACCAGCTATGACTCCGGAATCTAATGCAACTCCTGCTTTGACTCCGCCTACAAATACAGGGATTCGACCTGTTGTGAACCCGTCTACTGCAAGCCCCCTGTTTAGTTTTTCCCCAAAATTTCTTTTAGCTCTGCTTGGAGCCACATTCTTAAAGTACTACTACTAGTTTCTGCATTAACTTAGCAAATATCTTGCACAAGCTTTCATCAGTAGAACCAAATATAATATCTTCAATATAAACTTGGACAAATATCATATTTTTATCACAAAATTTATAAAAGAGAGTTTTATCTATGACACCTCTAATAAAACCATTTTCAAGTAAAAATTCAAAAATAGTGTCATACCATGTCTTCGGTGCTTGTTTGAGTCCATAGAGGTATTTGAATAAGAAATATACAAAATTAGCAAACTCTGAATTTTCAAAGCTAGGGGGCTGCTCCACATATACTTCATCTTCTAGCTCTCCATTCAGAAAGGCACTCTTCACATCCATTTGATAAACTTTAAAATTGGAATGTGCTGTAAATGCTAGAAATATTATGATTGCTTCAAGTTTTGCAACTGGTGCGTAGGTCTCATCATAATCAATTCCTTCTTCCTAGGAGTAACCCTTTGCCACCAGTCTGGCCTTGTTCCTTGTAATAATGCCATCACCGTGTAATTTGTTCGTGTATACCCATTTGGTGCTGATCACAGATCTGTCTTTTGGCCTGGGTACCAGTGTCCATACTTCTTGTCTCTCAAACTGATTGAGTTCTTCTTGCATGGCCAGAACCCAATCTGGATCATTTAGTGCATCTTCAATCTTCTTTGGTTCTTCTTGAGATAGAAAAATTGAAAATAGACATTCATTTGAAGTTGCACTTCTAGTTCTAACTCCAACATCTGGATCACCTATGATCAATTCAAAAGGATGATCTCTGCTTCATATCCTTTCCCTAGATAGGCTTGATCTTGATGATTCACTTTGATATTCATTGTGATGTTGTGTTCTATCAGTAGATCCATCATATCCCCCTGAGTTGCTGCCAGGATGACTTGTTGATCCACGACTGGTATCAGTAGTATCTCCAGTGTTACCATTGTTTCCACCACTATTACCTGGATTATTATCATCATTATTGTCATTATCATACCATGTTACGGCCTCAGGTTCTTCTTTGTCATCAGAATATGAGTCTAGATAATTATCAAATTTAATGACTCGGAAGGATCTTTAGTTTGGATACTTGGGAGTTTAGTGTCGTCAAAAGTTACGTTGACACTTTCTTTTACTTTGTGCTGATCAATTATGTGCACTCTATATAATCTTCTGGAATAACCGATAAAAATAACTTTGTGTGCCTTGGCCTCAAACTTGTCATGATATTCATCTCCATCTTTCAGCACATAACATTTGGCTCCAAACACATGAAAGTACTTGAGTGTTGGTTTCTTGCCAGCCATTAATTCATAAGGAGTTTTCATTTGATCTTTAGTGATTATAGTTCAATTGTGGGTATAACATGTTTTGTTTACTGCTTCAACCCAGAAGTAGATAGGTAACCTTGATTCACTTAACATAGTTCTTGCAGCTTCAATCAGGGTTCGATTTTTCCTTTCTACAACTCCATTCTGTTACGGAGTTCCTTATGTTGAGTAAATTGTGCTTAAGTCCTTCCACTAAATGGACATTTTCAATGATGACATTCCTAGCATTTAAGTTGCCAGAACCCGTAGTCATTCCTTTGATGTTATCTCCAAAGGTGACGATTGGGCCAGCTCTTTCAACCACGTCTGATAGCAGGGCTCTATCTCTAGTCATATGCCTTGAAGATCCGATGTCCAGGATCCGTATAACCTGGTTTACCTATTTAACTCCCTGCAATTATCAAACGGATTAAATGGTCTTCGGAGCCCAAAATTGATTGGGCCCGGCATACTTAAAGAATTGACCTTTGTCAGCTTTGACAACAGATCCTTTTTGAACAACAACAGCATCTACCTTGACTGTACTTACATTCCTATAAACAGTCTTAACAACTTTCTGTTTAGAATTCGGAACATATGTTTCCTTCTTGACAGGTGAAGGAATCTCAGTCTTGGATTTTGCAAATTTATTATTGATGTGTTGTCTAGGTGTCATGTTATCTTTCTTAGCAATTATGCATTTGAAATATGCAGACATAGCATTAAAAACACATAACATACAATTTATAACACCACAAGGTTTATGGCATACATCAATAACAAGCATGTCATTCAAAGCAGTAGGTGTTTTAACAGTATCTACTTCAACTTTATTAGCAGATTTAAAGTTCTCAGTAGAATGATATATGTTATTACTATTCATTTTGAGTTGCACTTCTAGTTTTGCAACATCATTTTCATTTCCAATGATCAACTCAAAGGGATGGTTTTTGGTCCATTTCCATTATGGAGGTAAATTAGTTCTTGAGGATGATGCTTCATGATCATTAATATGATTATTATCATTGTGATGTGATTGATTATTTGAGAACCCTCCCCCTGAGATGGATACTCTACTTAATGATTCTTGAGCAGAATGATTATCCATTGAATGGTTATCAATTATTGTATTATCAGTCAATTGCTGATTATCAACTGTTAGTCCCAAATATCGTAGAAGGGGGGTTGAATAAGATATTGTCCAATTTATAAAATATTCACGGAATGATTTGTTATGGACTAGTTGACAGTTCGAACATATATTAAATCAAACACAAGGTATGCATACAGTTAACACAAACACAGTTCATTCGGGGAATATATCGTTTTATTAATATAAACCACGATGGTGCTACACAACTCTAATCCGTAGATTAGCTTCAACTGATTCACTAGTACAGTTACAATATAACATCAACAATCAATACGAACAATAATTATGACACTAGCTCAAACGACGTTAATGGCTTCTCTATGTCTCTCTTCTTTGCTCTGTATGTTTTATCTCTGTAACTGAATGAATTGTTAATTACAAAGGCTTGGCTTTGCTGCTTTATTGTGTAGGCTTTTTCAATCTTCTACGTGGCCTTCTGAGAACCAAGTAAATAGATTGCTGCTTCACTTCTTTTTCTTCATAAGTATCGGGAACATTTACTGATTAATTGTTTAAGTATCGATGAGTCTGTAGAATAACCATCGGACACTTAAAAACAATTCCTGAAATAAAATAAATTACTTCAAACATTAGTAACCATCGGAATTATTCCAAGCTTTAACAACCATCGGAAAGTGCTAGCTTGCTTTTGTTTCCTTTACCCGATAGTTAATAACTATCGGCATATAAGACAAAATAAGCCCTTTGTCTTTCACCAATTCTTTTCCATTTGTTTATCTCACCCGATGGTTAATAACCATAGGTGAATAAGACAAAATAGCTTGATTAACCATGGGTGAATAAGACGAAATAGCTTGACTAGTTGACTTCTGGATACAGCTTCTGTAGTCTCATTCACTTAGCCAATTTTCGAACTTGTTAAGCCCTTTAATATATTTTCTTCCACTGCAACCAAGTCTAATAAATATTTCCTTGATTATTCGAACTTGATTTATTCTGAGCTTCATCATATACCACTTAGGTTACTCATCTCAGTAAATAGTCAATTCTTCTCATCCATAGATGCAATTCACAATCTCTTTTGTGCTGACGTTTGGTGCAACTGGTCTGGTTCACAAACGACTAACACGATCTTGATCTTCACATCTTCTTTATAATACAATTGACTTTGTTCCTTGTTGATTAGAAGTGCTTCTAAACTTCTCTGGAATCTTCTATTTTCGCTGTAGTAAAACCTTCTTCATCTTCAGAACCTTTGAACCACTTCAACTTTATTCTTCACTGAGGCTTGAACATGTTAATGAACTTCTTTCAGTGATCTTCAATGTCTTCAAAGCTTCCTCTAATAATTTGGTCTTTTGTATTCAACTTATAAACGATTCGCAGTCGATTCCGTGCTTCATTTTAATATAAGTTACCGACCATCAGTGTTAAGTTAGTTTTCTCGGTTACATGTTACGTTACGTTACATTATGCTTTACATCAACTGATAAGTTATCTATTAGTGTATTGATGGGGAATTTCTGGGTACTTGATTTCTTAAAATATCCACATCATCATCACTTTCTTCACCATTACCAGTTGATTCATTTTCAAAATGAAAAGAGTCATGGTATCCTTCATCAAACAACCCTTGAATTTTCTTATCATCAAAGACTACATGCATGGATTCCATAACAATGTGTAATCTAAGATTGTAGACTCTATCAGCCTTGGTGGTTATTCCATATCTAAAAAATATAGCTTCATCAGCTTTGACTTCAAATTTTCCCAGATTTTTACCTTGATTCCTTAGAACAAAACATTTGCAGCCAAAAACATGAAGAAAAATTATTGTTGGCTTCTTGTCTTTCTTCATCAATTGATATGGAGTTTTGCCTTGTAGTTGCTTGACCATAGAAATATTTTGAATGTATCATGCAATATTAATTGCTTCTGCCCTGGGTAGTTTTGCTTCCTCCAACAAGTTCTTGCAACTTAAATTAAGGTCATGTTTTTCCTTTCAACTACCCCATTTTGTTGAGGAGTTCTAGGAGCAGACAAATGATGAGTGATACCCTTTTCTTCACAGAATTCCATCATTGTTGCATTCTTAAACTCAGTACTATTACCACTTCTTATTTTCTTGACATTTCATTTAGTGTCATTGTCAACATTCTTCACATGATTGATAATTAGCTTGCTTGCCTCATCCTTAGAGTGTAGAAAATATACCCATGAGAATCTTGTGAAGTCATCCACCAATTACTAAGATATATTTCTTTTTAATAATTGACATGATGTTGACTGGTCCAAATAAATCTATGTGTAGCAATTCCAAAGGCTTGTCAATTGATGACTCTGTCTTGGATTTGAATGATGCTTTCCTTTGTTTTCCTTTTGACAAGCATCACATAATCCATCCTTGGTGAATTGTATTTGTGGAATGCCTCTAACCAAATTCTTTCTAACCAATTGATTCATGACTTTAAAATTTAAATGGGCTAGCTTCTTATGCCAAATCTAACTTTCATCTGTATTGGCCTTGCTGAGTAGACATGTCATAGAATTTGCCTTTAGAGTTGAAATCAGCCACATAGACATTTCCTTTTCTTCCACCAGTTAGGAGAATTTCACCAGATTCTTTGTTGGTTATGATGCATGATCCAGTTGAAAACCATACACCATTTCTATTATCACACAGTTGACTAATGCTTAGCAAATTATGCTGCAATCCATCAACTAGTGCTACAGGTTCAATGATAACATTTTCACTTGCAATTAAGCCATATTCCAGAGTAAATCCTTTGTTGTTATCTCCAAAAATAACTCATAGGCCAGCTTTCTCCACAAACTTTGTAAGAAGGGACATATCTCCAGTCATATGCCTAGAACATCCACTATCTAGATACCAGATATTCCTTCTCCTTTTTTCATGCACACAATTAAAATAATCAAGTTGCTTTTGGTACACAAGTTGCATTGGGTCCTCTTTTATTAGTTGCAGCCTGAGCCTTGGTTGCCAACTTTGGTTCTTTTTGTTTTGAAGAATTTAAATCCACTTTAACTTTGGGAGTTAACTTATGAGGCTCAAACACCTTGGAACTCATAGCAGAAATATCATGCACATTTTCAGACTTGACATTTTGACTAGCATGATTGTTATTAGTTATAGGCATGTTCCATGGCATTTCAGGCATGTTCATATTTGCATATGCAAAGAATAGATGATATATATAAGGCATTTGTGCATATGGCATGTGAACATTTGGTGCAACCAAATTAGAAGTCATGGCATTCATGAGCATAGGATTGGTAAACATGGCATTTATAGACATGGTATGTGCATTGAAGGTTGAAATTATTTTCTTTCTTGCAATGCATAGATAAATGATTCACACTACCACATTTAGCACAAACCTTTCTAGGTGCATACATATCAGGAGTGTAATTTGTGTGCTTGTTTATGCCTACCTTCCCATTCCTATTCTTCTTCTTTTTACCAGACTTAGGTTGAATGATTTCTACAGGTGTTATCTTCTCTAGTTTGACTTTTAACTGTTTCTTAGATAAGTTAACTATATTTATCTTTTCAACTTTAGTCTCAACTTGATCTTTGGAGTCAATTTCCTTCACAAACTTAATAGGGGTGCTAAGGTTGTTTCTCTTGTTAGTCATTGATTATTTACCTGTCAACGGATGCTTATCAGTTGATCCAGCATCAATTGATTGATAATCCTCATCAATTGATATAGGATTAACAGTCGATTAATCTTTATCCATTGAGGGGTTAATCAATGACTTGCTTACAGACTTTGGGAATTCTCTTAGAGTATCTAAACCTTGAACGTCAATAATTTGTTTTGCAGTTTTAGCAGACCTATTCCATTTGCTAATTGTTTCAATTTCATTAGCTAATTGTTCTTTCAACAATTCTTCTCTCTTCAAACTGTTCACTAGTTCATTCCTAGCATCTTTACTTTTCTATTTAAATCTATCCAAACAAACTAGCTCATTTTCAAGAAAAGCATTTGTCTCAGTCAAAGCATCAATGGTGTTCTTTAACTTAGAGTTTTATTTGTTTAGATATTTAAGGGTGACATGCAAATTATATAGTTCATTTAACATTTCATTTATAGTACTATTGCATTCATCTTTAGAAAGTTCAGAAAAGTTTGTAGCTAGTACCAGATTTGATGATGAACTAGCTTCTTCATCCGCATGGTTGGACATTAGAGATAGGTTGATGAACTCTTTAGAATCACTATCCTCAGCGGCCCGGTCTTTCTCTTTAGTCACAAAAGTCTTTTCCTTCTGTTTGAGAAGGTAGTCAATGCCATCATATGAATTTGCGTTCTTTTCCTGTTTTGGCTTTCTACACTCATTTGAGAAATGACCAACCAATCCATAGTTGTAACATTTGAATTTAGATATTTCAACCAAATTTTTGTTTTGGTTATCACTTCTAAACTGGGACCAGACCTTTGAGCATTTGGATTCCTCTTGAATTTTATCGTTGAAAATTTCATTGACAGAAATGCAAGGTGTTCATCAATTTCATCCAAATCATCTTGAGATCATGCTTCACTCTCATCATTTTTTATTTTTCCTTTTCCTTTGGATGATTCAACATCATCATTAGCCACCATGCTAATATCTTCTACACAGCTTTCACTATTACCCTTCTTGTCTTCATTTCCCTTGACTGTCAAAGCCACAGTCTTGTCTTTTCTTTGATTCTTTTCAATATCTTCATCTTGTTGTATTTCCAACTCATATGTCTTGATAATACCATAAATATTTTCAAGAGTATAGTCCTTGAAGTCCTGAGATTGTCTATTTGACACAATCATTGCCTTTCATTCTTTTGGAAGAGATCTAAAAATTTTTAAGTTTGTATCCTTAGTTGCATAAACCCTAACATATAGTTTTAATCCATTCAAAAGCTTTTGGAATCTACTATAGGTATCATTGATCGACTCTCTACCCTTGAAATGAAAAGATTCATATTTCTGAATCAGCAGTTGCATCTTGTTTTTCCTGACTTGTTCAGTTTCTTCACATAGAGTTTGAAGAATATCTCATACCTCCTTTGATGTAGTGCAATTTATCACATTGTCAAACATGTCTTTATCCAGACCATTGAATAGAATATTCATGGCCTTTTTGTTTTTCAGTAATTCTTTCTCATCCTCTTCTGTGAACTCAGTAATGAGTTTTGGAACATGCTTATCAAAGGCAGGAGTACCATCAGGGTTTACACTTGTGACCAGCTTCATAGGAACATGATGACCTTTCTCTATACAGTTAAAACACTGGAATCTTCACACCTGAATCCTTTTGGCCCATATTGACTTGCCCTTGATCTTAAAACTTTATGTATATTGAAAGCCTACACTCTGATAACAATTTTTATTTCCCAGAACAATGCCAATATATTTATAGAAGAGGGGTTGAATACAAATATAATTTTTTTTATAATTTTTCAAGTTTAATATTTGTTCTTCTGTATTTTTGGTGTTTGAGATATATAAGATAAAACAGATAAACTATGAAATTAAAACTTTTAACAACATAAAAAATTACCGGTGGTTTTTTATTCTACCAGTGAATTGATTGCTCGAATAATCTAGGTTTGTAAAAACCTAGCTTCTTTTTACAAGGTTAAAAAATAAATCAATTATTCTTATAAAGTGCTCTAAGGCTTGAACAGTTGATTCTGAATGACATTCTAACTTAGTTATTTTCTAACAATGCTACCACACGTGTTTATATATTACAAGTGTATTTACAATTCCAAGAATAGAGTACAAATAAAAATACATATTCTAGGAATATTATTAATCTATCTTTCCTTTCTGTCTTTTTCCATTTTGGGAAAGATCTTCAATCTAGGAAAGACAACTTCAATTTGAGTCTTCATTGTCAATGTAGACTGTCTTCCATAGCTGTACTTTTGTCTGAAGATTCCTGATAATTTGTCTCTTTGTGTAGTCCCTATCAATTGATAATTTGTTGTTAAGCATATTCATTGATTCTTCCTTGCTTCCATCAACTGATGTTCTTCTTCGATTGACCTTGATATTCATCGATTAATAATAGCTATTGACTTATCAATTGATAGATGCTATCAATCGATGGACCTTCTCATCAGTTAATGGTATTTATCTTGACTTGGTTTAACATCAATCGATCCTCCATCAATTGATTCTTCAATATCAACTGATTATCCTTCACTTGTACATTTTTCATCTCTTCAACATAATAACAATTATCACAGTCTAAGACATACATCAGTTGATGACCTATATCAATTGACTCTAGTATCAATTGATGAGTAGAATACTATCAATTGATCTAGCCATATTAGTTGATAAACTAAGTGCATCTATCTTACTAAAACATCCATATTATCAACTGATTTACAGAAACATATCAACTGATAAATGGTTTCCTAATCAGTTGATATTTATAACATATATCAATTGATCAGTTACAAAATTAATTTCTATGATTCTAAGATTAAGTAAATCATCAAGCCTACATAATTCCTAACAGGATTCAAAACAGAAGCAAAGTGGAAAGTAGCCGAGAGAATTTATGCTTATAAACTGAACATCTGCTTTAGGGAGAGACCTTTCACAAGTAAAAAGAATTGATCCATCAAAAGGTTCTCAATCTAAAGAACCTTTCAGAGTTGATCCGGGTGACGAAGACTTGTTTGACTTGTTAATAGTAACTTCTCAAGAAGAGCCAAATGAACCAAGATTTAACTCCACTGAAGTTGGAAAACCAATGGTTTTATCAAGTCCACAAAAAGTCATCTACTCATCAAGAAACGAAGCTAAAAGAATAATTGAAGTAAGAAAGCTCAGAAATGAAAAATCTAAAGTGGTGAGTAGAATTCTAGGAAAACTCAGAAAGTCAATAAATCCTCAAGACAAGTCGATTCTGCGAGAACTAGAAGAAGCCTACAAGATAACAGTGAAGGAAGAAGAAAATTTTATAACATGAAGAGTCTTGATCAATCCAAAGAGGGTAGTTATACGAGGATGGACTAAAGAACTTAGCTTCACATTCAAATAAATGAAAAAGTTCAATAGTATGCTAATTCTGCAACTCATCCTAGATTAACTCCAACATCCTAAGCCAAGAAATCTTCTAGAATGGGAGACCTTCGACATTATCTTAGAAAAGATATCAAGAGTTCAAGAATGAAGATTCAATTGAAGATTAGTTCAGGCTAGAGGAACAAATCATTCTTGTACCTTAATTATAGTGAAATATGGAATTGTAATATTTGATCCAAAATGTAATTAATATTATTTTAAGTCTTTCCACACTTTACTTTTTATTTTATTATTAGTTGAGTTATCCTCTTCAAGGATTTGTTTATCAAACTCTAAACAATCAAATATGGGGATATTGTAAAGTATAATGTAATGAATAATGTAACCGAGGAACTATAACTCAACTAAAGTAAAGGACTGTTAAATATTATTAATCTAATCACAAGAATCTACATGTATGAATAAAATGTAACTACAAGAATCTAAATATCAGAAAAAACATTGAAGAACACTGAAAGAAGTTCATGTCGATGCTCAGGCCTCAGTGAAAAATAAGTTATTTGGTGTTTCATACGGTATTAAAGTTCAAGTAGTCAATAGCAGAAGATTTCAGTGAAGTTATGTTGATTAATCTTAATCAATGTTCTAAGCGATAAAGCACTGTTGCACTCCTGTCAGTTGAATTGAATGAGAATATAAAGATCAAGATCAGTATTAGTCGTTTGTGAACCAAACCAATTCACTAAGCGTCAACACAAAAGAAAAGGATCATCTTATTTATTGTGAAGAAATAATTGACAGGAACTTGGTGAATTTGCTTGGAATAAATGGAAAATAGTTCTAAGTGTTGCAACAAGGTATGTTCATCTTCCACTTATGTTATTAGAGTGAAAATTACTCTATATGCTGTCACAAGGACAAACATGCCGCCACTTAGTTTACAAGCATGTGAAAATGTACTAAGTACTTGGACATAGTATTTTGCCTCCAATTACAGTTACGAGGAGTTGATTTGTCTAAGTGTGGCTAGAGTACATATACATCCCCCACTTACCTTAATAAGTGGTGGAGAGATTTCTAAAACAAAACAGTCAAAGTGGATCCGCCACTTATGGTTATTCAAGTGTATAGAAAATATTAAGGCCAATGCAAGGAAACAATTGCCGCCACTTACATCTAGTCTAACTAGAAAAGTTTCTAAGACACAAATGCAAGCTACATCCACCACTTACACTTACTCAAAGTTTAGAATAATTCTAAGTACAATACAGGGCAAATGTTACAGCCATTTAGAATTTATTCAAGGGAATTTCAAGCCAAGCAACAAGGGAAAAGTACTCGCCAGTTAGATTACATTTTAATTATTGTAAAGCCTACGCTTATAACAAAATGACTTGTTCATTTTGAAAGAATTCATTCATAACACACACAGAAAGATAGATACAGCTAAGATAGAGTAAAGATACAGAACACCATTAAAGCATGTATTTATTTCTGTTTGTGAGAATCATTGTAGCTAATACATTCTTGTATTAGAGTGTAGTAACCTCTGTATTTATATAATACAAACGTATATTCCCCGAATATGTTCTTGTTGTTTAGATGCATTAAAGATTATATTTATTATTAACCAAGAACAGAAATCATAAACACGAAACGAATTAAAAACTACCCACGTCATATTCAACCTCCCCTTCTATGATGATTTAAGAACTAACAAAATAAGGTCTCTTGTCAACCATGGGGTAGATTTTCTGAGAGTTTCATAGTCTTAATTCATGATCACTTTTAATGAACCGTCATTTTTACTCGATCTTCATACCCCAAAGACATAGTTTTATCTCCAAATTTTAACTTTCTGTGTATTCTAATTTCCTTCACACCTTGAGTTTTGATTGCAGGTTCATTCCTAGGAACAAATTCTTGTAGCTTTATCCGTTTTTCATTCTTGACCATTGTAGTGGATTCATCAGTTGGTTCATGTACTTCAAAAATATGTGGCAATTTTATTGGTGTTGTACTGTTAGAAGTAGAATAAACAATTTGTTGCATCTTCTTTTTCACAACCCTCACATTAGTCTTTTTGTCTTTACCATCTATCTTTGGTTTTGCTTCTTGAGCTCCCACTTCCTGTTGCCATTGCATGCCCAACAATTCATCCTGCCTTATTTGCTCAACTTTATCTTGTTCAATGATTCTTTCAGACATTGTGGATGACAATTCATTCCCTGGGAGTGCACTGAGAATCATTTGCTCTTTTATTGCATCCCTGCAGTAAGGATGTTTGTGTGACACCTTAAATACCTTATCATTCCTGATGATTGTGTCATATTATTTTGTATAAATTGAATCTCTCTTCTGGCACTTACTGTCATGCCCTAGAGGTTTTTCCTCATCATCTTTAGGCTCCTAAAATACATGCATCCATCTCTGTAGAGTTCTTAGGTACTTGCAAGATAAATAAACTTGTATGAATGTGAAGACTCTGAAAGACAGAATCCGGTCATTCTAGGAACTTGTCTGACCATTTGCTAAAGTTTCCACATTTAGATTTATTTGTTTTATCTATTAAAAAATGTTCAAACTTGTAACTCTTGTACTATATAAACAAGTGTAGTAATAAATGTTTAAATATTAGTATTTGGTTGGCTTAGTTCTTATATATAAATTTTTGTAAAAGAAAGTATAAAAATATTGAAACTTAGCAGTTATATCTTAGATACATACTATTCAAGAGCAATAAAAATAACTCTGATGGATCTATCTTACACCACTAGTAATTTTAGTATTGTCCTTATATTTTTATTTTAATTTGTGTATATTTTCTGTTTAATAAATTCGCAAAAGATTTTGACTTTCTATTCAACCCCTCTTTTACAAACTCATTGTTGGTTAAGGGTCAAACAAAAAAAGTAAATTGCTCATTTATTAAAATTTTATAATAATAAGCCAAAACATATATAAAATACGGGCACATTTTATACTTAAACTATTACAGCGGTAACAGTTGGAGTTGGTGGATGGCTATGAGGATCATTAATGACAATAGAAGATGTATGAAGTGGAGGAGCATGAATGGCAAGAGGAGGTGGATCAGGACATTTGGGACCACCAACAGGAGGACAAGGCGCACCATCTGAGAAATAACATCGGCATATCCACCAGTAAACTCCAGCACCCGGAGCTTCACATGATGCTACTACTTTTCCAATACCTCGATAACACCCTCCACAAGTTTGTTCACATAATGTTAAATCGGGACAACCTCCCCCAACTGCATCGATATTACACCCGTTTACCTGAACTACTGTAAATTCACTCGCATTAATCAAAATTTATAATAATAATAATTATTATTATATTAAGAGTAACTAATGTAAGAAAAAGTCATTAAATCTCTTCGATGTAGAAAAAGAAACAAGAATTAAAAATGTATATTAGGTGCTTAATTTTAGATACGAGAAATAATTATTGTTCTTTGTATTGTTTTGAAATTTTCAAAAATTGATAAATAAATACTCTCATACTCAAATTAATTTTCACAAAAAAGTATAATAATTACATAAAACTTGATTCAATAACTATACGATTGGGTAAACATGGATCAAATTTGACAAATTTAAAATCTAAATAGTGTAAAGTAAATATGTACCTGAGATGGACAAGAAAAGTATGAGAAATGGGGATACAAATGTTATGGTCATTTTATGAACAGAAGAAAATGGGATAATAAACTTTTAATACATATTAACCTTTTATAGTCGAAAAGGAATACAAGATATAAATGAGATGTATATATTTTTTGATATCGTTTGTAATCTTGATGGATTGTGTATTCTTTTAATTGATATTTTATGTAATCTATAGATTGTGTGTAGGATATTTGTAAAATCCTGGTAGATGGTGGATATTTCTAAATATATATAAAAAGATATATTGTTAACCTATTATTATTTTATAATTTAAATAATATATTAGATGTAATAAGTGTAAAAAAAATATTAAGGTTATTAGTTGTTGTTCAACTCGGGAAACGCTTGAACACTATACTAAGAAAAATATAATTTTAAATTTTGACAGTTACAAAATATAATCAAACAATTATTTATAAATTAAAAATAAAAAAATGATATATTTATAAGTACAATTCATCTTTATACACGAGATAAAAAGAAACAAATAACCGATTAATATTTAAGAATATCTTAAATTTTCACTTTTCTCTTTTTCATATCTATACTTCAGTTACATGTATGATGAGTAAATCTTCAACAATAAATGACTATCCATATCCCAATATTATTTAAATAATAAATAAAATATAAAGGTAAAAAGAATAAGAATTCTAAGGTTAACCTTAACATGTTTTTCCTAAGATTAGAACAAATTCATATAAACAAATATATCTACTCATTTATGGTTAAATATTTACTTACCATTTATTTTACTTTGTTCATAACTTAGAAAAGTAAATAATTAGGTAATTAAGATAATACACTAAAATCAATCACTACTTTAGGAAATTTTTCAAAGGTCTACCTTGAGATCCTTATTCTCAAGGTAAATCTTAGAGAGTCAATGTGACATTTTCAAATTGTCTAAACTCATTGTTTCAACATTTTAAAATTTTAAACTATTATAGAATTATAATTTACTCACACAAATTTAAAATAGATAACTAAGAAGAATTAATAACCATATTATACAAATTAAGAAACTTTGATTATCTTATTAAACTAATATTTAATCAGTTATATTTAACTAAAAAGTAACTTTTGTGTTAAAATTAAATCAACTTTTTATCTATTAATATTATAAAATTAAGGTTATTGTACTAGTTATAATTTTTTAGTTTAGTTAAATATTCAGTATTGTTACCTTTGTCTTTAACTCGACATCACCTAAAAAATATAAAAAAATATTTAATATTACTTAAATAAAATTTAATGGCAGACTAATACTTATAATAAAAAATTTATTATTACATTATCCTATACATATACTAATTACATAATTAAAAGATGTATACCAAAAACTCCACTTTTAAACAAAACGTGTTAGTACATATTCCTATAGTTAAACTATTACATTATTGGATGGAGGATATGGCGGATGAACATGAAATGTGTTAATAAGATAATGCGACCCTGGACACTTGGGGCAACCAACGGGAGGGCATGCTGCACCTTCTAAAAAGTACCAACGACATATCCACCAATTTATTCCTACACCAGGAGCTTCACAAACTGCTCTAATTTTCCCAAAATCACGAGAACAACTACTACATATAAAAAGACATTTTTCCATATTTGGACACCCTCATCCCACTGTAGCCACTTTACACCCATGTACCTAAAACACTATCAACGCTCAATATCCGTTTCTAAACATCATAAAAAATAGTGATCATGGTTCTCTATGTTGTATCAAATTAAAAGTAGGATGTGAAAGACATATGACTAGGCCTATTTATAATAATTAGATGACAACTCAACTCAGAAAAGAAATAGTAGTAAATAATAAGTATCAAACAGGAATCAAGAAAAAGACAGTCAACTAGTCACAAGGAATCCTAGTATCAGAAGTACTCAGTTGAAGCTACTACTCAACACTGGAAGAAGTTTATTTATTTGTTCAAGCGTCAGTAAAATAAATTGATAATAATCAAGTAGAAATTCAAAAGAATTCAGAAGATACAGAAGATTTTAAAGTGGCTACTACATGAAGATTCCAGAAGAAAAGGAACAGAAGAGGGAAGACAGAAAAGCAGAAGGCCACAACTTTAAATTTTAAGAATTAAGAATATTTATTAGTATGACACAAATGAACCAGACAGTACATTTGTGTGTCAACAATAAAATATTTATTCTTCATTTTAGCTCAAGTGGTTTCAAGATAGAAGTCAAAAAAGAGACGAAAAGACTGTGAAGCTGACTCCAGAGATATACAAGTCAGATAGTATTTTAATTCTACTATCAAAAGGAATTTAATTATTTAATTTATTTAATTAAATTAATTCAAGTTGAATTTAATTTAATTTATAAATTATTTAATTAAATAAAGTATAATTAATTTACTATAAGAGTATTAAGTTAATATTACTTTTAATATATATTCAAATTACTTTGTTAAAAAGTAATACCGAATGATTATTAAAAGGTAATATTAGAACTTGAAAATAAGTAATATCGAATAGCTTCTAAAAGGTAATACCGAACAGCTTCTAAAAAGTAATACCGAGATTTTCTATTAAAAAGTAATTCTGTATTACTTTATCAAAAAGTAATACCGAGTCTTTTCATTAAAAGAAAAAGGAAATCTGCATTACTTTTGAAAAGGTAATACTGAGTTTCTAAAAGGTAATACCGAACTTAGAAAGTAATGCCCAACAATTTTAAATGTAATACTCGGCTTATTTGTCAGATTAAAAGGTAATGCTGAAAAGTAATGCTAAGCTTTTCTAACCTCTATAAATATGAGGAGATCACTTCTCATTTCTGTTGTTCAAACATTCAAATTCATAAATTTGTATGTATTGTAATATTCACAAATTTCTGTGCTTAGTTTGAAATATAATTGTTAAACCCGAACAATTCATGTCGAAATCGTTCCAGAACATTTAATCAATTATATTCACTTTGATCATATTAATTTTGTAATACTTTTCAAGTTAAAATTTATATCTTATACTTGAACCGTATTTCATCTTAATTAATATTTCGTGATTATTTAAAATAATAATTTACAATACGAAATTCCGTGAGAAATCCAGATATAGTATTCAACCCCCCTTCTACTATATCAGGGACCAACAATTGGCATCAGAGCTGGTTGATATCTTTTTATCAGATCCAAACCAAATATTCCGCAACTCATACACAAATCAAAAATTATTTTTAATACGAAATAATTTTTTATTTGAAATAATTTTTTCACTAAAAATTATTTTTGATCATAAATTGTTTTCAGTCAAAAATTAAAATATTTTTTGAAACACTTAATTTTTATATCTTATTAAGATGAGTACCCAAAAGGTGACTAGTATCAAAATTTCACAGTTCGATAGAGAACACTACAATTTGTGGAAACATAAAATGCTACTGTTTATCGGGATTGCAAATCCTAAGTACGCATTAGTCATGGCCAAATGTGTTGAGCCCCCTATATCAGTTATTCTCAAACATCAGGTTGATGAGGTCGTAATCCCCCACAGACAGTTTCTGAAAAGTCCGGCAGACTATACAGATGAGGAAGCAGAAGCTGTGTCCCTTGATAATAACCTGAAGCTTATATTAATTGAATCCCTGGAATACGTAATGTACAATCAAGTAGTCAATTACAAAAATGCAAAACAGATCTGGGAAACAATTGAAATTATCAATGAGGGAACTGAAGAAGTAAAGGAGAATAGACTGGAGATCCTAACCTCCAAATATGAGCAGTTTAGATCCAACCCTGGAGAGGGTATCTCTGAGGTGTTTCAGAGACTAAACAAAATGATAAACGAGCTCAATATGAATGGAAAGTTTTATCAGAACAAGGAGGTAAACAGGAAGTTTTTGCTAACCTTACCAGAGCATCTGGAACACAGGATTGCAGCCATCCGGGAATCTAGAGACATGAAAGAGGTAACCCTAGAAAGACTCTACGGAGTTTTAAAAACTTATGAGCTGGAACAGATCCAAACCAGAGAGATGTACGGGAGAGGTAAGGTACTGAGTTCCTCCAAGGCTTTAATGGTAGAAGCACCAGAGAAAGTAGAAGTGAAGGCTGTAGCACCTTCTAACAGTTCAACAGAGTATGTGGTTCCAGAATTTGGACATACTTCTGACAAACAAGAAGAGGGTGAGTTCTACTCACTGAAAGAACTAGATCAGCTGGAAGATGAATCTCTAGCTATGGTTGTCAGGAAGTTTGGCAACATGAAATTCCGAAGAAACTTCTCATTCAGAGTTAAGCCTAATTTTGGAAGATTCCAAAAAGGAGGTTCTTCGACAGCAGTATCAAAAAGCGGCTACAAGACCGGCTTAGTTGATAGAAGCAAGTTTCGTTGCTTCAACTGTAATGAGCTAGGCCGCTTCGCAACTGAGTGCAAGAAGCCTAAGCAAGGAAAAAAGATAGAGTCTTACGAAGAGCTCAAAGAGAAGTATGATGCGCTCGTGAAAAAGCATCAGGGAAAGTCCTATCTGGCAGAGGGCAGAAGCTGGGATGACTCAGATAATGATGATGAGGAAGAGCTGGGAAATCTTGCTCTTATGGCTTCATCCGAAGAATCACTATCTCCCACCCGTCAAGGAGGAATAGAGGTAAATCCTTCGTGCCCTAAGATGTTTGCTCTGTTAGGAAAAGAACTAGATGGTGAAAGAGATAAAGTTAAGAAACTCAGACTCAAAGTCAAAGGGTTAGTTGATGAGACTGAAGTTCTTAAACAGTTAAAAAGAAATCATGACAAGTTGACTGAAGACTTAGCTGTTCAAGTCAGTAAAGTTAGTTGTCATGTTTTAGTTGAAACTAATCTTAGAAACCAGATAGAAGAAGAGAAGAAGAAGTGTCTTACATATAAGAATTCCTCATATATTGTAAAGAACCTAGTTGACCAACAAGAAATAAGTCGTAAAGTTGGAATAGGCTTCGAGTACAATAAATGCCAAGCAACATAACCCCCTTCAGAAAAAGTGTTGTAGAAAAGGGTATCCCACATGTTGTTAAAGACACACCGAAACCTCTCTTTATAACACCGATAGCTGAACCTATCCTTGAGAGCTCTGTACTGATTGCATATGAAATGCAGTTGGAAGATCTTGAGGAAGAGAAGAAGAGAGGAAAACAGGTTAAGGACATAAAAGGAGTTAATGTCCAGAAAGAGAAGTGTGCACCGGAGACACCAGTGAAAGATGTGGGAACTTCTGATTCCCCCAGACCTGGTATAGGTGCAAAAGACTTAAAGAGTAAAATGAATAGACCCAACACGTTTGTTAACAGTAGGAACACTAACAATAAATTTCATTCTACTGAAAACTTCAAATCTGCTGATAAAATTGAAGTAGAATCTGTAAAGCCCCCTACTGTATTGAATAACATGCCTACTATTGATGCTTCCCATAAACCTTGTGGTATAATGAATTGTATGTTATGTGCTTTTAATACTATGACTGCTTACTTTAAACACATGATAGCTAAGAAAGACAACATGACACCTAGACAGCACATCAATAGTAAATTTGCTAAATCCAAGATTGCGACTCCTTCACCTGAGAAGAAGGAATCATATATTCCTAAGTCTAAACAGAAAGTTGTTAAGACTATTTTTAGGAAGGTAGGAACAGTCAAGGAAGATAATGATGTTATTCGAAAAGGATCTGTTGTCAAAGTAGACAAAGGTCAATTCTTTAAGTATGTCGGGCCCAATCAATTTTGGGCTCCGAAGATGAATTAATCCGTTTGATAATTGCAGGGAGTTAAACATGTAAACCGAGTTATATGGATCCTGGACAGCGGATCTTCAAGACATATGACCGGAGATAGAGCCCTGCTATCAGACGTGATTGAAAGAGCTGGCCCAATCGTCACCTTTGGATATAACAACAAAGGAATGACTACGGGATATGGCAAGTTAAATACTGGAAATGTTATCATTGAAAACGTCTCTTTAGTGGAAGGACTTAAGCACAATCTACTCAGCGTCAGTCAATTTTGTAATAAAGGGTACAAAGTAAACTTTATCAAGGAGAAATGCTTAATAGCTCATTCTAAAGATGACAAACTGGCCTTACGTGGAGTAAGAAAAGGAAACTTGTACGTAGCCGATCTCAACTCAGGAACTGAAGATGAAGAAAACTGTTTCTACGCAAAGGCTTCATCAGAAGAAAGCTGGCAATGACACAAGAAACTCTCACATCTAAACTTCAAAACAATGAACTCTTTAGTCAAGAGGGATTTGGTGAGAGGACTGCCTCCGATGGAATTTACACAAGAAGGCTTGTGTGAGGCATGTCAAAAAGGGAAGTCAAAGAAAGCAACTCACAGAGGCACTGACACTACAAACATCACTGAACCACTTCAACTCCTACACATGGATTTATTTGGTCCAGTAAATATTCTGTCTATGTCAAGGAAGAAATACGCCTTAGTGATTGTGGATGACTTCACAAAATATACGTGGGTTTTATTCTTGAACTCTAAGGATGAAACTCCACACTTGGTGATTGATCATATAAAGCTGATTGAGTTAGATTCAAAGTTACCTGTCCGGGCAATCAGATCAGATAATGGAACATAATTCAAAAATGAAGTTATGAATAACTTCTACTCAGACAAGGGGATAACAAGGCAATATTCAGCGCCAAGAACTCCGCAACAAAATGGAGTTGTAGAAAGGAAAAATAGAACCCTGATTGAAGCTGCAAGGACAATGCTAAGTGAATCAAGGTTACCCATCTACTTCTGGGCTGAAGCAGTTAATACAGCTTGTTATACTCAGAATCGAACTCTGATCAACAAAGATCATATGAAAACTCCCTATGAATTAATGGCTGGCAAGAAACCAACTCTCAAGTACTTTCATGTATTTGGAGCTAAATGCTTTGTGCTAAAGGATGGAGATGAACATCGTGGCAAGTTTGAGGCCAAGGCACATGAAGCTATTTTTGTCGGATATTCTAGAAGAGCATGTAGGGTGTACATAATTGATCAGCACCAAGTAAAAGAAAGTGTCAATGTAACTTTTGATGACACTAAACTCCCAAGTATCCAAACTGAAGATTCTTCTAAGTCATTAAAATTCGATAATTATCCAGACTCACATTATGATGAAGAAGAAGAACCCGAGGTTGCAACAGGAAATGATGATGACAATAATAATGATGATCCATGTAATAGTGGTGGGAACAATGGTAACACTGGAGATACTACTAATACCAGTGGTGGACCAACAAGTCATCCTGGCAGCAACTCAGGGGGAGATGAAGGATCAACTGACAGAACACAACATCACAATGAATTTCGAGGCAAATCATCAAGATCAAACCTACACAGAGAAAGGATATGGAGCAGAGATCATCCTTTTGAAATGATCACAGGTGATCCAGATGTTGGAGTTAGAACCAGAAGTGTAACTTCAAATGAATGTCTATTTTCAGTTTTTCTATCTCAAGAAGAACCAAAGAAAATTGAAGATGATCTATCTGATCCAGATTGGGTTCTTGCCATGCAAAAAGAACCCAATCAGTTCGAGAGACAAGAAGTCTGGACACTAGTACCCAGGCCTAAAGATAGATCTGTTATTGGCACGAAATGGGTATACAGGAACAAGTTAGACGGTGATGGCATTGTTACAAGGAACAAAGCTAGACTGGTTGCAAAGGGTTACTCTCAGGAAGAAGGAATTGATTATGACGAGACCTACGCACCAGTTGCGAGACTTGAAGCCATCAGGATATTTCTGGCATTCGCAGCACATTCCAATTTTAAAGTCTATCAAATGGATGTGAAGAGTGCATTTCTGAATGGAGAACTAGAAGAGGAAGTATATGTGGAACAGCCCCCTGACTTTGAAAATCCAGAGTTTGCTGATTTTGTGTATTTTCTATTCAAAGCTCTCTATGGGCTCAAGCAAGCACCGTGGACATGGTATGACACCCTCTCTGTGTTTTTACTTGAAAATGGTTTCATTAGAGGTGTCATAGATAAAACTCTCTTTTATAAATTGCATGAAAAAGATATGATATTTGTCCAAGTTTATGTTGACGATATTATATTTGGTTCTACTAACGAAAACTTGTGTAAAAGATTCGCTAAGTTAATGCAGAGCAGGTATGAAATGAGCATGATGGGTGAGCTGTCATTCTTCCTTGGATTTCAAGTAAAGCAAAAGGAAGATAGGATTTTTATTTGCCAATCAAAGTACGTAAGGGATCTTCTAAGAAAATACAGTCTAGAAGATTCTTCACCGGCAAAAACCCCAATGCCAACATCCACCAAGCTTGACAAAGATGAAACTGGTAAGAAAGTTGACATCACAAGCTACAGAGGTATGATAGGCTCATTGTTATATCTAACTGCTAGTAGACCCGATATAATGTTTGCAACATGCTTATGTGCAAGGTTTCAATCTGACCCAAGGGAATCTCATCTTATAGCCGTAAAACGGATTTTTATATATCTAAAGGGTACACCAAATCTTGGAATTTGGTACCCTAAAGATACAGGTTTTGACCTAATAGGCTATACAGATTCAGATTATTCAGGGTGCAGGATGGACATGAAAAGTACGTCTAGAAGCTGTCAGTTTCTAGGAAGTCGGTTGATCTCCTGGTATAGCAAGAAACAACACTCAGTATCTACCTCGACAGCCGAAGCAAAATATATTATGACAGGGAGCTGTTGTGCACAGATCTTGTGGATAAGGAATCAGCTAAATGACTATGGACTTGCGCTGAATAAAATTCCTATTTTCTGCGACAACACAAGTGCTATAGTTATTTCCAACAATCCTGTACAACATTCACGAACCAAGCACATTGACATAAGGTATCATTTTATCCGAGAGCATGTCATGAATGGAACTGTGGTGCTACATTTTGTACCCACAGAAGATCAACTAGCCGACATCTTCACGAAACCACTTGATGAATCCAATTTCTCTAAGTTGGTTAGTAAACTAGGGATGTTAAATAATGGCTAATTTTTGGTTGCTAGGAATTAATTTAAGCTCATAAATATTAAATGTTAATATTTAAAGAATTTATGAGACTTGAATTAATAAAATCCTAGGGCTTATGAATTTTTAGAAAATTATCTTAAGACTAAATTAATATTCTTAAAAGATAATTATTTCAATTATAGCATAAGTAACTTTGTTTAAATTAAGCATTTTTTTATTTTTTTATTATTTTAATTTATTTTAACAAATTATTATTGCACATATATATATAAATGAGTATGTTATTAATTAATCAATTAATTTACTCATTAAATTAATTCAAACTTGATTTAATTTAATTCCTAAATTAATTAGAACAATTAATAAAGTAAATATTTACTATATGTCTTTAATAATTAATAAGCTTGTAAATATTTATTATTATTTATAATTAAATCTAAAAATCAAATAAAATTTTTAATATTTTATTTCGAATTTAGAATTAATTAATACAAATATATGTTTCTTTTCTACTCAGCATTACTTTTAATATAAAAATCTCGGCATTACTTTTAATATAAAAATATCAGCATTACTTTTGATATAAAATCTCGGCGTTACTTTTTAAAAAAGTAATACCGAGTCATATATAAAGGTAATACCGAGAATTATAAAAGGTAATATCGAATTTTTTTTTTAAAAAGGTAATACCGACTGTTTTTTTTGTTTTATAAAAGGTAATGCTGACCTTTTAAATACTATATCAGATACATACACACAACTGGTATATATATATATATATACATATATAATCGAAAAGCCTTAAGCATTACTTTTGATTACTCGACTTTGATTAGAAATCCTCAACTGCTTCAGTTGCTGTTCGTCTTTACAAGTGTTATCACTTGCTAGTGTGGCTAAAAATCATCTGTTCTAGTCGAACTGCTGCCGGTTTTTGGACTCATTTTCGAACCCGACTGTTTAAATATTGGACTGATCTGATTTTGTTACTTAGACTAGTTGTGATTAGTTCTTGAAGATTAAAGAACGGTTGTTATAGTAAGGCTGTGTATTGTAGTTTTTAATCAAAGTATTGGGTTTCCTTGTTCGAGTTTGGGAGGTTAAGGGTGTGTTTGGTGTTAATTTTCAAATTAATTAAGTAAATTATATATTAAAAGCATTAATAATGGCTGATAATTGTGAAATAGTCAAGACTAATTTTGTAGGTTATTTTAACCTAGTGAATTGTTCAATCGAGAGGTTTCGACCGTGGATCATATTTTTAAATGAACACTCTCTTATTAGTACAACCATTTCCCTTAATACCCCTCTAGTAGTTGATGCACTAAGGGCCTTGTACTCGACTGCTACGAACAGAACAGCTAGAGAAAGGGTACAATTTTCCTTCACCATTGGAGAGCATGAGTACATGGTAACTAAAGATGATGTAAATAGAATTTTAGGGTTTCCAACTGAAGATTTTGTTGACCCTCCAACTGCTCCAGAATTAATTAATTTTTTCCAAGCCATTTTATATCAAGGAGAAATTAATTTGGTAAAGATGAACAAATCCAAGCTGGTTAGTGAATGGACCTACTTCTTTGATACACTGGCCAAGGTATTTTCACCTACGACGAAAGGGAACTTCTACAATCTCTCCTCTCTTCTACAAATCATTGGGTATTCTATGGCCCACAATATGAAGATAAATTTTGGAAAACTTGTGTTAGCTGAAATTATCAAGAAGATGGGGACACCAGAGAGCAGGGAAAAAATTGTTCTGTGCTATTATCCAAGATTCTTAATGCTATTTATAAATGATCTTGTTTCAGATGAGGATAAGGCTCTGTTCCAGAACAGCAGAATAGAGATTTCTCCCACCTCTCAGAAAAATCTTTTCACAATGTTAGGGAATAAGGCTAAATTCCCTAACATACCAGTTGTGAGGCCTCAATATATGGGTGAGATCCTAGATCAAATTGCAAATCTAGAACAGGCTCAACAGGCAGAGCCAGAGCTAGAGCAGGAAGAGGAAATGCAAGTGGCTGCGCAGCTATTGGTTGAAGCTACTAGTCAAGCACAACATGAAGTAAATGAACAACAGGTATTATCTCATACCCTGGGTTCTATTTTCCTTCCTATAAATATATGTAGTCCACTTGTAGATTTATTTGTGGCAGACTATGATTGTGTTCTTACACTCTAGGATTTCGGCTATGAACCTGAAAACACACATGTTCTGTCCCAAGCTGAAGTAGAGCCTCAAACAGTTTCTCCTTCATCCTCCTCTTTGGTTCAAGTCAGAAAAAGGAAGAAACCTGTCAGAATTATTAGGGGTCTTGGTGCTAATGTGAGTGAACCCGCAGCTCTGTCTCCTCCTTCAAAAAAATCTAGGGTTGAACCTGAGACAACTGCAGCCTTAACCTATTCCGGTCAATGGGATATGGATTTTGATATGGCCATCCAAAATTCTCTATATACACTTGCTCAACTAGGTGATCTAATTCGCTGCTCGGCTATAGCATCAGTTAGTGAGGACAACACTCTGCTAGCAATCACACTAGCAGGACCTTCACTTGAAGAAACACAAACACGGGAGGGCACATTTGTTGAAGAAAATGTTTTTAATGAAAACTCATCGGATGCCACCTATGTTGTGGACCATGACATTTTCGATGCAGTGCAGCATCAGATACCCTCTGAGGTACTAAGGAGCACCACAGACTCTCAAGAGCCTGTCATTACATTGTCTAAGGTGGTGACTCCGCTGGATTTCTTTCATCCAGTTTTCTTACGAGAAGGTCTCGAATCCACTAGTGGGTTTGAGAGGCAACCACTCTTTAGAGGGATTTGGGGCTCCATTCACGGAGCATCTACGTTAGTAACGGAGCCACTTCAAGTAAATCTTGTTGAGGACGCACCTTCATAGGCATCAGAAGAGCATTTCGACTCTTCACAAGCTATTGTTTTATTTACAGGTACAACATATGATTCTGGAAAGGAGCTAAACACTAGTGATGTGAGGTAAACACAGAGTGAAACACATGCACAGAGTGATAGTGAGTTAAACATGAGTACAAGTGAGACGAGTGCACACACATACAGTGAACTACTATCTAAAATGGAAGCTCTCCAGAAGGAAATACAAATTGTTCAGGCTGAGTTGGTAAAAGTAAAAGCACAAGCAGAAGAAAAATCTACATCTGCCTCTGTAACACAACAGCTGACAATAGTGCGAAAAGATGTTGATGATGTCAAATCCTCCATTATTCTAAAAACTCAAGATATCCAGAACGTACAGAGTCTTATTGCTGAAGATATGAAAGAAGTGAGCAAATTACATGAAAGAATTGATGACGTTGAGAAAAGTTTAACCCTCACAATCATTGAAAATGAAAAGATCTTTACTCAACGATTCAGCAAACTGGATGATGGCATGACACATTTGAATGAAGGAATGAAGTAAGTCTATCTGACTATGCAAAAACTGATGACATCCTTTGAAGCCTCTAAAACTCAAGAGGATCCCTCAACTAAGGGGGAGAAAACAAAGAAGAAAGTAGCTGGAGATGAAGGGGCTACTGCTCAAGATAAAGGGAAAGCTAAGTTGTATTATGATGAAGAACAATTTCATTTGTTTGATCCAGAACCAGAAGAACAGTATTATGCTCAAGAGAAATTCATTGATGACAGTTCTCATGATGAATCAAACATTCCCGACCACTGTAGAGCCGATGAAGAAGCTGCTTTTGATGAGGAATTTCTGTTTCCAGAAGAGAAGGAAATTGATCCTGCCTATGAAGAGGCCATAAAGAAATTGAAAGAGGACATCAAAGTAAGCAATACTAGAACATAAAATTTGAAAGCTCTGGTCAAAGAAAAAACTCAGACAGAAAGGAAAGAAAGCCAAGAAAAGCAAAATTTGTGGGCTATAGCTGTCAGAAAGA
This sequence comes from Oenanthe sinensis, assembly GCA_028671895.1. Taxonomy (NCBI): domain Eukaryota; kingdom Viridiplantae; phylum Streptophyta; class Magnoliopsida; order Apiales; family Apiaceae; genus Oenanthe; species Oenanthe sinensis. Next base: position 31,175,779 of record CM053800.1, read on the forward strand.
AAGAAGAAGATGTGCGATTGAAAATAGGGAAGAAATGGGATACCGCCAGAGAAATCATGGACAAACTTCAGAAAGGACCGTTTGAAGATTACAAGTTACAATTTCTAATTGAAAGCCTGCAAGATTCAAATGACTGTCTGGATAACTTCATGAAAGCAATCAAAGAAGAAGTTGACTACATCACTGTGATTGTGGATAACATTCTAGATGACTGGCAGATTCTGTTGTACACACACAGGAATGGCACATTCAGGGTCTCTATGGAATTCTTTCATCAAAGATCTCTATTTGTAATCTGGACGTTAATGAACAAAGTCAGAAAAAGTTCAGAAGAAAATGAAATTTTGAGAGACAGACTTCGAGACATAGCAAGAGCTGTCAGTCCACAAATCTTAAACGACCCTCATGAGGTAAGGTTCTACAACAACATGATTTATCAGATTATGAAGCTAGATGAGGAGTCACTAAAGGGTTGCACAGTGAAATACATGATTGAGGTTGAAACTATGTTATGATCCAAGGGATTCAGGTCCCAGGCTAAGTTGGATGTAGCTCAAAAGATTAGAAACTACTGCCTATCAAAAAATATTCAATCATACATTAGGCAGATGCATAGAATTGATTCAACTCAGCCCTATGATGTGGGAGAAGAAGTCAAGAGTCAAACTGATCTAGAAGTGGAGTGGGAATTACAACGAGCTGTTAATAGAAGGAAGTATGGAGAATCCACTCAGACAGAAGTCGAAGAAGTACCAAGGACACATGTGCACCGAAGTTCTAATTTAGAAGAAGGTGAAGTTGATACTGTTGAAGTCTGAAGTCCTAGATAGGTCAAGATTGTCAAGATAGAAATAATGTTATTTTTGTTCAGTGCTAGATGAACAACTATCTTGTACTTATCTTTTATGTATGAATCTGGAAAATTGTTAAATATAAAACCAGAACTTTTATTTATTATTTACAGTACTTACATGTCGTATTTACTTTCTTAGTTGTTAGTTGAGTTATCCTCTAGAAATTTGTGTTAAATGTTTAACAACAAATAGGGGGAGATTGAAAGGCATATGACTAGGCCTATTTGTAATAATTAAATGACAACTCAACTCAGATAAGAAATAGTAGTAAATAATAAGTATCAAACAGGAATCAAGACAAAGACAGTCAACTAGTCACAAGGAATCCTAGTATCAGAAGTACTCAGTTGAAGCTACTACTCAACACTGGAAGAAGTTCATTTATTTGTTCAAGCGTCAGTAAAATAAATTGATAATAATCAAGTAGTAATTCAAAAGAATTCAGAAGATTTTAAAGTGGATACTATATGAAGATTCCAGAAGAAAAGGAACAGAAGAGGGAAGACAGAAAAGTAGAAGGCCACAACTTTAAATGTTAAGAATGGAGAATATTTATTAGTATGACATAAATGAACCAGACAGTACATTTGTGTGTCAACAATAAAATATTTATTCTTCATTTTAGCTCAAGTGGTTTCAAGATAGAAGTCAAAGAAGAGACGAGAAGACTGTGAAGCTGACTTCAGAGATATACAAGTCAGATAGTATTTTAATTCTACTATCAAAAGGAATTTAATTATTTAATTTATCTAATTAAATTAATTCAAGTTGAATTTAATTTAATTTATAAATAAAGTATAATTAATTTACTATAAGAGTATTAAGTTAATATTACTTTTAATATATATTCAAATTACTTTGTTAAAAAGTAATACCGAATGATTATTAAAAGGTAATATTGGAACTTGAAAATAAGTAATACCGAATAGCTTCTAAAAGGTAATACCGATCATCTTCTAAAAAGTAATACCAAGATTTTCTATTAAAAAGTAATTATGTATTACTTTATCAAAAAGTAATTCCGAGTCTTTTTATTAAAAGAAAATCTGCATTACTTTTGAAAAGGTAATACCGAGTTTCTAAAAGGTAATACCGAGCTTAGAAAGTAATGCCCAACAATTTTAAATGTAATACTAGGCTTATTTGTCAGATTAAAAGGTAATGCTGAAAAGTAATGCTAAGCTTTTCTACTTCTATAAATGTGAGGAGATCACTTCTCATTTCTGTTGTTGTTCAAACATTCAAATTCAGAAATTTGTATGCATTGTAATATTCACAGATTTCTGTGCTTAGTTTGGAATATAATTGTTAAACCCGAACAATTCATGTCAAAATCGTTCCAGAACATTTAATCAATTATATTCACTTTGATCATATTAATTTTGCAATACTTTTCATGTTAAAATTTATATCTTATACTTGAACCGTATTTCATCTTAATTAATATTTCGTGATTATTTTAAAATAATATTTTACAATACGAAATTTCGTGAGAAATCCAGATATAGTATTCAACCCCCCTTCTACTATATCAAGGACCAACAAGATGTCTCGTTCATTTTTAAAACAAGTTGAAAAACTAGTACAAAATCTTGGTTCGGTAACCATAGCATCACCTGAAAAATTGATAAATTGAAATAATTTGTGGTATTGTATATCATATCTAAATATACGTCTAAAAAAATTAAAAATTAATAATAATTAGGGAGGATGGAGTAATAATAAAGGATAATTACATGAACAGGTTGATAAAAGAAATTATGACATAAAAAATGTATGTACTTGAAATGGATATGAAATAAATGAGAAAGAAAGGAGCACATGTCCTCACCATTTTATGCATGTGTGAAATGTTACACAACATTTCTTTTTTAAAGTGGGAATAAGAATATAATAAAAGAATTATATATATTTTATTATTATTTGTAATCAAAATAGGTTATATTTAATTTTGTTATCAGAATATTCTTTGTGTCCACCACCACTATTGAAATAATTGATTAAGACTTTATTCTAAAGTCTTACCGAAACATTTGATTAAGACTTATAAAAAGTCTTACCGAATTAAATTAGTAATACCTTTTAAAAAATCTTACTGACCATTCAAAAGTTTTACCGAGAGATAAAAAGTCTTGCCCAGCTATTTTAAAAAGTCTTAAAGGCTATTTATAAAGTCTTTCTAATTTTTTAATAAGTTTTATTCAAAAATCTTACTAGCTTCTACCTCTATAAATATGAGGCCATTAGCTTCATTATTTATGTTGTTGAAAACATTCAAATTCAGTAATTTGTCTATATTGTAAAATTCACCGACTTTCTGTGCTGGTTTGAAATATAATTGTTAAATTAGAACAATTCATGTCAAAATCATTCTAAAACACTTTATCAGTTATATAAACTTTCATCATATTAATTTTGTAATATTTTCCAAGTTAAAATCATATCTTCTATTTGAACAGTATTTTATAATAATTAATGTCTCGTGAGAAATTAAAATAATATTTTAAATTTAATATTCCGTGATTAAATATTGATATTGTATTCAACACCCTTTTACAATATCAGGGACCAACTATTGGCATCAGAGCTGGTTGATATTTTTAATATAAGATTCGAATCAAATATTCCACAACTCATACAGATCTCAAAAATTATTTTTTATTCGAAATAATTTTTATTCAAAATATTTTTTACCCAAAAAATATTTTTGATCAGAAATTATTTGAAGTCAAAAAATATATTTTGAAACACTTAATTTTTAATCTTATTTAAAGATGAGTGACGAGCATTAAAATTCCACAGTTTGATAAAATCACTATAATTCGTGGAAACATAAAATTTTACTATTCATTGGGATTGCTAATCCCAAGTATGCATTAATTTTGGTCAACAGTGTTGAACCTCCAATAAAAGTTATTCTCGAGCACGAGGTAGATGGGGTCGTAATTCCTCACAAATAGTTTTCAAAAAGTCTGGCTGACTACACAGATGAAGAAAAGGAAGCTGTGTCCCTGAATAACAATCTCAAACTCATATTAATAGAATCCCTAGACTACGTCGTGTACAATCACGTGGTCAATTGTAAAAACACCAAACAAATATGGGATGCAATAGAGATAACAAATGAAGGGACTGAAGAAGTTAGAGAGAATAGTTTGGAGATCCTGACCTCCCAGTACGAGCAGTTTAGATCCAACCCTGGTGAAGGTATCTATGAGGTGTTTAGAGATTGAATAAATTAATAAACGAGCTCCACCTCAATGAAAAATATTATCAGAACCAAGAGGTCAACAGGAAGTTTTTGTTAACCTTTCCAGAGCATCTAGAATATAGGATCACGGTTATCCGGGAGTCTAGGGACATGAAAGAGGTTACCCTAGAAAGACTCTACGGAGTTTTGAAGACCTATGAATTGGAGCAGATCCAGACAAGAGAAACATATGGCAGAGGTAAGGTTCTGAGTTCCTCGAAAGCACTGATAGTGGAAGCACCAGAGAAGAAAGAAGTGAAGGTTGCTGTACCTTAAAATAATTCAATGGAGTATGCGATTCCAGAATTTGGACATACTTCAGATAGACAAGAAGATGGTGAATTCTACTATTTGGAAGAACTGGATCAGCTGGAAGATGAATCTCTAGCTATGGTTGCCAGGAGGTTTGGCAACATGAGATTCCGAAGAAACTCTTCCTACAGAGTTAAACCAAATTTTGGAAGGTTCCAAAAAGGAGGTTCTTCGACAGCTGTATCAAAAAGAAGCTACAAGATCGGCTTAGTTAATAGAAGCAAGTTTCGTTGCTTCAACTGCAATGAGGTAGGCCACTTTTCAACTGAATGCAAGAAGCCTAAGCAAGGAAAGAAGATAGAGTCTTATGAAGAGCTCAAGGAAAAGCATGATGCACTTGTGAAAAAAGATCAAGGCAAGTCTTATCTAGCAGAGGGCAAAAACTAGGATAACTCAGACAACGATGATGAGGAAGAGCTGAGAAATTTTTCTCTTATGGATTCATCCATATAATCACCGTCTCCCACTCGACAAGGTGGAATAGATGTAAATCCCTCTTGCACTAAAATGTTTAAATTGCTAAGTAAAGAACTAGATGATACAAGAGATAGAGTTAAGAAACTAATTCTCAAAAATGAAGTTTTAACTGATGAGAATGATGTTTTAAAATAGAAATTACAAATTGACTGAGGACATAGATTTTCAAGTCAATAGAGTCAGCTGTTATGTTAAGGTTGAAGCCTATCTCATAAATCAGATAGTGGAAGAACGGAAGAAGTGTCTAGCCTATAAGAATTCCTCTTACATTATAAAAGACCTAATTGACCAACATGAGATAAAACAAAAAGTTAGAATAGGCTTTCAGTACAATCAATCTGTAGGAAAGGAAATCAACATAACCCCGTTCAGAAAAAGTGCTGAAGAAAGAGGTATATCACATGTTGTTAAGGACATACCTAAAGCACTTTTCATAACTGTTAGGAATCTACATATAATTTGATGATAACTGTAAATTTAGAATCATAGAAATTTTAATTGATGTAACTGATCAATTGATATAAAAATTATAAATATCAATTGATCAGGAAACCAGTTATCAGTTGAAATATTTATGTGAATCAACTGATAATTTGGATTGTAGCATAGGTGTACTTAGTCTATTTCAATCGATAAGGTGTAAGTAAATTGATATTATTCTCATCAATTGATGTTGGAGTCGATTGATATAGGTCATCAACTGATGTATAACTTAGACTGTCAAAATTTAATTATTTGAAGACAGGAAATTATACAAGTGAAGGATGATCAGTTGAAGAAACCAAGTCAAGCATTGAAGACCATCAACTGATGTGAAGACCCATCGATTGATATATATCGATTGATAACATCTATCAATCGATAAGTCATCTTTTATCAATCGATGGATACGAAGATCAATCGAAGAAGAATATCAGTTGATGGATAAAAGGAAGGATCAATTGATATGCTTGACAGAAAATTATCAATTGAGTGAAAAAACACAAGTTGACAGACAAAAGCACACCTATGGAAGACATTCTATGATTACTGTAAAGACTCAAGTTGAAGTTGTCTTTCCTAGTCTGAAGACTTTTCCTAGAATGGAAAAAGGCAAACAGGAAAGATAGATCAGAAACAATCTTAGTTTAGATTAATTGTTTTATACTCTTTCTAGGTATTGTAAACACACTTGTAATATATAAAAAAGTGTGGTGGCATTGTTAGAAAAAAGACAAGTTAGACAATATCTCTTGAATCAACTGTTCTGCCTTAGAGTACTTTGTAAGAAGAGTTGATTTATTTTCTAACCTTGTAAAACGAAGTTAGGTTTTATTAACCTAGAAACATTGAGCAAAAATATACACTGATGGAAAACCCAATCCATCAGTAATTTTAAATATCTTTGTTTATTGTATTTTTAGTTTCATTTATTGTTTATACACATTCTCTAAAAATACTCAAACATCAAGAACAAATATTAAAATAACAAAAAGTTTTGAATATTTGTATCTAAAAGAAATTTTAGATTTGTATCCTCAGTTGCATAAACCCTACCATATAGATTCAATCCATTTAACAACTTCTGCAATCTACTATAGGTGTCATTGATGGACTCTCCACTCTGGAAATGAAATGATTCATATTTTTGTATCAAGAGTTACATCTAAAATTTCTTTTAGATACAAATATTCAAAATTTATGCAACTGAGGATACAAATCTAAAATTTCTTTTAGATACAAATATTCAAAAAAATTTGTTGTTTTAATATTTGTTCTTGATGTTTGAGTATTTTTAGAGAATGTGTATAAACAAGAAATGAAACTGAAAATACAATAAACAAAGATATTTAAAATTACTAATGGATTGAGTTTTCCATCAGTGTATATTTTTGCTCAATGTTTCTAGGTTAATAAAACTTAACTTCGTTTTACAAGGTTAGAAAATAAATCAACTCTTCTTACAAAGTACTCTAAGGCAGAACAGTTGATTCAAGAGATATTTTCTAACTTTTCTTTTTTCTAACAATGCCACCACACTTTTTTATATACTACAAGTGTGTTTACAATACCTAGAAAGAGTATAAAACAATTAATCTAAACTAAGATTGTTTCTGATCTATCTTTCTTGTTTGCCTTTTTCCATTCTGGGAAAAGTCTTCAGACTAGGAAAGACAACTTCAACTTGAGTCTTTACAGTAATCATAGAATGTCTTCCATAGGTGTGCTTTTGTCTATCAACTTGTGTTTTCTCACTCAATTGATAATTTTCTGTCAAGCATATCAATTGATCCTTCCTTTTATCCATCAACTGATATTCTTCTTCGATTGATCTTCGTATCCATCGATTGATAAAAGATGACTCGTCGATTGATAGATGTTATCAATCGATATATCAATCGATGGGTCTTCACATCAGTTGATGGTCTTCAATGTTTGACTTGGTTTCTTCAATTGATCTTCTATCCACTGATGCTTCAATATCAACTAATCATCATTCACTTGTATAGTTTTCTATCTTTAAATAATTACAATTTGACAGTCTAAGTTACACATCAGGTGATGACCTATATCAATCGACTCAAACATCAATTGATAAGAGTAATATCAATTGACTTACACCTTATCGATTGAAATAGACTAAGTACACCTATGCTACAATCCAATTTATCAGTTGATTCACATAAAAAATTTAACTGATAACTGGTTTCTTAATCAAGTGATATTTGTAATTTTCTTATCAATTGATCAGTTACATCAATTAAAATTTCTATGATTCTAAGTTTAAATTTATCATCAAATTACATGTAGATTCCTAACAATCTCCCCCTATTTGTGACTGTGACATGAACATGCATAAATCTACTTGATGATTACAAAACCCTTAATTATTTTCATTCAGATAGAATCAAGAAATTTAAATAGCACTTTGAATTTGTAGAAGTACCAGTTTGTTGAATAACTTCTGCAAGCAGCTCCAATGTCTTCATAATCTTCATGATTCAATTACTTCTTCTTTTTCCTTTTCTCATCATTTTCCTTTAGTTGTCTAAAAAATGAACTCCTCAAAATTGCTTCATCTCTATCAGTGTCTCCAAGTTGCCTCATAAGGTAGTGAATTTCTTAATCTGTGATTTTATCCAAATATTTACAGATATCAAAGAACTTTGAGTTGCCATCCACATCTGTAAAAATCATGGCATATTTTGGCTCTAACACCACCTTCTTGACTTGAGACTTCCATAGGGGTGAATCAGGTTCAGCTTCTGCTTTTGATCTCCTTAGCTTTGAGATTTGTTGTTGAATTTCCTGAGCAATTGTTGTATTGAGTTTGTACTTCCTGTTGAGTAGAGGTAGAATGGTCTTCAAAACACTGTAGCTGAAAGTCATATTACTAGTCCTATTTGTAATAAATAGATGACAACTCAACTCAGGTAAGAAAGCGAAGTAAATAATAAATATTGAATATAGAGGAAAAACAAAAAGAAGCCAAGACATGACATGACAAGACACAAAGACCACTATAGAAGAAATGAGAATCAACATTGTAGTTAGTCATCCATGAACCAGACCAGTGCACAGGGTGTCAACAATGTCAGTGAAGATTCGTCAACAAAAAGTTCAAGTGGTTAAAAAGGTTATTGTTGAAGAACAGAAGAGTCTTATCTACATCAACAATAGTCAAGCCTTTAATTTAATTCTCTATTAATTAATTAAATTAATTAGTTAATTTAATTGGTAAATTAATTCACTCAGAATTAATTTATTTCTTAAATTAATTAAAGGATTAATTAATTTAGAATTATTTTAGAATGACAGAAGACAGAAGCTGGAAGCTCAAAGGGATACAGGTTTATTTGGAATGCAGTGTACAAGAGTCGGAATCAAAGATTGAATATTTGACTGGGTACATGCAGTGGTGAAAAGAAGTATTGGCTAGTTTAAAGAGTCAAATTATTTGAGGAACAGAGGTACTTCTAATTGCAACTGTAGATACAGCTAAACACGCCTGACGGTACAGACTTTAAGACAAAACGGAAAAAGTATTGACACGGAAGAAATGTAAAGTCATATTCTTAAAGGTGGAACCCCAGTTGGAATTGATTTATCATTTCCAAGTCAAAAGGAGTTCGGTTCTAGACGATCAGGAGACCGCAGCTTAGAGCGTAGGGATTTATTTAATTAATAAATATTTTATTTATTTAGTAAATTATATTTATAAATATCTAAATAATATTAGATATTTATTTTTATAATTTCTGAATTAAATTTATTATTTATTAATCAAAGATTATAAGTTGTGCGGGTCGAAAAGCATTTCTACGGAGCCTGTCTATAATAAGACGAAATAGGCCCCTTTTCAATTTGAATTTGGCAGGATATTTCTTCAACCAATCAGAGGCTGACACTTGTCAATCAAGTGGAAAGAAAAGAAAAAGCTGTTGAATTCAAAGTGTCATACCGAGAGAAATTAACAAGAGTCATACCGAAGCCCAATTCCAAGTCATACCGAGCTTCAATCTAATGAGTCATACCGAAGGATTCCTTTATTGAGTCATGGTGATTTTAATTTTAATTAATTAAGTCATTCTGATTTATTTAATTTAAAAGAAAATCCAGCATGACTTACAATAAGTCATACCGAATTTTGACTGAGTCATACCGAAGGAAACAAGTCTTGCCCAGCCTTTTTATGAGTCATACAAGTGTTAATTTTAGGTGAAAAAGGTCATATTGGGATAAGTCATGCTGGTTTTCCACCTCTATAAATATGAGGCCGGGGGCTTCATTTTTCAGAGTAAAAAAAAACAGTCAAATTCAGCAATTTGTCTGCAACGTCATATTCACAGACTTTCTGTGCTGGTTTGGTTTTAATTCCTAAGTAGAACAATTCATGTCAAATTTGTTCTAGGAATTAAATGTTTATTCTACCGGATATTGTAATACCCTTTCAAGTTTAATATACGTATTTAACTTGAATCTTGTTTACTTACTTGCTAATTTCTATATCTTAATTGTTTTATCATAAAAATAGAAAGTTAGTAAGTCGGCCTCCCAAACACTACAAGGACCCGAACCCTCAGCTAAAGCAATAATTTAATTCCGCAAATTCTGAGAAGAATTTTAAATTGTTGTCAGTATCGCATTCAACCCCCCTTCTACGATACTTCCGGGACCCAACAGTAGCTTTGCTTCATTATCACTTTCAATGAGTAAGTGATTTTTCCTCCATTCTCATATTCCAACCTCATTGATTCTTCTTGATTATAGGTTTCAAGGTGACTCCTTACTCCTATTAACCCTTTTTCATTTACCAATGGTATCTCTTTCATGTCATAACCTTCAATTATCACTTCCTTCTTGATCTCTTCTTATTGAATTTGGAGGTTTTCCTGAACCACTGTTTCTTGAGTAGAGCTAGTCCTTTTCTTGGCCATGGCTATTTTTCTCCTTTTCCTTAGTGGTTGTTCTTCTAGTTGATCTACCATATTCCATTGAATTTCTATTTGCCTTGCAATTTCTTCATTCTCCTTCTCTCTTCTTGCAGCATCTGAAATTCCTGAGGAAATGGCTCCTTGAAGAAGCTTCTGGCCAACTGGCTTCTTCTTTTCTTTTTCTTTTTCTATCATTATTGCTTTTCCCTTTTTCTGCTCTTCAAGGGCTTCAACATCAATTATAAAGGCTTTTGTATTTGAATTGCTTTCTTTAGCAGCCTTCTTTGCATTTTTCATTTACCACTCTTGTCTGAGCAATGAACTCATCCAAGTTTCCTGATTCTGTTGCCTTAGTACCAATTCAGTGCTCTTCTTTGTGACTGTGACATGAACATGCATAAATCTACTTGATGATTACAAAACCCTTAATTATTTTCATTCAGATAGAATCAAGAAATTTAAATAGCACTTTGAATTTGTAGAAGTACCAGTTTGTTGAATAACTTCTGCAAGCAGCTCCAATGTCTTCATAATCTTCATGATTCAATTACTTCTTCTTTTTCCTTTTCTCATCATTTTCCTTTAGTTGTCTAAAAAATGAACTCCTCAAAATTGCTTCATCTCTATCAGTGTCTCCAAGTTGCCTCATAAGGTAGTGAATTTCTTAATCTGTGATTTTATCCAAATATTTACAGATATCAAAGAACTTTGAGTTGCCATCCACATCTGTAAAAATCATGGCATATTTTGGCTCTAACACCACCTTCTTGACTTGAGACTTCCATAGGGGTGAATCAGGTTCAGCTTCTGCTTTTGATCTCCTTAGCTTTGAGATTTGTTGTTGAATTTCCTGAGCAATTGTTGTATTGAGTTTGTACTTCCTGTTGAGTAGAGGTAGAATGGTCTTCAAAACACTGTAGCTGAAAGTCATATTACTAGTCCTATTTGTAATAAATAGATGACAACTCAACTCAGGTAAGAAAGCGAAGTAAATAATAAATATTGAATATAGAGGAAAAACAAAAAGAAGCCAAGACATGACATGACAAGACACAAAGACCACTATAGAAGAAATGAGAATCAACATTGTAGTTAGTCATCCATGAACCAGACCAGTGCACAGGGTGTCAACAATGTCAGTGAAGATTCGTCAACAAAAAGTTCAAGTGGTTAAAAAGGTTATTGTTGAAGAACAGAAGAGTCTTATCTACATCAACAATAGTCAAGCCTTTAATTTAATTCTCTATTAATTAATTAAATTAATTAGTTAATTTAATTGGTAAATTAATTCACTCAGAATTAATTTATTTCTTAAATTAATTAAAGGATTAATTAATTTAGAATTATTTTAGAATGACAGAAGACAGAAGCTGGAAGCTCAAAGGGATACAGGTTTATTTGGAATGCAGTGTACAAGAGTCGGAATCAAAGATTGAATATTTGACTGGGTACATGCAGTGGTGAAAAGAAGTATTGGCTAGTTTAAAGAGTCAAATTATTTGAGGAACAGAGGTACTTCTAATTGCAACTGTAGATACAGCTAAACACGCCTGACGGTACAGACTTTAAGACAAAACGGAAAAAGTATTGACACGGAAGAAATGTAAAGTCATATTCTTAAAGGTGGAACCCCAGTTGGAATTGATTTATCATTTCCAAGTCAAAAGGAGTTCGGTTCTAGACGATCAGGAGACCGCAGCTTAGAGCGTAGGGATTTATTTAATTAATAAATATTTTATTTATTTAGTAAATTATATTTATAAATATCTAAATAATATTAGATATTTATTTTTATAATTTCTGAATTAAATTTATTATTTATTAATCAAAGATTATAAGTTGTGCGGGTCGAAAAGCATTTCTACGGAGCCTGTCTATAATAAGACGAAATAGGCCCCTTTTCAATTTGAATTTGGCAGGATATTTCTTCAACCAATCAGAGGCTGACACTTGTCAATCAAGTGGAAAGAAAAGAAAAAGCTGTTGAATTCAAAGTGTCATACCGAGAGAAATTAACAAGAGTCATACCGAAGCCCAATTCCAAGTCATACCGAGCTTCAATCTAATGAGTCATACCGAAGGATTCCTTTATTGAGTCATGGTGATTTTAATTTTAATTAATTAAGTCATTCTGATTTATTTAATTTAAAAGAAAATCCAGCATGACTTACAATAAGTCATACCGAATTTTGACTGAGTCATACCGAAGGAAACAAGTCTTGCCCAGCCTTTTTATGAGTCATACAAGTGTTAATTTTAGGTGAAAAAGGTCATATTGGGATAAGTCATGCTGGTTTTCCACCTCTATAAATATGAGGCCGGGGGCTTCATTTTTCAGAGTAAAAAAAAACAGTCAAATTCAGCAATTTGTCTGCAACGTCATATTCACAGACTTTCTGTGCTGGTTTGGTTTTAATTCCTAAGTAGAACAATTCATGTCAAATTTGTTCTAGGAATTAAATGTTTATTCTACCGGATATTGTAATACCCTTTCAAGTTTAATATACGTATTTAACTTGAATCTTGTTTACTTACTTGCTAATTTCTATATCTTAATTGTTTTATCATAAAAATAGAAAGTTAGTAAGTCGGCCTCCCAAACACTACAAGGACCCGAACCCTCAGCTAAAGCAATAATTTAATTCCGCAAATTCTGAGAAGAATTTTAAATTGTTGTCAGTATCGCATTCAACCCCCCTTCTACGATACTTCCGGGACCCAACAGTAGCTTTGCTTCATTATCACTTTCAATGAGTAAGTGATTTTTCCTCCATTCTCATATTCCAACCTCATTGATTCTTCTTGATTATAGGTTTCAAGGTGACTCCTTACTCCTATTAACCCTTTTTCATTTACCAATGGTATCTCTTTCATGTCATAACCTTCAATTATCACTTCCTTCTTGATCTCTTCTTATTGAATTTGGAGGTTTTCCTGAACCACTGTTTCTTGAGTAGAGCTAGTCCTTTTCTTGGCCATGGCTATTTTTCTCCTTTTCCTTAGTGGTTGTTCTTCTAGTTGATCTACCATATTCCATTGAATTTCTATTTGCCTTGCAATTTCTTCATTCTCCTTCTCTCTTCTTGCAGCATCTGAAATTCCTGAGGAAATGGCTCCTTGAAGAAGCTTCTGGCCAACTGGCTTCTTCTTTTCTTTTTCTTTTTCTATCATTATTGCTTTTCCCTTTTTCTGCTCTTCAAGGGCTTCAACATCAATTATAAAGGCTTTTGTATTTGAATTGCTTTCTTTAGCAGCCTTCTTTGCATTTTTCATTTACCACTCTTGTCTGAGCAATGAACTCATCCAAGTTTCCTGATTCTGTTGCCTTAGTACCAATTCAGTGCTCTTCTTTAAATCTTCAATTCTTTTCCTTTCCCTCTCAATAAACAATTGAGTTTCTTTTTCCCTAGAAAATTTTCTATCTTCTAGCTCATCTTCAAACTTTTTCAAATCTTTCTTTTTTTATTCTAGATCATCTGTGGGTGACCTAGATGACTTTGAAGAATGTTTATCCTTGTTACTTTCATTTTTGGCAACCTTCTTTGATGAAGTACAACAAATACCACTTGATTGAACAATACATGAACCACCAACACTACCACTGCCTTTGCCATCACCATCACCATCCTTCTTAGCATTCTCCCCCTTTTTGTTATCATCAATTTGAGGAGGGGGTGGCATTCTGTCAAGAAATTTTTGAAGTATGGAAGCATGTAGACTCTGGCTTTTAATTATTTCATCAATCTTCTTTTCTAGAGAACCCACTCTAATTTCCAAGGCTGCAAAGTTTTTGGATTCCTTGAGCAATTTGCCCTTTATTTGACCCATAGTATTTAGAGGAAGTTCTCATCCAACCTTCTTTCCAGAGTATGTTGATTAGAAGTGATAGATCCTTTGATTATCTCCAATTCTCTCCTTACTCCTGTCACTGTGATCTTCTGAATTTTTAATGATTCCTTCATATAGTTGGCAATCCTCCTTTGAATGGGATCTTCAATTTCTAACTCAATCATTGCTCTCCAATATTGAGACAGAATCTCAGTTTCAGCAGCTTCTAAGGAACCATCAATGGTACTCATCCATAGATCTTCATCAGAATCATCTTCTAACTCTTCAGGTGCCATATAACATGTGTCTATTATATTGGCAATGCTCTCCTTTAGATTTCTGGTCCTCCGATCAATATGTTCAATTCCCAACAATTCTTCTGCATCCTTGTTACTTGAAACAGCCAACCCTTGATATTGAGGATCAGGATGAACAAAGTTCTTTGGATCCAAGTAACCAGCATTAACTTCTTCATCTTCAATTTCCTTATTAATTCCACTCCCACTTACTTCTGCATTTGAAACTCCTCATATCTCCTTTACTCCTTCTTCTTCTGACATCAATTCATTTTCCAACTTTCGTGCATATAAAAGAATTGTTTTATCTCTCTCACTCATCTCTCTATTTTGCATTAGGATCTCATCCTAGAACCTCACATCTCCCTCACTCATACCTTGTGCACATTCAAATGTGGGGACCTCATGTGTTTCACTCATATTCTTAGAAGAAATAGGAATGATCTCACTCACTCCCTCTTCTTTTGCCAGGTTGCAATCCTGCCTCTCACTCAACTCACTCAATCCTTAGAGTGTTTGTACAACATCAATTGATTGTGCATCAATTGATGTATTGAGAATATTAGTCGAGGTGTTTGGGATATCAATCAATTGATGCATACCCATCGATTGATCTTGAGTATCAATCGATGGCTTATCAGTCAATGGCTGAATATCAATTGATGAGGAAACATCAATTGATGGAGTAGAAACAGTTGAGGTTATTATTTGAGAAGTGATATTTGAGATAACATGTGAGATGGAATCCTGAATTTCCTGGGAAGAAAATTCAGGAGAGAGTGTTGGCTTCTCATTGAATAACAAAGAAGGAGAATTTGAAAATGCCTGATTATCTATCAAAACATTTTCTAAAGAAATTTGGTGAAGAGGGGAAAGAAGAATAGAAGGGATAGGAATTGAGAGTGAATGGGACTTCATCTCATCATTTACATTAGATGCATCAAACTGACTTTGAGAAGGCTCCATCACAGTTTCCTGTGATTTTGCAGTGTGTGGTTCCCCATGTGCAAAGGTGACTTTCTTCTTCCTCCTTTCATATGATTTTGGTGTTTTGGCTTGTGTGTCCCCAATTTGGTTCTATGCCCCTGGTTGTGGGCTCTTTTCAATATTGTCATCCTTTTGAGAGCATGACAATAGGGATGTGGTAAGTTCCTTATTAACATCCACAGTCTTTTGAGAGACTATGGAGTGGCTTGTTTTGGGTTGCACACCCTCACTCTCCTTGTTCTTCTGGGTTCTTTGATGTTCCCCAGTTCCCTCACCACCTACATCCTCCTTTAATCTATCTAACTCAACAGGTGTTTTTCTTTTCTTTGATTTTATAACAACATATTTTTGGGAACCTGTTGAGGGTGGTTTCTTAGATTTGGATTTTGAAATGGGTTGTGTGGCTTGGGTAGGAGGGTTAGGGTCATTGCTACCACCCTCCATAGCCACAGAAGGCAAAAAAGATTGAGGATTGGAAGAAGTTAGGGAAGAAATAAATACCTGAAAAAAGGTGGATAGATCAATTCCACATTACTGTGAAGATTGATCCTTACCAAGTCTTTAAATACCCTTTTGTTTTGGACCCAACAGTCCAATGTCTCAGTCTCTCTTGTGATTTCTATGTCCTTTACAAAATGGTTAATAAACAACATAATAAATCTAGTATAATATATATGATTAGACCTGTTAGATTTATCACCCAATTTTGCAGCAATCTCTTTGATTATTATTGATGACAAGTAAAAAAATCTATCAAACAGAATACTGTAGGCAATTTTCTGCATACTGGTTGTTATAACATCAAAGTTATTGATCTTACCACTAAAACATTTTATAATTGCATCAAAGAAGTAAGACCACTCTTTTCAAAGATGTTTCCTAACAACATGACCTAGACTGATTTCAGGGTTCACATAGTTAACAGATCTAAGCATGTTTCTAATATTTTCATCTGTTGGTGTTGTGTCAGTATTATTAGTAGGTAGATCTAAACATTCATCAATAGCAACAGCAGTAAGTATATAATTATCTCTCTTGCATATGAAAGAAATGGTTGAGTAGTCCTTGGCAACTTCTGCAGTAGCCCAGAATTCCTCCACCAATTTGCAAATAATCTTTGGGGCTTCAATTAAAGTTGTCCTCACCTTGCTACTCTCCAGGAATCGCAACATTGAATGAAAACTTTGTGGTGCTTCTTCCACAACAGTGCAGACAATGAAATTATTCAGCTCATAGTAGTATCCTGCTTGTGAAACCTTCTTGGAAGATGAAGCAGATAAAGATGCCATTTCTTGTATATGGATATTAGAGATTACAATAAAGAGATTAACAATGTTAAAGATTGAGAATAGAGAGAGTTAAAGATTGAGTTCGTAGATTGAGAGAGAGAAAGAGAGAGAGAAATCGTTAGTAAATTTGCAAGTAAGAATTAAAAGATATTTTAATCTCATTATTTATATTTACTGAGTTCCCAATCAATTTATTAATCAAAATAGAACTTAATCGACCGTTGGAAGAAAAATGAAAAGTAAAAATTACCAATTTTGGCAATCGACTGTTATACATACAGAGATGTATGTATTAATCAATTGATAAAATGAGTAATCAACAGCTAGTATTTGTACATGTCGATTGATGACATGGACCCCATAAATTCTAGGTCATCAATTGATAACTAACTTATCCATCAACAGGTACGACTATCAATCGATAAATATATCATCAATTGATATATTTATGTGTTGACAGTTGCAAACATCCATCGATAAATAAATATATCATTAATTGATATATTTATATATCAATAGCTACAACTATCCATTGATAAACAAATGTATCATCAATTGATATGTTTATCTGTCAATAGCTTTAGATATCCATTGATATGTAAAATGTTTATCAATTGATTATGGAAAAAAATCAACAGATTAACATAGTCAATGGCTACAAAAATAAATATATATTATAACTTGTCAGACATTTAATGGATTAAACATAATTAAGCATACCTAAATCACAAATCAATCTATTGAAAGTAGATTCATCTAATTGTTTGGTAAAAATGTCTGCAAGTTGTCTTTCACTAGGGACAAAATGTAATTCAACTGTACCATTCATTACATGATCCCTAATGAAGTGATACCTTATGTTAATGTGCCTGGTTCTGGAATGTTGCACAGGATTTTCTGTTATTGCAATGGCACTTGTGTTATCACAGAAAATAGGAATCTTGTTCATGTTGAACCCATAGTCAAATAGTTGATTCCTCATCCATAAAACTTGTGCACAGCAACTTCCAGCTGCAATATATTCAGCCTCTGCAATAGATGTAGACACTGAATTTTACTTTTTGTTAAACCATGATACAAGCTTGTTTCCTAGAAATTGATAGGTGTCTGTGATACTTTTTCTGTCAATCCTACATCCTGCATAGTCTGCATATGAATGGCCAATTAGATCAAATCTAGAGTCTCTAGGATACATAATTCTAAGATTTGGTGTTCCTTTGAGATATCTGAATATTCTTTTTATAGTAATCAAATGAGATTCTCTAGGATCAGCCTGAAATCTAGCACAAAGACATATAGCAAACAATATGCCTGGCCTACTTGCAGTTAAATAAAGTAATGAGCCAACCATGCCTCTATAACTTGAAATGTCCACTTTAGCTTCCTTAGTATTCAATTCAAGTTTAGTTGCAGTGGCCATGGCAGTTTTTGCAGAAGAACATTAATTTAAATTAAATCTCTTTAATAAATCAGAAATATATTTGGTTTGATTTATGAAAATTCCATTTTTGACTTGTTTGACTTGAAACCTAGAAAATAGGTAAGTTCTCTCATCATGCTCATTTGGTATTTACTCTGCATCAACTTAGCAAACTTTTGACAAAGTTTTTCATTAGTTGATCCAAAAATAATGTCATCTACATAGATTTGAACAAGAATCATAGAGCCACTAACATTTCTATGAAAGAGAGTTTTATCAACAATACCTCTTGTGAAGTGTTCTCAATCAAGAATTTAGATAATGTTTCATACCAGGCTCTAGGTGCTTGTTTCAATCCATAAAGTGCCTTGAGAAGATAGTATAAAAATCTAGGATGAATATGATCAATTAATCCAGGAGGTTGTTCTACATGCACTTCTTCCTCTATTTCTCCATTGAGGAATGCACTTCTTACATCCATCTGATACACTTTGAAATTAGCATGAGCATTATATGCTATAAAGATTCTGATTGCTTCCAACCTTGCAACTGGTGTAAATGTTTCATCAAAATTTATGCCTTCTTTTTGTGAGTATCCCTTTGCCACTAATCTTTATTTATTCCTTGTCACTGTACCAAATTCATCCATTTTGTTTCTGAACACCCATTTTGTACCAATGACAGACTTGTTCTTTGGTTTGGGCACCAGCTTCCATACCTTGTTTCTTTCAAACTGATTCAACTCTTCTTGCATAACAATTATCAAATCAGGATCATTCAAGGCTTCTTCAATCCTTTTTTGTTCTTCTTGAGATAGGAAGCTACTATACAAGCATTCATTTTGAGTTGCACTTCTAGTTTTGACACCATCATTTGCATCTCCAATGATCAACTCAAAGGGATGGCTTCTTGTTCATTTCCTTTGTGGTGGTAAATTTGACCTTGAAGATGATGCTTCATGATCATTGGAATTGTTATGATCATAGTGATGTGATTGATCATTTGAGAACCCCCCCCCCCTGAGATGGATACTCTACTTGAAGACTGTTGAGTAGAGTTGTTATTCATTGAATGGTTATCAATTGATGTATTATCAGCCGATTGTTGATTATCAACTGATAAGTTATCTGTTGATGCATTGACATCAATTGATGGGGTATTTCTGGGTACTTGATTTCTTGAAATTTCTACATCATCATCACTTTCTTCACCATTGCCTGTTGATTCATTTTCAAAATGCAATAAGTCATGGTACCCTTCATCAAACAACCCTTGAATCTTCTTATCATCAATGACTACATGCATAGATTCTATAACAGTGTGTAATCTAAGATTGTAGACTCTATAAGCTTTGATTGTTATTCCATATCCAACAAATATAGCTTCATCAGCCTTGGTTTTAAATTTTCCTAGATTTTCCCCTTGATTTCTTAGTACAAAGTATTTGCAACCAAAGACATGAAGTAAATTAACTGTTGGCTTCTTATCTTTCTTCATCAATTGATATGGTGTTTTGCCCTGTAGTCGATTGACCATAGAAATATTTTGAATGTAATAAGCAATATTAATTACTTCTGCCCAGAAATATGTTGGAAGTTTTTCTTCTTCTAACATAGTTCTAGCAGCTTCAATCAAGGTCCTATTTTTCCTTTCAACAACTCCATTTTGTTGTGGAGTCCTTGGTGCAGAGAAATGATAAGTGATACCTTTTTCTTCACAGAATTATTTCATTATTGCATTCTTAAATTCAGTACCATTATCACTTCTTATTTTATTGACCTTGCATTCACTGCCATTGTCAACATTCCTCACATGATTGATAATGAATTTGCTTGCCTCATCCTTAGAATGTAAGAAATATACCCATATATATCTAGTGAAGTCATCCACTATTACTATGGCATATTTCTTTTTGGCAATTGACATGATGTTGACAGGACCAATTAAGTCCATGTGCAATAATTCCAGGGCTTATCATTTGATGATTCAGACTTTGACTTGAATGATGTTTTCCTTTATTTTCCCTTTTGACAGGCATCACATAGTCCATCCTTGATGAATTCCATTTGTGGAATGCATCTAACCATATTCTTTCTAACCAATTGATTCATGGCTTTGAAATTCAAATGGGCTAGCTTTTTGTGCCAAATCCAACTCTCATCTATATTGGCTTTGCTAAGTAAACATGTCATTGAATTTGCCTTTACAGAGTTAAAATCAGTAACATAGACATTTCATTTTCTTTCACCGGTTAAGAGAATTTCACTAGATTCTTTGTTGGCTATGATTCATGATCCAGTTGAGAACCACACATCATTTCCATTATCACACAGTTGACTAATACTGAGTAAGCTGTGCCTCAATCCATCAACTAGTGCTACAGGTTCAATGATAACATTTTCTCTTGCAATTGAGCCATATCCCAGAGTAAAACCTTTGTTGTTATCTCTAAAAGTAACTCCTGGGCCAGCCTTTTCAACAAACTTTGTGAGCAGCGACAAATCTCCAGTCATGTGCCTAGAATATCCACTATCCAAATACCAGATATTTTTCTTCCTGTTTCCCTGCACACACATAAAACAATCAAGTTGCTTTTGGTACCCAAGTTGCCTTGGGTCCTCTTTTATTAGTTGCAGCCTGGGCCTTGGTTGCCAACTTTGATTCATTTTGTTTTGGTGGGTTTAAATCCACTTTAACTTTGGGAGTTGGCTTTTATGGCTCAAACACTTTGGAACTCATGGCAGATTTTCCATGCATTTCATTATCTACATTAGGCATGTTTCATGGCATTCCAGGCATGTTCATATATGCATATTCAAAGAATGGATTATACATGTATAGAAATTATGCATAAGGCATATGAACATTGGGTGCAACCAAATTAGAAGACATGACACTCATGAGAATAGGATTGGTAATCATGGCATTAGAAGACATGTCATGTGCATTTAAATCATTTGAAGATATGAAATTCTTTTATTTCTTCCATTGCATAGGCAAATGATTTACACTAATACATTTAGCACACACCTTCCTAGGAGCATACATATCAGGGGTATAATTATTTTTCTTGTTTATTCCTACTTTTGCATTCCTATTTTTCTTCTTTTTCTCAGACTTAGGGTGAATGATTTCAACAGGTGCTATCCCTTCTAATTTCTCTTTTAATTGTTTCTTAGATAAGCTTCCAATGTTGATCTTTTCATCCTTAGTATCAAATTTATTATTGGTTGGCATTTTTAGCAGACCTATTCCATTTGTTTGGCATTTTTAGCAGACCTATTCCATTTGTTAATGGTTTCAATTTCTCCAGCCAATTGTTCTTTTAACAATTATTCTCTTCTCAAACTATTTACTAGTTCATCTCTAGCATCTTTACTTTACTGCTTGAATCTATCTAAACAAACAAGTGCATTTTCAAGAAAAGCATTCCTCTCAGCTAAGGCATCAATGGTATTCTTTAACTTGAGATTTTCTTTGTTTAGAGATTTTAGAGTGACATGCAAATTGTACAATTCATTAGACATTTCATTAATAGTACTATTGCATTCATCAGTTGTAAGCTCAGAAAAGTTAGTAGCTAGTACCTGATTTGATGATGAACTAGCTTTTTCATCTTCATGGTTGGCCATTAGAGCTAGATTGATGAATTCTTCAGAATCACTGTCCTCAGCAGCCCAGTCTTTTTCTTCAGTAACAAAAGCCTTTTCTTTTTGTTTAAGAAGGTCAAAGTATTTCTTTTTGTAGTCAATACCATCATATGACTTTGCCTTTTCTTGTTTTAGTTTGTAGTCAATACCATCATATGACTTTGCCTTTTCTTGTTTTAGCTTTCTGCACTCATTTGAAAAATGACTAGCCAATCCATAATTAAAGCATTTGAATTTTGATCTATCAACGAAATTTTTGTTTTGATTATTACTTCTAAACTGGGATCCAAGCCTTTGAGCATTTGGATTCTTCTTGAATTTCAGTTTTGAGAATTTCCTTGATAGAAATGCAAGGTGTTCATCAATCTCATCCAAATCATCCTGAGAGCATGTTTCATTTTCTTCACACTTGCCCTTTCCCTTTACTTTGGATGACTCTTCATCAGTCACACTAGCCACCATTACAGAACCTTCTACACAACCTCTTTCCTTCTTCCCTTCATTTCCCTTGACCATCAAAGCCAATGTCTTCTCTTTTCTTTGATTCTTCTCAATCTCATCATCTTGTTGGATTTCCAACTCATATGTCTTGAGAATACCATAAAGTTTCTCAAGAGTGTAATCCTTGAAGTCTTGAGATTGTCTAATGGAGATAGTCATTGGTTTTCATTCCTTTGAAAGAGATCTAAGAAATTTTAGATTTTTATCCTGACTTGCATAAACCCTACCATATAGCTTCAATCCATTTAACAACTTCTGGAATCTGCTATAGGTGTCATTGATGGACTATCCACTCTTGAAATGAAATTATTCATATTTTTGTATCAAGAGTTGCATCTTGTTTTTCCTTACTTACTCAGTTCCTTTACACAAAGTTTGAAGAGTATCCCATACTTTTTTTGATGAAGTGCAGTTTATCACATTATCAAACATATCTTTATCTAGACCATTGAACAGAATGCTCATGTCCTTCTTATCTTTAAGCACTTCCTTTTCATATTCTTCTGTGTACTCAGTGATGAGTTTTGGAACATGTTTGTCAAATGCAGGAGTTCCATCAGGATTTACACCAGTGACTAGCTTCATGGGGACATGAGGACCTTTCTCTATGCAGTGAACATAAGAAGGGTCAAGAGAGAGTAGATGCAGATGCATTTTCACTTTCCATGCAAAAAATTCATCATTTTCTAGCATTTGAATTTTCACACCTAAATCTTTTTGGCCCATATTGAATATTCTTGATCTTTAAACTTTCTGTATATTGAAAGTCTGCTTTGATACCAATTGTTATTCCCCAGAATAATGTCAATATTTGTAGAAGGGGGGTTGAATACAAATATTCAAAAAAAAATATTATTTTAATATTTGTTCAGAGAATGTGTATAAACAAGAAATGAAACTGAGAATACAATGAACAAAGATATTTAAAATTACTGATGGATTGGGTTTTCCATCAGTGTATATTTTTTCTCAATGTTTCTAGGTTAATAAAACCTAGCTTCATTTTACAAGGTTAGAAAATAAATCAACTGTTCTAACAAAGTGCTCTAAGGCTGAACAGTTAATTCAAGAGATATTGTCTAACTTGTCTCTTTTCTAACAATGCTACCACACTTATATCACTTTATCATTAATAAAAATTTCATTTATTTATATTATATTATTTTTATTACTCAATTCGAGGTGTTGAGATAATACAGAAATAGAGTAGTTTTATATATCTCAAGTTCTTAAGTGCATCTTTTATAGCTAATAAGATGGTCGCTCGTAAAGTCCATGGATCATATAATTTAATTCAGGATTAACTTATTTTATGGCTATGATTGAGATGTACATGAAGAAATAACAAGATTAAAAAAATTAACATTATCACTAGGTTAAGAGGGACAAAGAATTCATGGAGCATCGGCTGATGCTGATGTTGCACATTAAATATTGCACCAAGCTCATTTCATGAGCATGAATATATATCACTAAGTGATCTTGCAAATTATTGAACCAGATATTGCTTCTTGGTGCCTGAAAAGCCTGATCATTCTCTTGGTGCTAACTTAGATGTGGAAAATCAATTGTCAATGGAGACATGAGCATAGTATATTATATATAAATGAAATATGGAATAAAGGTGAAGAATGTGAACTCTGAAAGAGATTAATCAGGTATTACCATTTAATCAACATCATCTATTGATCGAATAGATAATGTTACAAATCATGAAGAAGTTGTCAAACCATTTTCATGTATGTGATTGTAAGCAAAAAATTAAAGATGATGAATTCCATGAGTCTTCCAAAAAATCTCATTTTTGGATATTCTTGTTAGACATTATGAGATTTGATGATAACAAATTTCTTAGAATTTCAATATGGATTCTAGTTTTAAATGTAACTGGTCAATGAATATATGACCTATAGATATCCATTGACTAGGAAACTAATTATCAGTTGAAAATGTTAATCAACTGATATATTGGATTATAACAATCGAGTCATGTTTTATTATCAATTGATTGTAATATGTCGTTGGATGATGTGAACTAGTCAACTGATTTTTGTTGACTTCAATTGATAGTTCTTCAATGGATGAGAAGAATGACTGATTAATTGTAAATATTCTAAGTCAGAATTTTCTCAAATGAAGTGATCAACAGATGTTGAAGTCAATGGATGTAGAAACTGTTCGATGGATAAAAGTCAACCAAAGTCAAATCAATGGATCTCCATCAACGGATGAAAGCACCAAGACAATCAACAGATAAAAGATAATCAATGGATAAGGGATCGATGGATAACCAAGATATCCATTGATACATTAATTGATCAATGGATAACATATTCATCGATGGATAAGCAAAGAAGGATTGATTGATAAGCTTAACAATAATTATCAATTGATCAATGTTTCCTGAATTGGTTAAGGACAAAAGGAATGAGAACTTTGCAGAAACTGAATCAATGGAAGACAGTCTTGTCAGGATTGTAAAGACTTTCAAGGCAACACAGTCTTCAAGGAAAAGATCAAGGCAAATATTTTTCCAGAACAAGACAAATGCAAAGGAGACTGTGAAAAGAAGCTACAATCTATTTTAGTGAATACATTGTAAAATGTAATTTTAATTTGTATTTTATCTATCGATAGAAAAATAGATGTCGGATGTGAACTGCTATACATAGTCTTAGCAGTTCATTGTAACAAGTGTGAGATATAGAACAAAAATAAGAAAAGCATAGAAAAGTTAGAAATCATTGTATTGCATTTCTTTGTTCAAATTCTTATTTTGTAAGCAACTTGGTTCTTTAGACCAAGATTTATTGAAAACAAAATTCTTACTAGTGGAAAACTAATCCACTAGTAATTTTTAAATTGCTTTGCTTTGTTCTCTTGATTATCAGTTTTCTATTCATAGTTTAAACGGGTTCTTTACTATATATTTCCAAACACTAAAACTATCAAAATAAAAACTTGAATCCGTAAAAATTAGTCAAAATTCATAAGTTTGTATTCAATCCTCTATTCTACAAACTTGTACTAAGGGAAAATAACAATTGGTAAGATCTAAGTACATCAAGTATGGGTCAAAAAGACACATGGGTGAAGATTCCAATTCTTGAAAAAGATGAGTACTTTCCCTAGAAGGTCAAAATGCACTTGCATTTGCTATC
This sequence comes from Oenanthe sinensis, assembly GCA_028671895.1. NCBI lineage: Eukaryota > Viridiplantae > Streptophyta > Magnoliopsida > Apiales > Apiaceae > Oenanthe > Oenanthe sinensis. The sequence goes on from CM053800.1 coordinate 31,201,218, forward strand.
CATTGATCCTTTCTATGTTAACTGTATAAAGAAAGGTCCACATGTACCTATGAAAATAGTTACAAGTGTGAATGTAGATGGTACTCAAGCACCAGACAAGCTTATTCCAAAACCTGTGAGTGAGTACATAAATGAGGATAAAAAGGAAGTACACAAGAATAAAAAGGCTATGAACATTTTGTTTAATGGTCTTGACAAGGATATTTTTGACAATGTTATCAACTATACAACCTCTAAAGAAGTCTGGGATACTCTTCAAACTCTATGTGAAGGCACTGAGCAAGTAAGTAAGAAAAAGATGCAACTCTTGATTCAGAAATATGAGGCATTTCACTTCAAGAGTGATGAAGCGATCAATGACACATATAGTAGGTTTCAAAAGCAATTGAATGAGCTAAAACTATATGGAAGAGTATATGTTGTTGAGGATACCAACCTTAAATTATTGAGGTCCTTACCCGAGGAAAGGAAATCAATGACTGTTTCTATAAGACAAACTCCTGACTTTAAATAATATACTCTTGACAAGATGTATAGAATCTTGAAGACCTATGAGTTGGAACTACGGCAAGATGAGGAGATTGAGAAAAGTCAGAAGAAGGAAAAGTATGTTGCCTTGGTGGTCAAGAATAAGCAAGTTCCAGAACCCTGTGAAGATGTTGCTGTTAAAGAAGGGAAGAATGAAAGTCATGGTAAAGTTGCAAGTGGTACTAGATATGATGAATCTTCAATTAGTAAAAGAAAAGAAATAGTTGAAGATGATGAATCATATACTAAGGATGAAATGGATGAGACAGATGAGCATCTGGCTTTTCTATTAAGAAAATTTTCTAAACTCAAATTCAAGATGAATCCTATGCAAAGGCCTGGATCCCAGTTCAAAAGAGATAATCAACACAGTAAAAATCTTGTTGATACGACTCAATTCAAATGTATTAACTGTGGATTGGCTTGTCACTTTTCAAATGAATGAAGAAAGCCAAAAATGGAGAAGAAATCAAAGTATAGTGATGGGATTGACTATAAAAAGAAGTACTTTGATTTGTTAAAACAGAAAGAAAAGGCTTTTGTGATAGAAGAAAAGGACTGGGCTGCTGATGATGATTCTAAAGAAGAGGAATTCATCAACCTTGCACTTATGGCCAACCATGATGACCAAGAAGCTACTTCCTCTAGCAATCAGGTAATTTCTACAAATCTATCTGAGTTATCCAAGGAAGAATGCAATATTATCATTACTAAAATGTCTAATGAATTGTATAATTTACATGTCACCCTCAAGTCTTTAAACAAAGACAACAATAGGCTCAAGAGCACCTTAGAATCTCTAACTGAAAGAAATACTCATCTAGAGAGTGAGCTAGTACAAATGGATAGACTCAGGGTAGAAAATAAAGATGCTAGAAATGAATTAGTTGAGTGTAAAAAGGAAATAGAAATTCTTAAAGAAAAACTAGAAGAAGAATTGAAAACCATTAACAAATGGAACATGTCTAGTAAAGCTAGCAAAAACTTGAATGACATTCATGGAACAAAGTCCTTCATCATGTTGTCTGAAACTCTTGAGAGATTAGCTATTGATGAAAATCAATCTTTGGACAAGGAGAAATCGATTGCTAATCCTGAATAAACTAATAAGGATTATCCATCGATTGATAATATTGAATCAATGGATGATCATCCACTGATTGAGAAATCATCAACTGCTAAACAATCTACTTTGAAGACCAAGCTCAACAGACCTATTAAATTTGTAAAAGAAGGTAGCTCCTCTAAACCTCAAATCAAAGTTGAAAAGGCCAATATAGGGTTCTTATCTAAAGACCAAATGAAAGAAAAACTAGAAAAGATAAAACCTGATATTAAGCCTAATGAAAAGAAGAAAAAGAATAGAAATGGTAAAGTAGGCATAAACAAGCACAATAACTACACACCTGACAAGTATGCTCCTAGAAAGATATTTTTTAAGTGTGGTAGTAAGAATCACTTATATGTGCAATGCAAGTACAATATGCCTGCAACATCCAATGTGCCTATTATACCTAATATGCACTCAAATTCTATTTATCCCCAATTAGTTGATCCTCATGCTATTCATGCTCAATATGCATCAATGCCTTATATGTTTAATCCATATCTTGCATTTGCCAACATAAATATGCCTGCTATTCCCTGGAATATGCACAACAATTTTCATGCACCAAACTTCTCTAATTCTGCAAGCATGAACATTCCATGTATTAGCACTGAGAATCCTGAGGTAAGGAAACCAATACATAAGGTTGAAGTGGAAGTAAAACCACCTAAACCAAAGGTACAAAAGTTGGAAACCAAACTAAAGGTATTCTGCATTCAAAAGATGAATCAAGTGATCTCATCATCAAGCACATCAGAGAAGTTAAGAAAAGTCTTGGATTGGATGTAAAGAAAATAAGAAGTGACAATGAAACAGAATTTAAGAATTCCACAATGAAAGAGTTCTGTGAATCTAAAGGAATCATACACACCTTCTCTACACCAAGAACACCTCAACAAAATGGGATTGTTAAGAAGAAAAATAGGACATTGATTGAAGCATCTAGAACTATGAAGGAAATCATGACACACTGCAGTTTGAGAATGAATCTAATGGAACAAATGGAGAAAGTGATGAAGAAATTATTCCAATAAATTCATAAGTACTCAGAAAACCAATATCAATTGATGTCACATCATCAATGGATAATCTATCAGTTGACAGACATCCATCGACTGATAATGCATCAACTGATAATCCTTCAATGGATAATCAACACTTTACATCTAGGGTATCCAATTCAGGGGGAGGGTTTCAAGATCAATCCTTAAATTCAAAACAGTTTGAGTACAATACCAATGATCATGAAGCCTCATCATCAAGGCAAAATTTGCCTCCACAAAGAAAATGGACAAAAAGTCATCCATTTGAATTAATCATTGGAAATGCAGAAGGTGGTGTCAAAACAAGGAGTGTTACTCAAAATGAGTGTCTGTATAGCATCTTCTTATCTCAATAAGAACCTCAAAGAGTGGAAGATGCTCTCAAGGACCCTGATTGGGTATTAGCTATGCAAGAGGAACTCAATAAATTTTAAAAGAATAAACTTTGGAAACTGGTGCCCAAACCAAAAGACAGATCATTAATTGGTACAAAATGGGTATTCGGGAACAAGATGGATGAAACTTGTACTGTGACTATAAACAAGGCAAGGCTTGTGGTAAAGGGCTACTCACAAGAAGAAGGAATTCATTTTGATGAGACTTTTGCCCCAGTTGCAAGGCTGGAAGCAATCAAAATCTTTCTAGCTTATGCTACACATGCTAATTTCAAGGTCTATCAGATGGATGTGAATAGTGAATTTTTGAATGAAGAACTAGAAGAGGAAGTCTATGTGGAACAACCCCTGGCTTTGAAGATCCAAATTTTCCTGACTTTGTCTATTATCTACTCAAAGCACTCTATGGCTTGAAATAAGCACCAAGGGCCTTGTATGACATTTTATCTCAGTTTCTCATTGAAAATTACTTCACAAGAGGGTACTGTTGATAAAACTCTATTTCATAGAAATGTAAATGGCTCAAGTATTCTTGTCCAAATCTATGTTGATGACATTATATTTGGCTCAACAGATGAGAGACTTTGTAAAAAGTTTGCCAAACTAATGCAACATAAATATGAAATGAGCATGATGGGAGAACTTACCTACTTTCTTGGTTTGTAAGTCAAACAAGTTAAGGATGGTATTTTTATAAATCAAACAAAGTACATTCATGACCTGTTGAAGAAATTTGACTTAAGTGAATGTTCTTCTGCAAAACTCCCAAGGCCACTACTACTAAACTTGAATTGAATACTAATGAAGCTAAAGTGGAAATTTCAAGTTATAGAGGCATGGTAGGCTCACTTTTATATTTAACTGCTAGTAGGTTAGATATAATATTCTCTACATTCTTGTGTGCCAAATTTCAGGCTGAACCTAGAGAATCTCATCTAGTGGCTATTAAGAGAATTTTAGAATCTCATTTAGTGGTTATTAAGAAAAATTTTAGATATCTCAAGGGTACACCAAATTTAGGTATTTAGTATCTTAGATATTCTAGTTTTAATCTAATAGGCTACTCAGATATAAATTATGCATGTTGCAAAATTGACAGAAAAAGAACTACAGGCACCTGTCAATTTTTAGGAAACAAACTTGTGTCATAGTTTAGTAAGAAGCAACAATCAGTATCAACAACTGCAGAAGCTGAATACATTACTGCTGGAAGCTGCTGTGCACAAATATTATAGATGAGGAATCAACTAATTATCTATGGGTTCAACATGAACAAGATTCCTATTTTCTGTGATAACACAAGTTTCATTGCAATAACAGAAAATCTTGTGCAACATTCCAGAACTAAACACATTGACATAAGGTATCATTTCATTAGGGAACATATAATGAATGGTATAATTGAATTACATTTTGTCCCAAGTGAACAATAACTTACAGACATTTTTACCAAACATCTAGATGAATCTACTTTTAATAGATTAGTCTGTGAGTTAGGTATGCTTAATTTTACTTAATCCTAAATGTTTGCTAAGTTATTTGTTTTTCTTTATGCATCCATTGTTCACAATTATCTGTTGAAACCAAGTGATCAATTGACAACTATGTTAATCATCAATGGATATTTCTCAGCTATCAATTGATATATTTTATGTTTCCCAGAATAATCGATTATGAACACAAGTATATAGAATGGAATACTATTTTGTATTATTAATGATCTCGAATACAAAACTCTCTCAAGAAAATAATGTTCTTAAGAGCTGCTAGGTTATATAACTATTGCTTAATGAATTCAACATTATAACCTATCTCTGTGTTTATATAGACACAGCTACAAATACAATTACAAAACAGATTATGATAAGAATAGCTTTAATAAGATAATTAGACTTGCACTTGAATTCCTTCTTACTATCCAAATCAGACTCTGATTTGTCTGTTTCCTTTTCTGGTAGACTCTGAAGCTAAACTCTGTCGATCTGTCATTCTCTTATTTGAGTATTCTCTGTTAGAGTAAACTCTGATTGAGTATTCTCTGATAGAGTAAACTCTGACCGACAGGTTCCTTAAACTCTGATGACGTCAGCATAAACTCTGTTTAGTATTCTCTGACAATCATCAGTGTTTGCATTCCTAACAATCTCCCCCAATTTATGCTTTAAGAATTAAAACATAAATTTTACTTATGATGTCAGAAATACAAGACAAATGCATCAGAGTTTGTTTACCCTTTTTAGACTCAGATTCTTCTGTAAGAGAAGTCTTCTTTCAGAAATTAACTTAGGAGCTTTTCTTCAGCATCTTTCAATAAATCAACAAGCTTCTCCTTCAATTCCCTCATGTTCTCAGAAGAATCATCTATTTGAATTATTGCATCCCTTAGAGCATAAATTGATGACCTCTCCATACTTTCATCTAAGGCAATGCAACAGGTCTTCATACCATCAGGATTTAAGATTAGTGTAGGAATTCCTAACACCATTTTGACCTTTGCATCCCCTTTTTTCATTGCTCTTTCTGTTCCATCTTCAAGTATATATCCAGGCTCATATTCTTCAGTGTTTATCATCAACAACCTTTCACTCTTCTTCTTCTCAGCTATTATTCTTTCAACAATCTTCCTCCACCTAGAAGTTGCTTCATTTTCACCATTGAGCAGATATAGAACATGTTCAAGTTCTTTAGATGCTTTATCAATCAGACTTTCTTCAGCAATCTTCAAAACTCTCCCATCTTCTAAAAAATAAATGAGCTTTTCCTTAGCTTGAGCACCATCAAAGATATCCTTCACCACATTCACAGAGATTAATTTATCCAAATGTTCTTGAGATAGCTCTTCTTCAGGTTTATCTTTCAGTGAATAAGGATCTCTGAAGATGTTTGCTTCACCTCTGTAGACCTTAGCATGTGTATCACCAATACCACCTTTATTTTTTCCAAGTCTGGCATTGAGAGTCAGAGTTTGAGTTTTTATCCACAAAGGATCAGACCTTTTCTTTCTTATCAGAGATTGTTGTTGTTCTTCTTCCTCATCATCAAAACTTGAATCACCTGGAAGAAAAATTGTTCCAAACATAGTGAAAGGTTTCTTTGGATTAGCTGGAGCTTTTGGTTGAATTCTAGAAGATGATCTTGTTTGAATTTCTGAAACTAGTCTTGATTGAGCAACTGGTTTGAGAGTGTCAATAGATTTGATTTGAATAGGCTTGGATTCTAGTTTCTTTTGTTGAGCAATAGTCTTTTTCTGAATTGTACCTTTCTTTACACTTCTTTTCTTTTTCTGAACTTGAGCACTAACAGCTCCAGATTTCTTCAATTCAGCTTCTACTGCAACTGGATCCATTCCTGGATGTTCTTCTTCAAACATTTTCTTTGCCAGTTCAGCATCCTTCAAGTTTTGTTCTTCAATCTTCTCTGGCTTATCTTCATCTTCAAGTTTCTTTGCTAATTCTAAATCAGCATCTATCAGAGTTTGCTTATCAGAGTTTATCTCAGTCTTTGATGTCATCAGAGTTTGTTCAATCAGAGTTTGTTCAATCAGAGTTTGCTTCCCATCCTTATGACTCCCTTGATCTGCATCATTAGGTTTGTCAGTGTTTAAAATTGCATCCTCCTTGCATTTGTCTGCTGAACCCTTCTCCCCCTTTCTGACATCATGCCCTGTTTTAACAGTAAGAAGCTCGACAATTGTATGTAACATGCCCTGCATAGAACTAACAGAATTAGAAAGATGAGTCACTGTAACTTCCAATGCATCCTGTTTACTGGAGACAGAAAGAAGTTTGGCTTCTAGAGAATGTTGAGAAGTGGAAACAGCAGTTCCGAGAAGAACAGAATGCTTGGTGACAGATGCCTTTAGATCAGAAACTTCATGTTGAAGGCCTTTGGACATAATAGTAGAGGCTTTCAAGATTGTCTTCAATTCTCCAGAAGAAATATATTTGTCAGCTTTATTGATTAAGGCAAGAACATGAGGCCAAGAAATCTCTCTCTCAGAAATCTTCCAAGAAGAATCCCAAATGGATTGCCTGTGAGAAGAAAGAAAATCTTCAGCAGATGACTTTGCTTGGAAACTGAAATCCCTTCGGATACCCTCTGCATCAAGATCAGCTTCAATACGTCCTTTAAGATCTTCCACCACCATGTAATCAGGATACTCCATCCCTAATCTTTCATGAGCATCATGTGCATTAATAGGCCATCTCTTGGTGTTATATCTTTGAATGTAGGGAATGGATAGATCTGTGACTTCTTCATCAGCAAAAATCACATCATCAGAGTCTATGTCCATCCCATCAGAGTTTGAAACCTCAACAGAGTTTGGCACAGCATTAGAGTTGGATACAGGTAAACTCTGAGTACCTGCAAAAGTAACAGAACAACCTAAATCACTCTGATTTTTTAAAGTAATCTCATTACTTCTCACAACACACATATCATAACTTTTAAGAGTTAGATGTTGCTCACTAGAAGTAACTAACTTCTTTCTCAGTTCTACCTCTCCTTTTGCCAGATCCTGTGTCTGCCTCTCATTTATTCTGTTTTTCACACATTTTACCTCAGACTCATAGGAAAGGTTCAACACACAATGTCCTACAGAAATAAGAGGTGGCTGAGAAGAGAGATTTGTAGTCACATGAATAGGGGTATCCTTTTCAGGACTATCCATGATCATCCCAGCAGTAAAGGTTAGAAATATAAATTCTGAACTAATACAATCAAAGAATGTAAATTCTGAAGTAGAGTCAGAGTTTATACCTTGAGCATTTGAAATTGATTTCTCACAAAGATCATTAGAGTTTGCCTTTGGATTTGCATCAGAATTTGTCTGTTGAATGGGAGAATCTTGGTCTGCAATCATAAAATGAATGATTGGTTCTTGTGGGACCTGAGTCATATCTGCAGTTGCTTCACCACTTTGAGGTGAAGGTTCTTGTGGGCTTGACTCTGCCAGAGATTGGCCTTCAGTATCAGCAACAGCAAGATCTTCTAAATTTGTGTGGGTGCCTGCATCCAAACTTTGATTGGATGGTTCTTGTGTGGCTGGGGCCTTGACAACTTCTTCAACCCTTTGAGCTGAAGGTTCTTGTGGATTGTACCCCTGATCAATGCTGGCTTCACTTGCTGGAATTGTGGCTTCTGTTGAACTTTGATCAACAGGTTCTTGTGTGCCTGGCCCTTGAATGACTGTTACCTCACTTTGAGAAGTAGGTTCTTGTGTGTCTTGGCCAAAAGTGACAAACTTCTTCTTCAGTCTAGAAAAATGTTTCGAACTTGGAGATGCTGAAGATGATTTTGATTTTCTTGCTGCCATTTCATTTCTTACTTGTGCAGCCAACTCCCTTGCTCTTTCATAGGATATCTCCTTTATAATCTGCTTTGGTGACTTTGTGGGAGAATTAGATACGGGAACTGGAGCAGCTTCACTAGATTTTATTAACTCATCAGAGTTTATCAATTGCTCAGAGTTTATCACTTTAGTGTTGAAAGGTCTTTCAGAGTTTGGCCGATCAGAGATTGGAGCGTCAAAGTTTATAGCTGCATCAGAGTTTATCCCTTCAATCTTTGCAGCCTCAGAGTTTGCAATCTTGACTAATCTTCTTTTCTTCTTCTTCTTCTCAGGAATTGGAAGAACTGTTTCTGTCTGAGGAAAAGGCTGAGAAACCTGTTCAACTGTCGTTCTTTTAGCAAAAACGAATCCATCATCAGAATCAGTACTTTCATCAATCAATTTTCTCTTTTTAGGAGAAAATGCTTTCACGGATTTTCCTTTCTTTTTGCTTTGGCCATGCTGTTGAGAGGTGTGTTTTTCAACTACAGTCTTTTGGGAGACTGTAGAGGTTGGCAAATGTGTTTGGGAATCAGTGTTTAGATTTTGACTTGGGTTAGAATCAGAGATTGCTAAACTCTGATTCGTAGTCACTGACAAAAACTCCCTCCCATACACAGTAGGCATTCTCTGATGTAAGAGAAGCCTGACCCATGTAGGATAAAATAGATTAGAAAGTTTACCTTCAGCCTTCTTTGCATCTTTTCTTGATAGATCAACAAATATTCTCTTATTCATGCTAAAGCTAATTAAAGTCTGATCATCCTCAAACTTAATATCAGGTAATAAAACATTAAAAATTAATTGTAAAAATCTAGCAAAGTAGATAGTGTGTGAATCATCATTAATCTTATTAGCTAATTGTCGAATAATCAAATAGGGAAAGTTGAAATTGAGATTATGGGTCAGAGAATACCCAATCTGTTGAGACAGCTGCGGAATGGCATCAAAATTTGTGCATTTGGCAGTGAAAGCCCTTGTAATGCAGTCGAAGAAGAAACTACATTCTCTTCTTAAATGTGGTCTTGTTAAACTTCCCAGTTTAGATAGGCTACCTCCATAGCCTATTGTGTTGAAAAATTCCTTGATTTGATCATCTCCAACAAAATCATCATACTCAGCCACTTCTGGAAGATGAAGAGCTTGTCTCACCACAGCAGGAGTAATGGAATACTTGCCATTGCATTGAAATGTTATTATCGGCTCCTCATTATCATTAGCATTATTAAACTTTGCAGTTGACCAGATTTTGAGCAGAGATTGAGCGGAGAAGTTCGTGGGTTCCTGAAGTGCGTACCCAATATAACTGTTCTGCAGAAAATCCTGGATCACATGAAAATCCTGAGGTGCTTCATCTTTAGATAGAAGAGAGATGTAGTTTGTTGCAGCAAAAGAATAGGTCTGAAAAGTAATACCCTTAGACGCCATTGAAGTTTTGAGATTTCAAGTGTGAATAACAATTAGGGTTTGATAAGACGAGAGAGAAAGATAGAATAAACGATGTAGATGAATAATTCACAGTGAAACAAAATGAATAAACTATTCCCTCTCAATTGCATATACCCTTTAGTGGGACACGTGGCAAGAAATAATTTGAGCAGTAATGAGTAGACCAAGTATCAAAATACAGCAAGTGTGCGTGTGCTGTGTAATAATAGGAACCGTCATTCGTGAGATACACGCGCCTTATTACAAGTCCAGTCAGAGATTAATAATTATGATGTTATAAAATGAAATATGATGTCATAAATATGATCTCAGAATTTACCACTTAATCAGAGTCTACAGATCAGAGTTTATATGAGTCAGAGTTTAGTATGTACTGTCAGAGTTTACCACATACTCTGACAGAGTTTACCATAAACACTGATAACTTGTGATCAGAGATTAGATGCTTCAATGATCAGAGATTAGATGCTTCAATGATCAGAGTTTGTTCCATTTTCATCAGAGTTTACCCCATACTCTGACCTATACTCTGAGTGTCTGAAACTTGCTAAGTTGAGCCACTTGTCACCATCCCTAATTCAGAAACCAGTCTGTTAAATGTTGCTTCAGGCAAGGGCTTAGTGAATATATCTGCTAATTGTTGATCTGTAGGAACAAAATGTAATTCAATTGTTCCTTCCTCCACATGTTCCCTTATGAAGTGATATCTGATACTGATGTGTTTTGTCAGAGAATGCTGGACTGGATTTCCTGTCATTGCAATAGCACTTTGGTTATCACAATAAATAGGAATTTTTGAAAATTTCAAACCATAGTCTAACAATTGATTTCTCATCCATAAGATCTCTGCACAGCAGCTTCCAGCAGCTATATATTCAGCCTCTGCAGTTGATGTTGAAATGGATTTCTGCTTTTTGCTTTGCCATGACACAAGTCTTCCACCTAAAAATTGACAACTGCCACTTGTGCTTTTCCTGTCAATCTTGCATCCTGCATAGTCAGCATCTGAATAGCCTATCAATTTGAAATCAGACTCCCTAGGATACCATAAGCCAAGATAAGCAGTGCCCTTGAGATATCTGAAAATCCTTTTCACAGCAATTAAATGAGGTGCTCTTGGATTTGCTTGAAATCTAGCACACAGACATGTGGCAAACATGATGTCTGGTCTACTTGCAGTCAAATAAAGTAGAGAACCAATCATTCCTCTGTATGCTGTAATATCAACAGGTTCTCCAGTGTCTTGATCAAGTTTTGTTGCAGTAGCCATGGGAGTTGTAGCAGATGCAGAATCTTGCATTTGAAATTTAGTGAGTAGATTCTTTGTGTATTTAGACTGATTAATGAAAATACCTTCTTCAGTCTGTTTCACTTGTAAACCTAGAAAATAACTCAATTCTCCCATCATACTCATTTGATACCTGGACTGCATTAGTTTTGAAAATCTTTCACAGAGTTTCTCATTAGTGGAACCAAATATAATATCATCAACATATATTTGAACCAATAATAAATCCTTACCTTGAGTTCTATAAAACAAGGTTTTATCAATTGTTCCTCTAGTGAAACCATTTTCAAGTAAGAATAGAGCCAGAGTTTCATACCAGGCCCTTGGTGCTTGCTTTAGTCCATATAGAGCTTTATCCAGTCTGTAGACATGATTTGGATATTTTGTATTGACAAAGCCAGGTGGTTGTTCAACATAGACTTCTTCTTCAAGTTCACCATTTAAAAATGCACTTTTAACATCCATCTGGTATACCTTGAATTTCTTATAAGCAGCATAAGCAAGAAAAATTCTGATTGCCTCAAGTCTAGCTACAGGTGCATAGGTTTCATCATAATCAATCCCCTCCTATTGAGAATAACCTTTGGCCACCAGTCTTGCTTTGTTTCTTGTAATTATTCCATCAGAGCCTGTCTTGTTTCTGAATACCCATTTTGTGCCAACAATAGATCTGTTCTTTGGCCTTGGAACTAGGGTCCAAACTTCATTCCTTTCAAACTCATTCAATTCTTCCTGCATTGCAGTAATCCAATCTGCATCTTTCAAAGCATCTTCAACCTTCTTTGGTTCTGTTTGCGAAAGAAAACTATGAAATAGACATTCATTCTGAGTAGCTTTTCTTGTTTTTATTCCACTTTCCAGATCACCTATAATTAAATCAGGTGTGTGATCTTTGGTCCATTTCCTTGGATGTGGAAAGTTTCTTGAACTAGATGTTCCCCCATGATCTGTGCCTTCATAGAATGATCCTTCTGTAAATGTTGATCCTTCTCCTGAAGATGTGCTTCCATCAATGTTTGATGACTCAGAGTTTAGGTACTCAGAGTTTGAGTTATCAGAGATTGAGGTCTCAGACTTTGTGGTCTCAGAGTTTGAATGATCAGAGTTTAGGGTTTCAGAGTTTGTGTTGTTTAGAGTTTGGTCAGACTCTGATATTTCAATTACTGTGTTTTGATCTCCAATGTTAGTACTTGATTGATGTTGCTCCCCCTCAACATGTGCAGAATCTTCAATTTCTATTTCAATCAATTCTGAATCAGAGTTTAAAGAATCAGAGATTACCTTACCAGAGTTTAGTTGAACAGAGTTTATTTTCTGGAGTTCATTCTCAAATCTTAGAGTTTCTTGTGCATCTTTATCATGTAACCCAGCTATCTTCCCTTCATCAAAAGAGACATTAATTGATTCCATGACTGTCCTTGTCCTTAAATTGAATATTTTGAATTCCCTTGAAGAGGTTTTAGAAGTTGTTGCATATCCAATAAAAATTCCTTCATCTGCTTTAAGTTCAAACTTCTTCAATTGTTCAGGATGTGTTTTGAGAATAAAACACTTGCATCCAAAGATGTGAAAGTACTTTGACATTTGGCTTTCTTCCTTTCAAAGATTCATATGGAGTCATTCCATGTTTGTTTATTAAAGAATAATTCTGAGTAATGCATGCAGTGTTCACAGCTTCTGCCCAAAAATAAGTAGGTAGCTTTGCTCCATCTAGCATTGTTCTAGCAGCTTCTATTAAAGTTCTGTTCTTTCTTTCAACTACACCATTTTGTTGAGGTGTGCCAGGTGCTGAGAATTGTTGAGTAATACCTTTTGTTGAGCAGAATTCCTCCATTGTTGAGTTCTTAAACTCTGTTCCATTGTCACTCCTTAAATTCTTTACTTTGTGAGTTGATCCATTCTCAATCATTGCAATATGATCAATGATTGTTTCTGCAGTTTCATCCTTCTTGTGCAAAAAGTACACCCAAGTAAATCTAGTGAAATCATCAACTATTACCAGAGTGTATTTCTTCTTTCCAATGGACATGATATTGACTGGACCAAATAAGTCAAGATGCAATAGATGAAAAGGTTGATCAATTGAATTTTCAGTTTTGCTCTTGAAAGAGGTCTTCTTTTGTTTGGCCTTTTGACATGAATCACAGAGTCCATCAGGATGAAATTGAACTTTTGGAAGACCTCTAACTAGGTCCTTCTTTATCAATTCATTAATGTTTCCAAAGTTCAGGTGACACAACTTTTTGTGCCAATTCCAGCTTTCCATTGGTGATGCCTTTCCAAGTAGACAGGTTAAGAAACCATTAGAATTAATATCCAAGCTAGCTTCAAATAAATTGTTATGTCTATGGCCAATAAGAACTATTTTTCCATTTTTCTTGCTTTTCACTTCACAATGAGTTCCATGAAATTCCACAGAATAATCTTTGTCTGTCATTTGACTCACACTTAGCAGATTATGTTTGAGTCCTTCTACCAGAGCTACTTTCTCAATGATGACATTTCCAATCACTATGTTGCCATATCCCAGTGTTCTTCCTATGTTGCCATATCCCAGTGTTCTTCCTATGTTGCCATCTCCATAAGATACTACTGGGCCAGCCTTCTCCTCAAACTCTGAAAGCAGGGATTTATTTCCAGTCATATGTGCAGAACATCCACTATCAATCACTAGAATGTTCTTCCTGTTTCCCTTTTCAGAGTTTAAGATGGGAGACTCAGAGTTTGCCATGAGAGCATAGTTAGTTTCTTCTTCTGAGTCTGAGGAATCCATCCAATCTTTCTTTGATATGATGAGAGCTTTCCCAGATTCCTTGCTTCTGCACTCAGTAGCAAAATGTCCCATCTTGTTGAACTTGTAACACTTGACTTTTGATTTATCAAGAGTTTTTGATTTTCCATCTCTATCTTCTCTTTTTCTGAATCTGTCTTTCTTGTCTGACTCACTATGCTTCTTCTGATAGTTTCCTTGCTTCTTAATTATTTTGTATTTCTTGAAGCTTTTGACAAACATAGCAAACATCTCCATCATGTCAGAGTCTGAAGAATTATCAGAGTTTTCATCAGAGTTTGCCTCAAACTCTGATTCACTGCTTTCTTTGATTACAGCTTTTCCTTTTCTTGTTGAGGCTTTAAGGACTTTTTCTGTAGGTTCTTCAATCTGGGCCTCAACATTCAAAGCAATAGATTTTGCCTTGCTACTTTTTCTGTTTCTTCTTTGCTGTAACTCCAGATCATGAGTTTTCAATTTGCCATAAACTTCATCTAATGACATCTCATCCAAATCAGCCCTGTCTCTAATCAAGGATGTCTGCAGATCCCATTCTTCTGGAAAAGCCCTCAGAAATTTGGTGTTTGAATCTTCATTGTCATATACTTTATCCACCAAAGCCAAGTTATTCAACAGAGTTAGAAATCTGTCATAAATATCTGTGAGGGACTCATTCTGCTTAGCCTCAAAGTATTCATACTCTTGGATTAGAACAGATCTTCTATTTTTCTTTATCTCCTTGGTTCCTTGACATTGAACCTCCAGTGCATCCTAGATTTCTTTGGCAATTTTGCATGCTATTACCCTGTTGGACATTACAGAGTCAAGACTATTATGCAAAATATTTCTTACCTTTGCATCTTTCAAGACTTCCTGTTTTTCTTCATTGGTCCCTTCTTTCTTGTCCTTTAAGGTGTAATACTCAGGGATTTGTCTTCCTTCCACAATCGTAGATGGCACTAGTTTGGTTGGTAGATACTGTCCTGTATGAATTATGTCCAAATAATCAGGATCAGTTGCTTCCAAGAACATCATCATCTTCACCCTCCATGTAGGATATTCAGCCTTCTTCAATATAGGGATCCTGATGCTTTCATACTTGTTACCAGACATAATTATTTGATCTTTTTAAGTCGTAATTAACTGCCTGCTCTGATACCAATTGTTTCCCAGAATAATCGATTATGAACACAAGTATATAGAATGGAATACTGTTTTGTATTATTAATGATCTCGAATACAAAACTCTCTCAAGAAAATAATGTTCTTAAGAGCTGCTAGGTTATATAACTATTGCTTAATGAATTCAACATTATAACCTATCTCTGTGTTTATATAGACACAGCTACAAATACAATTACAAAACAGATTATGATAAGAATAGCTTTAATAAGGTAATTAGACTTGCACTTGAATTCCTTCTTACTATCCAAATCAGACTCTGATTTGTCTGTTTCCTTTTCTGGTAGACTCTGAAGCTAAACTCTGTCGATCTGTCATTCTCTGATTTGAGTATTCTCTGTTAGAGTAAACTCTGATTGAGTATTCTCTGATAGAGTAAACTATGACCGACAGCTTCCTTAAACTCTGATGACGTCAGCATAAACTCTGTTTAGTATTCTCTGACAATCATCAGTGTTTGCATTCCTAACATTTTATCAACTGATAAGATATATACCTATCGATGGATATTTATCTATCGATAGATAATTACCCTAGTAATTGTTTATTAATTGATAAATTAATTATTCTGAATTAATGGATGTAATTACCCATCAATGGTAATGGAATTTCTACAGCTTTTACACATCCGTTGATCAAATCATAGTCGTTGACTCTTTACTTTATCTGTCAATAGATACATATATCCAGTTGTATATATCAATCGATTGCTATTTAGGGTAATTTGCTTCAATTCCTTTATCTTCCAACGGTTATATTCTTAATTAAACTGTCCACTCAAGTCATTTTAATCTCAAAAATATAAATATCAATTTTTTTCTCATTTTTTTCTCACTTGCTATTTTATTCTCAATCTCTGAACTCTGCATCTCTATTTCTCTCTCACACAAGAACTCTAAAGCAGTTGCACTAATCTCTTCAAAAAGCTTCTTCTTTAAACTCTTTCTAAGATCAACAATGGCACTACAAAATAAGATTCAGTCATCAACGAGATTCATCTATGAGCAGAACAACTTTGTGGCATGTTTAACAGTGGATGGTACTCCTGGGGATTTTCATCCATTGATGAGGTTCTTAGGAGAATGCAAGGTATCCAAGGCTCTCAGTGAAGCACCCACAATCGTGTGTTCTTTTGTTAAAGAGCTATGGAACTCTGCAGAGATATCACAGAATGGTAAGGTAATTTCATATACTTGTAAAGGTAATTCTTACACCATCTCTAGTGCTACTATTTCTGAATGTCTAGATATTCCTGCTAATAACTGTGAAAACCCCCCAACTGATGAAGAAATTAGGAATATGCTAGCTATTGTTAATTATGCTACATCTGAAGCTAGTTTAGGTGAAATTGTTAGAAAAAATCTTCGGAAATAGTGAAGCTACTTCTTTGATGCTATTATTAAAGTATTTTCTGGAAAGATAAGTAATTTTGATGCAATTACCACAAGTATGCAAGAGGTTGCTTATTATATCATATTCGATAAGTACTTTGATTTTAGCACACTGCTCCTAAATGAATTAACTACTAAATTAGGAAATAAAACAACTAGAAAAAACAACATTTACTTTGCTAGATTTTTTATATTATTGATTAATGCTGTTATTAAAGAATATGAGATTACTGCAGAGATGGAAATACTGGAGCCATGGACTTAGAACAAAAGGGTATTCATGGATTTGGTGAGAATCAACCTACATACTAGGTTGTGCCTCATCTATCCTCCCTTTGTAAAGGTATATCTCAAAACTCATAACATTCCTTTTTCTAATGTGGTAATCTCACTTTATTTGCCTTCTGCAACAATGGAGGGAGATAGAAATGCCCACATCCCTCATACCCAAGTTGCACAACCTTCCAAATCCAAATCTAAGAAAACCACCTCAGTGGTTTCCCAACAAACTATTGTTATAAAATCCAAGAAAAGAAAAACCATGGAGGGGAGTGTGAAGGTGGCAAGAGAGGGTGAGAGAACTGGCCAAGATCAAGAAAGCCAGAAGAATAAGGATGGTAAGGGTGAGAATTTCCAGCCAGCCACCAGCCCAATCTCTTAAAAGATTGAGGCTATGATAAAGGATTTAAACACATCCCTAGTTACATCTTCTCAACAAGGTGTTGTTGGGTTCCGAGGCATAAAACGCAGTGGATTAAACGTAAATATAACAAAAATTCGGAACCATAAACGCAGGATCATGTATAAGCCTAGACTGATTATTGTGAAACAGAATCATACCTTTGTCTGGTCTTGGTTTACACGAACTCAACGGAGATCCTAGCTTTCACGACTTGTGTCTTCCTCTCGAAAACACCTCTATGGTATCCACACGAGCACCTTCAAGAACGTCCCACGATCTTGATTACGGAATGGATTGTACTAGCTCCTTTGATGATTTCGAATTTGTTTCTGCCTTGCTGTGCTTGCTGCTGCCTCTAGGGATTTTGTTTCTCGAAAACGTAATCCCTCTTAACCCTATCATTATCTATTTATAATGCTGGTTAAGAGGTCCAATCAGCAAAACATAACCCATGTAGGTTTAGAATAAATAATAAAACCGAATTTCTATTATTTAATTAATAACTAAGTCATACTTAATTATTAAGGGCAGAATTCAAATTCGAATTTTATTATTTCAATTATTAAGTCTCACTTAATTAATATAATAAAATTCAAATAATCATCAATTAATTTAAATCTATAATTTAAATTAACTATCCCTTTAAGTGCTCTATGTGTGTGACCCTATAGGCTATTATTTAATTAGCAATAATTTTATTCTCCAATAAAATTATAAACAATGAGCGGTATCTAGTAATACATCATTGCTACCCAATTAAATAATAATTAAATCGTGATTCGATAAAACCTTTCATGATTAATGTTTCCGTGTAATATAATCCCTTTAACCATATATATTATAGATTAAATTCGAGGCATGTATTTAGTCATCCTCTACAACATTTAATCCGGGTTTACTTGATCCATGAGTAGACTATGAAAACAAATCATTATTTGAGCATGGCCATGCATTTTATAGTCTCACTCAATCAAGAGGCCAATAATATCTCTCCTAATTATAGGAGGGTTAAATCCTTTATCTATCATTCATATTTCTCATACGACTCATGATATACCCAATGTCCACTTTTATCATTACCCGGTCAAAGGTAACTTTTAATGTAGTCAAAGTATATTAATCCTCGTACAGAAATATAATGATCTCAAGTCAGAGGATCATTGCACCATTATCACTGTGAGTCTTTCTTATGACTTTATTAAACATGAAGAATCTCACTGTGGGTCTGTCCAGTACCATGTACTCCTGCATGTACCTATGTGTTGACTTTAGTATCCCCATACTTATAAGCAATGAGATGTGGTTATCAGTCAAACAACATACTAGTCTATTTATGTATTATTATTATCCTATAATAATAATACTCGACTAGGGACATTTAAGAATATGATCTATTATATAATCTCAAGTTCAAGTCATGTACTAAACTATACAATGTGTATCATGATTCTAAGGACATTTATTATGCTAACAAATATATCGCAGTAATTAAAGTCATAATAAATATGTTTATTGAATAATCAATTGACATAAAGGTCTATTGTATTGCCTCTAGGGCACCTACACTAACAATCTCCCACTTGCACTAGAGCCAATCACCCATGTATCTAATACCCATGGAACTAGTGTGACCGTCATGCTTCGTCTGCGACAAGCCTTTGGTCAGTGGGTCTGCAATGTTATCATTTGTGTGCACTTTACATATGTGTATGTCACCCCTTTCATTAATCTCTCGAATGAGGTGATATCTCCTGAGTATGTGTTTGGTTCGGGAGTGAGATCTAGGTTCTTTAGCCTGTGCAATGGCTCCATTATTATCGCAGTATAGATCAATAGGATCTGCGATCGATGGAACCACTCCCAAATCAGTAATGAATTTTCGAATCCAAACAGCTTCCTTAGCCACTTCACAAGCTGCAATGTACTCAGCCTCCATTGTAGAATCAGCTATTGTTTCTTGCTTTGAACTCTTCCAACTTACAGCACCTCCGTTTAGACAAAACACAAAACCAGACTGTGATACAGTATCATCCCTGTCTGTTTGGAAACTTGCATCGGTGTAACCCTTTACAACCAGTTTCTCCTCTCCTCCATACACCAAGAATGAATCTTTAGTCCTTTTCAAGTACTTTAGAATATTCTTGACAACCGTCCAGTGACCTTCACCTGGATTAGATTGGTATCTGCTCGTCATGCTTAAAGTATACGAAACATCTGGGCGAGTACATATCATTGCATACATGATGGATCCAATTGCTGAGGCATATGGAACCTTACTCATGTGGTCCTTCTCATCCAATGATTTCGGACACTGATCTTTAGAGATCGTTATCCCTTGAGACACGGGGACATATCCCCTTTTTGCATTTTGCATACCAAAACGATGCAAAACCTTATTGATGTATATACTCTGACTTAGACCGATCATCCTTCTAGATCTATCCCTATAGATCCTCATTCCTAGAATGTAGGATGCTTCACATAAGTCTTTCATAGAGAAGTTGCTCCCTAACCAAATCTTAACAGCCTTGAGAGAAGGTATGTCATTCCCCATTAGTAGTATGTCATCAACATACAGTACTATGAATGCCACATGGCTCCCACTAACCTTCTTGTAAACACAAGGTTCATCTTCATTTTGAACAAAGCCATACTCTTTGACTGTTTCATCAAAACGGATGTTCCATCTCCTAGAGGCTTGCTTCAATCCATAAATGGATCATCGTAATTTACATACCTTGCTAACATTCCTTGGATCGACAAAACCTTCAGGTTGTGTCATGTACACATCCACATCCTCTTCAAGGCTTCCAATAAGGAAGGCTGTTTTGACATCCATTTGCCAGATTTCATAATCATGGAATGCTGCAATAGCAAGCAAAATCCTTATGGACTTGACCATAGCCACTGGTGAGAAAGTTTCATCATAGTCAATACCATGAATTTGTTTAAAACCTTTTGCAACCAGCCTTGCTTTATAGGTCTGAACATTTCCATCCATGTCAGTTTTCTTCTTGAAAACCCATTTGTACCCTATGGGTTTTACCCCTTCAGGTGGATCAACCAAAGTCCATACTTGGTTTTCGTACATGGAATCCATCTCGGATTTCATGGCTTCTAGCCATCTCTTAGAGTCTGGACTGTTCATAGCATCTTGGTATGTGAGAGGCTCATCTTCATCTATGAGCATCAAATCACCACATTGAGTCAAGAGAAATCCATATCTCTCTGGCTCATGGCGAATTCTACCAGTTCTACGAACAACCTGTGTTTGTTGAGCATTATCATTATCCTGCTCCTGTTCCACTTCAGGTTCAATGCTATTTTGTGGTTCTCGATCTTCATCGAGGTCTATAGTTCTCCCACTGTTTCTTTTGGAAACAAAATCTCTTTCCATGAAAACAGCGTCTCGAGCAATAAACACCTTCTGCTCAGAAGGACTATAAAAATAATACGCCTTTGTTTCTTTAGGGTATCCCACAAAATTGCACTCTTCAGATTTAGGTCCAAGCTTGTCAGATACTTGACGTTTCACAAATGCCTTGCATCCCCAAACTTTCATAAAGTTCATGCCTGACCGTTTATTCTCCCATATCTCATATGGAGTCTTTTGAACCTTCTTAGTAGGAACACGGTTAAGTGTGAAAGCCGCTGTTTCTATAGCGTAACCCCAGAAACTAATTGGAAGATCTGCATGACTCATCATCGATCGCACCATGTCCAACAAGGTGCGATTTCTCCTCTCTGAAACTCCATTCCATTGAGGTGTACCTGGCGGAGTGAGTTGTGATACAATACCACACTCCTTTAAATAATCTTTAAATTCTGTGCTCAAGTATTCTCCTCCACGATCAGATCGTAAGATTTTAATACTTGCACCTCCGCCAATTTGCTTCTCTACTTCAGCCTTGTATTCTTTAAACTTTTTAGAAGAATCGGATTTATTCTTCATAAGATATACATATCCATATCTACTGAAATCATCAGTAAATGTTATGAAGTAGTAGTAGCCTCCTCTAGCCATCACACGCATTGGGCCACATACATCACTATGTATTAGCTCCAGACGTTCGGTGGCCCTTTGACCCTTACCAGTGAAAGGGGCTTTAGTCATTTTACCAAGCAAACAAGATTCACATTCTTGGTATGATTCAAAATCAAACTTATCCAAGTATCCATCCTTATGTAATTTGGATATGCGTTTCTCATTTATATGGCCTAGACGACAATGCCAGAGGTATGTTTGATTTGAGTCATTAACTTTAAGTCGTTTGTTTTCTATATTATAGACAGGATTATCTAAGTCAAGAACATATAAACCATTAAACAAACGCGCAACACCATAGGTTAAATCATTCAAATCAAAAGAGCAACAATTGTTCTTTATCGTAAACGAAAAACCTTTCTTGTCCAAACAAGAAACAGAAATAATGTTTCTGCGAATCGCAGGCATGTAAAAACAATTCTCCAGTTCTAAAACTAGCCCTGAGGGCAAAGATAAATAATAGGTTCCTACAGCTAAAGCAGCAACTCTTGCTCCATTGCCAACTCGTAGGTCCACTTCTCCTTTAGCCAATGTCCTACTTCTCTGCATTTCCTGCACATTTATACAAATGTGAGTAGCACATCCAGTATCCAATACTCAAGATGTAAAAATAGACAGATTGACTTCTATAACATATATACCTGAAGTAGAAGCTTGCTCAGCCCTCTTCTTCTTCAGATCCTCCAAGTAAACTGAGCAGTTTCTCTTCCAGTGACCAGTTTTCTTACAGTAGTGACATTCACCCTTAGCGACCCCACCTTTAGGCTTTAAAGCCTGTTTGGGACCTGACTTTGGCTTGGGTGTAGAATCAGAACCTGTCTTCTTCTTACCCTTCCACTTGCCTTTCCCTTTGGCCTTACCTTTATTGCCCACCATCAGTATGGGAGCAGGTTCAGCCGTCTTCATGTTGGTCTCATATGTTCTCAACATAGCCAACAATTCAGTAGGTGTTTTGTCAAATTCATTCATATTGTAGTTTATGATAAACTGGGTGAATTTGTTGTTCAAAGAATTCATGATTAGGTCAATACCAATTTCCTGAATAATCGGGAAACCCAAAGTTTCAAGGTACTCAATGTAACCAATCATCTTCAGAACATGTGGGCCAACTGGTTCACTTGCCCCTTGTTTGCAATTAAAGAGTGACTTACTCGTGTTGAACCTTTCTTGACGAGTTTGGCTTGCAAACATGCTTTGCAAGTGCTCATTGATAGTATATGCATCCATATGCACATGTTGTCTTTGAAGCTCAGCACTCATAGTTGCCAACATAAGACATGCAACATCAGTTGCATCATTCTCATCCTTTGTGTGGGCCGCTTGTTCCTCAACAGTAGCGCCCTCAGGAAGGGGACCTGCCGGAGGAATATCAATGAAATGAAGCTTGCGCTCCTGTCTGAGGACAATCCTCAAATTCCTCTGCCAGTCTAGGAATTTGTTTCCTCCTATCAGCTTATCATTCTCAAGGACTGATCGTACGGATAGTGTGTTTGTGTTGTTTGCCATTACTTGGTATCTACAATGATAAAAGCACAAAATAAACATTAGATTGTCTGAGTTATTTATTATGTTCAAATGATTATGATATATTCATAATATATCTCCCACTATTTTTATCAAATTAATAGCCCTTACTATTAATTTGGAAAGTATATCCCATAATTCTTTCTAGTGAGCCAAGATCCATATTTCGTCATGTCCAAAGACAACCACTGGAAGTCCTTAAAAAAATGATTATTTAGGTAGACAACAGTTGTCAATTATATCATATGTAATTCTTGGATAGTTTGGTGAGCAACGATTGATCTTATCTATCTAATAGATTTTTAACCAAACTCTATGCTTCTAAGTTCATAATGGTTGAATATAACCGTTTACTTTCACCTTATTATGACGACTCAGTTAATTTTGACCCAATGATACAATGGCCGAATATAACCGTTTATATTCGTCGCATCTCACCACGATAGATAGGAGTCCTCTGCCACTGACAGTCTTTCCCCTAATCGATCTAGGATTCGATGAGTGTTCATTCATTGGAAAGCATCCGATTAAAACTTAATATTTTGTTAAGGGGTTTATAAAATTTATGATGATCATGATCACATCATGAAGAGATCCTCAATTTTTCCTTGAACTAAATATTTCAAATTGACATCTTAAATTGTTCATTTCCCAGGTAGATGGAGGATACCAGTAGTCACACTTAAAACCCATCAGCCTTACGAATACGCATATCCGTTTTTGTCAGAAAATCCCAATTATAGATATCAAAATCCATATTCAATTCCGTGTTTTAAAAATCCATATTTCATAAACACAAGAATCTCATGATTGTTTGTTAATTTTAAAATCTTAAATCGTTACAGATTTTATCTTGTTTAGCATGACAAGCATGGCATGGGTGACGTATGTAATACATGCATACATCATTAATCTAATTAAAGCATGCATCTTCTACTCTACACATACATTCATACATCAATATGTAAAGTGCAGTATGTAAACGTGCTTGGTTATGGCCCCTTTCCTATATGATCCTTTCGAGCTAATGAAAGGATCAAAGTCAATCTATGGTGGTAAAATATAAATACAATTACATGTCTTCATTCTTCTTGTATCCATGGGTGCTTGCTCCTCTTTTTGGATCATCCTTCAATCTTCAAGTACATTACATGGAATAATTGAATACAACCTATACTAATGTACTTACATAAGAAAACTCGAGTTACATTCGAGGTTAAACAATTACAAGAATGAAGAAAACGACATGCAAGTCGTATTTATAAAACCAAAACCAAAAACCATTAATCTAGGGGTCCAAAGGCCATAACCAGCACCATGCTCAAGTACACAACAAAATAATGCGGGGGTCCGGGGCGGCAGCCCCGGGCGGGGTCTGGGGGCGACAGCCCCCGGCTGGGGTCGAGCTGCCAGGTCAGCTCGAAATCAGAATTTTTTTATTTTCGAAGACCAGTCCTATTCAGAAATCATCAATTTCTGAACTATAGATCATATCTGTTGGCCTTTTTCCCCACTGCAACTTATGCAGTTTCAGAAGCATGTATCATATACATACTTATCATATCCCAGTTAACAAATCATGTCCAACACAATCTGTCCACCAGTTTATATCACTATACAAACTGACCCTCATGCATAATATACAAATCGCAATAAGGCATATAAATCATTGATATCATGTCATAACAGATTATAACATTGCAGTAGCATGGCAGTCTCAAATAGGCATGGCAGTAGCAAATCAGTAGCATGGCAGTGGCATAACAGATTATGACAAAGCAGTAGCATGGCATGGCAGTCACCAAAACAGGCATGTATGCATCAAATACATAAAACACGTAACCAAATCAGTCCCTTATACACGTAGCTCTGATGCCATTGTTGGGTTCCGAGGCATAAAACGCAGCGGATTAAACGTAAATATAACAAAAATTCGGAACCCTAAACGCAGGATCATGTATAAGCCTAGACTGATTATTGTGAAACGGAATCATACCTTTGTCTGGTCTTGGTTTACACGAACTCAACGGAGATCCTAGCTTTCACGACTTGTGTCTTCCTCTCGAAAATACCTTTATGGTATCCACACGAGCACCTTCAAGAACGTCCCACGATCTTGATTACGGAATGGATTGTACTAGCTCCTTTGATGATTTCGAATTTGTTTCTGCCTTGCTGTGCTTGCTGCTGCCTCTAGGGATTTTGTTTCTCAAAAACGTAATCCCTCTTAACCCTATCATTATCTATTTATAATGCTGGTTAAGAGGCCCAATCAGCAAAACCTAACCCATGTAGGTTTAGAATAAATAATAAAACTGAATTTCCATTATTTAATTAATAACTAAGTCATACTTAATTATTAAGGGCAGAATTCAAATTCGAATTTTATTATTTCAATTAATTAAGTCTCACTTAATTAATATAATAAAATTCAAATAATCATCAATTAATTTAAATCTATAATTTAAATTAACTATTCCTTTAAGTGCTCTATGTGTGTGACCCTATAGGCTATTATTTAATTAGCAATAATTTTATTCTCCAATAAAATTATAAACAATGAGCGGTATCTAGTAATACATCATTGCTACCCAATTAAATAATAATTAAATCGTGATTCGATAAAACCTTTCATGATTAATGTTTCCGTGTAATATAATCCCTTTAACCATATATATTATAGATTAAATTCGAGGCATGTATTTAGTCATCCTCTACAACATTTAATCCGGGTTTACTTGATCCATGAGTAGACTATGAAAACAAATCATTATTTGAGCACGACCATGCATTTTATAGTCTCACTCAATCAAGAGGCCAATAATATCTCTCCTAATTATAGGAGGGTTAAATCCTTTATCTATCATTCATATTTCTCATACGACTCATGATATACCCGATGTCCACTTTTATCATTACCCGGTCAAAGGTAACTTTTAATGTAGTCAAAGTATATTAATCCTCGTACAGAAATATAATGATCTCAAGTCAGAGGATCATTGCACCATTATCACTGTGAGTCTTTCTTATGACTTTATTAAACATGAAGAATCTCACTGTGGGTCTGTCCAGTACCATGTACTCCTGCATGTACCTATGTGTTGACTTTAGTATCCCCATACTTATAAGCAATGAGATGTGGTTATCAGTCAAACAACATACTAGTCTATTTATGTATTATTATTGTCCTATAATAATAATACTCGACTAGGGACATTTAAGAATATGATCTATTATATAATCTCAAGTTCAAGTCATGTACTAAACTATACAATGTGTATCATGATTCTAAGGACATTTATTATGCTAACAAATATATCGCAGTAATTAAAGTCATAATAAATATGTTTATTGAATAATCAATTGACATAAAGGTCTATTGTATTGCCTCTAGGGCACCTACACTAACAGGTGTAGCTATTGAAAAGAGGTCTCAACCAGGACCATCATTTCTCATCCATCGATTGACACTTCCATTCCAATTATTGAACCATCTGTTGAAACAATTCAAGTGGCAAATACACTTTTAGGATTGAGTGGAGTGGGTGAGGTATGTGAGAGGCAGGATTTGCATATCCTGGCAAAAGGAGAGAATGTGAATGGGAGGCCTTCAATTTCTTCTGAGGTGGCAAAAGGAGAGGGCGTGAGCAAAAAGAGTTCTACCTTAGTAGGTGATGCAAAAAGAGAGCATAGTGAGGGAGAAGTGAGAATCCAGGATGAGATAAGAAGAGCAATAGTAATACACAAAGGTCACACACACCTAAAAATCCAAATGAAAATTT
Source organism: Oenanthe sinensis (assembly GCA_028671895.1). Classification (NCBI taxonomy): domain Eukaryota; kingdom Viridiplantae; phylum Streptophyta; class Magnoliopsida; order Apiales; family Apiaceae; genus Oenanthe; species Oenanthe sinensis. The sequence goes on from CM053800.1 coordinate 31,227,737, forward strand.
GGTGGAGCCTTCAGTTTTTTCTGTTGATGTGTCCTAGGTAAATGCTGAGACATAGCCCTATTCACTATCTATTCTTTCTCCTCAATCTCCTTCAAAATCTATTTCTTCAGAAACATTGATGTTAGATAACATTAATATTTCAAATTCACCCTATTTGCAACTCAGGGTGAAGCCAACACTCTCACCTGAATCATCAAATAAGATTAAAACCTTGGTTGATCAGGAAAATATTGAAAATTCTCCTAATTCAATGGAAATTACTCAATCAACTGATATTACTCAACATTCATTAACTAGCACACTTCCATCGATGGATATCCTTACATCCATCAACGAGCTCCAATCAACTGATACTCATCAATCGATGCATATTTCTCATCCATCGATTGATACTTCCATTCCAATTATTGAATCATATTTTGAAACAATTCAAGTGGCAAATACACTTTTAGGATTGAGTGGAGTGGGTGAGGTGTGTCAGAGGCATGATTTGCATATCCTTGAAAAAGATGAGAATGTGAATGAGAGACCCTCAATTTCTTCTGAGGTGACAAAAGGAGAATGTGTGAGCAAAGAGAGTTCCACCTTAGTAGGTGATGTACAAGAAGAGCATAATGAGGGAGCGGTGAGAATCCAGGATGAGATCCTGATGTAAAAATAGAGAGATGAGAGTGAGAGACAAAAGAATAGAGAGAAACCAATTTCACCATCTCATGAAGCTTCAACTTCTAAAACTGAGGAATTTGTAGCAATACTCACCAAGGAGTTGGCATTGGAGGTAGGGGAGACAGAGGAAATGGCCCTTTTGAAATGGAGGAAATTCAAAAGATGCATGTCACATGTTCTAAGTATGAATTGAAGAAGATTAGGGAAGAGATTGACAGTGCAAGGACACACTTTGACACCATCATTGACTCTAGGCTCAGTCTAACCATGATGACAAGAATCAAGCAAAGTCTTAACACTGAGTCTACAGCCAAGGACAAAGTTATGTAATTGGAGAAAAGAGTGAATGCTATGGAAGTTAGAATGTAGCAAATTTTGAAAAATCAAGTAACCCAAATCAAATCGATGAGCAGACTCTTGGACACCCCTCTCATTTCTCAAACCTTGAAGCAAGAACCTATTGCTGATAACAAAAAAGAAGAGAATGAGGAGATGAGGAGGAAGATTGAAGATGTGGTCAAGAACACAGAAAATGTCATTTAAAAGAAAGATTCAAAGAAGGCATTGGCTCAATAAATTGTGCAACAATTTGATTCAATTATAAGTAAAAACAAGGAAATTGATGCACAAGAGCCAATCTTTTTAATGCCATAAATTCTTGATGCTGTGAAGAAAGTAAAAACAAGGGTGGATGAAAGTAGCTCAAAACCTGGTGATAGAAAAGGAAAGGGTATATTAATTGATGATGACAAGAAGAAAAAGGAATTTGTCACATGTGGAGGTGACAAACTATTGTCAAAAGCAATAGTTGTTGGTATTGAAGAAAGGAAGCATCAAGAACAAGCACAAGAAGAGCTAGAAATTAAGTTACAGAAAGAATTTGATGAGGAAGATAGGTATATTAGAGAAGCCAAGAGGAAAGAAGGTGAAAAGAGGCCAAAAAAGAAACAAAGGGCAAATAAACCTAAAATCTCTGGTTTTAAAAGGAAGTTGGTGGTTGAAGAAGAGGTGGGTAAGGATAAGAAACCAAAGGAGATTAATTTTCAGAATCATGCATATGGGAATGGTCAATTCAAGGAGATAGAGGTTTTCAAACAAAAGCCTGAAAATTTTGTTTCAATCATGTTTGAGGGGATGATGACTATTAAAGATCAAAGAAAAAGAGGTGCGGATCTTCTTCACATTGAATATAAAGATGTTCACATTCATCATATACATTCAATCAAGTTATGCGACAAGGCTATGGCACTCTAAGAAATATCTACACTCTACTCAACAGAAGGTACTACTTGACCAAGGAGCTTGCACAAGACATTGTGCATAAAATGAAAAGTATAATGGAAGCACAACTTTATGAGGAAAGGGATGATAGAGTGAAAATATGGAACCCTGAAGGAAAGAAGGTGCTTTATGAGCCTTTTTACATGATGATATACAAGGAGATGAAGGGTAGAGAGAAATGTATTGACATCTGTCAAGAAATCAGCAAACTACCCAATTTGGAATTGAATTATCTTGCAAGAAAATTGGATATAATGTTGAAGATGAAAAGATTTTGAAAGGGTCACTGTACAAACAGATGAAGGAAAATGAAAACAAGATGTATGAGTGAAGCAAAAGAAGGAGAAGATGGATAATTCAGACTCATCATCAAATTTATCAAAAAGAATCTGTCACTGGTACTTTATCAATCTTTACATGTTTTCATATTGAAATTCCTGCTAGAGTAAAAATGCTTAGAGTTTTGTTATCATCAACAGTGAATTTATGCCTATTTGTTATAATCATAAATATGGAGAGATTGTTAGGAATTATGAGATTTGATGATAACAAATTGCTTAGAATTTCAATATAGATTCTAGTTTTAAATGTAACTGGTCAATGGATTTACGACCTATAAATATCTAATGACTAGGAAACCAATTATCAGTTAAAAATGTTAATCAACTGATATATTGGGTTGCAACAATTGAGTCATGTTTCATTATCAATTGATTGTAATATTTCATTGGATATTGTGAACTAGTCAACTGATGTTTGTTGACTTTAATTGATAGCTCTTCAACGGATGAGAAGAATGGTTGATTAATTGTAAATATTCTAAATCAGAATTTTCTTAAATGAAGTGATCAACAGATGTTGAAGTCGATGGATGTAGAAACTATTCGATGGATAAAGGTCAACCAAAATCAAATCAATGGATCTTCATCAATGGATGAAAGCACCAAGGCAATCAACGGATAAAAGACAATCAATGGATAAGGGATCGATGGATAATCAAGATATCCATTGAGACATTAATTGATCAATGGATAACATATCCATCGATGGATAAACAAAGAAGGATCGACTAATAACATTTACAGTAATTATCAATTGATCAATGTTTCCTAAATTGGTTAAGGACAAAAGGAATGAGAACTTTGCAGAAACTGAATCAATGGAAGACAATCCTGGCAAGATTGTAAAGACTTTCAAGGCAACACAGTCTTCAAGAAAAAGATCAAGACAAAGATTTTTCTAGAACAAGACAAATGCAAATGAGACTGTGAAAAGAAGCTACAATCTATTTTAGTAAATACATTATAAAATGTAATTTTTATTTTATCTGTCGATAGAAAAATAGATGTAGGATGTGAACTATTATATATAGTTTTAGCAGTTCATTATAACAAGTGTGAGATATAGAACAGAAACAAGATAAGCATAGAAAAGTTAAAAATCATTGTATTACTTTTCTATGTTCAAATTCTTATTTTGTAAGAAGCTTGGTTATTTAGACCAAGAGTTATTGAAAGTAAAATTCTTACTAATGGAAAAACAATCCACTAGTAATTTTTAAATTTCTTTGCTTTGTTCTCTTGATTATCAGCTTTCAATTCATAGTTTAAACGGTTTCTTTACTATATATTTCCAAACACTAAAACTATCAAAATACAAACTTGAATCCGCAATAATTAGTCAAAATTTATAAGTTTGTATTCAATCCCCCCCTCTACAAACTTGTACTAAGAGAAAATAACAATTCTCTTATAGAAATCATAACAATAAAGATAACTATAAGAATTGTTTTACGATATTTCTCCTCCATTTTTGTGAGGGAGAATAAATAATCATCTACCCTTTGTCCTTTTTTAAATTTGTTAGATTTTATTTGTGTATAAGTTCTTTAAGATTGTGGTGGGGTGTAAGTTAGTAGGTGATGATAATCTAATGGTTTTTAAACTGCAGTGAACTTTCAGAATTTTTCTCAGAATTATAGAAACTGCATCTTTTAGTGACAATTGGTGTTATTTTAAAATTTATGACTTCTTTTGGTCTTTGTAAACATCCGTTATAGGAATCATGTATTTATCAGCATCTTCATTTACAAGTTTCATCCGAGCTGATTATTTGCTCTTATTTGCTCTCCACTTAACTAGAACTTTAGAAGGGTTTGTCGCGCTCTTCTTATTTTATTATAAACCTCCTACTTCCCTTCAATCACAAAATAACATAAAGATGGGACAACATTCACATCTCAGAAAATGCTCATTCACATCATCTGTTATCAAGAATAAAAAATTCATATATATTGAAATTTGGTTTAACCTGAACATCTAATATGTACTTTCTACCAAAATGACAACTTAGAAATGGGTGGTTACATGAAGCACTATACTTATTATGAAGAACATACAACTCATTTTGTCTTCAATGCTGCTTAACCTTGAAACCTCACCAGAGATGTACTCTTCATGAACAGTGCATCTTAAACACAAATATTTAGTTACATTTCTAACTAGATAAATTTTATACGTTTATCCAAAGCAAAAATTAAGATGACATCGAATGCAATCCATCTTATATTATCTGACCTCTTTCAATCACCAGCGTGAAGCGCGGTTGTAAACCTTGTTATACTACAAAGAACCAACACCCTGAATGTTTAGTAAGAAGCACTTTGAATTTTGCGTTGGTATTTGTGAAAGAAGCTCAAATAATTTCAAAAAATGTATAATCTAAGAGTGGGTTCTTGTATTCTTAAGAGATTTAGAACGTAAATTAAAATATATGTACATCATAAGTAATGAAAATTAAAATAATTAATATATATTATAAAAATTAATTTATGTACAATTTGATGTTAATAATATAATTTTATAAATAAAATTAGTATATATAAGTTAGTTAATTATTAATATTTAAAATTAATAAAATACATATTAATATTTAATATTTTTTCATTTCATGTGTTACACAAAAAGTTCGTGTACTACGTATCGTGCATGTGGTATTTCATTTTTTTATACAAATTCATTTCATATCATATTCTTATAATGGGTTCAAATACACAATACAAAAATATACCGACACAACATGAAATGCCAGGTGGTGTAATTAAGTACCATAAGAAGTTTCCCTTTTTTTCACGAAAACGATAAACGTTTCATTGATAGATAATTTAAAGTACATATCCCAAAATTTAGGGGTTGTGAGAGTTTCTTTCATCCACAAAAATTTATAATTTAATCGAAAGATATGATTAACCAATCTCATGGGTCGTTACCTAAATTACGATTATCACAAGAAACAGATTTCTTTGAAAGTTTATACAAAACACTTTCATATCAGAAAAGATAACACCTTTTAGAGAATAAGTTATATAATTATAAATATTATACATCAAAATCATGCTTCCATTCATCTTCTATCTGCACGTAATAAAAGATTCAATTAAATCTGAAAAATAACAAAACCTAGCAACAAAGACAAATAAATCGATGAACGTGTAACATAATCATATAGTATAATATTATAGCGTAAAACTCTCAATTTAAAATAATAAGTCATCTAATATGATACAAAATCGTTATAAACAACATATAACCACCATTAGATAGGATCAAAACGCCATAAAAATGGTCATGCATTGTACAGATAAAAGAAATTATCACATATGACACAAATTGTTCAAGACTTTAGATCTGAAGAATATGGATACAGATATAGATAATATAAAGGATGTGGAAACAGATACGGAGAATATGAATCAAATTTGAAAGTTATAAAAACAGATCTGAAGATTTTAAAAAATTAAAAATTTTAAATTTAATGATAGGATATACTTTTTATATAATTTATTATGATTTAAAATAACAATTATATAGAAAAAGTGTATTTGATATTAGACTTTAAAAAAAAAAGAGAAAAAGAGTATAGGAAGAGAGGAGGATTTTTAACATCCTATCTATAGAAATCATCAATATATATATATAAAGGAGAAGACGAGGGCGATTAGGTGGCGCCCGTCAGATCGCTTCTAACTATTTTTTAATTTTTTTAGAGTTTTGCAATTTTAAATATTGATACTTAAAATTTCCTTTTCCATCATCAAAATTTTAGATAAGGCATTATTATTTATAGGGAATGAAATAATTATACAAGATAAGTATATATAATATATAGAAGGAAATATTATACGGAAATATTATATAAGATAACTATTAACTATTACCTAAATTGAATATTTTTCCATATAAAAGGTATTTTACCCACTTATAAATTGAAGATAAGTATCAGAAAAATAAATCAAAACAAATTTACTTACATCCAAAATTTAATAAATCATGAATTATACTCGGTTGAATGTTTTCAACAATATTAGAGACAATCGGATGAAAAGATCAAAAGTATGCAAGATGCGAAAGTTAGTCAATATATACACATGCAATCAATTTAGACTTGACATGACTTTAAGTGATGAAAAGGTAAATTTTTGTTACTTCTTAGTTTATCACAATTATACATTGTTATTATTTTTGTTGTGTTTTAATTTTTGACAGAAAAATTTTATCCATGCAATAATTCACGGGCCGATATAACTACCGTGAAAACGTTGGAAGGATGACGTTGTGAAATTTGAGAACGAGAGACGGTTCAATTGAAAGAAACAAATTCAACTAGAGACGGCTCAATACTCGTTACGAAGCGCATGTAATTTTTTTAGTGGATTAGTTATGGAAAGCGTATTATTCATAAAATTTGTTTAGTATATTTATTCTGAGAAGCGTGTTATTTGTAATATTAGATAACAATAAGAGATAGTTCAATGGAGAGAAACAAGTTCAATGAGAGACGACTCAACGACCACCTTCATTTTTTGTTCTAATGCTTATGTAAGTTTTTTTCAATCAGTGTGCCCCGCTAAGTTAATAAGCCTAATTCCAGAATCAGGTCATTAAAGGAAGGTCATATCTTTTTTCCTTCTTGACTATATATCTCTGGTTATATTTATAAACTAACATCTTTTAGTAAGTAAATAACATAGGGTTCTTGCCTTTCAACAGGGTTGTTTCGTAAAATTTGAGAACAATGAGATACAACTCAATGGAGAGAAACAAGTTCGATGATAGACATCTCAATGGCTCCTAAACTTTCTTCTCAAGTTAAGTAAATTATTATTATCCATAAGATAAGTTTTAAAATTATATCAAATTTAAAATTTTGTTTGTTAGGTCCGTAAGGATGGGGTATTAGTTAGAAGGGGGGTTTGAATAGCTTAATACCCTTTTAAAAATTATAGATTGATGTTTTAAAAAAAATTATTCTCTTTTAAAAATGTTACTATTCAACTAGTAAATCAAGTGTAGAAATTAAAAGAGAGTAAAGAAATAGATCACAACACACAAGATTTTTATCCTGGTTTGCGATGGCGCAATCCCCTAACAGATCCGCTCACCCTTAGTCCAGTCCCTCCCTGAACTCAAGATTTTCCCACTATAAAAAGATTCACTCCTTATAGAGACGGAGAAGTCTTTACAACCACTATGTATTTGACTTGGACCTTAACTCCACGTTAACCTCTCAAAATACAATAGCAAACCTACTAGATTTATCTTGGATCGTAACTCCCCGCTACCTCCTCACAATCTAAATAGAACCCTTACAAGTTTATCTTGGAGTGTAACTCCCTGTTACCTCCTCAAATACAAGTAAGAAAAATTACAACCCTATGTAGACTATGTTCCTCTAACCCTCTGTAGGTCTTGGATCTTAGGTCTTGGGTCTTTCTTTTTCCTCACGGTGCGGAGACACTCAACTTCTCATCGGCGTGCCTAGGACTTGGGTCTTAGAATAAGGATCACCTCACTAAAAAAGTCTAGATAACCAGTACTATGACTTAATAACCCTGTTTATAAGGGAAAAAAAGATGGTGGACTGGTATATTACAATACTAGACCGGGAAAAATAAATATATATAATATAGCCGAAGCAACAGAATATATAAATGTGAGTCGGGGTAAGTCGCTTCGTTAGAAAGACGAACCACACGTTGTGTGTGAACATGTATGCAAGTATTGAAGTGTGTTTGCTAAAGTAAAGTACGTTATGTAAAGTGTATGAATGCAAGTACTTTAAAGTAAATATGTTAAAGTAAATTGCGATATGTAAAGCGTATGAATGCAATGCAAGCACTTAAAGTAAATATATATAATATATATGGATATATAAGGTCGAGATATATACCAAATATATTTGACTTGAATGAGATCAAGTACGTTTGCTAACTACTTTGTTTAACATGCCTTGGAAATTAAAGACAACTAAACTATGGCCTTTAAACAAACACAAAATATACCACTTAAATTCAACGAGTAAGTTTCGTTTATGTCGTACCTCGACTTATACGAAATATTATTCAACTCGGAATAATATGGGTTAACCTCAAGAACTCAACAAGTAAGGCTCGTTTATATCTCTAAGTAATAATATGAGATTTGTACGAATAACACTTAACTCGGGGTTAGAAGTTAATTAAACTTACAAATATTCTACGAGTTTACTTTGTTTATATCTTTAAAGGAGATTTATACAAAAGAATACAACTCGGAATATAAGTTAGTTTCTTTCACTAATAATTCAATAATGAGTCCTTTTGTTTATGTCGTACCTCGACTTATACAAATTGGTCTCGACTCGGAATTAAAGTGAGTTTAAACTTTATAAATATTCTATGAGTGAGCTTCGTTTATATCTCTAAATAATATATGAGATTTATACGAATATTATAATCTCGGAATATAATTTAGTTTATGCCTCTTTTTATTTCAAACAAGGAGATGTTCGTTTATGTCTTATAATATAGACTTATACGAATTTATCTTAACTCGGAAATAGAACGGGCTAACTTGCAAATATTCAACAAGGAGTCCTTTTGTTTATGTCCTATATAAGACTTATACAAGTAGGTCTCAACTCGGAATAGAAGCTAGTTTAATTACCAAATTCAACAAGGAGTCCTTTTGTTTATGTCCTATATAAGACTTTTATACAAATCGGTCTCTACTCGGAACTTAATTAACTTGGAGTTGCTATTAATCCCGGATAGGTAAGCCAAGGATATAACAACTAATTTGGGAGAGTAAGAGATGAAAAGAAGGCTCCCCAAATACCAACACAATTTATATATACTAAAAGAGAACAAACAATTAAAGTTCGTGTATATTTAAATCGTAAACAAGGCTAGCTATATAATATATATAACATTCAAAATAAGCAAGTATATATATATATATATATATATATATTATATAATCTGTCGAATATGTATAATAACATATAATAATAGAACCAACTTGTAACCCTTGAGATCTAGAGAGAAATCAAGAGAAAAAGCTAGTTTAAAAGCCAAGACACACAAAATGAGGTCACCGGAAAATTGCCGAAAAGTGAGCTTTTGGTATGACCTTGGAGGAAACTAAACAAGTCTAAGGGCAGTAGATGTAAGGTCTTTGGGTAGTCTAAAGGGACTTGTATGGTGTGTGGGGAAATTGTGCAAGTAGATGTGTTTATAAGCCTTATAAGTGAGAGATCTATGAAAGAACAAGGCTAAAACCTCAAGAACTTTTGAAGATGAAAACTTTCTGGAGAGAAGAGGTTCTTGGGAGAGAAAATTGCAGCATTTACTTGGCACAAAATGGCTTGAGAAATGGTGTGGGAAGAGGGCTTTATTTATAGACAAAAAATATGGTATTTTTGATTTATTTTTCAGAGGACAAGGAGACAAAGCTTTACATGGAGCAAGGAGAGCCATAAAAATTCAAATTAAAGTTGCATCAGCTGAAAGAGGCCACATAGGTGCTTGGAAAAGTGTGCTAATCTTAATCTGCCAATTAATTAAGCTAATAATCCCATAATCGAAAGATTAGTTGATAAATATGACATTTTTTAAAATATGCTCCAAAACTTATGAAAATTTGGGAAATATTTGAGAATAATCCTAATAGGTCATGGTCAAAATCCTACTCAATTTGGAGTTGACCTTCATTGACTTTTAATTGACCGAACAATCAATCATGTAATCGGGAATACATGTTAAAAATAAAACTAACCCAAAAATTATGAAAAACTATCCTAAAATTATTTCTCAACATTCTAATGACATTCCCCAAGTTTCAAGTCATTTGGACATGTGTAGCTATTTGTTTGAGAAAATGATCGTTTCATTGTCCCTATAGGCCGAAACAATAATCGATAGCCATTTGTCGGAACTTGTCAACGTTTGGACTAAAGTTTGGACTCAAAACACATTTAAATATAATATTCCTTAAATAATAATAACTGTGAAGTCCAAGTAATATTTAATTTGAATTAAAATATAAATTATCCAAAGAAATAGGACAATTCGGGCTTTTGAGATACAATCTGTATTTTATATCTAGGCAGGACTTTGTTGAAGATAAATTGAATAAATATATTTATAGAATATATTAAAAATATATTCCCTTTAAAACCTTTAAAACAAACACTCTTTTGAATAGATAACACATTTTCCGTCTCGTAAAAGTAGTGTTAAAATACTGTATTTGTTCATCTTCAGTCTTTGCCTCAAAATGTCACATATATAAATTAGAATTGATTTTATCATTATTTTGATAAATCTTATCGAAATATAAGTAGAGAGAAAATCATTTGGTTTCGTTTATAAAAGTTGTTTGACCAAATTTGACTTTCTTCTCGTTGATTATCATTTCGAACAACCTAAGGGGGGATTACTATATTAATTAGTAACTTCGTAATTCTAATTTAATTTACACTTATCGTTAAAACAAAATAATCAAAACATAATCCATGAGATTGTACCTCACATTGTTATATCAAATTTTATCATATGCAGTTCAGTCATCAGTAATGTAACTTTGTGGGAAAAAATTTAATAAATTTAAAATTTATTATGAGGTTGCCGCGAAGCGCGGTTTTTTTCACTAGTATATATATATATAAAGAAGAAGGCGGAGACAGTTAGGTGACGATCTCAAATCGTCTCAATGTATTTTTCTAATTTTCTCAAATTTTTGAATTAGTAAATATTAAAAATTATAAAAAAATAATTAAGTTACTTTATATTCTCTTAAACTTTCTCCAAATTATAAAAAATCTAAGTTACTTTATATTCTCCTAAAATTTCTTCAAATTATAAATAAAAAAATCTAACTTACTTTATATTTTTCTAAACTCTCTCCTCAAGTCAAATTGCTATCTTAATATTCTCCTAAATGTTTTTTTCAAATCAAAATTACTATTTTAATAATCTCCTAAACTTTTTTCTCAAGTCAAGTTACCATCTTAATATCATCCTCTTAAATTTCCCTTCAAACTAAATTAGTATCTTAATATTCTCTTAATTTTTTTTCAAATAAAAAATTACCATTTTAATATTCTCCTACACTTTTTATTTTAATATTCTCTTAAAATTCTCATCAATTTAAATTAACATCTTATTTTTTTAATCAAATTACCATACATTATTCTCTTAAAACATAATTTATAAATTAAGAATACTAACAAAATAATATAAATTAGAGAAAAAAGTTCCTTAGGATGACCTTATGAACTTATCTTAAGGTTAAACTATTTTTTAGTACAATTGAAGAGTAGCAATTTTAAGAATATTAAACTTCTATTTGGATTTGACTATTGTACCCTCATGTATTATACTAAAAACTTTTATAACTTCAAGCAATTAACTGAGGATGACCTTATGACCATCAAACTCTAAATTAATTTTAAAAAAATTAATTTTAAAATTTATACATTATGTAATTTGTTTATATTTAGTATATTCATTATGAGAAACCTATTATTTGTGAAATTCGAGAATAACGCGAGACAGCTCAATGGAGATAAACAATTTCAACGAGAACCGGCTCAATGAGCCATCGCGAAATGCGTGTAATTTGTTTAGTAGATTCATTCTGAGAAGCATGTTGTTTTGAAATTTGAGAAGAAGCGTAAGTTCAATTGAGAGAAACAAGTTCAACGAGAGAGATGACTCAATGTCCGCCACGAAGCGCGTGTAATTTGTTTAGTGGATTAGTTCTGAGAAGCGTTTTATTTATAAAATTTGTTTAATAGATTCATTCTGAGAAGCGTGTTATTTGTAAAATTTCAAGATCAACAAGAGACAGTTCAATGGAGAGAAAAAAGTTCAATGAGAGACGGTTCAATGGCCGCCGCGAAACACATGCAATTTGTTTAGTAGATTAGTTGTGAGAGACGTGTTATTTATAAAATTTGAGAACAATGAGAGATGACTCAACAGAGATAAACAGATTCAATGAGAGACATCTCAATTGCCGCTGCGAAGAACATATTATTTGTTTAGTTAATTCATTTTAATAAATGTATTATTTGTAAAATTTGAGATCCACAATAGACCGCTTAATAGAGAAAACATGTTTTTTAAGAGACGTTGCAATGACCGCCGCGAAACACAGTTAGTACACGAGTGATTTTAATCTAATCGAGTTACAAACTCCCGTAAAAAATAAAGAAAGTATCCCTTTGAACAAAAAAGAAACACTTCATTTTTTTATAAACATCGATAAAATTAAATAATTAATTTTAATACCACCCTAAACCTACAGTCGAAATTTTAACATTAATTTAGAGAGGGCAAGTCATCGAAAGAGTGAATTGCTTGTACCCTTTATTTAGCTTTTACGGGCACCCAGTTGAAGCTTCTTCAACATTTTCCACTTTTTATTATTCTTTTTTATTTATTATATATATATGTGTGTGTGTGTCATGGCCTCCTTGCTTCTTCGCCGGAGATTCTCACCGCCGGGATTTTCACCTGCTCTCCAATACGGTACCTTCTAGCCCCCCCAATTAATTATATGTATTTTATTTTATACGGAAATTTAAAAAAAAAACAATTTATAAAGTTGACATTTTTCTTGTGTATTTTGTTGAGTGATCAAATGGGTGTTTCAAGAATTAGTGTATATATGTTACTGTATAATCTTCATGCTAAAAAGGGTCTTGAGTAGTACTCCCTCCGTCCCGGCCAAATGTTTACATTTGGTCCGGGCACGGAGACCAAGGATAGTGGGTGTAATAGTGATTTTATTGTTAAAATAAATGAAATAGTGGGTGTAATAGTGTAAAGTGTTGAAAAAGTGGAGTGAAATAGTGGATGTAATAATATATTTATTGTTAAAAGTTACTATTTTTAGTAATGTAAAGAATTGGGTGGGACGTCCCAAAAAGGAAAGTGTAAAGAATTGGTTGGGACGGAGGGAGTATTAGTTAAAAATTTTAATATGGTGCTAGCATATATGTTTTGCCTTTGTTTTAACCTTGTTTTGTATATTTTACACAATGGTGAATCTGAGTACATGAGTTTGATACTTGTTTGTAATAGGCTAGTTGACACTCATTGTGGGTGGGTGTGTGTGTGTGTGTTAAGAAATAAGTTTCCGAAACCGTTATATTTTTCCCATAGGCCTTGCATTTCCGGTGGGGGTAAAATCGTAGAAAGATGAAAAGAAGACATTTTTATGGCCAATTTATTGAGTTAGTGTGGATACTTTATCAAAATTGAATGACATGAGAGACATCGATATGTCGTGCTTTTGTAGTTTATAAAGTATAGGTATTGGTCCTCTTATCGTTGTCAAAGAACTATATTAATTAAAATTGTGAGTTCAAAAATTCTTTCTGTGCGAAGTTGGGACTTTATTATTATATAGAAAAGTTAGACTCTGCAAGTCGTACTTGTGTGAAGCTTTTATACATATGATGTTTAGAATTTAGATTGACTCTTTTGTGATATTATTGAGTTAATTTATTAGTTAAGTATTTGAAGAATAAAAATTGAGGTTTTCTGTTTATCATAAAAAACAATGGGCATAGGGGTTATTATACCAAATTCCACCTGTCTCTTCTCCGTTGACCTTTCAATAGGGATTTTTGAAGAAGTGACCTTGTATATGTATTGCTTTGATGGGAGCTTTGTTGAGCAGAATCAGGGATGGTGCCAGTTGTCAAGTTATATGTGCTGTAGATTAAAACTATTATTTCGGTTTACGCAACTTTATTTATGAATGCTATTTGGTATGTTGTTATTCACTTGTTCCTCATAATGCAAACATACAATAATTGCAACAATATTGGGGGTGTTTGGCCCCCATTATTTTCTGGAAATAAGTGTTTATTTCCAGAAAAAGTTAGTATGTATGTACTTTTTCTGAAAATAAGTAACTTATTTTCATTTTTGAAAATCGTATTTGGTTTTAAAATTCTAAAATGAATATTTATCTAAATTTTTTTTTTGAAAAAATGTAAAAAAAAAATTAAAATAAGTTACTTATTTTAAATTTTAAATTGACCTCTTTGTTTAATGTTCTCCCAAATTTACAGAAACAATTGAACCCTGTTGGGTCTACAGTGGATTAAATCTTGGTCTTTTCACTTGGTTAAGGCATTTGAACAGCTCAAGTTCTTCAACAAAGTTTGATTTCACTGACCTCACGTAAGAATTTTTTGCTGTGCAGCTACTTGATATACATTCACTTTCCATTAGCTTGATTTCTTCTGTGGTTATGCTGTATGCTATTCCTAAATCAAGCTTTTTCTTATTTTTGGTTTTAGCCGACCTGACACATGGTATCCAAATGCTCGAAGAAAAAAGAGAAATGTCATTCTTCATGTTGGCCCCACAAATAGTGGAAAAACATATCATGCTTTAAAGCGTTTGGAGTGTAGTTCTTCTGGTACTTTCTGATACCTCTTCTTAAGATGGAGGCTGGAGCAACACCCCTTAGCAATTTTTTTCATTTCACGAATTACAGGACTGATCCCACAGAGTTGCAAAACCGCATTCAGTTGGACTCCATTCCTAAAATATTTTTTTTTAAATTAAAGAATATTTGTTAATCTAAATTACCCCCTCCGTCCCCATTTACTTGACCCTTTTGAAAAAAAAATTGTCCCTAAATAGTTGTCCATATCTTATTCAAATATATCTTTTTACATTTTTTTTCCAAGATTACCCCTTACTCCTATTTTCCATGTTTGACTTTACAACTCATTTCAAATTTATTTCACTATTCAAGGCATTGATTAGGGGCAAACATAGAAACAAATCATATAATTAAATACTTTTTAAATATATGTGTTTTTTTCATAATGGTTAAGTAAAAGGGGACGGAGGGAGTAGATGAGAAGAACATTCTATCTATCTATCTATTAAAAAGTGATAAAAGGTCCGACATGTTCTACATAAGGTCCGAAATATTCTACATTTTGTAGGTATATATTGCGGTCCTTTAAGATTATTAGCATGGGAGGTGGCAAAGCGATTGAACAAGGCAAAAGTTCCTTGTGATCTTATTACCGGACAAGAGAAAGACCAGGTTGATGGTGCGAATCATAAGGCTGTGACTGTAGAAATGGCTGATGTGACCTCTGACTTTAAATGTGCAGTTATTGATGAGATTCAGGCAAGTGATTAGCTTAATAGTAGCATTACTGAAACAAGTAGTCTTAAAAAATACAGAAGTATAATGTACTAACAAGATTCTGTAGTACAAAATTGAATTCGTAATAAAGCAGACATCAAACACCGTATTAGCTTAGTGAAAATGCAACTTTACGTGTGTACGGGGATGAATGAAAAGCACACACATTACTGTCACATTATCGTTTTTGATGTGCTTGTCATTCTTCCTAGTCACAATTTAATTGCTACTGCCAAGTCTAATGAATTTAATGAATATGTTGCTAAGCTATGTATGAAGGTACCTGCCTCCCTTTGACCCTGTCTTAGGGGTGGTCCCTTGTTATAGAACATAAAATTGCTATTTTGTTTCAATACTATGCTTAGTTGGATTTAAGAGCTTGAAGCAGTTATGTAGTACACATCTAAAAGTTTGTCGAAAATTTGATAAGCCTCTCCCATTCATGTTGAATTTTCTCCATTTCCACATTTGTCATTTCTACAAGTCTTATTTATTGTTTTTGGTGCGAGAAGTTAGGAACCATCTTTTTTCTTCATTTGTTTACCATGTCAAGTTTCTGCATCTTGTGTACTAAGGTAGAGGTTTTTATAACTTCCTTATCTCACACGATATAATTTAAGGATAAAGTTATCCTTGTTTATGATAAAAAATTGTTACATAGTACGCGGTTCGATGCTTGACGTGGTACGAAAACGGATACGTGGAAGGTTGAGTTAAATGTTTCCCACGCACGGGGACGAGGGAACGTGCGGGGACTATATGTCATATTTTTTTATAAAAATATATTAGTATAACTTATTTGCTAAAATATAGACTTAATTAATATTTAGTTCGACTAGTTGGAAGTTTATCTTAAAATAAGTTGGAAAAATATATTGTTCCACGTTACTTGTTTCCATGATATAATTATATTAATATATATATAATACTATTTTATTAATACTATAGTGTATGTTAATAGTTTACCTTCAATTATTATTGCAATCAATTATTTTTTAAATTAGTTGAATTTTAATTAATATAATAATAGTAATATTTTATTTCAATTTAAGAAAAATCCCTGTGGTAAACAAAAATTAATTATAAATCATCTTAAAGATAAACTAAATTTATCAAACTTTAAAATAAATTTATAATAAGATTTCATTTAATTTTTTTCATTAGTATTTTAAACAATCAGAATTTAATTGTTATATTATAAATGAAAATATTAAATAAAAAAACATTCAATTTGGTAAAAAGAGACCTGCAATTTATAAGAAATTGCAAGTGTTGCCACCTCCATTATTATTGGGAAACAAGATAAAGTACAAATCATATTATACATATACATACATATACACTCATATGCATACAACGCTTCACAAAAAATAGGCATCCCTTCAATCTGTTCATCCAACTCGAAATATCGACTTCTCTGGTTAACCGGATCGTCTCCATCATCTTCCCTACTGAATATTCTGTTTCATTCTTACTGAAATTATCTTCTCTTCTCTTTTTCATTCTTTCTGCTCCTTGCCGTCGTGATGCCGGAATTACATGAGGGTCGCCGGAGTTGGCGATCTGGAGCACGTCCCCGAGCAATCTGAGGCGTGCCTGTTCCGCATTCGGGAACGGACGATCCAGATTGTAAAACGGGGGTCAATCCCGCGTTCCTGATATCTGTGTGATAAAATAACCAATAACATACTATGTGCTGGAAGCTTAGAAATACACTTTTTTTTAAATATTTTTGGTGGAGACTATTCATTTGTCTTAAAAAGATTAATACAGAATACAATTCGGACTTTAAGCAAGCAACAGGGCTTAAGTTTAAAATTATATATATATGTATGTATGTATGTATGGATCAGATGCAAACTTTTTAAAAATACAATCAATTCAAACGTACTAAACCTTAGTTATATATATGTTGAACCTTTATGCATTTATATGTGCTTGAGTTTAATAAGTTATTCAACTATTCTTCTGGGTTTCACCGTTTCAATATTAGTGTCATAGATATTATGAAATTAATTATTTTAATATAGATTGATCAATTATAACATTGTAAATATATTATATACTAAGCTTCAACACAATTATAATTATTGTTCACTATAGGGCATTGAACCCTAGTTATTTATGTGCTGAACATTAATAATATGAAAATTTCACTTATTTATAAAAAATGCCAATGTTATCTTTTTTTAATAGAGGGGTTATGGTTTTTCAATTATTTAGAAAAATGACACTTTATATAACTAAGGTTCAACATGTTGAGAAAAGTTTGTATTGATTGTATTTCCAAAGTATGTATTCAAACTTCTCCTTGTAGAAATGGTAATGTACCTTTTAAGTACTGCGAAAAATGATTGGGGGAGGCCTGCAATATATACACGCTTGGCTGAATATACAACTTAATGAATCTCAAACTGTATATTGCGAATCTAAATCATAATGATACATGTGCAATTTTGATCAAACGGTGACATGAAAGTATTATTTTAAGTTTAGCATGTTGCAGGGCATTGTAAATTAACAAACATTACAAGGCGTTGATAGAGCCATGTGCGCTCGATAGTGTATTAAGAAATTAATGTGATTAAAAGAAAAAGATGTTTGATGAATATAGCATAGGACTCCAGATATGATATGAAAAGGGTAAATAATATCTGCAGTACCACACAATCCCCACATTCTCATCTAGGAAGCAGGTATTTGTCACTTAAATGACGCACTATGAACTGGATTCGGCTGGGGTGTGGGAGTGCACGGGTGTGCAGTGGAGTACATATGGCAGTGTATCCCCCTATTTCAAGGATGAGATGAGCGGGGTGCGGTGCTTGCATGGAGGCTAATTTTCAAGCCCAAATTTCAAGTTGAAGAGCGCTGCAAATATTTGTGAGCAGCCGCCACTGCATCTCCGATAAATGTTGAACGTCGACGTTTTGATCATCATTTTCATCTTCTGTTCTTTTGATGATCAGTCTTCTTTCTTCAATTACCTCACTTTTTATAAGTAGGTGTGAATCTACATGTATGATATATATCAATGTGTATATGCTCCCTCCGTTTCCTAAATAACTGGTTTTGTCTTTTGGCATGCATATTAAGGTGGAAAAAACATAGTTAGGCTTAATATAAAATATAAATTTTTATATCACATGAAAGTTCAGAGTCTGTTTTTATTTGATATAAATTTTTTAAAAGTAATAATGAATATAACTGTGTTTTTTACACCTTAACATATGTGTCAAAAGTCAAAGCGATTATTATTTATGAAAGGAGGGAGTACAATATATGTTGAGGGAAGGAGCAAACTGAATAGAATATACAAGGATCACATGGTTGCACAGATTCCTAGTTAAAATAATATATTTATAATAAATACTTTTGGTTAATTATATATATATATATATTAATTTGGATAAAAATAGGTTATTTAAATGAAAATTTTATTTTATTTTATAATATTTATAACAGTATATCATATACATATATATATTAATATTTTATTATGCCGAATCCCCACGCACCCGAATCCTCATAATTTTAAATTTTCCGAATCTACGTATCCCCGTACTACTGAACCCGCACTCGTGCTTCTTAGATCCTTGTGTATTTAGAAGGAAGCACTATCACTATGCATCTTCAAGGAAAAGGAAACAGAAAATGCTTTGCCTTATATAATGCATCATAAGTGGTCTGTATCTATGATATGTACACATGGGCCACATTGCCTCTTATGTTATCACTTATCATTATGTGTTAATTTCAAGCAATGGAGTTGGTAGGACACCAAGAATATTGAGTAGTGATGCCTCTGAGTCTCCAAGTTTGAGTGTATATATCGAGTTTATTCTTGGGTTTGCTCAGATTAATTTCTTTTACAATCTTGTATAAGAAGCTGATTGAAGTTTGTCTAGTAGGTGAATGTGGTTGAGAAATTTGTGTATCGTAGCTGGTGTTTCAAGTTAATAGTAACTTTAGTCCATATTAGACCTTTCTGATTCCTGTATGTTGTTGCGGAGTAAAGTATCATATCTCCTTCAAGCTTCTTTCTTTCCCAATGTTCATGATGAAAAATAAAGTAGTTCGCAGTTTTTCACTCTGTTTTGTTGCTTGTATATATATATATATAGGGTCTTACTCCACTAGAAACCAAGTTTAGCCTAAAAACTAGAAACTAAGACTAAAATTATAAATATAAAAATTTTAAGATTATATTAATCAATAATCTCCACTTCTCCTGTTCCTCCCTCTATGCCTCCCCCATAAATATACAATATATATAGGGCTTGATGTGCCTGAAGATGACCTCAGGTAGCACCCTGAGGTTAAAACATTTTATAATACAAACATAAGGGTATTTATGTAAATGCACCGGAAAGAACTTAATATTTACAAAAATACCACTATCCTTCTGACAAGCACATCTCACCAATGAATATCACTTCCGATCGTCTTTTTTCTCCCTTTGGCCATGAATTCCGGCGACTCATTATTTTTCCTCATCAACTCCACCTCTCTCTAGCTACTTTATTAATTCTATCTTTAACAAACCAACACCTATAATAATAACAACCTCCGATAAAACTCACCGACTCCGGTTATCACTTCTTATCATTAATATTCAAGAAAAATAAAACAATGTATATGGGCGTTACCAGATTTAAATGCCAATCACTAATTTATATTACAGAAATCACCAATATGTATAAGAAAAATCACTATTTTATATTAAATCAATCACTAAATTTTATTACAGGAGGATTTGTGCCTTCTAATAATTATCATGATCGTAGTTATAGAAAATGTTGATTTGTTGGGATTGTGCTGGAAATCGGAGACATAGGTGATTGTAAAGTGTATTATCGAAAGTGGAGTAAAAGATGTATGTGATGAGAAATAGGGGGTATGAAAGGGATGAATATTTGGTAGTGACGGAGATGGAGATGGTGGTTAATGGTGATAATAAAGACGAAGGCGGTGAATAATGGCGGTGATGGAGATGGAGACGATCGTTAATGGTGGTGTTAAAGATGTAATCCATGGTAAACAATTATTATCTATATATACTTGGGGAGAGAATGAGGCTAGAATGATCGGGGATAACGGGATGTGACAGAGTGATAGTGGGGTGGGTGAAAGTAGTTGAGGAGAGAGAAAGATGATATGTAATGTGCTGTCTAGATTTATTTATGAATAAAAATATTAATGGTTAATATTAGTTTCTAGTTTTTAGCTTGATATTGGTTTCTAATTGATCAATTGCCTATATATATATATATATATAATATAATTCCCACATTGCAGATGATAGGCTGTACGACTAGAGGTTTTTCATTCACAAGAGCTCTATTAGGACTTTCTGCTGACGAACTTCACCTTTGCGGAGATGCTGCTGCTGTTCCTCTTGTTCAGGAACTGCTTAAGGTGACTGGTGACGATGTCAAGGTAGTAAAACCCTTGCAATCATCTGCAAGGAAACAGTGAAATATTCTTCTGAAGCATTTATGTCCTATTTGTCTGCAAAATTATTTATGCTTCCACAATATTGATTAGACGTGAGCGTTGCTACATAGACATAGTAATTGTGTGATCAAAGATACATGGTATATATGTGAAAAGTATTATGCCACCACTTCTCAACATGAATGCCTTTTTTTATGTTGGAAATGCTTCTGCAAGGGGAAGTGAAATATAATGCAGAGGATTAAACTTAGAGTAATGAGAATGAGAGTAGAGTAGAGATGGGATGAAAGGAAGAGAAGATCTGCCAGAATATGAGGTTGTGACTAACTTAAGAAGCACGTGCTTTCTAAAGATCATTAATTTTTTATCTTTTTTATGTGCTAAAAGTTTAAACTACTTTGTTATTGATTTTGAAGCTTTTGTAATATGTATTAAAAGAGGATTGAACAAATATATTTATATCTAATCATAATTAACACAAATTAGCTAGTTTAGATTTCGCAGCTACTTGCATGTGCATGATCTATTAATAACAAAAGGGTGTTACTCCGATAGCTTGCTGCCTTTTATATCAACTTACTGTTCGACCTGTTGGTTGATTCAGGTGCAACACTATGAGAGACTTTCACCTCTGGTTCCACTGAATGTTCCTCTTGGATCTTTCTCCAACATAAGAACTGGTGATTGCATTGTAACATTTTCACGCCGTGAGATATACAGTTTAAAGGTCAGGATCAGATTTTAATCCAACACCCACTCCACTGCACCCTTTTTCTTTGTCTAGGGCATTAAGCAGCACTGTGTTACAGATATAGCATTGTAATGCATGAGAATGTTGGGTAATTATTCTTTACTTGACATTAATCGACTATTGTCAGAAAGAAATTGAAGCCGGTGGAAAGCATCTTTGCTCTGTAGTTTACGGTTCACTGCCGCCATTGACTCGGTCGAGGCAGGTAGAATCTCTGTAGTATCTACCTCAACTTCTACTTTTTGTCTTATTGTGATTGATGTAATTTACTGCATGATATAGTGCTGTAAGGTTTTCTTCCTAAGAAACTCTATATATAATGAATTTACTCTCTCCCCCTGCCATTGAACTATTAAGAAATTCTGCATAATTTAGCCTAGAATTCAGAAACTGTGTATCATAATTGTGACGCCTCCAGCCTTTAGCTTGCATGTTCAATATTGTATTTTGTGGGGTTTTGGCCCTTATTATCACAATTTTAAGAAAAAATGCCCAAAATATCACAATCTGTGAAAATGGCCCTTTTTATCACAAGAAAACGCATCCTAAAATGACGTTATTAAAAAAGGAGGTTGAACCCACGTTTTTGGCTTCCCAGATAATTTTCTCTTTGACTTGTTTTCTAAGAAAAAAAATAAAAATGCAAGTAAACTTGCGTGTTTGTGCTAACGCAAGATTATGCGGCATTTCGTGTTACTGTGTTACTGCGTTACTGCCAACGCAACTGAAACTTACGTTATTTCTGTTTTTTAATTTAAAAATAAAAAAGTAAACAATAAACAAAAGTTATGTTTCGGTGTAAACACAAGTTCAAAGCTCATTTCAGTATAAATCTTCAATCAATTGAAGAAGCTTGTAGCTTCTGGAAGTTTGACTAAAGTCAAATCCTCATTCAAGTTGTCTGCACTGGTCAAAGCTCGGGTGGTTGTGAAGAAATCTCTGAAGGAGAAGAAGAAAGTTGTTGCTGTGAAGCTGAAGAAAGTTGTTGTTGCTGGTGCTACGAAGGAGAAGAGTGTTGTTAAGTCGGTGGAGAAAAAGCCGAAGGTTGTGAAAGTGAAAGAGAAAGCGCTGATGAAGAAGGTGAAGAAGTCGAGTGAAGAAGCATATTGGGTTAGAATAAAGTTATTGGATTAATTTTATAAACGCAACTTTATCTACCGTTTCTTTGTGATAGTGAGGGCCATCTTTTCCCATTGTGATATTTGGGGCCATTTAGTACAAAAAAGTGATATTTAGACCCATAATTCTATCTTGTGCCACTAAATTATTTCTTTTATTAAATAACTCTCTGCAATGATGACTGCTTTCTAAGTGTCTATAGAAACATTTGTGATCCGTCTTTCCGTTTTTGCATTGTTTCTCTACTTGTCAAGCAAAGATCACCTAAGGAGTTTGTTTAGAATTGCAGGCAACAAGGTTCAATGATGCAAGCAGTGACTTTGATGTTCTTGTAGCAAGTGATGCCATTGGAATGGGTCTCAATCTTAACATCTCTAGACTCATTTTCTCTACCATGAAGAAATTTGATGGCATTGAAATGCGGAAACTAACTGTTTCAGAGATCAAACAAATCGCAGGTACTTAATTAGTCCACACACTTGTTAACTTCTACTATCTTTACCTTTTCTTTTTCTTTGATAGTATGTTGATGAAAAATCAGATTAAAAACTAGATACTCGAATAGTCGAATTTGAGTTTATTTAGCATCAAGACATTATAATATGGACTAGTCAAGGGCCTGATTACGACATCTTACAATTTTAATACATGTTACACTGTTTCTTCTTAGATTTGGATTTATTGAGAGAGAGAATTCGTATATGTTATGGTTACAAAAAGGTTATCTGAGATGCAGTATCTTAATCATGCATCAACCCCCTTTGCCACCAAAAAGAAATTGGTACTATCGTATTTCAACAATAGAATTCCAACTTCAATATTGTAGATTACTAGATTATACATGTGAATTTCTAATATTTACACTTGAAATATGATTTCTTATTTTTGATTTATGTGGAATTAATGGAACTACTTTTTCCAAATACTAACAAAGTGCAAAGTATTTTATTTTAAATATTCTTACAAACTATTTTAAAGTTTAGATCTTAGGTTTTGTAATCATTGTACATTATAAACTCAATATATTTATTCTTGACTGGTTAATAGCCTCAATTCAATCGTACATTTTACCAGTCCCATTAGAAATAGATGCAATATATTATTAACCTCTATTAATTAATAAAAGGGTTAATTATCATATTGGCCACTAAATAACTTAATAAGTCTCAATTCCACCACTCATAAATTTGGGGTCTCATTTAAAACACTTTTAAATCAAATTGTTCATTTTGGACATCTCTATTTGATCATCAACTAGTTATTTCTGGACATATTTTTTTCAACATCAACTTATATCTATGTTATGTCTGATGAAATCTTATGTAAGTTAAAAATATTATGCATGTGCTTCAATATGTACAAAATAAAATGAAATTTCTATACGAAGTTAACATAGTGGTAATGAAGTGTACATTTTGTTTTAAAAGTGTTTTAAATGAGATCCTAAATTTATGAGTGGTGGAGTCGAGACTTGTTAAATTATTTAGTGGCCAATATGATAATTAACCCATTAACAAAATTCTCCGCTGCCCAGGTTATTGATATTTATAAAGGTTTTGTATGGGGTTTTTTTTGGGTGCAGAACCATGATAATATTTGTATCGATGACATTAACAAATTCTAAGCATTCAAAGTTCAAACTCAGTTTTAGTATTTAAAATTTTTTGAAAAAAAACTAATTACAGTATTTTTATCATTTTTTAATTTCTTTGAATAAAAAATTCATTACTCAATTTGACATTATAATTTTGTCACATTCTTTCACGAGACAATTAAGTACTTTTAAAATTATCCTCAAGTGGTCATAAATTCATAATTGAGTATAAGGTCGCCTAAACCTAAATTATCTAGTAGTACGAATATTATACGTAGACGCTAATTATTGGTGTGAGGTTTTTTCACCATCTCTCGTTCAAACTTTGAGATGTGATTTTGTTTTCTTGATAGGGAGAGCTGGGAGATATGGATCCAGTTTCCCAGTAGGTGAAGTTACCTGTTTGGATGCACGGGACTTACCATTGCTCCATTCATCACTAAATGCCCCGTCTCCGATTCTAGAGGTGTGATACTGTTAGGCCTAGATCACTCATCACTATGTTAACAGAAATTCCTTTTTTTTGTAGTTAGATGATTACAAATTATGATATATAACACAAGTCAGCCCACCAGAATGCTTATCCCACTCCTTATTATATTATGCTATCCTATTGTAACTTTGTGTTGCCTTTCCAGTCACTAGAACTTGTATATATTATATGCAGCGTGCTGGCTTATTCCCCACCTTTGACCTTCTCTACATGTATTCTCGCCTGAATCTTAAAACTGGCCTTTACCACATACTGGTAAGTACTTTTTTCAAGTTGTCTTTTATGTCTTTCTTGGCTTATATATAGGTATATCGTTCATAAATCACAAGTATCATCAAGTACATGCCCATTGTCATCTAATTTAAGTGATATAGGGGAAGTAGAAGAAGTGTATGTTCAACAAGGGGCTGGATAGTAATTACTCTAAGGATTTGTGATATTCTGGTTTGGAAATTGATGGCTTGTTGAATGTTAACAAATGAAGCTGTATGACAATACATTTCACTTTCATATATAACCTGATCATTAATTTATATTATTTATGTGCTTGGGCAATTTTTATTCTTATATAAGCTGAATATGCACTTTACATGTATGAAATTAAAAGACCATTCATCAGAATCAAGGAAATCTGGTTAAACTTCTGTTTTCCTAATAAATCAGCAGGAGATGAGACTTTTTAGGGGATGGTTTTGTATCTTAAATATGAAAGGTGTTGGGGCTTTTAAAGGAGTGCTAAATAAGTTAGCATTATATCCTTGTATGGGGATGAGAATTCAACATGTTCTGTGGCTATCTTAGTTACTGTAGAAAGTACTGGCCAGACGTCCTTGCTTTAGACTTCGAGTACGGAACATGATTGGCAGCAGAGTTTCTCATTAGGGGTTCAAGAATAGGATCAGATCTGTTCGGTACTATTAAATGCACACAAAAACATGGGGGAATACTGTGGAAATTAGACGTAAGATTATTATTATAATAAATAGTTATATATTAGTTCACACTTTGATATCATATATACTACTCCCTCCATCCCCTTTTAGTTGTTCACTTTGTTTTCAGTGCGGTAAAACCAATTCATCTCTGACTGCAATTTAAATATAATATATATTTGAAAAACAATTAAAATTTTATGTTGTTAAAAAATATATAGTCTAATTTAAAATGTATTTTTTAGTTTTTTAAAATTATAAAAGAACAATTTTTAATTGTTAGTCAAAGACTAGTTAATTTGACCATGAAAAGTCAAAAAATGACTACTAATTAGGGACGGAGGGAGTATATGATCTGATATAGGAGAGAAAGCCTTATGGATATATAGAGACTTGGGGTATTAAGACAGCTTGCATTCGAAGAAATCTCCAAGGGCAAATACTATAAGCTTATCATGTTACTTCTTCTCAACCAAACTACATTACCAAGATTCTCCCCACAAATTGACCATCGGGCTAGATGGTGCGTATGTTGTTACTATTGTGCAGCCTGTGTTGCTCCTTCAGAATTTTGAATATAAATTCAAAGAAAACTTTGAAAATATGCGTGATGAGTTTTGAGATGCCAGAAATTTGATTCTGGTATGATGCATACATTTAACATTAATATATGGGAAGTTGGATTTTAAATTTAGTCATTTGAATTGGTATGCTTTTACATTCATTTTGTTGCCACTTATTTGTGGCTATATAAGTTGCTTGGAAAGATGAAATGAGGGGATGATGGTATGTGCTTAGGATCAAGTGCAGAACACTTGTGATATTGCTTTATGCCTGTATCCATATCAGGCCCTGAGTCCTGAGAATCTATTGTATTTGACAAAAAATGAATAAAAGTATTTTGTGAAGGAAAAGTCAATCACTGATATCAGTAATAAACCATTTTGCTACGTCTTGGGATCCTTTTCGAATCTCAATGATCGTCATTATCGAGGTTTGACACATATCTCATGGTCCGATCTGATTCTTTAAATCTGATACTAACGTGAGAATTGAGAGGACATATACTAACTAATGAGGAGGAGTGTGATTCTATGTGCCTAGGAATAAGTGCAGAACACTTGTGAATTTTCCATATCCATATCATTAGGCCTGAGTCCCGAGAATCTATTGTATTTGACTATTGAATAGAAGAATTTTGTGAAGAAAAATTCAACCACTTCTTTGACCATCGACATCAGCAATAAACACTTTTACCTCTTGGATTTGTTTAGAACCTCAATGATCAGTCATTATGAGGTTTGATACATAAAATTCCAAGGACAGACTTGATTTTATACCAACTTGGGAGGGCTCATACCATCTAGAAGTTCTAAGTACTATTATTTGATCCCCTTGATTGGTACAAAATTGTTTCCTTATAGTAGTTTGTAGTCGGTGTCCTTGTATTATTCATGTTTTTGTATTATTCTCTCCCTTTCAAACTTGCAGCAAAGGTTGTGTTCTTTTTTGTTTATTTAATTGTGCAACCTTTTTTGCAGGAACATTTTCTTGAAAATGCCAAGTTGTCTGCAAACTATTTTATAACTGATTGTGAAGAATTATTGGTATGTTGTTCCTCTCTTTCTGTGTGTTTTACTTTATTATTCCTTTGTTCTTCATTATAACCATGCAGTAAATTGTGCAGAAAGTTGCGGCTGTTATTGATGAGCTGCCCCTTGGGTTGCATGAAAAATACCTTTTCTGCATCAGGTAACAGCTTTATTCATGAAAAAATGTAATATACATGTAAATTCCTATTAATACATAAGAATTCCGTCCGAGGATTATGTTAAAATATAATTATAGTACTTATGTAACATAAGACCTGTGGATATCTCATCCTCCTGTGGGCTAAATGTAATTCACATAATCACATTCTTTTCAAATTGGTGAGTATAGTGTCTATATATATATATTTATATATATATATATATAGGCTAGTAATTAGTAATCTAGTAGAAAGTAAGCTTAGAATAGAAAGTAGAAAGTAGTTTTAAAATTTTATATTATTATTATTCTATTTTTAAATCTTACATTATGTCCCCCCTAGTTTATATAACTAGCATAAAAGCTCGTGCGAAGCACGGACCGCTAGCTTAAATTTTTTCTTTTTGTCATTATTTATTTTGATTCTAATTCTTTTAAAAAAATTATATTATATTTTTAAAAAATTCATTTTTTGATCTATATATAAATTTAGTTTGATTAAGAGTCCGACTAATTAACCAATGAGATATCACTATAACACTGCAGAGATTTCAGTGTAACACACCAATCTCACATCAAAACATGTGCAGACTTTAGTTCAATATATTAGCTAGGTAGGTTACTACCAAGTGTACCAACAAATATTGATCTTTTGAGGGCCGATGGTGGGCTTATGGATTACCTGGTTGTTGTATTTAGGTCAATGTACTTTGGACTTATTTGTGATCCGGATTCGGGGTTTGATCTGATTTCGAGAGTCGGCTTTGATACCATATATGTGACAACCCAGGTCAAATCTCAGGCCCTTTTTGAAATCGGTAATCTATATCACACATAAGGTCAGCTAACCCAAATACAACAACTTGAGTAATACTCGAACCCATAACAGCAAAAGAGTATAATTTGTTAGTACACTTCATAGTAGAACTCTACCTTATATACTAAACTAAGGTCTCCACATATGGGATTGGAGTGTTATGATTACTAACTCTAACATTTTACATAAATATTTTTGAAATACTTAAAATCTATTTTTCTTAATAATACTATATGACGTAGTTATATATTATACAATGTGCAAAATTTGGAATTTATATAAAGGATTCATGAAGTAACCCACCCTTCCGATTTACCAACCATATGCTTGGGTTAAACCACAGTTGACTTGGGCTCTGTTTGGGAAATAAAAGTTGTTGTTCAACAATGTAAATATATACTTAACTAATATTTTTATAATACATATGTAAGTATTTTAATGAATTAATATAAAATATTTGTAAAATAAAAAAGAGGACACTTTAAAAAAATTAATATTATATGCTATTTCTAAATCTAATTTATTAAAATGTAAACTGAGTGTAATAGAGTGAAGTAAATTACAATAGGGAAAAGAATTTCAAATACATTACATCATCAAACTAGAAGCAATTTGATTTTGAAGAATGTCCACCTCACTTGTTTTATTGCTTCTTCGACTTTGCTCCACTTATATTATCCGAAAAAATCTCTTGGAACAAATTCTGGATTTGCATCAACTCTAGTAAAAATTGTATCAGTACAAGAATTCAATTTAATATAATTGTGTAGTGCTATTGTTGCGACAACTATATTTCAATTTAATAAAATTATGTAAATAACATTAATTATAAAGTATTAATATAGACTTCATTATTTGAATAGATTTGGGAGCAGCCTCCTAAGTACCATTAACTTAGACCAAATCATTTGTTAACACATACATGATAAATAATTGATTATATATGTGTGTAATTATTTACTCTCTCCTTGATGAATATATTTTATACTTTACTAATTAAATTGAATGTGTTTATTTTTATCTTACAACATGATAAATAGATATTTTTTATGTTAATAATTAATCCTTACATAATAAGTATTATAATAAAGAATGTGTAATACGGGAATAACGGTTTTATATAGGGAATTTGTATAATATGTCCCAAATTAATGGGGTAGTTTATGAATATGTCCCATTTTATTCAATAATTATAAATATGTCCCATGGTTAACTTTTAACTCATGTTTAACTCATCTAAATATAATTAAGTTATAAATATTAATATTTGTTTATTAAATATGAGTAGAATACCCCCGATGCAATACATAATTAGGTTTCCCGTTCTAATCTTATAAAATACGGCATATTACTGATATTTATTCCACTATTTGAAGATTAAAGGATTTATATCAAGGCACAATAGGAGTATCATTATCAGGATCCATGACAAATGCCAAGAAAAAAATGAGAAGGCCAACTATTAGAAAGAAGACATATTGAGAACCCTTTATAGATTCAGATAATGGCTTAGAGATGATCAAGGGTAGCACTAGTTAGACATTCTTCAGTTAAGTTTTGATATGAAGAACAGAAGCTGCTCTTAAACAAGGCCCTTCTTAATTTTATACCAAGTGAATATGTGAATCTTAATCCTGTTGTATTGTTCGAAATAATAGTTTAACATCGAGGGCTTCTAGGTTTGAATTTAGGATATATTTATAAATATATTTATAAATGAGATATATTAATAAATTAATTTTTAAAATGGAACATATTAGAAAAAATCCTTTACTTTATTCATTTGTTGGGTGGAAATGTTATATATGTCATTTAAAAATAATAAACTAGTGAAGTTAACCATGATTACTTTAAAATTGGTAACATTTTGAATTTAGGATATATTTATAAATACAATTATAAATGGGACATATCTGTAAATCAGTTTCTAAAATGGGACGTATTAGAAAAAAACTTATATATATATATATTCTTGAATTAACTATGTCTCTTAGTTATATTAAATTTTATTATAATAAAGTTTAATTATATTTTTTACACAATTTTTCAAGTTTGTGAGGGAAATTTATGAAAAAGTAGTGTCCCAACATAATTATCAAAACATATATATATATATATATATATATATATATATATATATATATATATATATATATATATATATATACTTAAACACATTAAATGTCATGTAACTTTAAGATAGTTAAACACATATTATCAAATTATTATCCTGATTAAAAATAATTACATAGAATATTATCATATAAATATTTATTAATGATGCTAATAAATCAGTAAGTCATATTATGTAACGCTTATAAATCATTAAATTTATTTATTAATAGATTCAATTTAAATTGAAATGGTCAGTTATGAACCCATAAAATTTGAAATAATTTCATTTTTAATCACTACTCAATATTGAGGAATATCTCCAAAATTGGATAATTATTAAATTACTCTTCTATATTATATTATTATAGCCGAAACATTAAAATTTTGGTAGTTGGTCGGTGTTTGGGCCGGATAGTTATTATTGGGCTTAATTTTTAAAAATTATCCTCCTAACCAAAACAAATCTCAAATTAAACTCCTAACTAATACACATGTTTAAACAAAACACACAAATATTATCTTATTAAACATTAATCTCCTAACTAAAATACATCTCATATTAATCTCTTAACTAATACACATCTCTAAATAAAAACACATAAACATTATTTTATTAAAATATAAATATAAAAATATATACATATAATATTAAATAAAATTTAAAATTATTATTGTAAAAATTAAATTCAAATCATATAAAGAAAATATTTTAAAAAAATATTTGAAATATTTAAACAATTCGATCCGTGCATCGCACGGGATATAAGCTAGTATATTAATAATTACAAAATAGTATTAGAATAGAACATTAGTTTCATATCAAATTTACCCCATTTAAGTATTAATATGAACATAAGTATGAAAACATGAATAGTTTAGCCCTGGTGGAAAGAAAATGCTAGGTCTGCCCCTGGATGTTGCTGTATCTAGTGCGATTACCTTGACATATATCCTCTGACCTCTCGCTAGATAATGTCTTCAATCAGCTGTCTTGTTCAATGTTTATCAAAGTGACCATGCAACTAACGAACTGTACAAGTGCTCATCTGACTTGTCAGATTACTCTACTATAAATATTCATCGCTTACTCTCATTATTTGGGGACCAATATATGTTGATCAATTAAGAATTGAGTATCCAGTTTTGGCAGGACAAGTGCAACACATCCACTTCTGGCAGGTGGTATAGAATTACTACGTTATTAATAATCTTATTTTATTTAATCAAGCATTGATGAAGATTTTATTTTTATTTTTTCTCTATCTGAGTATTAATTGAAAGATGATAAAAGAACACAAGTCATTAGTTATAAGGAAAGCCATTAGTTATCAGGAATACTGAAATGAATGTGTGCAATGAAGCAGTATGTGATGAATTATTTGAAAATAACAGAAATGCATGTGCATCTGTTGTTTGTCGTAACCTTGCCATGATCAGTTACGTGGTGAATCATTGCTAATTGCCTTTTCTAGTAAACGGCAATTCTATTCCAAAGTTTTTACACAAACTCATTTATGGTGATATTTAATAACCACTTTCTTTCAACTATCACTAAATTTATAGACGATAGTATAATTGATAGGGTTTGTCGTAAACTTATTGAAGTGTTATTATTTTCCAGTAGAAGAATAAGTTACTATATTTATTTTAATTTCTTAACATGTGCACCTATTAATTTAACATCTTTCATTTGTAGTCCAGTTGACATGAGCGATGATATATCTTCCCAAGGACTCACTCAAGTAAGATCTGTTTACTTTCCCCTTTCCATCTTAATACTATCCGTTAAGTTAATTAATCATTGTGTTCTTTTCAATAAGTTCGCCCAAAATTATTCAAAAAATGGTTTGGTTCGGCTTAGAGAAATCTTTACCCCGGGGACGCTTGAAGTGCCTAAGACACCAAAGGCACTTAAGGAGCTTGAATCCATTCACAAGGTTAGTCTTGTATACCACTAGTACATTTAGACTTCTTTTAGGGTTTTCTTTAAAAGTGAAGTGATAAAATGATGGATATGGAAAATCTTGTGTTAAGAGGTGTTTTGCATGTGGTGTTTTTTCTTTCTTTTTGTATAGTAGACCATTGTACTTCATTGGATATTGGTAAAAATGGATTTTTACAAATAAAAATAAAATAGAACAAAATCCCCCCCCCCCCACACTTTAGTATGTTCAATATAAGATGGCGGTTGGCCAATTATAATATGTAGCTAGTGCCATATATATATTCTGGATATGGTTAGTTCCAATTCTCTGACAATCTAAAAACATAATTTCAGAATTGTTCACCTTTTTTATAATAGGAAATGAGAATCTTTGAGACAATTATTATCTAGTGAAGATTTATGGGTTTTTTTTTTTTGGGGGGGGGGGGGGGGGGGGTTGGTTATCAATTGTATTTAAGCACAGAATATTCTGAAAGAGATGACTAGTGGCAACAGCTCATTGTTCACCTCCAATTCCATTAGCAGGCTCAGGCTTGTTGAATTATTCAGAACTGATTAGAATTTTTTTTTTTTGGCTGGGAATTGAATTTGACTAAATTATTTTCAATTAGACAAGCGGTAGATATAGAAGCAGATGATATAATATTGAATGACAGATTTCATACACAATTTTATATGTTACTCTTTATTTCTGTTACAACACCACTTAGCGTAAATTGCATTCATTTTGCTATTTGGTTAATACATTCCAGCAACTGGTGCTCATTTCGGACAATTAGGTATTGATAAACATTTTTGTGGTAAAGGCTAGTCTAACAAGACTATTATATAGCTTTTAGTTTATTTTTTCCTGTATCTCTGTTGCTTACGTGATCAACAACAGTCTGATCTGTATATGTTATATCTTCTTGAAGGTTTTGGATCTCTATGTGTGGTTGAGTTATCGATTGGAAGAGTCTTTCCCGGATCGTGAGCTAGCTTCTTCACAGAAGGACATTTGCAGCTTGTAAGTAAATCTCTTCTGTATTTTTACCGTTTATCACGTAATCCCTTATATTTGATTCATGTAGCATGGTTGTTCACTAATCCTCTATGAAAATATTTTAAGATTAATCGAGGAGTTCTTGGAAAGATTTGGGTGGCAAAAACCAATGCCAAAGAGAGTGCAAAATAATGCAAGAAGATCTGTATTATCACAGGATGTTCGGTAATATCGTGGATGCTGTTATAGCCCATTAAAGATCTTAGTTCCTGTGTTCCATGTACAAAGAGTTTCATTTTGACCTTTTAGAATCCGTTTGCAAAATAATTTATTTGTAGATTCTTTTGATCTGATGGACATAATACTGCATCCTGACATAGCTTAACTAAAGCAGTTGGTACAAAAGGGTTTAGAATCAAGGCTTAACTGATTTTATAAAACACATCTAAGCCAAGTTTTAGATTTTCGTAAATTGGATTCAAAAATCAAAGTGAGACTCTTTGTGTGAACGGAGGGAGTTCTTTGCTGCCATCTGGTTGAGAAGACTGCCGAGAAGTGGATATAGGATGACAAAAGCTTGTAGATTATTCAACAGGCAACAAAATCAGACTTATGGTGCTTTTGTTTAATACTTTTCTTTACATGAATGATTTTTTAATTTATGTTTTTGCTTTCAGTGATAGCATAATGTACAACTAAAGTGGTGACGACATTGATAGACTGATGGTGCTCTGTGAATTGTGATAACATTATAAGCTATAATATGAATAAAGTTTACTATTAAGGATACATAGTTTTTTTGTTTTTGAAAAAATATTAGGGATACATAGTTATTTCAACAAGGTTGCTACTACAATTATTCTGCATTTTTTACCTTTTTACTTCATTACTTGTACTGCACCCTCTTTGTCTTGTTGTACTGCACTTGAAAATTTATAATCAACTTTAAACGCTGAATGTTACCCTGTTTGTCTTGTTCAAACCGAAAATTCGTTCATTTGCAGATGGCACTTGAAAAACTTATAATCAGCTTTAAACATTTGTAGTTGTGCAGAAGAAACCATTGTCACATGAACGTTCTTTTAATCTATCAATTGAACCATTTTCTTGTTTTTTCACCAGAGATGTATTGCTTTTATGTATTGTAGGCATTATGTATCCTGTATACACTTGTAATGGCAGTATTAGATTCGGGCCAAAATATAAATATCCAAACCATTCAAATTCAATGTATAATTTAAAAAGTTGAAAAAACAAGATTAATAAGCTATGTAGTTGGACCTGGCAAGCCAATAATTGACTGTTACTACTATGTTATAGTTGTTGTGAACTGGTTGCCATGTTCAAAGTTGTAATAGTAGGGTTAGTATATAGGAGTAGAATTGTTAGCTTCACATTAGTTGCTTGTTCCCTTGCATTGGCTATAAATAGCTTGCATCTGTAAATGAAAATTTGCACCAAGCAATTCTAATTCTCCCTCTTACTTCTCTCTCAATCTCTTGCTCTTTCATATATATTAGTGTAGTCACTTTACTCTTATAACTAGTATATTATAACACGTTATCAGCACAAAATCCTGTCAAAAACTGAAAAGGTATAATCTTTATTTATTATATTTAAATGTTTAATATATGTACATATATTTAATTATTATGAGACTTGGTTATACCGTCTACTAACAATTTAAATTTATATGGTCGGATCACTGCCTACTGCAAATTAAATTATTGTTTAGCGGTGCCAGAATTTTTGGGTGACACCGAAAATATATTGGGAACGTTTTAATTACACTGTTATTAACTTTTTATACATAATTGATTTTATTATTATGGTAACATTAATCTTTAGTAATTACAAGAATAGTGGGAACCATAATTTTGTTATTTTAAAGTGATACATTTATCGCAAGATATTGTCGGAACATTTTTATGATTATTATATGAATGATAATAACATGTTTATACACGAACTAACTTCTATAAGATTTTCTACTTAAAATTATTTATTAGTCGGAAATAACCTGTATACGCAGACATCCGTATGGCGGGTGAAAATCCATTTGTTGTTTTATATATTGATCTGTTTATATTATCAATAATAATCATGATATATAAATTAATTATTGCGTATTTGTTAACGCACCCGATTCAATAAAGTTTTATGTAATATTTATATCAATTATTTAGTTTAATATTTTGTGTCTTATAATTCAGATTTAGTATGACAAATCTTACAAGCTTGTCGTTCATTGCATTGGACATTTCTGGGGATAATTATTTGTCATGGGTACAAGATGTAAAATTGCACATTGGTTCAAAGAAATTAAGTGATACAATTAAGCCAAAAAATATAACCACAGTGGAAGAAAAGTTTACCTCTATTATATTTCTCCGACACCACATGCATGTAGATTTAAAATTTGAGTATCTAAAAGTCGAGGATCCTTACATTTTATGGAAAAATCTAAAAGATAGGTTTGATCATCAAAGACTAGTTTATCTACCTGCAACTGAAAATGATTGGGCTAATTTAAGACTTTAAGATTTTAAAAGTGTACGAGCATATAGCTCTGCTTTGTTCAAAATAAGTTCTAGACTTATTATGTTAAGAATGAGAATCGGAAATGAGAACTGGTATTGGAATAAAGGTTAATGAGAATGACTTATTTAAAGATGAGTTTTCATTCTCTACCGTAAATTATTAATCCAAACTATAAGATTGAAGTTTCGATTCTCCGACTTATTAATGATGAATCAAACATCCTTTTAAAATACTGAATTTTCTCTCGAGTTCATATACTTACCAAACAAAAAGAATAACAATATTACATGTAGACATATATTGATATATATAATAAGTGTCCACAATCCAAATGCACGTCAACTTAATTTATTGAATGATTAGTAAATCATTTACATTAACAAATACTAGTTGATTAGTTCTAAATCTAAGGCCAATGTTCCTAATCATAATTCATAAATATTACATTTTTGTTATTAATAAAGATCGAGTAATAATGAAGTCTCTGACTCGTGACAAATCACATGATACACCATGCAAGCATGGGACGGACACTATGATAACAACACACTTCTAGTTTCTTATTGCAGAGAATGTGGGGAAAGTAAACTACAATCGCAAGGTGTTGTACGCCGTATACTTGTGTATCTATAAATTATTATTATTTGTTTAGTTGTAGTGGATTAATTAGTTGACTAAGCTGGCTTAGATTATTGGGGTTTGTTGTTTACGATTGGTTCACGTGATTGGGATGAAAGTCTTTATTATCATGGTATATACAAAGAGGGTGTTTCGTCCGGCTTTTTCCCCGGAAATAAGTCCTTATTTTAAAAAAAACAGATATGTGTGTATTTTTTCTGAAAATAAGTAACTTAATTTTTAGTTTTAAGATGATATTTGGTTTTAAAATTCTAAAATAAATATTTATCTTTAAAGAAAATATAAAAATATGTAAAAAAATATATAAAAATAAGTAACTTATTTTAAGTTTAAGGAATCTCAAACGGCCAGAAAGATTAAAGGCCACCTGACCTAGACAATAAAGGATACCCATCCGGCATCCCTATCTCTTCACTTGAGTTCGGTAGAAAGTCAAAAAGTTAAAGATGAAAGAGTGATAATCTTGTAAATTTGTTGAAATCTATTGTTTCGTTTACATTGTTTTCCTCCGCTTAGTCATTTGCATTGTTTATCATGTGGATTCTAACGTGTAACTTACTCTAGTTCATCGGCCTTTTTTTAATTTTTTTTTAGAGTTCGTATAATTTATTTAATAAATAATTTATAAAGTTAACTAATAATTTAAAAAGCTTCATTTGTCCGAAAGTGTGCAATTTCTGTTTGTACTATTTTTTTCGGTTAGAAATGGATAAACTAAAATATGTATATATATTAAATCTGCATGATTTTCATGGATTTAATTCTGTGATAAAAGTTTTTATGAGATTGCATATACCGTCGATTGCTCAAAACAACATGTTGTTTGCTCAAAATAGTTGGGTAACAACAAGTACATACATCCATAATATCTTCAAAACATCACTTGGTTGCATCTTCAAGAAAGAAGGATTCAACAACAATATATTTAAGCGTTTGTTCAATTTCGATTGTATTTGTAGATGTCGTATGGTGTTTTGTTAATGAATTGGTTCCCCTTTTTTGAAAAAAATATGTATATATTTTAAATGGTTTAAATCTCAAAGTGGTCACTGAATTCAGGCTCATGTATCAATTTACTCACTCGAGTTACGGGGGACTCGGTCTCATCATTATAGTGGTCAGTAATGACAACACCGTTAATCGAGAACTTTGATTTACCAGAACCGTTATAATATTAACGGAAGTTACTGACGTGACTTGTACGTGATCTACACGCACTGAGCACTGAATGAATTGAATAAATCAAACAAATAGCTGAATGTCTAATGAAAATAATTTGTTTTTAATTTTAAAATCTTAATTTCTTTTTTAATCTATAACAAATTAAGTTTTCTTATCAATTAAAATTAAATCTTTTTACAAATTAAAATAAACTCTATATATTTATTTTTATTTATATAGGTGAAATTGTATTTTAAAAAATATTTTTTTTGAAATCTCTTTTGTTTTTTATTTTAAATTTACATATAAATCAAAGTTTTCAATTAGCGAAAAAATGAATTTTTCAATTGATTCTTTTTAAATTTATCAAAAGAATTTAATTTTTCTTAGCTAAATAAAATTTAATAAAAACTAATTACTTTTAAAAGATATATAATTTGTAAATACTAAATACATATAGTTATTGTTTGGACCTGCACACGTACCAGACCAAGCAAAACATTGACCTCAAAATATAGCATAAATAATTTGTTTTTCATTTTAAAATCTTAACTTTTTTCTAATTTGTTTATAATCTATAACAAATAAATTATTTTATAAAATATTTATTTAAATAATTTAATTTATATTTCAATCGATTCTTTTAATTTATTTTAAAAGTTTCACAATCATAAAAAATTATAAACTCTCGATATATGATATAATTTTTTTAACTTTTTCTTTAATTAGAAAATCTTGATTTATACATAAATTTAAAAACAAAAATTTAGATATTTTTTAATTTTTATACCTTTATCTTATCATTTTAAATATAATTTTTCATATATAAATTAAAATAAAGATTCATATTTTAAATAAAAAGTTAAAATACGAATTTTATAAGATTTTTTTTATATAAATAAAAAACATTAATATTTAAAAAGATTTTTATAATTTTAAATATTACATGTGTTATAAATAATATATAAATTATTGTTAGTGTACTATTTGAAATATATTATGTATAGTTTCTATTTTTTTAGATGTGTCAGAATGTTTGTGCGAGTAACATGAATCGCTCATCCGTTAAGTCAAAGGCCTGGTTAACGGCAGTATCATTACTAATCACTATAATGATGCGATTGAGTTCCCGATAACTCAAATGAGTAAATTGATACATGACCCTGAATTCAATGAACACTTTGAGATTTAACCCTATTTTAAATTAACACTTTAGTTATTAGTTATTGGAGTACCATTGTCTTGCTTATCATTTACATCGAATCTCTAGCATTTTTAGGATTGTAATATTTTTTAATAAAACAATTTTGGAACTTAGATATTGAACATATAAACGTTAAAACTTGCATATACGAATATATATATTTTTCAGAGTCGTACTAAAATAATATCCATATTGTGATATTGTATTATATAAAGAGTTTTGGGTTGACAATGATACAAGCTTGTCCAGTTTATATATATCTACCTCATTTTTTTTTTGTTAAAATTATGGGTGTGTTTGGCTCCCCTTATTTCTGGAAATAAGTTATTTATTTTCAGAAAAAGTACGTGTATATATGTATTTTTTCTGAAAATAAGTAACTTATTTTTTATTTTGAAAATAATATTTGTTCTTAAAATTTTAAACTAAATATTAATATTTAAATAAAATGTAAAAATACGTTTTTTTTTAAAAAAAATAACTTATTAATTATTTTTAAGAAATCTCAAATCCGCATATATACCTTACTACCTAACATAGTGCCAACTGGCGACTTATAATGTATTTATTTCAATGGGACAAAATGGATTAACATACAATTTAATTTAGTGATTATATCGTTGTCCATCTAGCACAAGATTTTAAAATAAAATTACTCTTTTATTCATGTTTTTAGTCATTAAATTAGGATATTTAATTTATTCGCAGTCAAATTATATATATAAAGTTTTATGAAAAAGTAACATATATATATTTTTTATTTTTGTAACTCAATAACTGAAAAATAAGAATATATTTTAATTGATAATTAAATAATTATACATCTTCGATTCTTTGATGAAATACCTAAAAAATAGAAATTTTGGCGAATGGGAGTAATGAATATATTATATAGCAAACTGCCATATTTCGAAAAAATGAAGCGCCAAAATAATGGAGTTTGGTAGAGCCGGTAGAGGCACTAGAATTTGTGAAATTTTTTAGCATGATTGGATAATTGAAGTGGTAAAATGTTAAAGAGTAATGTTAGAGATCCAAAAAATATTCACAAAATATATTTTCAAAATGATGTGGTAGTAGTGACGTGATAGAATGAAATTTTTTAATTCGTGTGTTAATGTGAATGCACGAGAGGTCCATTTCATTTATTGTTTTAATAATTAATTAAAACTAGATAAGCGTTTTTTGAGAAATAATTTTGGTACTCTACTAACTTTCAATGTTAAATGTTCCCCTCTTTATCACAAAATAGATGTCTTGTTTTGATTTTTGATTAGTTAAATTAGTTAAATTTTAATTTTAATTAAAATTTATTTTCTTATGAATTTAAAAAGTTAAAAAGTATTTTTTTAATGAATTAAATATATATTTTAATAATATAACTTTTAAAATTTTCTTAATTATATAGTATGTGTAATTTTCAGTTAAAATTGATTAATTCGACCAATTAAAAGTCAAAATAGAACAATTATTTTAAGATGGAGGGAGTAGGAACAAAAAACAAAACTTGTAAGTTGTAGACTTATAAAAATTATTAAGTATTCCCATTAGTCGTAACAATTATTTATTGATCTCAGAGGGTGCAGATCCATAATAGACATATAGAAATTATTGTACGTCAAATAACATCAAAAGTGTTGGTTTCAGAAGATGGGATGTCTAATGTTTTCTTACTTGGAGAATTAATTGAATTGTTACAGGTGGAAAGAATTAGGCGTGCTTTGAAAGAA
The DNA here is from genome assembly GCA_028671895.1 of Oenanthe sinensis. NCBI lineage: Eukaryota > Viridiplantae > Streptophyta > Magnoliopsida > Apiales > Apiaceae > Oenanthe > Oenanthe sinensis. The sequence continues at coordinate 31,268,418 of CM053800.1, forward strand.
GTGATCTATTACCTAGCCGTCAGCGATGGGGTTAATGACTCTCAAGGAGTTACTTGATTCAATAGGTATAGAAGAAGTTACCCCACCTGCGATATGCTACCACTCACATGGATTTCAAGCAAGAACTGCAAATAAGTAAATTCTTTGAAACATAGGAGTTAAGAAGGTTGTAGTGATAGTGATGAGAAACTAATTACGAATGGTTTAAAATATTTTTATCTTCTACAGAATTAATTTTATTTTGGGGCATAGATTTTCTGAATATGATTTTCCTAAATTTAATTTACTCTAAAGTTACATTCACTTATAAATGAAGTGTCTTTGATGCTCATAAGGAGGTTCTAAGTGGTCCAAAAAAAATTGATATACCTGTCATGTGAAAGTTTTATATGTAGATCTGAACATGTGAGATCTATATATAGCTAAATAAAGTTACATTTTTACTTGATTTATTAATGCAACCTGAATCTAAATTGATCTTTGACTATTTTATAAATTTTGACGGATTTATGTCCGTCAATTTTATGTTTTTCTCGCGAAAAGCTTCCCTCTTGCGTGTCTAAAGAAAATATTGTTATAAAATTCATAGATGAGACAGATCATTAATGTGACAGACACTGTTACATATAATAAAATACTTAACTCTATAAATATGTCACATTTAACAATATATATTATATTCTCAACCCACGTCAATAGGTATCTTGAAGTTGGTATTAGTCATGATGGACTCGGTTATGATATATATATATATATATATATGTGTTTGTGTGTGTGTGTGCGCGCGCGCGTATCAGTTAGTTCAATTATGTAGATTAATTGTTTAATTCTATTTATAGATTCCTTGATCGGAATCCAATTTTTTTAGAATATTAAGGTATGTAAATCAATATCTTCATATTATATCAATCGAAGTTGGATGAGACATTGATTTAATGACATGGGTTGTATAACATATGAATATAAAAGAGGCGTGGATAATTTTATTGAATTCGCCCAACAGACAATTTAAATATGTATTGAGAATGTATGTGCACTAAATGAAAAAATCTAGCTTGGATCATCAAAAATGAGTTAAAAATTTTCACATATATAAAAATGGTATCACATTGAGGTGTATACTATATATATAGATTGTTGGACTTAAATCAAGCCTAGCCTATTTAATTATCTGTCTTGCTGTAACTCAGTTTGTACTTCTGTAATAGACTAGTGACTTAGTTATTCATGTGTAATTTGCAAATAGAAGTTTTCTCTGTTTACCTTCAAATTGTAAATTAAGTCAGAAATAAAGTCAGTTAGAAGATTCAAGTTGAATCATGCAACCAGACAAAGAAGACTGTGAAGAAATAAGAGAAGTTATCTGAGAATTCTACTAAGGCAAATTACTTGGTCGAGAAGTCATCTATTCGAGAAGTCAGAACTATGGAAACATTTCGAGAAGTCTCAAAACTTTTATCTGCTCAGTACTCGATCGAGAAGTCAGTCATTCGACAAGTCAAGTATTGAAGCCAATCGAGAAGTGTAAATTATGAGTCATTCGAGAAGTGAAAACAAACAATTCGAGAAGCTAGCAAATGGAGCATTCGAGAAGTAATAAGGCTGAGTCATTCGAGAAGTCAATATCAAGCATGTATTCGAGAAGTCTAGTCTGATCGAGAAGTTATCAAGCTGAGTATGCGATCGAGAAGTCTAGTCATTCGAGAAATCAAGTATTCAGGACCAATCGAGAAGTCACAACTGTTCGAGAAGTCAATCTCCTTGACTTATCGAATCAATTTCAAGAAGAGTACTCGACTGCAAAAAGAAGCTAGTTTCAAGGAAGAATTGCAGAACAAGACAGATGCTGTTGCAGCTCTGTTTATGCAGGATAAGTTAAACCTGCACAGATAGAGACAAGTCTACAATGCAGCTGGGAAGATAAGTCAAGAAAAGTGACAGACGAGATAAGGCAGGATAAAGCAGACTGTCACAGCAGTGTTAGCTAGAAATAGTCATTAGTCAAACGTAAAGCAGTCTCTGTCTATTTCTAGTTTTAGCTAAAACTGTCTCATGTGAGTATGTGCACAGGACATGTTGTCTATATACTTTATGCACAGCCACATTTGATAGTGTCTTGAGCATTTTTACAATTGTAAGAATCCCAGAACAAGAAGCTGAAATTCAAACTGAATTTCAAATTGTAGCAAAGTTCATTCTAATACAAATTAGATTGAAAGTTACATCTGTGTCTATATCATTTACTGTTATATGTCTTGATAAACACTATCGTAATTCCATCAGTTCTTCAAGCTTCGAACAAGTTCATTTTCTAATCAAGAAAATTTTGAAGTATACATTCACCCCCCCCCCCTCTGTAACTTCTGGGTCTCTAAATTCCTAACAAGTGGTATCAAAGCCAGGTTGTAAACAAACATACAGACTAAAGATCAAGATGAGTTCTCAGAAGTTAAGCAGCATAAAGATTCCTACATTTGATAGAGAAAATTACAACCTATGGAAGAGGAAGATGCTGATGTTCTTAAAGGCTGAAAACCCCATGTATCCAGAAATATTAAAGAATGGTCCTTTCATGCCAGTAACTCTAGTTCCTGAAACTACTAGTGCGTCTGAAGTTATTCCTACAACATGGATACCTAAAGATCCATCTCAGTACACAGACTCAGAGAAGGAAAAGGTGTCTCTTGACAATAGCTTAATGCTAATATTAATTGAGTCACTGGATCTTGTGATGTACAACAATATTGTCAATTGTACATCTGCCAAACACATATGGGAGACAATAGAAATTCTGTGTGAGGGAACTGAGGAAGTAAGAGAGAATCAAAGGCAGCTCCTTGTTTCCCAATATGAAGCATTCATGTCAAAATCAAATGAGGGCATAACTGAAGTATTTGAAAGGTTCAATAAACTGATCAATGATCTTCAACTTCATGGGAAATATTATGAAACAAAGGAGAAAAACATGAAGTTTCTGTTAACTCTCCCAGAGCACCTGGAGCATAAAATCTCTGCAATAAGAGAAGGAAGAGATTTGACAAAGCTTCCACTTGAGACACTTTATGGAATACTGAAAACATATGAGCTGGAATTTTATCAAAAGAAGGCCATTTTAGCAAATAGAGGAAAAATGGCAAATGTCTCAAATGCCCTGGTTGCTAAGGAACCATCAACAATTGAAAAGACTGGTACAAGCAGGAAGTTAAAATCTGAGGTGATTAAAGATCAGGAACAGGAAGACAAGGACTCCATCAAGAGTGAGTCAGAAGAAGATGACTTTTACACCATTGAAGAACTTGAAGGCATGGACAACAAAACAATGGCCTTCATGGCAAAGAAGTTTGGAAATTTGAGATTCAAAAGAAATAAAAGTTTCAAACCAAAACCAACCTTCAAGTCTTCAAGCAAAGAAAGGAATCCACAGAGAAGCTCAAATAATGGAGGATACAAGACTGGAACAGTTGATAGATCCAAGATAAGATGCTATAACTGTAATGATCTTGGACACTTTGCAATAGAATGCAGAAAACCTAAGTCAATCAAGAAGGATAAAGACTACTTGGAGTTGGAAGCCAAGTATGAAGCTCTTCTCAAAAAGCAGACAGGAAAAGCTTATATTGCTGAAGGAAAATGCTGGGATGATACAGATGAAGATGAGGAGGAGGAATATGGGAATCTGGCACTCATGGCCAACTCACATGATGGAGCTTCATCCTCAAATTCTCAGGTACCTTCCTTAATCTCTCTTGATATGTCAAATTCTCAATACAAGAAAACTGTGGAAGATTTAAGTATTGAGATGTTTAACATTCACACCAGTATGACTGCTGCTTATGAGGAGATTGCTAGGTTAGTAAAAGCTAATGAAGAACTAATTGCAAGAAATGAGACTCTAGAATTGTCTGTTATAAACATGGAAAACTTGAAACAGGAAAATGAATATCTCAAGAACAAAATAGTGTGTTCTGAACAAATTGAGAAGTTTCTTAAAGAACAAATTTCTGAAAATGAGTTGAAAATTAGATCTTATCAAAACTCAGCAACTATTGTTAAAGAGTTTCATGAGAAGAACAAGGAAAGCACTAGGATTGGAGTTGGTTTTGATTATGAGAATCTTAAAAAGAAAAAAATTCGTTTTAACAAGAGACAAAAAGATTGAAATCCAAGGTAATCCTCATATTTTGAAAAATGTCAAAGAACCAATTTTTAAGAAAGCTACTGTTGAACTAGATGAAGCCAGTATGGTTATCAAACAACAGTTAGATGATGAGGATAAGGAAGCTATTGAAAGAAAAGCGGCCTCTGTTGAGAAAGAAGAACCCACAATCAAAACCAAGTCCACTCCTGTTCAAACTGAAACTAAACAGGATGCTCAGAAAAATGATGCTATGCATGCTAAAAAGAAAAAGGCTAATAGAAATGGAAAAATAGGCATTAACAAACACAACAACTATGCACCTGTTCATAATGCACCAAGAAAGATTTGTAAAAACTGTGGTTCAACAAATCATCTTACTCACTTGTGCAAGAAACCTGTTGTGGGAAATGATAAGTTTGCCTGTGGTTATGTTAAGCCTTTAATGCATGATAATCATAAATTTTGTGACAAATTTGATTGTATGCCATGTAACATGAATATCATGAATACCTGCTTTAGGCTCAGGAAACAGTTTGTTGATGGATGCATAAGTCAGAATTTGTATATCAACAGTCCTAGGCCTAAATCTGCTAGTCCTGTGAAACACAGAAAATACTCCATGTCACCTAAGCATGCATCTAGTTCTGGAAGCACTAATAAAGCAAAAAATCAAAACAAGAAAAATGAAAATGTGCATGTGCAAGTGACTGAGACTGTTAAGAACAGGAATGACATTCATGTGACTAAGCATAAAGGACCCAACCTTGTTTGGGTACCAAAGAAAACTTGATTTGTGTTTGATTGCAGGGCACAGGTAAGAAGAAGGTCATGTGGATTTTGGACAGTGACTGTTCAAGGCATATGACTGGTGACAAGGCCCTGCTGTCACAGTTCAAGGATGAGGCTGGCCCAATGGTAACCTTTGGAGACAACAGCACTGGTTTCACCATAGGATATGGCAAATTGGTTCATGGAAATGTTGTCATTGAAGATGTAGCCCTAGTCAGTGGTTTGAAGCATAATCTTTTCAGCATCACTCAATTCTGCAACAAAGATTTGAAGGTGGAGTTTGATAAGGAACTGTGTCTCATATCACACAGGAAGACAAAGGAAATTGCTCTGCAAGGAGTAAGAAAAGGAAGCCTGTTTGTAGCAGATTTGGACTCTGCAAACAAGGAAAAGATTTGCTGTTTCTACACAAAGGCCTCAGAAAATGAAAGTATGCTTTGGCATAAGAGGTTATCTCACCTAAATCTCAAAAACATTAATTCTTTAGTCAAAAGAGAATTAGTGAAGGACCTGCCCACACTTGAATTCTGCATAGAAGGATTATGTGAGGCATGTCAAAAAGGAAAAATGAAGAGATCAAGTCACAACAGTAAGGAATTCACTTCAATCACCAAACCACTACAATTAATTCATATGGATCTGTTTGGACCAGTAAATGTCATGTCCATGTCTAAGAAAAGATTTGCTCTAGTCATGGTTGATGACTATTCAAAATACACTTGGGTGGAATTCTTGCACTCAAAAGATGAAGCTCCTGAGATCATCATTGAAAATTTGAGAAGATTGGATAAAGGCCCTACACCAGTAGTTGCCATAAGGAGTGATATTGGTACAGAATTCAAAAATGCTATACTCAATGAATTCTGCAAAAAAAAAGGAATCACTCACCAATTTTCAGCCCCAAGAACTCCACAACAAAATGGAGTGGTTGAGAGAAAGAACATGACTCTCATTGAAGCTGCAAGAACCATGTTAGCAGAAGCAAGTCTACCAACTAGCTTTTGGGCTGAAGCTGTTAGAACTGCATGCTATACTCAAAACAGAACACTCATCACAAAACCAGTTGGAAAGACTTCTTATCACATCATGACAAATAGAAGACCATCTGTAAAATACAAGCATGTGTTTGGAACCAAGTGCTTTGTTCTCAAAGATGATGTCAACAACCTTGGGAAGTTTGAAGCCAAGGCTTATGAAGGAATTTTTGTGGGATACTCTTTGGACAAAACTGTCTATAGAGTATATGTGATTGATCAACAGAAGATCATGGAAAGCACAAATGTGACATTTGATGATTTCAAGTTCCCTACTATGAATTTGGAAGGTGAAAACTGTGACACTTTGAGGTTTGAAAATGAAATAGAATCTGAAACATTTGCAACTGAAAATGCTATCAATACTCATGAAGAGTCACATGTAGACATCTCACATGGAACAAATGTGGAAAGAGAAAATGAAGATTACAGTCATATTCAACTTGAGAATTCTCCACACAACCCTAGCATTCACTCAGGGGGAGACTCTCAAGGATCTGCAACTATTGGCAATCACTTCAATCAGGAAGAAACAAGTTTAAATGATAAAGATGGAACTCATCAAACTAAATGGAGTAGAGCCCACACAGCTGATCAAATCATTGGAAATCCTGATGAAGGTGTAAGGACAAGAAGAGCAACTATGAATGAATGCCTATTTGCTTGCTTTCTGTCTCAAAATGAACCAAAAAGGATTGAAGAAGCCATGTTGGATCCAGACTGGATAATTGCCATGCAAGAGGAATTGAATCAATTTGTGAGAAACAATGTTTGGGAACTAGTGCCACCTCCAAAGGACAGGTCAGTAATTGGCACTAAGTGGGTCTACAGGAACAAAATGGATGAACATGGAATAGTAATAAGAAACAAAGCAAGGCTGGTTGCAAAAGGCTATTCCCAGGAAGAAGGCATTGACTATGATGAGACTTTTGCTCCTGTTGCAAGATTGGAAGCAATTAGAATTTTTCTAGCCTTTGCAGCACACTCAAATTTTAAGGTATATCAAATGGATGTGAAAAGTGCATTTCTCAATGGTGAATTAGAAGAGGAAGTTTATGTGCAACAACCTCCTGGCTTTGAAGATCCAAATTTTCCAGACTTTGTTTACAGACTCATTAAAGCATTGTATGGACTCAAACAAGCCCCTAGAGCATGTCTATGTGCAAGGTTTCAGGCAAATCCCAAAGAATCTCATCTCATTGCTGTCAAAAGAATTCTGAGGTATCTAAAAGGAACATCATTCATGGGGTTATGGTACCCTAAAGAAACAGGATTCAACTTAGTTGGATATTCAGATGCTGATTTTGCTGGGTGCAGAGTGGATAGAAAGAGCACCTCAGGAAGCTGTCAATTTCTTGGACAGAGATTGGTGTCTTGGTTTAGTAAGAAGCAACAATCAGTCTCTACTTCCACAGCTGAGGCTGAATATATTGCTGCTGGAAGTTGCTGTTCTCAAGTGCTTTGGATCAGGAATCAATTAAGGGACTATGGACTGGTGTTGGAAGGAATTCCTATCATGTGTGACAACACTAGTGCCATATCAATTGTTGCAAATCCAGTCAACCATTCCAAGACAAAGCATATTGATGTAAGGTACCATTTCATAAGGGAACATGCAGAAAATGGAGTAATTAAATTGTTCTATATTCCTACACAAAAACAGTTGGCTGATATATTTACCAAACCACTTGATGAAGCCACCTTTAACAGGTTGGTTAGTGAAATAGGAATGCTAAATTCTTTAGGATAAATGGCCCAATAAATATATCTCTCCAACTGTTGCAACAATTATGATCTATCTAAGTGAAACAAAAACTGGTGTATATTTTTAAATATATCAGTTATATTGTTGTACATATGAGTAAACAAATGTTTTAAAAACTAACTTGGAACTATTTCTTTGTTCTGAGAAAACCTGAATCAAATAGTTATACTTGTGCATTATTAAATAACAAGTGTGCCAATTAAAAGTTTCAGGAACATTAATCAATCACATCTCTTACTTCAAGATGAATAAATAAATTTTATTTGTCCAAGAAATAATGATTGTAAATTGTTATTTTACATTCAAGTGAAGGTAAAATAATTTCTTAAAAAAAAACTGGAGTTTGTAGTTAAGTTTGCCATCCTTTCTGACTTCTCGAATAGTTCAATTCTGTGAGTTCTCGAATAATTCATATTGTGAGTTCTCGAATCGTTCATTTTGTGAGTTCTCAAACAAGCTTTATTAAGAGTTCTCGATTGTCTTAGTTCTCGATTGAATTCTGTCAGTTCTCTACTAAAACAGCTTTAGGGTTCTCGATCACTAAAATCGATTATTATTCTAGTCGAGTTGTCTGTGTCATTTAAATAGCAAAGTAGATCTAACATTTCTTTTCTACGCTTAACTTCAAACTCAAAGAAATCCCCGCATTCCAACTGTTCATCTTTAACTCTTACTTTCTCTCTTTCTCTCTAAAACCTTCGCTTCTTCCTTTCTCTATTTCTATACACTAATTCAATGGCGTCCTCAAGCTCAGTTTCAACCGAAGTTTTTGTCATTCCAGAAACCAATTTCTTAGCGATATCCAGAGATGCAGATGCTAAACCCCAGTACAAATGTTTCACTAGGTTTCTCATCGATTCCTACCTAAAAGAAGCTCTATTGGCAAACCCCACTCTATACCTGGACATTCTTGAGCAGTTTTGGGCAACTGCAGATTGGGAAAACATAGCCTTGGAGAATGGGAGCTCGAAAGTGGTTGTTACTTGCAAAATCCAAGGAAAGGACATTAGTTTTGATGAAAATGATGTGAACAAAAGCTTGAAAATTTCAACTGAAGAGTTTAATGAGGAACCAACTGAAGATGATCTTCTAGACTTCCTGGAGATTATTAGGTATTCTGACACTGTGAACCAAGAAAGTAAGAAGTTCAAACTTGGGAAGTTAAACAAGAAATTTATGAGGAAGGAGTGGTCTTTCATGTTCGACACTATCTTGAGAGTATTCACCTGCAGGAAGACAGGATTTGACCAAGTAAGCCTCATTGCCATGAAGCTGGTCTACTCATTGGCCTACAACCTAAGGCTAAATGTTGGAAAGCTAGTTCTTGGGGAGCTCATAACCAGGATTCCCAGAAAAGGTAATGAGATTTCCTTCCCTCGCTTCATTCAATTAATTCTCAACAATAAGTATGCTAGTTTAATTGAATTGCCTGGGATGAACAAACAGAGAATTGGCTATTCCAAATCCATGTCAAAAATTATTTTTGCTACATTGGATAGGAGAAACTCAGTGAATGTACCCCTTCAAACTACACCTCACATGTTGAGTGTATTTAAGGGATACCCACTTGAGCAGCCTAAATATGGTTCCCTTGATGCAGTAGGGGGTCCTAAGGTTGCAGAAGAACCAAATGCACCTAACCCAAGGACCTCTAACCCAACTGCTAGCCCTTCTTTAAAATCCCTAGATGTTAGCAAACCAACCTCTACATCCTCTCAACAGGGTGTAGTTGCAAAGAAGAAGAAGGAGAAAGTTGTTAAGAAAAGAACATTAGAAACTGTTGTAGAAAGTGATGACATTTCAGATGAGTCACCTGTGGAACCTTTAACCAGGAGAAAGAAAATCAAAAAGGCCACAACAGACCACTCTACATCCTCTCAACAGGATGTAGGGATAAACAAGGGATTAAACCTACTTCTAGGTGCACTTTCTCAACAAGGTGCATCTATTGAACTTGGGAGTCAGCCCACTCCACCCTGTACAGAGTCTGCACCATTGCAGGAATTCACTCCTGTCAATGAAGAAGTTTTAGTTGAAAAAGAGACACACTGTGTACCAGTAGGATCTTCTCTTGAAACTTCCCCATCTTCTCAGGGGGAGTTGCCAATACTCAGTGCTACTCACACTCTCCCTGCTATCTTTCAAATTTCATCTCAACCAAATGTGTCCAGCCAAACACATGAAGTTGTTGATCATCAGGATTCATGTTTCCTTGGTGAACCCCATTCAAGTGACTTGGTGCATGACACCTTGTTCACCACTCAGGACACTCCTTTAGATGGTGAGGGAATGCATGCTGAGGCATATCCTGATGACATCATCAACACCACAGAGGTTTCAGAAGTTTTTACTTCAGACTCTGTGGGGGCTCAGGCATATCACAGCCAAGTGTCTTCACAGACATTGGGTAATCTAGGGGACCTCCACACCATGCAAATGGCATCCCCCGGACACTCCCCAGTCATTCAAAGACTGTCTCCTCAGGAGAATTCACTTATCCATCCAGTGTCTAATGAATCATCTGAGAAATTGGATGAGGAAATAGATGCTGAGGGGACTACTGTCACAAGTGGCCCTAGCTCTCACTCTCTGTCACAATGGCTGGAACCTATGCAACAAGACAGGGAACCAGGACCATCATCTCTTGGTGGGTCCATTACTGATGAGAAACTTAAAAGAACTATATGGAGATCAATTGGAAGGATTTTATCATATTGCACAGCAGCTACTCACCTCTCATTTGCCTAATAAGGACTATGCTGCAATTCTACTAGAGTATGCCAAAGACTAGGAGGAATTGAAAGAGAAAAATGCAAACTTGGCTGAAGATGGAGAAGTCAATGTAGATGCCTGGCTGGATGGTAGTTTTGAAGTTAGCATGAAGAAAGTATTGGAATGGACCAGACAAAAGTATCTTACTTCACTTGGATCCTGTGAGAAGATATTTACACCAAGTGCTCTGTATGATGCAATTCATGAAGCTGCTAAGGTTCAACTTCAGTCAAACCACTACCTTGCCAAAGGTGTGCAATCTGAGATATATGATCACAGAGCCAAGGTAGAAACTACTTTGAAAGCCATGGAAGACAAAATGAAGCCTGGAGGTCTATATGGAAACACATCAAGAGGAGATTCAGGAAAGTCCTCAATTCTCCATTCCAAGATAGATTCCATGGAGAAGGTGTTCACAGAAATGGTCCAAAGTAACTCAGCTATTATGGAAAATCAAAGGAGAATCAACAATATGGTTGAGGTTTTGTACAAAAACAGGCATGCAGACAGGTTGCCTGAGGATGTGCCAATTCACACCTTGTCTCCATTTCAAGTGGATCTGTTCTATCAGTCTAAGGCCAAAGATGAAGCTGCAAAGGCCTCCACCATTGATACTTTAAATGCTAGAATGGATTCTCTCACATCCACAGTTTCTCAAGTTGTCTCAGATGTTCATAACCTGAAAAATGAGTTTGTCTCTACTTCTGCAAATCAAGGGACTTCACTTGCCAGCATTTCAGCACAACTCACCTCTCTACAATCACTCATTTCCAACCTAGGCACAACTAGTCAGGCTCCTCCAGCACCTTTGCCAACTCAGAGCTGGACTCAAATTAAGCCAAGTCATTCTTCCTTTCTCCGAAGACAAGATATCAACCCTAAGGGGGAGAAGGAAAGGAGAGAAGAGATAGAGGCTGAAAGGCAAAAGGCAGTTATGAGAAAGCTCATGAGTGAAATTTTAAAGCCCAACTCTGACAAGGATTTTCTTGAACTTCTACATCATATCAAACAGCAAGTCAAGGGAAATCATTGGAAGTATAAGAAGATGCTTGACAATGCTATTGTTGCAGTGAGGGGAGTTAAGTTTGAACAGAATGGACAAATGTTCAAAGAGCCACTCATTCAAATGGAGTCTGGTTACTTTAAAGTCTCAGTTACTCTATTCCAAAGGCTCTCATATACTGAACTGGAATGTCTGTACAAGGCAGTGGAGTTGGTAACCCAGGAAGGTGAAGAATTGAAGAAGGATGTTCATGAAACTGCAACAGCCATCAAAACCAAATCTCCAAGAAGGATGTTCATGAAAGTTACTGCACATGGAGTGATAAGGAGGGAAATTAAAAAGGAACAGTCAAGGAAACTGAAGCCAAGCCAACATCTCAAAGTCAACACTGCCACAAAAACTAAATTCAAGAACTCTACTAGCTCTTTGCTAGTAAGATATCCTAAGTGGAGAAAACAACTCATTGTTCCTGATAAAGGTCTACCTATTAAACCTATTCAAGAAATTGTTGAAACTGACAAAGTGAGGATCAAACTGTGGAAGGCTAACAGAATTGTCAAGGTAGAAGTCAGAGACAAGAGGATGTTTGTTACTAATGTTGATGGAGAAGAAAGAGGATTTCATCATGACAACAGTGATGCTACCACTCATGACATTAGGAGAGTGATTAGCCTGTTTGACAAGAAATGCATGATTAACAAGCTGAGAATGATGGAAATGGCTCAGTACTTGGAAAAGAAGTATCAGAAAAAGGTTGACAAGGTAAGGTACATGGAGGGGATGATTGAGAAGAAAAGGAAGGAGGAGGAGAGAGTAGAGAAGTTGTCTGAAGAATTGAGAAGACATGGTAAAAGTAGAGTGTTCAAAGATCCTGACAGAGTTGAATTCAAACTGAAAGGTGGAATCACTGTCAAAATTAGACTCAAGTTTGTTCAAGACTATCCAATGCTCACTCTACAGATTGCTGCAGACATACTGAAAGATGCAATTTTGATTGAGGAAATCATGGCCAGGCAAATGATACTGCAGGCAATTGAAGAAAACAAGGCCAGGGAAGAAAAGGAAAGAAAAGAAAAATATGATCAGGCAGCTCATCAACAACAACAATATAAGTAGACTTGATATCTTGCTTTTAATTTGTGAAAATTCATCATTTTCCAAATTGGGGGAGATTGTTGGACTTAAATCAAGCCTAGCCTATTTAATTATCTGTCTTGCTGTAACTCAGTTTGTACTTTGTAATAGACTAGTGACTTAGTTATTCATGTGTAATTTGCAAATAGAAGTTTTCTCTGTTTACCTTCAAATTGTAAATTAAGTCAGAAATAAAGTCAGTTAGAAGATTAAGTTGAATCATGCAACCAGACAAAGAAGTCTGTGAAGAAATAAGAGAAGTTATCCGAGAATTCTACTAAGGCAAATTACTTGGTCGAGAAGTCATCTATTCGAGAAGTCAGAACTATGGAAACATTTCGAGAAGTCTCAAAACTTTTATCTGCTCAGTACTCGATCGAGAAGTCAGTCATTCGACAAGTCAAGTATTGAAGCCAATCGAGAAGTGTAAATTATGAGTCATTCGAGAAGTGAAAACAAATAATTCGAGAAGCTAGCAAATGGAGCATTCGAGAAGTAATAAGGCTGAGTCATTCGAGAAGTCAATATCAAGCATGTATTCGAGAAGTCTAGTCTGATCGAGAAGTTATCAAGCTGAGTATGCGATCGAGAAGTCTAGTCATTCGAGAAATCAAGTATTCAGGACCAATCGAGAAGTCACAACTGTTCGAGAAGTCAATCTCCTTGACTTATCGAATCAATTTCAAGAAGAGTACTCGACTGCAAAAAGAAGCTAGTTTCAAGGAAGAATTGCAGAACAAGACAGATGATGTTGCAGCTCTGTTTATGCAGGATAAGTTAAACCTGCACAGATAGAGACAAGTCTACAATGCAGCTGGGAAGATAAGTCAAGAAAAGTGACAGACAAGATAAGGCAGGATGGAGCAGACTGTCACAGCAGTGTTAGCTAGAAATAGTCATTAGTCAAATGTAAAGGAGTCTCTGTCTATTTCTAGTTTTAGCTAAAACTGTCTCATGTGAGTATGTGCACAGGTCATGTTGTCTATATACTTTATGCACAGCCACATTTGATAGTGTCTTGAGCATTTTTACAATTGTAAGAATCCCAGAACAAGAAGCTGAAATTCAAACTGAATTTCAAATTGTAGCAAAGTTCATTCTAATACAAATTAGATTGAAAGTTACATCTGTGTCTATATCATTTACTGTTATATGTCTTGATAAACACTATCGTAATTCCATCAGTTCTTCAAGCTTCGAACAAGTTCATTTTCTAATCAAGAAAATTTTGAAGTATACATTCACCCCCCCCCCCTCTGTAACTTCTGGGTCTCTAAATTCCTAACATAGATTCACCACGGTGAAAAATCTTATCAACCTGGTAATTGTTCAACGAGAACGAGTCTAAAGCATTATGTTAATGAGAATGAAGACATGTATAAGGCTTTTAAAATTTTAAGAGATATTGGTGAACAATACCAAATCAAAAATGTGGAAGAAGTGCCAAATAAAAAAGCTACTGGTTTTTATAAGTTGGTAAATGATACTTCAATGCCTTTATATCCAAAGTGTAAATAACATTCAGAATTATCATTAGTAACTAAATTGTTGCTTTTCAAGAACAGGTTGTAGTCAAAAGTGATTTGATAAGTTACTTAAATTAATTGAGTTTGTACTGCCTAGTCCGCATACACTACCTGAGACTTACCAAAATATGAAAAATATGGTTTGAGGATTAAACTCCAAGTACGAAAATATTGATGTTTGCGAGAACGACTACATGTTATCTTATAAGGAAGATGCTGACCCAAATAAGTTATTATGTGATTGATATATATGGAGAAAATAGGTATAAAAAGTAGAGAAATCCAAATAAATCACGAGTAGCAAAGAAGATCTTACGGTATTTTCCCATCACTCTAAGACTATAGCGATTAGTCATGTCAAAACACACTTCTGAATATATGAGATGACACAAAGCTAGGAATGTGTCTCGAAATTATAAATGGAAAATTTTGAATAGAATATTTTTGTCATTTGCGACCGAGTCTAGAAATATAAAGTTTGGCTATACGAATATATGTGTTTGTTTTACTTGTTAATTTATTTAGATATGTTTTTATATTTTAATTATTTTAATTATTAGTTATTTTTACTTTTTTAATAATTAATATAATTTTACATGATATATATATATATATTATTATATTTTTTAATTGTATTATGTTTTATTTTTATTTTATATTATGTAAAAGTAATATTTATTTAATATCTTTTTACATATTTAAATTATTATTAAATTTTTAATTATATTGATTATTTGCTTATATTTTTATTTTAGAATACATACATACATATATATACATACACACACACACACACACACACACACACACACACACATATATATATATATAGGTATCAAAATTTTAAGAATTTGTCCTAATTTTTAACCATGCTCTCATTATTATTTATATTCATTTCTAATATTTCATTATTTATATATTATTCTTATATTTTTTCTAATTTATATTTATTTTATTCTTCTAATAATTCTTTTATTTCTATTTAATATCATGCATGAATATATTATTACTAGAAATTTTTTACCCGCGCGATGCGTGTGCCACTGTTCTTAAATTTCAAATCATTATAAAGTTAACATAATTTTTTTAATAAAAAAATTGGAACTCAAAAATAATTATATTTATTGATTTTGTGATGTAAATTCTTTGTTTTTCTCTTTGTATTCGTTTTTGTGACCCGATTTTAGTAAAAGTAGGTTTGTTAAGTTGTTGCGATTATAGTTGTTGGTTGACGTCATTTTTAAATGAACATGATCTACATTAATTTATTATAACATTGAAAACATATAAAACATGATATATTTTTTACTTGTATTTAGCAATAATTAAATTTTTTAACAATATATGGACTTCACATCAGAAATGAAGAGGTGATAAAATAAATGACATAACAAAAATTTAGAAGACGAATGCTAGCAAACTGAAATGTCACACATATTTAGTAAGGTTTGAAACAAAACCACAATTGTCTTGGAATATTGCATATAAGTCTTACTTAAGCGAAACAATGGAACATAATATAAAGTCTTACTTAATCAAAACAAAACAACCTAGTGATTTTATGACTTAGAGAAATATTAAAGCCCTCCATGTTGCAACACCAAGACGGATCTCTTACGATCATTTCTTCATTTCTTCCTTGAATCCTGCATTTTCATATAGAGAATATCATGACATGAAGTGCAATGAGGAAGATAAGATGACAATCATAATTCTAAATCTTACATGTTCTTTCTTAATAGTTTTGAAAACCACAGTTTTAATATTGTCCTTGTCATATGTTTCTTTGTCATCTACAGTGTTCAAAGAGACTATGTTATCCGCAACAATGTTTTCAATCTTTCTCTTCCCTTACTTCAGTGTTGTTGATTTTTCTGTGCCTAGAGTGCTAAATGAATCAAGTGAAATGGACTGGTTTTTAGACATGATTGGAAAGGTCTGTAATTAATAACATCAAAACTGTGTTTCTGAGCAATGCATGAATTTATGATATGAAAACAATGAAGCTAAAAGTATTTTATACCTCTGAGGATTGAGCTGGCATGATGGTATTTTCTTCTTCTCTTTCTGAGTTGTCAACCGTCTCAAATCCTTCAAAGATATCAGCCACTGTATACATGCAGGCTCTTTGTTTGATATTAGCTTCTGCGAGTTTGATAGTGCAAGTGTATTGATTTTCTTCAATTGATTTTAGAATTTGTGAAAAAGAGTTTTATGCCCAGATTGTAGAATAAGAAGAAACGGGTATGGAATCAGTGTTTGAGTTTTTCAGTTTGGAAATTATGCATGATTAACAAAGTCTATATACCTTCTTTTGAA
This sequence comes from Oenanthe sinensis, assembly GCA_028671895.1. Classification (NCBI taxonomy): domain Eukaryota; kingdom Viridiplantae; phylum Streptophyta; class Magnoliopsida; order Apiales; family Apiaceae; genus Oenanthe; species Oenanthe sinensis. The sequence continues at coordinate 31,284,898 of CM053800.1, forward strand.
TGATCAAGACCTCATAGACATTTTTTCCAACAATTCGCTGGACTTCTTTATCATCTAAGATCATAGCAGCAGCTCCAGATGCATTCGTGACATTCACACAAAGTGTAAAACTGAGTACATAAAAGAATATGACAATTAAGTACAATGACCGTATAAAACAATTGTGCAGATCAAATGAATAAGGTTAAAAGTGACCTCTACAAAAGTGACGATTGTATTTCTGTCCAAAAATACGACGAAACAACATCTAAAAATAACAAAAAAGGATAAATATAAAGAAATAGTGTCCGTCGTATTTAACCGCTAACATTATAGTAAAATTTAGCGTTAATGTGATTTTACCCTCACAAGATAAAATAAATTGCTAATTGACGACACGTGTATACTCTCACAGAACTTGATTGCATTTTGATACTATCACCAACCGATTAGATGCAACCTGGTTACCGGTATAATAAATAGGTCCCGATCCCTGATAATCGCCTATAAAAATTATTGATCTGCACTTTTTTATAACTGATATGATTAGTCCTAGATTTTTTATGTGAATACAAGAGGGGTTAGGTCACTTTATCTGCGATTAGGAGAGGGCCGTTACTACCTATTCATTATGAAAAATTATGGATAATAATATCTTATTAATGATCGATTCCCATTATAAATATATATATACTTTGAAATCACAATATTTTTGAATATATTTATTCAATTTAATAGAGCCAAAACTTAACTTAAAATATAATTTCAAAAAATTAGACTGTATTTATTGAGCCCAACTTTCATTTCATTCATACCCACGAGATGCATACATGGAAAGCCGGAAGATTTGTAATTTCTCAAATGTCTCTTGAAAAATTCATAAATAAACATATAATTTGCACCCCTTCTACGCACATGGATGATGTAGTAACACATTTGAATATAACAATTGTGACTTGTTATATAAAATCATGAAACTTTCATTTTAATGTGAGATTTGAGCTTCTTTTTCTTTTTTACTTTTAAGAGATGAACTTTGAATCTTGATATCTCATTCATTCTCTATTTTTTTTATCAGTTAAATATGTGTTGAAAAATTCTTACAAAAGAGAAAAAACTTTAAAATATTTTACTACAAACACATGTCTAGCCCCATTCGAAATTGAATCTTAAAATGATATTTTAATGTGAAAATTTTAGTCACATTTTTCAACACTTATATTTCTGGGAAGAAAAAAGGATTATAAGATTATTTTTTTGAATCTAGTTATTAAAAAGTTAAATATCAAAGACAATGACCGATTGGATTTAAATATATCATGTACATGACTGATTGCAAATATGACTCATATTGATCACTAATTTTATTAATTTGTATTAAACATTAGAGCCAAATAAAAAAAAGTAATCACACATAATAGAAAACGTTAGCAAGTCTGTTAGTTGGTCTAAGTGACACTACTCTAAATAACTTACACATAAAGTGATTATGAAAATGGTGAGGTGAATTAAAAAAAACTATAAATTCATTACTAAACTTCAATTTCCTACATTAATCTTTCATTTTGGAGTACTTACAAAATTTGATAATATTATCAAGTTTATAAATTTTGGGGTTTCGATAAAAAGGTATGAAAATTTAAAATTTGTATAACATGAAGTTTGGTTTGATGAATTGATTTCTTTGAAAAGAAATTGGGCATTGAATTAAAAATATAGTTTGATATAAGAGATGAAAGTCATTACCGCTAATTACAGTGGTTGTCGAATGAGATGGAGCAATAAGGGACGGGTATTCGTAGGTCAGTGTATGTGTGTATATATTTCAGTTGACTTTAACAGATGATAAGTAGAAAATGAAAAAAATAATTACATTGAATCGATAAGCAAAAAGGAAAAAAATAATTACATTTAATCTAATCAATCAAATTTTTGATATTTAACCCAATTTTTAGAAACTTTGTTAATTTCTCAAATTCATCGTAATGGATTCAAGCTCTAAAGATGTCAAATTTAATTGTAATTGATTTAGTAAATAAAAAAATTATAGGTAATATTATATTTTTATATAAATAATTGATATTTTTGTGTACCAAATTAATTAGTCATGGTAATGATAGTTTTATAGAAAATTCTTTGTGATTTCGATATATTTTTCTTAATATATAATCTTTGTCTCATTTTATAGGTCACTTTTTAAAATTTTATGTATATTATAAATTTTTAACATAATTTTCTTTTCATTTATATTCATACCTAATTTTAATGTTTGAGATAGTATTAATACATAAAAATTACTACTACTAATATTTCAGTTAAAAGGTTATTTTTTAATTTTATTTATATAAAATTATATTGAAAGACGATAGCGGACATATCTTATGAAACAATTTTTTTTAAAATCGACAATAACAATTAATTTGTATGATAATTATGTTTTGGCATGATCATAAACCAATGGATATACATAAATAAATCACTTAAATACAAAATAACCTTAACATTGACGAGGTCAATCTCATGAAAGATTAAAACTCTCCCGGTTAAAAACATGGTACGTTACTTTTTTCATATATGTATTTTTCCGCCTATATAAAACACACACTTAAACTTCACTGTGTTTGTGTGTAACTGTGTATGTATGGTTCTTTACTTCTTTAATCACTGTGTGTGTAAAAAGAGTGTGTGTAGTGTGGGGCTTGAGGGGTTGCCCTCACCACGAGACAATCTATATTCCATTTATTATTCTCCCGCCTTCCCGCTTCTCTCTTGAAATTATATACATACAGATAGGGTCATTGTGTGTGTGTGTTTTTGTGGGGTTGGTCTAGATGGGTATAGATGGGGTGAATTTTGAGAAAGAAAGTGAAGGGGTTGTAATGGATACTCCTGAGAGGAAGCGATTCACTTCTCCAGTCTCTAAAATTGAGGTGATTTTGATTTTGTTGATAAAGTTTGCATTTTTATGAGATTTGCGTTGTGGGGTTGTGATTTTGTTTTTGATTTGAGGGATTTGAGTGTTTGAGATGTTTTTGTGATGTGGGGTTTTGTTAATTTTGATGAATGGTTTGGTTTTGTGTGTTTTTGGTGGGGTTATGTGGGGATGTTTGTGTGTGTGTGTGTGTGTGTGTGTGTTTAATTTGTGTTGTTGGTATTGATTTAATGATCTAGGGTTTGGCTTAATTGTGTGACAAAGTCAGTGATTTGCATGTGTTTGATTTGTTTATTTGTTTTTGGATCTGTCTTGTTCTTTGAGAAATTAGGATGTGTTCTCTGAATTTGGTTCTTTATGTATGTCAATTCGAGGTTTTTGTTAATGGTGTCTATATTCTGCAAATCCAAATCCACTTCACTTACCCCACTCTCACATAATTCACACACTTTTTGTGTTAAAGGGGTCAGTTTTGATGCACAATGTGATTACCAATTGAGGTGTTAATGAATTTATTATGCATATTATGGTATTGGAAAGGATTATTTTGGGAAGAGGGAGAAATTATTGTCACTTGCTTGAGCACTTTTTTTTTGTTCAGCAGTAGCTGCAAGATACCAAAGAGCATATTATTCTGCACTTTTGCTAGTGAATCAAGGGATTGGTGTTGGCTGTTCCATGTATGATTTATGTCTAAGACAGTTTAGTTAGTTATGTAGGATACAGGATCTTAAAACAATTAGTCCATTTTTCACTAATAATTTTGATATTCTTCTTTAAACAGTGTAACTGACTCCCTATGGTGACTTCTCTTTTAGCATTATATCAGTCTCTCATTACATTTATCAGTGAATTTGGTTTTGAACCTGCTCTTCCTAAGTTCAGTTTGAGTAGCTTTATGATTATAGTTCATTAAAATGCTATTGGGATTTAACAATCTATGTTTGTATATTATTTAATGTGTATTCACAAAGGGAGACATAGTTTTCTTCCGTTAAAATTCGCCTTTCCGGTTATCTTATTTAGTCATCTTTCCGTATGTATGCTTCCATGTGAAGTCACTATAATAATTACTTTTGTGTTCGATATCTCTTTAATATTTTTGTTGATACTTGCAAATTAATATTTGCAAATGTAGGACTCCCCTGTCTTTAACTACCTCAACAGCCTTTCTCCTATCAAGCCATTTAAGTCCATCCACATTACTCAGACGTTCAACTCACTCACTTTTTCATCTCCTCCATCTGTTTTTACATCGCCTCATGTCAGTTCTCTAAGGGATCCTAGACTGTTAAGGAGGTAATCTGAATTATTTTGAATATCTTCCGTTTTGAGTTTGAATTAAAGACCACAGGTTTTTGTTAACTCATATTGTTACTCCAGGCATCAGTCCTCTGATCCATCAATACCCGAGTTCTCTTGTATTCAGGGAGACAAAGTTGGTAAAACTGAAGAAGCTACTGATGTTGATCGTAATATTGAGCAACAACAAAATATTGATAAAGGAAGCTTAGCTGGTGAATCATTGGATGAGCCAATTTATGATGCAAGTGTTGCAATGGAGCTCCCACAGAATCTATGCTGCGAATCTGTAGTCCCTGATTGCGGTGGAACCTCTAATTGTGGCATGGAAATCAAATGTGTATCAGAATTGGATGGCTCTTCTACGGAAGTCGTTTCCTATGCTGAAATTTTATCAGGAAAAGAACTTATTGGAACAGAAGTACATCTAGAGGGGCTGAGCCATATTGATGCAAATAAAGAAGCTGCAGGATGTGATTGGGAAAACTTGTTTTCCGATGATGGCGACCTATTACTGTTTGATACACCAAATGATTCAAAGTCTTTAATTGATCCTAATCAGATATCACTATCACCTGGAATGAGCTTCTGTACTTCTCTGACTGATAATTTACAAATTACTGAAGCTGTTAATGCCGTTGGTCTTGATAACAGTTCTTCTCTCCTCGAATGTGGCCATGATATGAAAGAAGTAGTTAAGGATCAAGACATCCCTGTTTCACATGTCCAGTCTGTTGCTGGTGACCCAATTGAGAAAATGGACAAAGAGGTGAGCGCTTAGCCATTGTCTTTTCTCTCTTGCATGAATGCATTATCTATTCCTTAATTTATTTGTTAATATTTGATTCTTCAGTTGTGTTTTTATCTTAGGTGTGAGTTGAATGATGGTCTTTCTGTCCACAGTTCTTGCATGCAAGTTTATCTATAGCATCTATTTACTGTTCAACAACCTTGCGATGTTTGTTAGATCTGCTTTAACTTGGTCATATGTATGCTTTCTTCCGCTTAACATTACTCAATTTATCAGACAAACTTCAGGTGTCAGGACCCTTTGATAATTTTGGAAATACCAATGATAGATTTTTGGGTTTTTGTTCTATATTTCCCTTAAACATTGCTCATATTTAGAAACAGTACCTGTCATTTATCAATTAGATTATACTATTACAGTATTATCAGTTATTTTGGTGAGACTCTTCTTGGAATAAAGAATTTATATGCTAATGTACTGCTTATAGGCTTCAAGTGAATCTCTTTAACTCATAAACACAATTTTTTTATTTTTTTTTGCATAGATTGCTTCTAATCTGCAATGTGGTATGAGACGACGCTGTCTTGTATTTGAGATGGTGGGTTCCCGCAGGAAGCGCGTAGATGATGGTTCTAGTTGCAGTTCTTCCATGCTATTGCAATCTCATGAAAATACTGCTTCCAATGACAAATGTGTAGTTCCTCTAAGGCCTGGATTTGATATCTCAAGACGCAGACTGCCAGGAATTGGCTTGCACTTGAATACTCTTGCGGCAACATCAGCGGACTACAAAGTTGTGAAAGATGAAGCTTCGGTGTCTGGAGGACAGTCAATAAATGTGTCTGGTTCGGCTGCTTTGATCAATTCGTCGAATAGTCAACAAATTTCAAACAGTGCTTTGGTTGTATACTCTTCAGATAGAGATGCATGTCCTGTTGAAGATGGAACCCCAATTGCAGAAGATGCTGCTCAAGCATCAGGATACATGGTCAATGAAGGTTTGAATCATAATAGCCCAAAAAAGAAGAGGTATGTTTATTAATTATAGATTTATTATTCCAAGAATCTTTCATTTCATACTTAGGAGATGTGTCTGACATAGTAAAATACAACTCTCAGGCGTAGACCTGACAGCGATGGAGAAAATGATGCTTGTAAGCGTTGCAACTGTAAGAAGTCAAAGTGTTTGAAGCTGTAAGTTCTTACATGATATTGGTGTTACTTGAGCACTTTTTTTCTCTAGATATTCCTTGAGCATTTTACTTTCATTTACATATAGTACTTGCTGTTGTACTCTAATTATTCGTTAGGATTTTTATGTATAGGATTCTGATCATTATTTTTCAGCTAGGAAATGTTTTGAGTCTGTGCATACATTTCTCAACTTTTTCTTTTGTATATCGATTTCCAGTCTGTGCTACACAACACATACCTATCTACATGAAGCACTTTAACAATTCTCATCTTTAAGCTTTGTTTAAAGCTTGACCCTATTTTAAATCTATAAACTTGATAACTGTGCTCTTGCGTACATTGTATGTACTTCTCAAAGCTAAAGGTTCGATGCACACTGGTCCGAATTTTTACATCTTTCCCTATTCAGTATAAAAAATCATGAATTAACACCTGGCAAGTTAGATATCGTGAACTAAAGAAATATGTTAGTGCGTCTATAGATGTCAGGGAAACTACTTTAAGATGGAAAAGTTCAATAGAACTGTGATATTTTTGCATGGTTGGATATATTATGGTTGGATACTCAGTAATAATGCTCTGATGAAGCAACTTGTAAGTTGTTTTAAAGTGCTGCAAGATGTGCATAATAAACATGCCGCCATTTCTTTGCAGTTACTGCGAGTGCTTCGCTGCTGGTGTCTACTGTGTAGAACCATGTTCATGCCAGGAATGCTTCAACAAACCTATATATGAAGATACTGTCCTTGCGACGCGAAAGCAGATTGAATCCCGCAATCCACTTGCGTTTGCTCCCAAAGTGATCAGAAACTCTGATTCGATTATTGATGTTGGGGTGAGAAAAGAGTAGACAGCTATACTTTTGTGTACATTGTGGTTTTTTAAGAACTATAGTTGTCACTCTGATGTCTTGACTATACAGGAGGAATCCAGCAAGACTCCCGCTTCAGCTAGGCATAAAAGAGGATGTAACTGCAAGAAATCTGGTTGCCTAAAGAAATATTGTGAATGCTATCAGGTCTTTTGCCTTCTGTTTTCTCCTTGTGTTTCTATTATTATTATAAGCTAACTCTAACATGGTAGTTTATATATATAGGGTGGTGTTGGATGTTCCATAAATTGCAGATGTGAAGGTTGCAAGAATGCATTTGGTAGAAAGGATGGTGAGTTTGCTTTTAAGTTCAAATATTAAATTTATAGCTTTTTTGTATAATTGAGCAATTTCAATCGCTAACATTTCCTCTCTGAATTGGTTTTTGACTTTTATTATAATAATTAAATTTATTTATTTTCTTGTTATGCGATGAAGTTGACTCGAGTCAGTAACATGCATTACACTGGTATATGCCTGAATTTTTTTATCCGATACTAAATAAGCTATACTCCAACAGGAGCAGAAGTTGAACTTGGAGAAGAAGAAGAAGCTGAACACGGAAATAGTGCTGTCAATAGAAGCTTACAGATAAGTACGATCCAGAATGATGCAGAGCAGAACCCAAGTTTTGCAGTTCCTGCAACACCTTTGCAGTTTGGAAGGTATAATACTTTAAATTGTTCTGACCGGTTACGTTGCAAGGTTTCAATCTTATAATGATACCTTTATTTTATCAGTCAATCAATCCAGCCCTTCTCCTCAAAGAGCAAGAAACCACTGCGATCTTCGTTTCTTTCGATTGGAGGATCTTCCTCCGCAATATATGGTACCCCAGGGTTTGGAAAGCTGAATCCTATTCGGCCTTTAAGCAAGATTCAAAATAACCAGAAAGATGAAATACCGGAGATACTCCAAAATAATGCTTCTCCAAATAGTGGTATCAAGTTTTCTCCAAACAGTAAGAGAGTTTCTCCACCTCACTGCAAGATTGGACAATCTCCTGGACAAAGAAGCAGCCGTAAGTTAATATTGCAATCTATTCCTTCATTTCCTGCACTCACCCCTAAACACTGAAAAATAGTTTCTTCCATGAACCTGGGACGGAGTTTTGTTCTTTAAAACTTCTTTGTAGTTATATTGGTAATTCCGTTTGTTCTTTGTTTAAAGAGTTCGTTATGTCGTTAATGGTATGCAATTCAAGCTTACCCCCGTGATTGTATAATAATAGTAATCAAAAAAATCTATGTTTATCAATTAGTATATTGTTCACCTTTATTGTTATGTCCAATACTTGTACTGCACAAGGAGAAACTCTTTTAATCTACATTTTGCTAGTATGCAAATAGTTACAGATGGTACCCCCAATGGCCATATGCAACAACCATACTCTATTAAGCTAAAATTATACATCAAATTCATAACTTTACATGAACTCACAACTCCAGCAGCATAGTATCACAGTTCTGCCTTATTAGGATGTATATATAATGTTATAATTTGTGACCTTACAGAGTTTTAAACAAAATGTTAAGTGAAGCTTAATACTCCTATATATCTTTCTTCATATACTAGATACACTATTATTGTGTAGTACAGTTATAGATATCATTCAGCCTTTTATACTGGACCACAACTCATATCTAGCTTTAGGGGCGTGTTGGTTTTGACATCTTTACACTCTTCAATGTCTATTTAAGCTTTTGTATCTTTTCATATTTTTACCATCCACACTATTACAAAGTACTTTAGTGCATTCTTCTCAGTGGCCAATAATGATGAAAGTGAGCAGTAAAAAATAGCCAGTCAATTGAGGAAAGATATAAGACAGCAAATAATACATATTATGATACTGAAATCCAAAAATATAAACCATTGAAAAGTGGTGCAATCTGAAAAGGCTAAAGAGAAGGGCCAAGGACCCATGACTTTTCTGTATGTGGGCTAAGTATTTATCTTCATTTGCTCTCTCAAACCACAACAAAAGATTTTGTGATAACACAGTCCATTCAACTTTTGTCCAGAATCTTCATTTAGGGGAGCATGAGATACCCTAGGCCATAGCCTTACTACATAACAAAAAGATCTTATCATTGCACATGATATGGAGAGTCAAGTGTGTCAACATTTTCCTCCAACAAATAATTCTCTTGAATATTGAGGGCTCTCTCTCTCTCTCTCTCACACACACACACACACACACACATATTTTTAAGTTGTGGAACAGACAAAGGTCTATTCAGAATTTGTTTATTTTTGACCTACTTTTTGGGACACATTAATATTTAGAGAAAAATGGATGGGTCAAATCAGGGTGTAGGTGAAGTCTGTTACAAGTCTGGCATCAATAATGGTAATGTGTTTGCATCACACATTACTTGAAGAATGAACAAGTAATAACCACTTTTGTACATTACCACCTATTTATCAATTTATGTAGTTATGCTTTCAATTTCATATTAGTGCTTGACTGCATGATAAATACATTTATAATATTTTTAAATGGGCTTTGGTTCATAATTAATAAGTTCGGTTAACGGGAATCGAAAATTCAATCTATATATGGATTAGTAATTTAGTAATAGGGAATGAGAACCTTGTTTACTCCGAGTAAATCATATCTTTTTTATTTTTTGAAATTTCATATCATTCTCATTTTATTAATTTCTATTCCCATATTTCCCGATTCTCAATTTTCAATCATATCCCCGTTCCACGCACCCCATAATTATGCCGTTCTAATCATATCATACCACAGAGGTTATACTTATACACTATATCATAAACTCATACTCCTACGATGGGAATTACAAGTACATTGTGTTCGTTGATTTATATTTTGTTCATGTATTTATTTTCAAGATTTTCAAATGTTCTTCCGGCTAACCCTGTTTACCGCCGGTATCACATAACCTTTCGATGAAAGATCAGAAATTCGATTATCAGAATTTGATATAAAAAAAAAAAACTATGCATAGTGTATTTAAATAGTTTAAGCCCTGAATTTAAATATTCTATGCATAGGTTATTTTTGGAAATGTGGATTGGTAACTATACTACTTGTATAGTTGTATGACTGTAACCCAAAAGAAAAGATAGAGTACAAAGACACGCATTGGGGATGTTTGTTACTAATAATTGTGTCAAATGTAACACTAAACTTTTTTTTTCCTAAATCAAACACTAAACTTTTTTTTTAATCTTTCATTATTAATAAGTATTTTTTTTAAATAATTAATTCGACTTATAACCTTACAAGTATTGATATGAGTTAGAGTCGAATTCTAGAAATACAAAAGATAAATACTTTTTCATTTAAGATATACAATCATGCTCTTATTAATACGATTTAATTAAACATTAGAGTAACCTAGACTGAAACAGATCTGTTCTCTCATGTGCTTCACAAATGAATAATGACTTTTATATTTTCTTCACCCTTTCTATGCCCGATCATTAGTTTTTGAAGAGTGAATGGGTGATCTTAATAATTAATATTGTTTTGAGATTCTGATATTGGAATTTTTTCGAATTTGTTTGTCTCATCCAATAAATAATTAATAAATTAAAAATTATATATATTTTAATTTAAAAACTATTTTTAACGAAAAAATGATGAATAATAATCATCATCATCAGTAAGGTTTATATCACACATTACAAAGTAATATCTTCTTCGTAAGTTGACTACAAATATTATTACTTACTGTAGACTTCAACTTAACTACCAATATTAAGAAAATATCGTATTTTGGATATATTTTATGGATGAAAAATTTATTCGCACATTTTTTTAACAAACAAACAAAAAAAATATAATACTTTATATATGTAGTACATGCTGATTTTCTTTTAGCTAACTCAGAATTTTAAATAAAAAATTTAATTTTTAATTATAATAAATTTCACCATAAAAAAGGCTAGAAGAGTTAATTTTGAAACATATAAAGAGCACTTAGCCTCGTAGTGTCTCAATTTCTTGATCTTGAAGGGGTCCTATAATAGTACTACAGTACTCAATTATTTAGGGCTCCTTGGGAAATCGCAATCAACTGCAAATGGCGGTGCCGACGATACATATGCATGTGACTGTATAGGGGTACCGACGATTTTAAGGCTATGGAAGTACGCATCCACCAAGCTGAAAAACTAACGTGCGAGTCAAAATTAATCCGGTCCAGTATAAAAAATTGGGGTTTGAAAATTTGGTTCAATTTTATTCGGAAAAAACATAGAAAAAGTTTAGTAACAGTGGCCGCTACCCTTTTTGGGTGCGCATGGAGTAAATCGACGGGCTCACGTAATATCATGCAAACGATGTGAATCAGATATATTACAAAAGTGCGACAGACTCTGACCCATGATAACATAATCACTAATCACGCATTCTACTAACATGAGATTCGAACCTGTGATCAAGAGAATGATATTTATCTATTTAAAGTTACTTAAATGGAGAATTGAAAATTAAAAATTTTATATTAATACTCCTTTTGTCCTTGATTTATCGGCGGTATACAAATTTTAAAAGTCAAACTCATTTAAGTTTGACTGCAAATTATATATTATTTATTAATAACTTTACAAATTTAAAAATTTTATTTAATAGTAAATCAACTATATTTTTAACTATATTTTTTTCATAATTTTTATGCTAAAAATAATTAATAATTATTGGTCAAAGTTAGCTTAGTTTGACTTTAAAATTTTATATAACGCCAATTATTGTAGTACATAGGGAGTATATGTTTGAATAATTTTAGCGTTATATGTAATTTATGAGTTCTTAAAAATATAAAACTAAAATAAAATTTATAAATTATAAATATGAATAATGATATTACTTTTCATAAAGTAAAATTATAAAAATAAAATAAGTCAGTACAAAATATATCCTCCTACCAAGTTTTAATTTAAGCTATTTTTAACTTATTACATAAATACCTATTTATCAACTTAAAAACACATTTATAGTTTTAAATAAAATATAATTAGATTTAGTCTAGTAAAAATATGGACTCTTAAAATGTCCAGGTTATATAGGATTCAGATAAAAATATAGTTAAAATTCAAAAAAAATATTAGCTTAAAAGCCCCTGCTGTAACCATCAAGAAATTACGAGTATCTAATTATGTTTAATTATGTGTTAAATAAGATTATATGTATCTTATTTCAGTTTCACTCATTTTCATCAGAGAAATTATTTTTATTATTAAATTAATTCTGAGTTATGTGGTATGTGACCATATGTGTAATATATTATATTTTATTCTATTTATGGATAAATACAATAATTTTGGAAAAATGTATTTTTAAATAAAAATTATCGGACCGAGCCTCTGCTCGGATTGTATTTGATAATTTTATTTTTATAGTCCCAAATATTTTTAAAAAATGATATATTTTGTTATTTTTAAAAAAATCATGATTTTTGGGAAATTTTGATATAATTTTTGTATTTAATTAAAAATAATTTTTTTTATCTTTCCCCATAAAAATTATTTTTCCAATGACTCGTTAATTGTTTGGTGATGTGAGTTATATGGTTGTGATCCTTGAGTCCTAAGCTTCAATTTGATATAAATTTTATTAAAAAATATGTTCAGATTTGATGATCGGAAAATCGAGGTCATCGAAAAATATTTTGTTTGATCGAAATTTTGATTTGAGTCTGATTTTGAGTTGGTTTGATTCTAGGACGAGTTACTGAGTTAATTTGGAACGTGTTACACGTCAAAAACTGACAAATACGCTAAGAATTGGTGTGGTCGGATTTCGCGGAAATCGCCGAAATCTAGAAAAATTCTGGTCAGCTTTTTGTTTTTCGGCCACATTCAAACAAAAAGAGGGGTTTGATCTTCCAGACCCTAATTTCAAAACTGAAACATGTCTTTGAATTTGAATTTTTTTATATTCGAAAAATTATTTTTATTAAATTAATTAATTAATTAATTAAACTAATTAATTAATTTAATTAATTTCTAAAATTGTTTTAAATTCTAAAAACTAAATTTAATTATTTTAAGTAATAATTTAATTAATTGATTAATTAATTATAATTGATTAATTTTAACTAAATAATTATTATTTAAATATAATTATTTTTTTTGGATTTAATTATTTTGATAAATAATTTATTTAATTTGATTAATAAATAAATAATTTTAATAATCAATTAATTTAACTATTAATTGATTTATTCTTATCAATTAAATATTAATTGATTTTGTTTATCCGTTTTAAATGAAACAAATATTTCTAAAAATAGAAAAATGATCCGGACTTCAGAAAAATAGTTTTAAATCAGATTTCTTCTATAAACCTGTTCAATTATTTTACGAAACCTTTTTACGATCCGAATATTTCTAGGAAAAGAGAATATTGATCTGATTTCTGTCATAAAAATATTTTATGAAATCTTTTCATGACCTAACTTACGTGTTATGTGAATTATGTGCATAATTGTTTCTTAATTTTTATTATGAGGAATTTCGTTATTAGTAGTCCAATGTGGCCCTGGGTACCCGATATGGTTCGTGGGCTTATGCAGATGGGCATATGTCTGTATTATATACTTACTGATCAGGAATATAGTACATAAGTGGTTCGTGTCCAATCCAATTTATTGTTGTTCGCAGGTGTGGCCTTCTTTTTCGAGATACTGTGATTATTCTTTTTATTCTTTATTAGTTACTCATTCACTATTTGAAAATGCACACCTAGGGGGGGGGGGTGAATAAGTGTTATGACTAACAATGACCGATTTTAAATTTACCGAGTTATTAAACCTGTCAGCTAGCTAAGATTGATTAACAGGCAATGTCAGCTAGCTGCTATATGCAATGCAGTACAGAAAAAATAAATAACACCAAATCTTTTAGCCAGGTTCGACCCCTAATCCCCTATGGTCTACGTCCTGGTCCCCTACCAATTGATAAGAGAGAATATTATTAATCAGTGAACAACCGATTACAAGATTACAATAATATTCTTCCCATATTCCCTTGCAACTGATACTAGTTTGCTGAAACCCCTGTTCTTTTGAACTCTCTAGCTCTCTAAGCACTATACTACCCTAGTACAGCCTTCTCTAGCTCTTTAGTTCCCGAACCCTGTTTCACAAGCTCAATATCCAGCCACAAACAATTACACCTTGAACAAAACAAGTGAATAAAGATACAACTCAAACTATAAGCTCTCTCACGTATATATATAAGTATATAAAATACTAGAGCTCAAAGATATTTGCTAAGAACGTTTGTGTTTGAGAAAATGTGTGTATATGTTTTGCAAAATCAGTATATCTTCACTTGGTTCTACTTAATAAGCAATACACACACATATTTATATGAATACACTATTCAAATTAACAAACTCAAACTAACGTTGGAATTACAACGTTCAACTTGATTAGGCTAATTCAAATTGTGATATTCAAACTACGAATATTGAGGTCATAGAAGATAAGATATACGTTTGAAAACATCCTCAATATAAGTTTAAACATTAGATAAGAGTTGGTTAGATAAAAGATAAAGTTTAGTCAAAACCCAACTCCTATTAAATAGGAAAACTAATTTGAATAATAAAATATATTCGGATAATATTAAACTGAGCTCTAATATAATATATAACCATATATATATTAGATAAACTCGTACAAGTAAGATCCTACAAATTCTCCATGAAATTCGGACTTCCTTGTTTATCCAAACAGCTTCTGCGTTCCCAGTGCCAGCTTGCTGATACAACCTGCTAACATCCTGTCAGCTTGCTGAAATGCTCTGTTTTCCTACTTTCAGCTTGCTGTCAAAGTACTTAAACAATTTTATACTGATAAAATATATCAGTAAACTAATACCTGCAAAACCATGTTAGTACTTGTATAACAGCTTACTATTTTATATCATATACAAGCTTTCAGCTTGCTAACAGTGTGATCATCAAAATCTAAAGGGTTTCAATCTCCCCCTTTTTGATGATTAACACCAAATAATTTAGGAGAATAAAATACTCCCCCTAAATTCCTGCAATCCTGTAAACACAGATATAAAATTGCACAAAATACTATATCATGCTAAAATTTAACAGATAGATAATTTAATCCCAAAACATTCATAGCATAATAATTAATAACATGCACCAAAGCATGTAAACCAGAAACAATATCAACAAAAACCAATAAATCCAAACACCAGAAACAATATCAAAAACCAACAAATCCAAACACCAACATAAAGATAAGTACCAAGTCAAGTCTAACATGCTTGAATGAAAAATAAACACTACCCAGACCCTTTAAATCTCCAAATTTCTCCCCCTTTAATCATTAAAAAGAGAAAATTATGGTTCATCTGGTGTCACATCTTCATCATTGTCAGCAAAGTTCCCATCCTCTACCTGAACATCCTCATTCTTTGCATCTGGACTTGTAGAACCTGCAGTCTGCAACGTCTGTCCTGTCTGTTCAGCAGACTCCACAGCAGCCTTTGCTAAACCAGCTAAATTTCCCTCAGAAAATTCACCACCAGCTGCAGTATCCAACTCCTTCTTATAGTTTGCAAGTAACTTACTTACCACAAACTCCCTTAGAAACTTAATCTCATCACTTAACACCTCAATCTTCTGAGTCAAATGAGCAATGTCTACACTCATGTTAGTATAATCATCCTTCAATTCTTTTGCCAAAACTTCGAACTTATCAGGAACACCGCTAGATTGATCACCAGTAATAGCAACAGGAGTAGGAACTTCCACCTGAACTAGAGTCCCATCTTTCTCAATTTTCAAATGAGACTGGGCCAAACTCTTAAAATCCAGAAACTCCTTAACAACAACCTTATCAGACTCCTTCAAATCAACTCCATACCAGTCAAAAATTCTGGTTAACAAACAACCATAAGGTAATCCTATAGACTGATTACCTTTAAACACATTCATCATGTTTTTCAACACTAAATCAGACAAATCAAATTTTCTGCCAGTCAGAAACATAGCTACAACCACCAAATCTTGACAACTAAAATTTGACCTACTACCAACCCTAGGACAAATATTAGCAATACAGATCTTAAACAAGAGATGTGCCATAAGTGTCACAGATGATGTTGTAGGACAACAAAATTCCATCAAACCAGATATACCACGACAGACTCTCAATTGATCTAACGCAGACAAATCATCCAAAATAACTGGACCCTTCTTAGAAAACACAGACACTTTAGATGGATCTTCAATTCGTAAAATGGAGTTCAAAACAGGAATATTCAATGTTATTTTCTTTTCTTGCACATACGAAACATAATTTCCAAATTTATCAGTTGTCAAATTTGCATAAAATTCTTGTACATACTCAGGATATCATTCTTTTGGTAAATCCATAATAAATGACTCAAACCCTAACTCTGTAAAGAGTTTAATAGAACCACAAGTCACGAAAGCCTTACCAGAAACAAGACGACCATAGATAATCTTTCGACTTGACAGGTCTAGGGTTTTGAACCTTGACTCCAACTCCTCAGAATTGAATCTCAAACATCTCTTCACACGCTTAGCCTTTGAACCCTCACGATCTTCAGAACGAACAAACCCTGATCCCTCTTCTTCACTTTCCAAGAACACCGGATTTAACAGAGTATCATCATCCTCATCGATCAACTTTCGCTTAAGTTTGTTCTCTTTGGCAGAGCTTGCAGATACGGCCTTCATCTTGCGAGTTTGCCTCATGACTTTAATGAATGAGATTGATATACCAAGAGAGATAGTGTATCTGTTAAAGCAAAACCCTAAAATCTTTGAACTGATCTTTGGGCGAGAATATAGGCACTTGAAAAGTCTGGAGTGAATAGACTCCTCAATTCCTATTTTTACTGATTTAAAAGGGGTATTATTTGGAGAAATAAAAGATAAAACCCTCCCCCTTAACACAGTAAACATTTTAAATTTTAACTCCTTAAAACACGTTAAACAGATAATTACCAAATTAACAAGATAAAAACAATTACCAACGCATAGTAAAAACAATTTGAAAACCAAGTTATTAAGATATCTAGGTAACTGAATCGATATGCATGGTAAATAAGTAAGTGGAGTGTTACCAAACTTAACACGGAACACATAACAATTAAAAAAAATTAAATCAAATAAGTTCAATTGAAATCAATAAAAACATATATGCCTTATTCAATCAGTAAACTGAGATTTAGAAAAACCTGGTGTCAGCTTGCTGACTAGATGTTACACATGTCAAGTTCCCTTCTAATAATAGAAAATCTTTCTTCTGCCAATGGCTTTGTAAAGATATCAGCTAGCTGATACTCTGTAGGCACAAAAATCAGCTTAATCTTCCCTTTTGCCACATTGTCTCTCAAGAAATGACGTCTCACATCGATATGTTTTATTCTTGAGTGATTGACAGGATTTTCTGAAATGTTAATAGCACTTGTATTGTCACAATATATTGGAATTCTTCCACATTTAATTCCAAAATCCCTAAGTGTTTGTATCATCCACAGCATTTGAGAGCAACAGTTGCTAGCTGCCAAGTACTCCCCCTCGGCTGTTGATAAAGCCACAGAGTTTTGTTTCTTGCATTGCCAAGTCACCAAACTCTGGCCTAAGAATGCACAAACACCACATGTACTCTTTTGATCAGTGTGACAACCTGCATAATCTGTATCACTATACCCAACAAGATCAAATGCATTTGTGATAGGATAAAATAACGCCAAATTTATAGTACCACTTAAATACTTAAAAATTCTCTTAACAGCATTATAATGAGATTCTTTAGGCTTGCATTGAAATCTAGCACATACACAAACTGCATACATTATATCAGGTCTAGAAGCAGTAAGATACAGTAAACTACCAATCATACCTCTATACTTACGAATATCAACATCTACACCTTTTTCATCTGTTGTCAGCTTACTAGCTTCACTCATTGGTGTTGATTTCGCCTTGACATTTTCAAATCCAAATCTCTTGAGTAGATTCTTGATGTATTTGGATTGATGCACAAAGATTCCATCTTTTGTTTGTTTGACTTGAAGCCCCAAAAAGTAATTGAGTTCACCCATCATGCTCATGTCAAACTCACTATGCATACACTTGGAAAACCACTCACACATTGCATCATTAGTTGATCCAAAAATAATATCATCCACATAAATTTGAACAACAAGTATATCTTTACCATCAAATTTAAGAAATAAAGTTGGATCAATTTTACCTCGAATAAAGCCATTTTTAAGTAGAAATTCACTTAATCGTTCATACTAAGACCTAGGTGCTTGCCTTAGTCCATACAATGCCTTCTTTAGTTTGTAGACATGGTTCAGATACTTTTCATGCTCGAAGCCCGGAGGTTGCTTGACATAAACTTCCTCTTTGAGATAGCCATTAAGAAATGCACTTTTGACATCCATTTGATGAAGCTTGAATTTCTTGTAACATGCAAATGAAAGTAGCATTCTTATAGACTCTAGTTTTGCAACAGGTGCATAAGTCTGATCAAAATCAATCCCTTCTTGTTGATTGTAGCCTTGTGCAACTAGCATTGCCTTGTTCCTTGTAACTGTACCAAATTCATTAACTTTGTTCTTGAAGACCCATTTAGTACCAATGATTGAGACATCTTTATGCTTTTCCACAAGTTCTCATACATCACATCTTTTGAATTTATTCAGCTCCTCTTGCGTAGCCATGATCCAATTTTCATCTTCTAAAGCATCTTGAACATTTTTGGGTTCTTCTTGAGCTAGGAAAGCTGTAAAAGCACATACGTTTGCTTTCCCTCTTCTAGTTTTAACACCCTCAGAAGCATCACCAATGATTTGTATTGGTGGATGATTCTTCACAGTTCTTGTAGCTTTGGGGAGAGAATGTTGGGATATCTCTTCATGAATAGTTCTAGTAGAAGTTGTTTTCTTTGCTATAGGAGTTTGTGATCCTCCTAGATTGAGTTTAGACATCTGTTCAATAGTATCATCTACTGAGATTGCATTGTCAGCTGGCTGATTGGATGTTCCAGCTTGATGACTGTCTGTCTGTTGAGCAGTAGATGTTGTAGCAGCTTGCTCCTTTGTCTTGTCAGCTTGCTGACTACCTGATGTTGCAGTAGCTTTAGTACTTCCAACAGTAGGTTTATTGCTTCCATTATCATCACCTGCATCATCTTCATCATCTCTTGTCAGATCATTGTTAGGTTCATGAAATATAACATCAATAGACTCCTCAACAATGCGTTTCTTTAAATTAAAGACTCTATAAGCTCTACTAGTTAAAGAATAACCAAGAAAAATTGCCTCATAAGATTTAGCATCGAATTTACCATCCCCGTCGATTTTCTTGAGGACAAAACACTTTGAGCCAAACACCTTGAAGTAACTGATGTTAGGCTTTTTGTTCCTCAACAGCTCGTATGGAGTTTTCTCAAGAATATGCCTGATCACCACTCTGTTAAGAACATAGCAGTCTGTGTTCACTGCTTCTGCCCAAAAGCTCCTTGGCAGCTTGCTTTCCTGCAATAAAGTTCTAGCAGTTTCCTCCAAAGACCTGTTCTTTCTTTCCACTACTTCATTCTATTATGGAGTTCTAGGTGTAGAGAATTCATGTGTGATGCCCCTTGCTTCACAGTAAGTGATAAAATCTTTCTTGAATTCACCACCTCGATCACTTCTTATACCTACAAGCCTTGTGTCCAGCTTGTTCTCAAGTACCTTGATTAGTTTCTCAAATTCCTCAAAAGCAGAATCTTTAGTACGAAGGAATAAAACCCAAGTAAAACTTGTATAATCATCAACAATAACAAAACCATATTGTTTACCTCCGATACTTTTATAAGATTATAGACCAAACAAATCTAGATGCAATAATTCTAAGGGTTTTGTAGTAGATACCACCTTTTTGGCCTTATGAGAACTTTGAATTTGTTTGCCTAATTGACAAGCATCACAAACTTGTGTCTTGACATACTTCAATTTTGGCAATCCCCTCACTAACTTCTTGCTGGATAATCTGTTGAGCAAGTCCATGTGAGCATGACCCAGTCTTCTATGCCAAATTATTGGATCATTGTCAACAACAACTAAGCAGTAAGCTGTTTCCTGCAATTCAAAGTCTAAAACATACACATTGCCTTCCCTTCTAGCAACTAGATGAATTTGGTTAGTAGCAACAGTAATAACACATTTATCTTTGTAAAAAACAACTGAATGACCATCATCATGCAACTGACTTACACTAAGAAAATTATATTTTTAGCCTTTAACATAACGAACATTGTCAATAAAAGTTGTGTCATTACCTACTTTACCTTTACCCAGAATAGGAAGAGTCTTACTATCACCAATTGTGACACCTCCACCTTTCTTGAATTTGAGATTAATAAATTGAGATTTGTCTCCACACATATGTCTTGTACATCCACTATCAATAATACATGATTTCGATTTGATCTTAGCAGCAAGACATATCTACAAAACAAATAAAACCAACACTTAACCTTTTGGTACCCATATTGATTTGGGTCCTGACTGGTTAGTAGCAAGTATATAAAGAACATTTAATTCAGATTTCTTGATCCACATTTGGACCACTTTTGGAGAGGAATTCTGTGTTCTTTGCTTCCTGCTAGAACCATTTCGGCTAGCTGTCTGTTTGTTCCAGTAAGCTGGCTTCATGTCAGCTTCTTTCTGATAAATTCTGGTAGCTTGCTGAGATCTGCAATTTTGAGCTACATGACCTTTACCACCACATTTCTTGCAGCTTGTCCAGGGCATAACATATTTTTATGGCTTTCCTTGTCGGCCTTCATATTTTAGTGCAATAGCCCTCTTGTTGAAGTTCAAACCAACTCCTTCCTTGTCCAAAGGTACATTGATGTTGTTCATCATTGATTTGAGACCTTCTTCTCCTTGAATAAAAGTACCCATTCCTTTTCTGAGCTTAATGACTTCATTTTCCAAGGAAATAATTCTTTCTGCTTGCTTTGAAGAAGTGGCAGCAGGCTGAGATGTACTGTCAGCACACTGAGATGATGTTTCAGCAGACTGAGATGTAGTTTCAGCAGGCTGAGATGTTTCTTTCTTGCAGATTCTCTGAGTTTGAATGTTTCAAGACATGCATCTCTTGCCTCTATATCAGCCTTTAGATCAGAAATCTCATCAGCTAGAGCGTTGTTCCTTTTTAACAGAATCTTGTTGAAACCTTCTAGATCTTCAATTTTTGACTCAAGTTCTTTGATTTTGACTTCATTTGTAGCTTGGGTAGGTTCCTTGTTTTCAATTAGTGATTCTACCTTTGCCATCAAATCTTGAACCATTTGTCTAAGATATGAATTCTTCTCTAACAGCTTACTGTTTTCTGTCCTTACTGAGTTATATTCCTCTATTGGAATAATATCTTGATCCTGCATGGTTAGTTCATCTAGAATAATATTATCAGAAGAAATATCAAATCTAAATGAGTTTACCTCACTTTTATCATCATCAGAATCACTTTCAGCAATGATCTCCTCAGTTAAGCCTCAAACAATATCATCCTCCATTCCAACTAGTGCAAGGTTGACCATGTCATCATTGTTGTCACTGTCACTTGGTGAGATGTCTTCTTCATCATCACTCCAGGTTAGCAAAGCTTTAGATTTCTTCTTGTCTTTGTATCCAACTTGCTGTTTCTCTTTCAGCTTGTAACAGTCCTTCTTGAAATGGCCCGGTTTGCCACATTCAAAACATGTTGAATCACCTTTGGAATCTTTGGAGAACTTCTTGGTTTTAGAGAAGCTTGAACTCCTCCTTTCTCTCTTCATCTTGTTTTTCTGTTCGATTATCTTTCTGATTTTTCTGGACATGAGAGCTATTTCTTCATCTGATTCATCATCAGATTCCAGCTTGTTGTCATCTCTATGAAGTGCCAAATTCTTCATCTTTGATGTGAGATCAGAAGTAGCATTTGCATGGCTAGCATTTATCTTGCCTTCAAACTGCTCCAATTCAGCAAAAACACTTAGAGTGTCCATTGTATCAATTGTTGGAGAAGATTCTAAGGCAGTGACCTTTGGTTCATAGATCCACGGAACAACACTAATGATTTTCATGTTGATATCTTCTTGTGGAATTTTCTTGCCAAGTAAAGTAAGACCATTCATAGTGACTTGGAACCTAGCATGAGCATCCTTAATAGATTCACCTTCATTCAGCTTGAAATTACCATACTCGTTCATCAGCTTGCTGAGTTTAACCTTATTTAAGGCTTTCGAACCTTCATGACATAATTCAAGAGTGTCCCACATCTCCTTTACAGAAGTACATGAAGAAACTTTGTCACTCTTTTCAGGACATAAACCAGTCATGATAGTATTGATAGCTTGGTTGTTGTAAGCAAGCTTGATCAGCTCATCAGCAGTGAGTTCATCTATATCTTTTTCTTTACCATCTATAGTGAGAAACTTGAAAGGACCTTTTTCAGTAACTCTCCACTCCATGGGTTCTCTGGCCAGGTGCTGCTTCATTCTACCTTTCCACCAGTTGTAGTTTTCTGTGCCAAGTAGAAGAGGTGCCCTCGAGCCTGAGCTTCCCATTGGATATTTGTCAGCCATCTGTTCTATACTTTCCTATTACAGAACATATTAGTATAGCCTGCTCTGATACCAAATGAAAATGCACACCTAGAGGGGGGGGTGAATATGTGTTATGGCTAACAATGATCGATTTTAAATTTACCGAGTTATTAAACCTGTCAGCTAGCTAAGATTGATTAACAGACACTGTCAGCTAGTTGTTATATGCAATGCAGTACAGAAAAAGTAAATAACACCAAATCTTTTAGCCAGGTTCGACCCCTAATCCCCTATGGTCTACGTCCTGGTCCCCTACCAACTGGTAAGAGAGAATATTATTAATCAATGAACAACCGATTACAAGATTACAATAATATTCCTCCCATATTCCCTTGCAACTGATACTAGTTTGCTGAAACCCCTGTTCTTTTGAACTCTCTAGCTCTCTAAGCACTATACTACCCTAGTACAACCTTCTCTAGCTCTTTAGTTCCCGAACCCTGTTTCACAAGCTCAATATCCAGCCACAAACAATTACACCTTGAACAAAACAAGTGAATAAAGATACAACTCAAACTATAAGCTCTCTCACGTATATATATAAGTATATAAAATACTAGAGCTCAAAGATATTTGGTAAGAACGTTTGTGTTTGAGAAAATGTGTGTATATGTTTTGCAAAATCAGTATATCTTCACTTGGTTCTACTTAATAAGCAATACACACACATATTTATATGAATACACTATTCAAATTAACAAACTCAAACTAACGTTGGAATTACAACGTTCAACTTGATTAGGCTAATTCAAATTGTGATATTCAAACTACGAATATTGAGGTCATAGAAGATAAGATATACGTTTGAAAACATCCTCAATATAAGTTTAAACATTAGATAAGAGTTGGTTAGATAAAAGATAAAGTTTAGTCAAAACCCAACTCCTATTAAATAGGAAAACTAATTTGAATAATAAAATATATTTGGATAATATTAAACTGAGCTCTAATATAATATATAACCATATATATATTAGATAAACTCGTACAAGTAAGATCCTACAAATTCTCCATGAAATTCAGACTTCCTTGTTTATCCAAACAGCTTCTGCGTTCCCAGTGCCAGCTTGCTGATACAATCTACTAACATGCTGTCAGCTTGCTGAAATGCTCTGTTTTCCTACTTTCAGCTTGCTGTCAAAGTACTTAAACAATTTTATACTGATAGAACATATCAATAAGCTAATACATGCAAAACCATGTTAGTACTTGTATAACAGCTTGCTATTTTATATCATATACAAGATTTCAGCTTGCTAACAGCGTGATCATTAAAATCTAAAGGGTTTGACTATTATTATTGTTGAGATTAAATGTACTTGATGAGCATATTTTTGGCACACCTTTTTTGTTTATCATATTTTATCTTTCCAACTAGGACTGAAGATGACCTGTCTTCTACGAATAGCTATGAAGCGTACTCACAAGTCTCCATTAGCTAGGGCACCAGTGCCCGGAGCAGGTATTTGGTTTTGATGTAATAGGACAGTGATGACTAATGATTTGTAATATAACAAAATTAGATGATAAGACCTATATAGATATTATGTTATTAGTATAACTTCTTATCGGGGTTATACTAATAACCTTTTATCGGCTTGTAAAAATGTGTAAATTTTAGATTCTTGTTTCACACTATAACATGTTGTCGGTCCTTAGTTGATATTCAGGATCATGATGTTGAATCTGAGTAGGATCTCATAGATGAGGAGGCTGGGCATGATGTCATGGACTTGGCAGATTTGGGAGCCCCGATGGAGCCCGAGGAGCAGGGTAATTAGGAAGAGCCGGTTGAGCAAAAGGCACCAGTCAAGCTACCCCTAGAACAGATGGATCCAGGTCTAGCCAGGGTATAAAGGATTATGGCAGGGATATTCAGGACTGATTCAGTTACTTCGAGGGATATTCAGGACTGTTCCATATTAGATGCACACAGATTTGCTCAGTGACTATGATTTTCTTCGAGGACAAAATACTGAGCTCATGAGGTTTGTGGATCAGATGAAACCAACTTTAGTTAGAGGACCAGTCTATCCAAATATGAAAATACGTAAGAGGGTTCGTGCGATCGTGGAGGCAGGTATGCGAGAAGTGGGTGCACTTACCTTTACTAGTGATGGAGTGGTTGACTATCGCCGGGGGATCTATATTCTTCGAGGTGTTCTACGGTTCGTTGTTCCCTTGTTGTCGCGGAGATCGGTAGTTGATCTTGGACGTATCAGTGGTTAGGGGGATTAGAGATTACAGACAGCTAGTGCATGAGTGACGTATGAGATGGTTGTACAATAGCACTAGTAGTAGTCTTTGTTGTTTTGGCTTGTGTGTAGGCATAATGTGCTACGGTTAGTAATAGACTAGATGGTTACCAGTAGAGGTTGATTTCGAGTACTTTTGTAGTTGTTGAGAATTTTTCCTTGTATATATACCTGATATGTCTTTCCTATTAGGTACCATCATCTAGTTGTATCTTTTCTAGTGTGTTGTGCTCTTTAGTATCAAAAATTTTCACACTTTTACTCAGATAAGTTGTATATATAAGATGTGTGTTATGCTATAATTCTGTTTTTGGTATTATATACTTGTAAAATGACAAACAAGTTATTTAGTAATCATGCAACGTGTGATAATTTTAGTAATGTAATTGGAAAAGATTTCTTAATAAAGAAAATTTTGACATTTCTTTAATGAGTACTGATTCTAAAGCATGGTTAACAAATTAAAAAAGGAATTTCTTGTTTATTTACCAGAGTCATGGCAAACCATCATGTTGTCCATAAAAATTTTAACGATGGAAACGATAACCAAGATCCAGTAGGACAAGGAAATCTCAATATTATGCAACAGATATTGAAATTATTCCATCAGCAAACTGCTACTCTCACCCAACAATAACAGCAGCAACAACAACCCCCCGTTCAGCAGGCGGTAACCTTTAAAACTTTTCAGTCATTAAAACTATCAGAGGTCAAAGGATGTGCATGCCAAGTGATGGCTAGAGCATGACTGAAAGAGATTGAAAAAACTTTCCCTCACTCCACTCATTTGTTGTGTTCATGGCACATTAGTAACAAATTCCATGAGAAACTTTCCCATTACTATTCAACATATCCGGACTTCAAAGTGGACATTAATAATTGTATTTATAATTGTTTAAATGAAGATATTTTTGAGGAAATGTGGGTATCTTTGATGGAGAAGTATCATTTGGAAGATCATCCATGGTTACAAAGCTTATATGAGTAGAAGGAGAAATGGACCATTGCATATACGCTTAACGGATTTTAAGCGGGTCAGAACACTACTTCTAAAAGTGAGGGGATGAACTCTTTCTTTGATAGTTATATTAGTTCTTTTACTAGAATGAAAGAATTCATTGAAAATGCTCAAAAAGTGCTTACAAGACAATTTTTGCGGGAAAAAGAACAAGATTTTGAAACACTTCATAAAAAGCATTTTATGAGGATGCAAACCGCCTTACAGTATCATGCTTCCAAGATTTACATGAAGGATATGTTCTAGAAAATTTTAAGAACAATTGATTGAGGCCATTGTCGGATCCTGATAAGAGGATATGTTATCATGCTGCATTTAACAAAGTGGCATTAATAGAGATATGTATGTGTAAAATATTTCAACAATTGAGTATTCCTTGTTGACACATTTTGGCCATTCTAAATAAGAAAAATATTGGTGAAATTCCTGAAGCATTCATAATTAGGCGTTAGACTATTAATGCTAACAGAGTAGATGGCGTGTTGCCTTATGATGTGAATATTGTCGAATCTCATGAGATGTCTTCAATTGAGAGATTTAACAACATGACAATGCTCACAATGAGTTTTTGTCAAAGTAGAATTGCATCCAAGGAACATTACGATTACGCCGTCAATGTGATGAATAGAGAGATACCAATTCTTGAGAATATGAGTGTTGATGGAGTTGATATTGCTATGAAGATAGATCATACAAGTAGTGGGAATATGAATGAGCCAATCATTGACCCTATTAACTCTCAAATCAAAGGAAGAAACAAAGAAACTCGTTTCAAACAACACGTAAAATCCCTTGGCAAGGAGAAACCGACAAGGAGGTGTAAACATTGTGGGATTAAAGGGCATGGCAAAAGGAATCGTCCAACTAGAATAGAACAATTAAGAAACTCTCAATTTGTAATGGATTAGTTCTTAGTAATTTGATTATGCTTTGTAATAGATTAATTATTAGCAATGGATTAATTATTTGTTGTTCAACCACAAATGTTTTTAACTTCCACTAATTTATTATATTGTTTTACTTAATCCACTTATTTATTACGTTGTTCGAAGTAAATGATTTTATTTATTTTATTTCTTGTTTAGGTGATATGGCGGATGACTCAGACTTGGTTTCAAATGTTAGCAACTCAATATCGGTTTCACATGATAGTGACTCGAATTCAGTTTCACATGTTAACGACTCCTACTCCATAAGAGATGGATTTTATGAGTCCCCAACTTTAGTGAGTTGGATGAAATATGTTAAAATTTATTACCATTCAACAACTGCACTCAATTCAATGAAATTCGTGAGCCGTCACCCCTTATGAAGGAAGAAGATACGAACTTGTACTCGTTGGAAGAAGAGGCTTATAGAGTTATAGGTCAATGAATTGGACCGAAGCATGCCGTTTGATGACCAGTGACAACATGTTTGAAAAGGTAGCGTATAATATGATGACGTACTTTATTCTGTTCTTGAACTTGGGCAAGGACACCCCCGAAGGGCCATGGAAAATTTCCCTTTGGGATGGTGGGGAGCTTGTGGAATGTGATAGGATTGCCGAAATTTTAAAGTTGAAGCCTCGGAAGGGTTGCACACGCGACCAAATGCGCATTGAATATGTCAAGGTTTGGTGTCTCACTTAAGGGGTTTTGATGTTGTGAAGCATAAAGGTGGAATATTATTGGTGAGATTGCGAAGATGTATGAACAGAAATCGTGATAACTCAACACTAGAACATGACAGGTAAATAATACTACGTTTACACAGAAATCAGGAAGAAATGAAGATAAGGCAGATATAGTGAATCAAGACATTAAAAGAAGTTTTTAAGTCTACTATAGGTCACTGAAAGAAGTTCATTAATATGTTCATGCCTCATTGAAGAATAATGTCTAAAGACTTTCAGGGTTTCAAAAGTGTTAAAGATTCAGTATATCATGCACTTAAGGAGAAAGTCCGCGAAGGACCGGTTCTGGCCATGCTAGACGTTCAGAAGTCGTTTGAAATCAAGACGGACATTTCTGAAAATATCACTATAAGATTTCAGGTAATAACATTGATTGAAGATAGACAATGTTCGAAGCATATGCATCTAGAAGAATTGAAAACATGGTAAAGACAAATGTTAAAGAAGACAAATGTAGTCTTGAAGTTATACTCAGTGAAAGAAGTTCATTTATATGTTCGAGCGTCAATGAAGAGCAGAGAATAAAGTATTCAAGATTGTGGTATTAATGAAGACGTTGTCTAAGTACCAGAAAAGATTCAAGTGAAAGAATTATATTTATTGATAGTCAGTGTTCGAAACAATGAAGTTGTTGCAAACTTAACAACGTACGTAAGGCAATAATACGAAGACCTGGATCGAAGTTAGTCGTCTGTGAACCAGACCAGTTGCACTAGGCGTCAGCGGTTTGTGAAAAGAATCTGAGTATTATCTATAGAAGAATTGTTTAGTTGAAGAACGTACTTGGAAAGAACGTTTATTTATTAAAGTACGAAAAGTGATGTGCAAAGGCTACAACCAAACAGCTCAAAGGGTGTAGGGTGTAAAGTGTCATAACTTTGGTACGAAAAGTTAAAGTTTCTGAACTACAGTCGAAAAACAGAAATAACTCAGGGTACAGGGTGTAATGTGATAAGACTTTGGTACAGAAAGTGGAAGTTGGTGAACTTCAGTCAAAGAAAGAATAGAGGGTCAAAGTGCAGTGACCAAATTGCACTTTGACCATGTGAAATGTAGCGCCTCCAACATGTCACCCCCAAGATTAACCATATATTCAATTAACTTGAAAGGCGCCACCAGTAAATGAAGCACCTCGAAGGCTATCACTCCATGGTGCCTCCAAAGCTAATACTTTATGGCGCCTCCAAGGTAAATACTCTATGGCGCCTCCGAGGTTTCTTCAGTGCGCCTCCAAGTCATTCTTCATGGTGCCAAGTCAGATAACCCTCACAAGCGCCCTCAACTCCTAGCCAATCAAATTCAAGCAGCTTACTTTATTGAACTCAAGTCTATACAATATAAATAGAGGACATCCATTCATTCACAAGGGAGTCATCTTCTTCAATACAAAAAATATTAGAGAGCAAAAGCCATGGTCAAGAGCAAGAAGATATAATTTATACACACCCATACCTTACTTCCGGTTAGATATTATGACCCGGTTCTTTAATAAAAATACTCAGGGCTCCTAAACATCACTCTCTACAGGCTCAGTTTTTCCTTGTACTTATTTAGATATATTTGTATAGGAACTGAGTTTTATATTTTTATGTTAGTAGTGAAGAATTGATTTTGTTCTTCGGGAATCGGTTATATTTTTAGCCGGGTGTAGCAACCTACAGGTTTATATATAAAAGATATATTCCCTGAATCTTTTCCCGTTTATTTTTTTGCTAATTTTCTAGAACCCAATTGATTTATCTGGACACACGGAAAATTAGTAAGCAGCTCTCCTCAACACTACAAAGGCTCGAACCCACTCTGAAGCAATAATTTATTTATTCACAAATTTCGAAAAGAATTTAAATTATATTGAGTATCATATTCTGAAAACAAACATGTTTTGCAAAATTTCATCTCTATGATGGGTCGAGTATCATTCCCGTTGTGTTATGGAATTATAGAAAAACACACTCCGCGGTTACTATTGGGAAACTCCGTGAAGGTTGTGTTGTTGTGCTCTATCATGTTTTTTACTTCGTGGACGTCAATGTTCGTCCCGAAAAATCTCGACACCGATTATCGGTCGGCTTTTCCAATGTGCCGGCTTTGTTTTCTTAGGTCACCAATATATTTTAATGTAAGGCGAAAATTTTATATTAAGGTTATTACGCCATCCATGTAAGGTGAAAATTTTATATTAAGGACAAACTCTCAATGTAAGGTGAAAATTTGTCCTCTTTCATTCTACGTTAAGTTAACTTGGGAGGCCGGCAAGATGAAGGTTGAGTAATATCCTGGGAAGGTTGTGTCATATCAATTATTTCATATTTTGGAATCTTGCCAACCTGTGCACCACCAACTGTTTCTTCTTGCAGCTTTAAATGCTCAAAGTGAAGAAATGTGTAACCAGGCCCTTTGATCTTCTTCATCAACCGTGTAAATGGACTAAGAAATCCATTAGCAATACCAGTAAATTCGGCCACAAACTCAGTCAGAACCCTTACATCTAACCTTTTCACCATTTCAAGGCCAACAAGCATCTAAAAAATAATAGACAAAAAGAAACAAGAATTGACATTATAAAACAGAATGCGATATACTTAAAGCATAAAAACATGCTAAATACTTATGAACTTGAATTTGTGACTTACAACTTGATAGCCTTCTAAGTTAGGGTACAACTCCCTAGATGTGTAAGAAGAAGGCTGAGGCTCTTCTTGTGGCTTCCCTATTCTGGTACAAGCAATCTCTGAATATCAAGCCATGTAATCAGCCTCAGAAACTTGGTCACTATCATCCACTAAACCAACAAAATCATCTGAAAACCTCTTCCACCAATCAATATCAACAAACCACCTCACCAACCAATCATCATTAAAAAAGGTTTCCACCTTAGGTACCTGATAATGATCCATGTCAACAGGGGCTCGAGGAATATGTGGACGACACCCAAACTGCCTCATCACTCTATCTGAGTGATGCCACTCCACCATAATCGTATGATACTAGGGAGACTCTAGCCTGTCCAGCTAACTAATACTGAATCAGCTCTCAATCAACCACAGGATCAAATTTAGCATATGATAGCCACTCCACATAATCACCTGCAACACCATCAAACTCAGCCCTGTAGAATGGCAAACTATGATGAGGACCACTAACACGACACTTCCTGCTAACACCATGTCTCGTACTATAAGCCTATCCCTCTGTAAATGCTTCTTCTTCCCTTTGTCTCTTTTTTTGTTCCTCTTAATCATCCTGATCTGGATCCCTGACAGGCACACTAATTGCGTGGAAATCTCTCACAACACCACACATCCAATAATCAAACACAACCAGCAACACTGCGACTCTCCTTCTGAGCAATATACTCCAAACCTATATACAAATTTGCTAAAACATGCATAGTTAGGTTATCTTGAATCCTGAGTAGAAGCTGTATATGTTAGTAATTGTGCTCTAGAGACAATACTTTTTATATTTTAAGGAAAATATTTATTTTTAAGGATTATGTTTTATTGATTATTATTTATTTATTATGTTTTATTTACTGCGTAATAAATTGAAAGCATAATAAATGTCCTTGGAATTTTGATACGTATTATATATCTTTAAGTATGTGACTTAAAAAATGAGATTATATGAATAGTATCTTATTCCTAAAATTCCCTAGTCGAGTGTTATTATTTAAGGACAATAATAATGCACAAAGACTAGTATGTTTCTTGACAGATGACCACATCTCATTGGTCATAGGTATGGGGATACTAAAGTCAAGAACATAAGTGCATGTATCAATGCATGGCACTGGAATGACCCGCCGTGAGATTCTACATGTTAAGTAAGTGTCATAAGTAATTCTCACTGTGATAATGGTGTAATGATCCTTAGACCTGAAATCATTATATTTCTATACGAGAATTAATATACTTTGATTACATTAAAAGTTACCTTTGACCGGGTGATGATAAAAGTGGACATTGGGTATATTATGAATTGTATGAGAAATATGAATGATCTAGATGGGATTTAATCCTCCTAATTTTAGGAGTGATATTATTGGCCTCTTGTTTGAGTGAGACTATGAAATGCACGGCCGTGCTCAAATGTTGATTTGATTTTAATAGTCTACTCATCGATCAAGAAAATAAAGATTAAATTATGAAGAGGATGACACGAGACATGCCTTGAGTTTAATCTATAATATCAAGATTAAAGGGATTATATTACATGGAACATTATTCACGAAAGGCTTAATCGAATCACCGATTTATTATTATTACTTGGGTAGCAATGATGTATTACTAGATGCCGCTCATTGTTTACAATTTTAATTAGATATTAAAATTGTTGCCAACGTAATAATAACCTACAGGATCACACACAAAGAACGCTTGAAGGAGAAATAATTTAAATTATGAATTTAAATTAAATAAGTAATTTATTTTATTTATGATATTAATTAAGTATGACTTAATTAATTATATAAATAGAATAAATGAATTACTTAAACTAATTCCAAAATTAATAATTAATTAATTAAGTGAGACTTAATTAAATAATTTAGAATTTTGGATTAGTATTAATTATAATTGGATTATAATTAGAAAACTTATTCCTCTCTCTATATAATCTCTTTATGGACTGATTTAATAAGA
This sequence comes from Oenanthe sinensis, assembly GCA_028671895.1. NCBI lineage: Eukaryota > Viridiplantae > Streptophyta > Magnoliopsida > Apiales > Apiaceae > Oenanthe > Oenanthe sinensis. The sequence goes on from CM053800.1 coordinate 31,317,141, forward strand.
TAGAGATTTTACAAAAACCCTAGCCGCTCTGAGAGAGGAGGAAGATAGAGAGAGAAGAAGTTTTCGGGTGCTAGTACACATCAATCCTTCATGAAAAGTGTTCGTGTGGATACCGTAGAGCGTAGATCGCGAGAGCGGGATACGTGGTGATTAAACAAGCTTTGGACCTCCATTAATCTTCCATTAATGAACTGTTAAAGCTTCTAAAGGTATTTATTCTTTATCTCCGAATTAAATCTTTTGTTTTCGCATGGATCCTGCGGAGGGTTTCGCTATTTTGATTTATTTTTCCGCGTTTATTCCGCTGCGTTTGTGTCACGAAACCCTTCAGTATATATCTCAGATGCACAAAACTACGGCTGCTAGGAGGGAACAATACTGCACCACAAATAAATAGAATGTATGCCTAAGTGTGTACAATAGTAGCATGAGAATTATTCTTCTCTGGTTTCACACGACCATATCTCTCGAACAACCAAATCAACTTAATCTTGTTCCTCCAAACTGCATCCTTTACTTCAGCCACTGTTAAAGGCTCAAACCAATTCTCAGCAAAAACGTTCTTCTTGTTAGCTATAGGCCCATATGTCAAAGCCTCTCCCAATACAGGTAATCCCAGAATATACCCAACATCTTCTAATATAACTGCCATTTTCCCTTACTTCATGAAGAAAGTATTAGTCTCAGACCTCCACCTCTCAACCAATGCAGATATCCACCTCTGATCCGTCTGCAAAACTACATGAGGATTAACAAATACACCAAATTCAACCATATGCAACAACTCTCTCTATGGTCTCCTAAGCTTCCGATCACTCATATTACGATTACCATAATAAGTTTCTAACTCCTACTGCGCAACCCCCCCCCCCCCCCCCCCCCCCGACCAAACATCCTCTGTCACATAATATCTGTTATCCCAAATCACACCTATATTATTCGGTCCTGGTAGTATATCATCTATATTATCAATCCCTGAAATAAAATTCATTAAAGAACATCAAATCCAATATTCAATATCCATATTTGTCCCAAAATAAACATATAACCCTAAATCATCTGTATTCAATATACATATTCAATCATTTATCCCTAAAATATAAAAAATAATTCAAAATTCATATTTCTAAATAAATTAATTAATTTTCCATATTTCCAAATAAATTATATTCGAATTTATATGCAATTTTCAATTTCATTCAAATTCTATTCATATTTCCCAATTAATTCGAAATATATATACATTATTTCCCAATTAATTCGAATAATCAACAAATTCATACTATTTCAATTTTCAATTTTTTTATACATGATTTCCAATTTAATTCGTAAATCCCCAAATTCATATTATCCCCACTTTCATAAACCCTAGTTCCAACATTAAGCCCTAATTCACAATTAAGATCACAATCAACAATGTACCAAGCATGTATGAAGGATGTATACTACAACAAAATTGTTAGAGCCATGAATAATACATATACTTCAATCGAAATTAAGTGGCAAATTATACAAGGTGTGTGTAATCGTGATAACAGTAAATACATATCATATAAGGGGAAGAAATCGAACCTCTACTATGAAGCTTTTGATCGAAAACGACTTCAAAATCAATCTAGACAAGGTGTGTAACCGAGGCAATCCAAAGCTTTTCTTCTCCGATAAACTAGGGTTGTACAGCTTGTATGTATCATATGTATTCTGCTGTTAATCGATGTTGGTATTGTGTTTTGGTTAGACCGAGCCGTGGTTATTAACTGCGGCTCGTTCTATTTTTTTTAAAATTCGGACCGTTAATTCATTCATCCAACGACATAGAAAGCATATGCTTCAAAAACCTTATAAAGCATACATATGCTCTAGATCTCATCCCATTAAAAATTACTCGTAAAAGAGGACATGGGCAGATATATGATATCTTAAATCACAAACCCATGAAGAATATTTATCCTTTTTAAGTAATTTATAAGGGTAAACGAGTCACAAGAAAATATAGCTGTATGCATGTATCAAAATCCCACATTGATTCATATCTAATATATTCCGATTAACATATTATAAAATTATAACTGCAATTAAAACATTATATTTATTATATTGCATAAAATTAAATAAAATAATGGGGGTGTTTGGCAACCACTTTTTTCCGGAAATAAGCTCTTATTTCCGGAAAAAAAGTAGGGATGCATGTATTTTTTCTGAAAATAAGTAACTTATTTTTTATTTTGAAAATAATATTTGGTTTTAAAATTCTAAAATAAATATTTATCTTTAAAAAATATATGAAAATATGTAAAAAAATAAAAATAAAATAAATTATTTATTTTAAATTTAAGGAACACCAAGCGACCACAATATTCAATATTTTATAATACAGTATCTTCTTGAAAATCCCTGTATTTACTAATTAATGTCCATACTCAATTACGCGTATAGATATGAATATACGATATGATCATTTTTTTTTTCACTTTTTGCTTAAATAATTGTACCTTTTTTTGGGAAAAATACTGTTGTTTATTTTTTTCACTTTTCGTATTTTATTACTCAAGCTGTCCTTTTCTTTACAGTTTGTCATCATTTTTCACACACATACACACTGATACTTACAGACTACCCAATCATATCATAAATTCAAGAGTGAGTTATGGGAGAGAATTTTGTTTGTTGGTGAGAAAAAATGGGATGATTGGTGATATGCAGATGAGGGCCTTTTTACTTTTGATCACTCAGTTTATACACATTTGCTGAAATTTCACTGGTTTGGTTAGTTGCGTAAGTCTCAAATTTGATGATTTTTATAGTTTTTTGGGTACCCTTTTAGCCATTTGTTACAAAGATCATTTCTTTTTTGTGTTTGATTCTAATTTGTTTGCTTAAATTCTTGTTTGATTGGATTATATGTGTATTAGTGTATCTATTGTTTTAATATTTTTTGTTGGTTTTTGATATGAGGTTTTTTGTTTAGTTAATTTGCTGATTTGGGATCAAGTACACATATGTTGATTTGTGTTATGGTTTTATGTTTTTTTTTGTATATTATGTTCTTAGTGATCGAAATGGCTTGGCTAGTAACATTTGAAGAATTTGCAGCTTGTTGCCCAGAAGGGTTTAAGATCTTGATTATGTTTCCTCTTTATAATGATCAGAATTTTGTTGTATTTGGTGGCTTGGATGTTTAATCATTGAGCTGCATTTTCTATTTCGATGTCTTTGATCAACTTGTTAATTTTCTCGAAATTCAAATGGATTACTTTTGGAAGTTGCTGTTAACTTTTAATTGTTCTTGAATTTAATTTGTTTAACTTTTGCATTCTGCTGTGGTTTTTAAATACCTCTAATGTGGACAGGTGCGAGGGAGTTAGTCATCATCCTTGATCCAGTGTTAGCGACAAGTAGATAGAGAAGTTTTCTGGGAGCCATGGCGACATTGTCACACTCTGAGTCAAGTTGCTTGTATTCTTGGTGGTGGGACAGCCACATTAGTCCGAAGAATTCCAAATGGCTACAAGATAATCTTACAGGTGTTTATTTTTCTTTGCTGTTACGAGGATGAGTATCTCTTCTTGCAGCTACTACATGCTCAATGCATTTTATTTATTTATATATTCTGCGAATCGCCTGTGTGTTGATCTTCTCAGGAGTGATAAAGCCTTTCTATTTGAGGAATATGGATTTGAGCTCACATTGTATGACAAGTGATGAACATGATAAATGTTGTTTGACATGTCTTAAAGGGATTTGTGTGAAATCTAGTATACTTGGACGAATGGGTTGAATATATCAATGTATATGTTAATGATTTTATCTCTATCGATCCACCAGTTATAGCATTTAATTGATATATACTCTTAAGCATATATCACAATGTGTTGATACAAAAAAATTTCTGCAAACCTGAAGAATATACAAGTTATATATGTAAAACAAGTCACTGATCAAGATGCCCAATTGCTTTGTTTAGGTCAACTAGTTATATATGTAAAACAAGTCGCTGATCAAGATGCATAAACAATTTATCACCTTGCAGAATATATTTCCATACTGTTGTTGCCAGAATATATATTTCCTTAAAATAGAGCTATATGGAGCTTTGTTTTTTTAATACTTCGATTTGAGTATTAAAGAATCAGTTTTAGAGTCTAATATCATATTGCTTTGTAATATTTATGATTCATGGGAATAAAGCTTGTTTTAAGGTGGTGTCTCTGTTTTTGATATGATTGTTTTCTGAGCCGTGCGTTCGGCATTGACTTGTGCAAAAACAGCTACCACTAGACATCCTCCACTTGTAGCTTCTTGTTAGTCCAGTCTAGCCTAATTATGATTTTCTCTCGGAAAATCGAATCTTTTATGTTGATGTTTGTAATGAAGCAAGTAGGAATAAATATATGATATCTTATACGTAGTTATGTACCAAGGGTATCAATACTTAAGGCTAATCAATCTGCAAGCTACTATCTCTATACATTCTATTTGGAGGTTCTTACATTTTATCAACTATCAAATATGTACATTTCAGGATATATTTCTAAATATTGTCTGTTGAATTATTTAGTGCAAGGAACGGCTTCCTTGTGTCTTTCATTTCCTCAACATTTGGCAATTTGTGTAGTGACAGTTGCCACAAACCAGTAAAATGTCTATTCTTGTCAACATGGCTTTGATCAAATAACGTGTCTGTTTCTTATATATCTGGGACCACTAATGTTCATATATGTTGCTTATAATTAAAAAATTTGTAACCTTTTTGATATCTTAGCTGATCTAAAGAGCATTTCATCTGCAGCCAATATCGTCCAATATACAATACAGAAATAGTGATTCTACTGATCACCCATTTCTGTATATTTTAATAATTTTTTAACTTGTTTCTTTCCTCTGCAATCTCATACTTGAGATCTGAATGTAATGCATCTCGTTTGAACAGATATGGATGCTAAAGTAAAATCAATGATTAAGCTCATTGAAGAAGACGCTGATTCCTTTGCAAGAAGAGCAGAAATGTATTATAAAAAGCGGCCTGAACTCATAAAATTGGTCGAGGAGTTTTACCGAGCATACCGTGCACTAGCTGAAAGGTACGATTATGCAACAGGGGAGCTTCGCCAAGCTCATCGAACCATCGCAAAAGCATTTCCAGACCAGGTACCTTTTGTACTGGCCGATGAGTCACCTTCAGGATCTGCCGATGTGAAAGAACCTCAAATGCCAGAAACTACACCTGTCCGTGGTTCATTGTTTGAAATTGATGACTCAGATAATAATGCACTACTGATTGCTGCATCTGATCAACATTCTGTTAAGGATGTTCATTTTCATTCTGGAGATTCTGACGTCATCTTTAGCAAACCCGGGCTGCATCAACATGATCAGATGTATGGCACAGGTACTGTAAAGTCTGCAGAAGGGAGAACACAAAAAGGTCTGCAGTATGAAATCTCTAATTTATTAAATGAAAATCAGGAACTGAATGCCAAGTTCCTTTCTGAGTCTGAACGTGCTGCTAAAGCCGAAAGTGAAGTTCAATACTTGAAGAAGGCACTGACTGATATGCAGGCTGTAAAAGAAGCTGTTCAGTCTCAATATCAACAGAATGTCGAAAAGTTATCAAGTTTGAAAAATGAACTTATCTCTGCAGAAATGGATTCAAAGAAGCTAAATGAAAAAGCGAGCAAAGCTGAAATTGAATTTCTTTCATTGAAAGAAGCCATTGTTAAAGTGGAGGCAGAAAGGGATGTTGTTTCTGATAAAAACAAGGATTGCTCGGAAAGGATATCGAACCTAGAGGTCACAATTTTACATTCCCAAACGGACGCAAAAGAACTCGAGGAGCGAGCACTTAAAGCAGAAGCTGAAACCAAAACCTCAAAGAAAGAACTTTCCCGATTAGAGGCTGAAAATGAGGCAGGTCTTCTTCAGTACAAGCAATGTCTAGAGAAGATATCTGATTTGGAAAAAAAGGTATTCATGGCGGAAGGGGATGCAAGACATCTTAAGCAGCAGGCTGAAGTAGCTGAAACCGAAGTTGCAAGGCTTAAGGTAATTCTTGCTGAAGTTACTGCACAGAAAGAAGCTACAGCTCTTCAGTATAAGGTTTGCCTAGAGAAAATATCTTATCTGGAGAGTGAAATCTCCTGTGCCCAAGAGGAAATCAGATGCCTGAAAAATGAAATTCTGTCGGAGGCTACAAAACTTAGGACTGCTGAAGACAAATGTGATATGCTGGAGATGTCAAATCAAGCACTACGACTTGAGGCAGATAATCTATTTAAGAAGATTGCTCTAAAAGATAAAGAACTTGTTGAGAAGCATGGAGACTTGGAGAAACTTCAGGTGAGTCTGCAAAATGAGCACTCGAGGTATGCTCATGTTGAAGCCACTCTCATTAAATTGCAGAATATGCACTGCCAATCTCAAGAGGAGCAGAGAACTTTAATATTGGAGCTTAAAAATGGGCTTGAGATGTTGAAGGACATAAATTTATGCAAACATGGTTTGGAGGAAGACATTCGGCAGATTAAGGATGAAAATTGTAGTTTGAAGGAACATGATTCGTCTTCTACAATGTCCATGAAGGATTTGCAAAAGGAAATACTTGGCTTGACTAGGATGAAGGAGAGATTTGATGAAGAAGTAGAAATGCAATTGGGTCAAAGTAATGCTCTTCAAAAAGAAATTTCTTGTTTGAAAGAGGAAATAGTCTACTTGAACAGGAACTACCAAACATTGGTAAAACAAGTGGAGATAGTTGGTTTAGATCCGAAATGTTTTGGCACTTCAATAAGGGAGTTGCAAGATGAGAACTCACAGTTGAAACAAATGAATGAGAAAGAGAAAGATGAAAAAGAAATTCTTTACAAAAAGCTAGTAAATATGGTGGAACTTTTGGAGAAAAACGCTGCACTTCAGATTTCCCTGTCAGATGTTACTAGTGATTTGAAAGGATCACAGGAGCAAGCTAAGGTACTGCAAGAATCTTGCAATATCCTGCATGGTGAAAAATGTGCCCTTGTTGCTGAGAAAGATGCTCTAATATCCCAGTTAAAACTTATCACGACGACTATGCAGGAACTCTCAGAGAAAAATGATGTTCTTGAAAGTTCATTGTGCAGTGCAAATAGTGAATTGCAAAGTTTGAGAAAGAAATCAAAGAGCATAGAAGAGTTATGCCAGTTCCTTGGTGATGAGAAAGCTAATCTTCTTAACGAAAGAAGTACACTTGCAGTACAGTTGGAAATTGTTGAAAGAAAAATAATTAACTTGGAAAACAGATTCACAGAATTCGAAGGTAACTACTCTGGTATGAAGAAGGAGAGAGAATCACCACACTCTCCATTAGAGGATGTAATGTTTTCCCTGAAAGTGGAGAAACATGAGCGTGAGAGTTTAAAACAGTTGACTGAATCCAGGTTGACTAGTCTGGAGGAGCGAATTTGCCGCCTCCAGAAAGAAAGTAGGCAGAGTAAGAAAGATTTTGAAGATGAATTTGAAAAATCTGTTGTTTCCCAGTTTGAGATCTACATCTTGCAAAAATTTGTGGAAGACATGGAAGAAAAAAATTATTTTCTATTGACCGAGTGTCAGAAACAAATTGAAGCCTCGAAATTGGCAGATCAATTGATTTCGGAGTTGGAGAATGAAAATCTAGAGCAAAAGGTGGAAGAGGAATTTATGTTAGTTGAAATTGAGAAGCTGAGATCAGGATTGCATCAAGTCCGAAAGGCTCTTGAAAATGGTGCATGTACTGGCTCTGAAAATCTGTCTGAAAATGATCATATATCAGTGCATCATATTTTAGAAGATATTGCAATAATGAAGCATTCTCTCTCGAAATACAATGATGACATGCAAAGGCTAGTTGTTGAGAACTCAGTTCTCCTAACTTTATTTGGGCAACTGAGATTAGAGGGCCTAGAAGTTGAATCACAGAAAAACAATATGGACAAGGTTTCTAAAACTATATCAGATCAGTATTTGTTTATGCAAAGTGAGTGGCACAAACTTCTTGAGATGAACAGAAAATTGAGATCTGTGACTATGGGAAACCACCATGCGAAGTTGCTTAATGCTGAAGTGCAGAATCTTACCATTAAGCAGTCTGGCACACAGAGTTCTTACCTCAAATTAAAGGAAGAATATTCTCAAACATTTGAAGGAAACCAATCTTTGTTGAAATCATTCTCAGACATGGTGCAGAATATAATCGAAGTGAATGGGGATGATAATGCTGTCATCCAGGATACAGTTACATTCGGTAACCTTTCTACAGTTTTTAGTAATTTGAAGACTAAGACTGCAGGGGAAATGAAATTACTTTCAGAAAATATATCTAAACTTTATGGAGTTAACTGTGAACTTGTAAATGAGGTGTGTACATTGAGAGAGGAGTTAGGCATGCATGAAATAGAAAAATTATTCATGGCAGATTTACTTGAGAAATTAGAGATGGAGCTCTCCGAGCTAAAAGATTTGAACTGTAAACTGAAGCTTGAAATATTAAGTGCAAATGATTACCTGAGTGAAGGGGAAGAAGAGCTTTTTGATGCACAAATGAAGCTTGTAGTGATGGAGAATCTGAACTCAGAATTGCAAAGAGCTGTGGACAAGCTAAAGAAAGAATATAAGGAATCAGAAGCCATAAGAGAAAATCTAGAGATTCTAATTCAAAAAATGTCTGAAGAAAATTCAAAGCAGAACAATATTATTCAAGATATGCTTGAAGTGAAAGGGAACTTAGAGTCTGAGCTGGCTATGTTAAGCGAAGATATTAAGGACAGAAGAACTAGAGAGGAATATTTGAATTCGGAGCTGCTAGAAAAACAGAATGAGTTTGAGCTCTGGGATGCCGAGGCTGCAACATTTTGTTTTGATCTTCAAGTTTCTGCAATTCGTGAACTGCTTTTTGAAGATAAGGTGCATGAACTTTGTGGAGTGTGTGGGAGTCTTCAAGATGAAAATGCTTCAAAAACACAGGAAATCGAATTGTTGAAAGAAAAAGTTAGGTTCCAGTCAGGTGAAATTAGAGGATTAAAATCCCAGCTATATCCATATTCCCCTGTTGCGGATTCTCTAAAGGAGGACGTAAATTCTCTTGAGCACAATTTTCTTGCCTGGGCAAAGCTTGATGTTGCTAACTATCAACCACCAAAGGTTATACATTTTTCATGAAACTGGTTGAATTACTTTTTCATTTTGCGGAATAACACAAGTTCTATTCAATGTTCAAAATCTTTTTATTATAGGATGGACTATTTTCGTTGTTTGGGTTGAATTAAGATCAGTTTGTGTATTTACTAGTTATCAACTGGCATGCATAGACCCATTGAAAATTTTTGAAGGGAAATTCATATCCAAATTAGAGCATCTCTGCATCTTTTTATAGAAAATTTGGTATACTTGTTTACAAGATCATTTTAGTTGTCGTTGTCTATTTTCTATGTCTGCTTTATTTGTTACTCCAAATGGGTTAAACTCAAGATCAACATCCTCACACTGTAATATTCACTGTAATATTGTTCCTTAAAATTGGTATGAACTTGGTCAATATTTGAATGATATGTTCTTGTTTCAGTTCTACTCGAATTTATCGGTCTAGTACTTGATTTTTTTTTTTGAAACGTCTTGCATTCACAATTTTGTAGGATATGCAGTTGGAGTTTCATGCTCATGAAAAAGTGGAGGATCAAGATTTGTATGTATTAGATGAAATTTTGGAATTGCAGAAGTTGCAAAATCGGATCAAAGGGGTTGAAAAAGTTGTCATGGAAGAAATGAACAGGCTTAAGAGGCAGGAGAGTTCAAGGCCCGACATGAAATTAGAAGCTGCTGTGCGAGATGTTGTAGACTTGAAATCTAGATGCAGGTCAGTTCGACAGAAAAGTAAACATAAGGAGGAGGGTAGACTTGAAGATGAGTCCAGGGATAATCTCACGTTCCCGAAAACTATGCCTGAAATTCTCGAAGTCAAGAATGTGATCCTCATGAAAGGTATTCCACTCGACCAAGTTTCTGGTGGCTCGTTATATGGAAGAAGCAGGAGAGGAAATAGTCTGCCAGCTGAGCAGATACATATGTGTTGGGAAACAACTGATGATAACCACCGTGTTGATCAAAATTTGATTGAGCCACAAAACCAGGTTTATGAACCAACAAAAAATGTTGTTTACGATGACTTTGAATATGTGGAGCAACAAAGCGAGAATCCATCGTCAGAGTTGGACATGGAGAGGGAGTTGGGTGTTGATAAATTACAGGTCTCCACAACTACATCTATGCCTAATCGAGGAGGGAACAAGAAAAAAATATTGGAGAGACTTGCTTCTGATGGTCAGAAACTGGCAAATATCCAGATAAATGTGCAAGATCTGAGAAAAAAACTGGAAACAAACAAGAAGAGCAGAAACACTAAGAATGTTGATTTGGAGACCGTTAAGGAGCAGTTAGTAGAAGCTGAGGAGACGACTATACAGCTGATTAATCTGAATGGTCAAATGACTAGGAAGATTGAAGACATTTCAGTTTCTAAAGATGGGGAACGATCTATAGACTTGGAGAAAGCAGCTAGTTTCCAAAAAAAGAAAGTTTCAGAACAGGCGCGAAAAGAGTCAGAGAAGATTGGAAGATTGCAGTTGGAGATTCAAAAAATTCACTATGCCTTGCTACAACTGGAAGATGGGAAGAAAAACAAAGTGATTAACAGATTTGCCAGGACAAAGAGCAGAACAACAGTTATTCTACGAGACTTTATTCACAGTGGCAGGAGAAGTAGCGTTAGGAAAAAGAAGGGTCGTCTCTGCGGCTGTTTTAAACCTTCTTCGACCAATGCAGGTGGTAACATGTAACTATGTGAAGCATTATTTCTAATCATCAGTAAGTTATGATTCCTTGAGACATGTTTGTTTGTAGATATCTCATGTTATAAATGATCAGTCTCATTTATAGTTAGAAGAGTCTATCTTTAAGGTTTAGGCACAACTGTGATGAAGAACTAATTATGAATTCAGTAATCTAAATAAGATGCTTTTATGATATCTGGGCTTTAAATAGTATGCCCCTCTCCTGGTATTAAATTTTCAACTTTTGGTGTGGTAAGTATATATTTTTGATCCGGCATAAAAAATGTCTACATTGTAGAATCAAAGAAGTTACTACAACTTTGATTTCAATATCCATACTCATAGCTTATAGGACTGGAATGTCAATTTCAGAAATTTAAATACTCCTACACACATTCCTTCACTAAGGCTTGAACCCCGGACCTCTTGATTTATGAATAACAAATTTGTAAATATTAGCAGTCGGTGAAATTATAAGACTTTATCAAAATGTTTTGCTGTAAGAGTACTTGGGGTCTAACAACTTAGGTCTAATCACACAGCTTAGTTAGGGTGTAATTTCTCAACTGCAGAACTCAGTTGTTTACAGCCCAGTTGATGAATAAAATATATAAAAATAACAATAATACTTGGAATTCTAATTTGTCCTAAATGGTCTAATTGCATCAAAGGAAAATTTTCCAACATAACTCAGAACAAAAGCTGAAATAGTAAACTACCACTATGCATGTGTGTATGATCTTCAATTTTTATTGAAGTTGAATATATATATATATATATATATATATATATATATATATATATATATATATATATATATATATATATATATATATAGCATTAGGATTATTAATTATCTACATCTTCCATTTCACTATTGTATATAATATCACTATATACAAAATTTGTGTCCCTTTCCTAATATGAGGATCTGTTGGGCATATCTCGTTAAGAATATGTTGGTGTCAACTATATATGATTAGTTCTCAAGTGTTAGGTAGTTGACTTGTGATATTCAAACATTCCACAACTTTTATAATTTACATACTTTATGTTTACTTGCATATCTTTTCTATATTTCACGAGGGAGTCTGCGCATATATATGACCTAATATAACCTAGGACATGTTTTTTTGAAGCCACTCGTCCTGCATTTGTTAAGTCTTGTCAAAAATATTAGAAAGTATGTATTAGAACAACTCGACAGGAGCCAAAAAGATGAATACGATACACAAATCATGCGACTAAACTAGCCAGTATGAGAAAACTGGATGGATTTTCCTTCCTTTTTCCAGAATTTTGCTCAAAAGGTTGTAATATGCATCTCACTTGGACCATGACCACCTTAAAACATTCCCCAACAAATTATATATTTCTAATTTTTATGTATAAATTTCATAAATATAATGTATTTAATCCAAAAAAAATTAATATATTTTTTTCCACCAAAATTATTATCAAAACTTTAAAAAGGATAAATTTGTTATCAATAAATATTTATTATGTACATTAATTTGTACTTAAAAATTAGTGTTCTCCTAAAAAGTTTTTCATCCTACGCCTTGTTTTATTTGTAATACTTCCTCGGTTTCGGTCCCATTTTATAGGTTCATTTTCAAAATAAAATTTATTCCTAAATAATATTTATGAATTTTTATTTTTCAAAACAAATATAGAGATAAGTATATATCCCATTATTTAATTAGTGTCCGTTTGCCTATTCTTGTAAGTACTTATTTTAGGAAAAAGTACGTATATATGTATTTTTTCTAAAAATAATTAACTTATTATTTGTTTTGAAAAAAAAAATTGGTATTAGATTTCTAAAATGAATACTTATTTTCAAAAAAATATATATTTTCTTCTTGAAATAAGTAACTTATTGTTTTAAGGAACCCTAAATGAGGACTTGTTGTTTTCACGATTTGACTCATTTAAAATTAGTTGGATTGTCCTTTTAAGTGCATGATAAATACCAACAAGGGTATTTATAAGAAAATTTTATTCAATTATTTTTTTATAATATGTATAATTTTTTTAAAATATAAATAATAATGGAGAGAGTAATAATTAAGCCAAGACTAATCTTGCTTGCAGACCGCGTTATGATTTATGAATATCAAATATGAATACATTAATTTTGTACAATCCCACACATGTATGAATTAACTATGTGATACCCTACTAAAAAGATAAGTTGATTATGTTAGCGTCATACCTCATACGCCCTACCCTAAGTGAATATATTGCATATTAGTGGGAGGGTGTTTGGCAAAGGGGGCTTACGATTTATTCTCCTTTAAGCTGAAAAATGAAAAATGTCTATTTGTATAATATAAGTAAGAAGATGACTTAAAGTTAGAAACTGACTTAAAGTCAGAAGTACGTATTAGATATTTATTTATTTTACTTTGAGAACCCGCAGCCGCTACCATTTTTGGGTGTGCAAGGGGTAAACTCACGTGCTCACGCAATAACACATTTAATACTTTTTTCAGTGACTTATTATTATTATTATTATTATTTCTATTTTGATAAAAGTTATCCAGTCATATGTCATAAACTAATTATAAATCAATTTTATTTTTATTATTATACTTTTTAAAACTCATAACTCACTCATAATACAAAATTATCCAAATATTCATTTTAAGCTCCCAACTTATTATTTTAAGCTCCTTTAAGTTCACAATTTTAAGTTTAGCCAAACATGATCTAAATAATGTTAGCATTTCATGCCCTATCTTAGGGCTATTAAACGGATAATTCACATACAAATCTGTCTGTATTTGTATCTGAATCCGAATTCGAAAATCCGTATTCGTATCCGTATCTGAAATTTTTTAAAGATTAATATCTGTATCCGGATCCGACGGATACTATCCGGATACGGATAATATCCGGATTCGAATCCGATTTTTAATAAGTTTTTTAAATTTATTTTAAAAATTCAAAAAAATTGCAAAATAAATATTAAAATTTTAATTTAATTTTTTAAAATTGAGTTAAGAGTTAAAGGGATTTAAGCCTATTTTATTTTTTAAAATTAATTTTTTTTTCTTTTCAATCTAATTTTATTATCTTTATAATATTAAACTCAAATGATATTTTTATATATGTCTATAATAGTTTTACAATTATATAAATTTGTATAAATATATTATTTAATGAATATATATACACACACTACAAAATTAATAGAATAAATTTTAAATTATATATATATATATATAATTTCAATATCATATATATTTAATTTCGAATTCAGATTTTTTCGGAGTGCCTATATCCGTATTCGTATCCGAAATTGTCGGATTCAAATTCGGATAATATCCGCTTTATCTGGAATACGAATGCTGATATTCCAGACGGATATCGAATTATTCAGATTTTTTTGACAGCGCTACCCTATATTACGAACTTCTACCTAGTTGCCCATAATCAATTGACAAGAAGTCTTTATCCAACAACCCATGGTTTAAAACCTAAACATTCCATAACTACTAGTTCACCTCTCCTTCAAACCATGAGCTAGCTAGGCATATAAATATATTAATTTTTTGACCATTTCCGAAGTTCAAATTTGTACGAGTTATCAATAAATTTTGACCATTTCCAAAAATTCAATTCATATATATATTCCTGACATAGTTAGCTAGTGTTTTTTTTTTTTTTTTATATGCACACTCTCACCAAACCTTTTACTTTTTAAGATTGTAGACTTTTGTCATTTCTTTGAGTGAAATAACTCAAGATCAACTTGTAAAGCGTGTATTTGGTTAAAATACAATATTATATATAACAAATGTATGTATTATAATCATCTCCCTAGCTAAACCAGCTCTACCAGTCTACCGTGCCGATGCACGCCATTCATGAACAAACAATAATGTTCATGGTAATATAGCTTGATTCTTACGTACCTGTATGTTTATCATGATTATACAACTAACTCAAAATCAATTAACCTCTTAATTAACAGCTAGGTATATTCTATAAAATACAATTTTAAACGTATATAAACTTTTATTATTTCCATCTCAATATACTATTCTGTTTTGAATTTTTTTTAATCCCGTAATAATCGTTCATCTTTATTTTTAATATAATTTTATTATTATTATTTTCACGTATCTGTATATTTATAAGAATATGGCCAAGATTTAGATACCCCAAATAATCATTTCATATATACATTTCGAACCAAACAAAATTTACCCAAAAGTTAATTTTATCTATTGATCAAGTGTAGAATTCTTAATAATTATATTGGATAAGAACTGACATGCAAGACGACAATACTATTAGACTTTGTGTTTTTTATTTACTTCTACAATTAATTAAGTGATTCAATTTCTTCTGATATATATACGGTAATAATTAAAAAGTTAGTTGTGTATTTAATTATATTAAATCGACAGTCCACTACCTAAAAATTATAGATAATTATCTGTGTAATATTCTGCTTTCTTAGTTTTATCATCACAAACACTAAATAAATACCATCTTGCTTTGATGTTATTTACACACAACTATGATGTATGTATATATAATACCAAACCCTATTGAAAGTCCTCTAACATCAAAATGAAGATAAACCCATTCCTTTGGGTTCTTGTCTCTCTATCCACTTTCTTCATTTCCACACCTTCCCATCAATTATCGACAGATTTGCCTATATCACCCGCTCCAACACCACCTTATGAAGCGTCGCCTATTTTCCCAAACCCTAGACTCGAAAAAGCTTACATAGCTCTCCAAGCATTAAAACATGCAATCACATCAGACCCTAAAAATTTCACATTAAATTGGTGTGGCCCACATGTATGCAACTACACTGGAGTTTACTGTGCACCTGCCCTAGATAACCCTAAAATCCAAACTGTTGCCGGAATAGACCTAAACCATGCAGACATCTCCGGTGTCTTACCGGAGGCTCTCTGCCTACTCACTGATCTTGCGCTCTTCCACCTCAACTCCAACCGGTTTCGCGGAAATCTACCGGAAAGCTATAAATCTCTCGGCCTTCTTTATGAGCTAGATATTAGTAACAACCTCTTTTCAGGCAGTTTCCCTAATGTTGTTCTTTCCCTTCCTTCCCTCAAATTTCTCGATATTCGATACAATCACTTCAATGGCAAGGTACCTTCAAGACTCTATGATCTTAAACTCGATGCATTGTTCATAAACAACAACAATTTCCAATTCTCTCTTCCTACAAACTTCGGAAACTCTCCTGTATCCGTGGTGGTGCTAGCCAATAATAAAATCAATGGTTGTTTTCCGGAGAGTATAGCGAAAATGAAGAATACCCTAAACGAGTTAATTATCTCGAACTCGAATTTAGTCGGTTGTTTACCTCCGGAAATCGGGTTATTGAATCGTTTAACAGTTTTTGATGTGAGTTATAACATGCTTAGTGGAAGTTTGCCGGAGTCGATGGGAGAAATGAAGAGCTTGGAACAACTTAATATTGGTCATAACAATTTTTCGGGTGAAATTCCTGCGAGTATATGCTCATTGCCGAGGTTGGAGAATTTTACTTATTCGTATAATTACTTCTGTGGTGAACCGAAGATATGCTTCAAGTTGGCAAATAAAGATGATAGGATGAATTGTTTGGTTGAGAGACCATTGCAAAGGTCAGTTTATGAGTGTAAGGCTTTCTATTCTCATCCTGTGGATTGTGGGGTTTTTGGTTGTTCTGCTAGAAGTGCACCTCCACCTCCACCACCTCCACCACCTCCACCACCACCACCTCCACCACCTCCACCACCACCACCTCCTCCACCCCCACCTCCACCGCCCCCACCACCACCGCCACATGCACATGCGCCGCCGCCATATGCATATGCGCCATCTCCACGTTGATTTGTGTATATATGGAAGGAGATATATAATATAAGCAGCCTCTCTGCGCGTCAGTATGCATGTTTTGTTGCCAATATTTGTGTGTATATTGTTAATGTTGATAGCGGGTCGCACGTACTTTGAGTTCTAACACGGTGCATCGTTAATTACTTGTCAAAATGCGCTGGTTATGGTTACGTATGATAAGATTTTTTTATTTGGTTACATAAAAAATAAAAATGAATGCTGACGTGCCTATATTTATCTCGGTTATTTAATTTACTGAATTCTTTATCAGGGTGTTGGATTGGCGATCAAGAAAGTCTAGGATAACATCACAATAAATGGCACTAAAAAATTATATATATGTGTTTATATATGTTCTAATATATATATATATATATATATATATATATATATATATATATATATATATATATATATATATATATATATATATATATATATATATATTTTAAAATCTTTTAAAAAAATTATTTCAAAAATTGGTTTAAGTCACCCAAATCTAGAGGATTTGTACGGTGGTTTATGCAACTTTTCTGTGAACGCGTGTGAGACACCCCTACAAGAAAAAAGGCTAAAAACCGGAAAAAAGACTAAAAATCACGGACAAAAATCGATAACTTTTAATTATAATCGACCGTTTTGGGTGACTTTTCGTATAAATTCGACTGACCACACCCGAACGCTTTTAAGTTGGTGGAAATTACATATTTCAGTAGCTTTTATAGAAAAGAGACCCGTCAACCCGTCATTTTTATTAAAAATCAAAATTCACACTTGTATCTCAAAAATTTGGCAAAAATTTGAAACTCCCTCCAATTTGGATTTAAAATCGACCGCATTTTGTCGGTCGAAAATAAGTTGAAGTAATAATTTTTGACCCAATAAAGTTAACTAAATTCGGTCGATTTTAAATGACCTTTTTTTAAAAAAATTGAAAGAATTTTATGATATTTTTTGTTTCTTAACTGTTCAACGACTCATTTTCAAACAATTCAAATACAACATAACATACATCATATTATAAGAGAGGCATGGTAAAATTTAATGATAAAAGACCTTAGTACTACACCAACATACTTAAATTACATTTAAGCTCAAGGACTAGCTGCATTGTCCCATAAATCCTTTAAAACTTCCATATTAAGTACCAAAATACTATACAAAAGTTAAGCTAATAAATATCCATCCTATAGATAGCTTATAATAAGTACCAAAATATTTCATAATATATAAGCTAATTAATCAGTCTTCGTAAAGCGGATAGTGATTCAAAATTCTGTCATCGTCATCGTTCTCTAATAAGAAGAACCCATTCTTGGGTGGAAACTTTTCTTGCAAATTATCTTACAAAAAGAAAAGATATATAGTATAAAATTATTTAAATTGTTAAGAATTAAATGAAATATAGAGAACTGTTTATTATATGTCCAGTTTCATCTCTTTCCTGCTTAAATAGCTTTTGGTCTTTTTGCAAATGCTAACTATATAGATTTAAACATTAATGCATAAGTATATCTATATTAAAAAAATATCAGCCGTCCTACATTCATGTCATTTTTTCTCAATTATCCACAAAATAACTATATTCAGAAACTAGTTAAGTTCTTTGAATTTAACATATTTTCTTATAACAGATCTAATAGGGCATAGTATATAGAGTATATATTACCTCCACAATAACTTTCTCAAAGTTCTACATCACTTGACCAATAACCTCACCTGCAATTCGTATACACTGATCCTATGAATTTTGTAATGGATTAGCTCTGTCCGTAAAAGCAGCAGTGTCTAAGTTCTCCAACTTTTCATTTAGTTGGGCACGTGGCACCATAATCATGCCCTCCATAGACTTGGCCATGATAGTTACCTCTGACAAGACCCTCCGAATAATAGTGTATGCAGTATCCGGAATAGTGGTTTGAGAAGATTGAGCAGACTGAGAGGTGATTCATTTTACCGCTTCATCCGATCCCATTAATTCTGGTAAAGTTTGTCGAGGCTACATGATGACCCTTCCTTTCTTTGGCTTCTTGGCATGCAAAGTGAGACACAATTCTTGCTTCCTATGGCTAGTAGGAGATAGATGTGCCTCATCCAACTTTTACTCTTCCTATCAACAACAATTTTATACTCTTCCGTTATTGTTTTACTCGCATCAAATCGACAACTCATCCAACTACGATCGAATGTCATCTATAAAATGCACATATATTAAAATTAGTTTACATAAAGTCATAAACACAACTAATTAACATCACCACATGTTCAACAAATAAGCAATATTTATCGTATTTATTTAATTATTTGGCGCACATAAGTAGTTTAAATTACCAATATTAAAAAAAAATTTTTTTAACAAAATATTGAAATACAACATAATTATAACATTTATTTTTCAATTATACTACCAATTAATATTTACCCATTCAATCAAATACATCAAATACAATCAAGTAATATTCCACGAATATAAAAAGATAATAATTATCACATTTACATTATTTAAGATAAAGAAAGGATAATTACTTGAAATTGTAGATTTGTGAGCTTGGAGGAGTGAAAAAATGGTGATGGTAACTTGGTGAGTAATGGAAGTAGAAATGGAGGTGGACGAAAAAGAAGATGGAGGAAAAAGTGTGGACAAGATCAAAGCAAAGAAGATAAGACGGTAGGTTTAAAATTTTCGGAGACTAAATCCCACAGAAGGCAGTTACTTTTATAATTTCCACCAACGGTTGCTTTTATACTTTCCACCAACAGTGGTGGCTTTTGTAAAAGTGACCGAAATCGAAAACGGTCATTTATATATTTCAAAACATGACTCCTTATGGGCGACAAATTTTCCGCGCAGTCTCCTAAAATTAAAAGCGATCGTGTCAAATAATGGCCTTAAAAGTGACTACATGCGGTGGAATTTAAAAACAGTTTAACCTTAAAAGTGACAAAGAAACATTACATATACTAACATAGGCTTGATCAATTCAATGTATTAATTGGAGACCTGGAGATACTGTTTGCAGAATATTGAATTCATATTATTCAATATATGTTTGGGTTTGAAGTTCCGCAGCATTGTTTACTTGGTTTTGATTCAGTAAACTTGCAGTTTCACTTCATATTATTCTATATCACATAAAACATAAAATGTTAAAATATGTGTATCGGAAAAAACTAAATTTCAGAAAAGAACTTCTAAAAATGTATGTTTTTCAAAAATATTTTTAGCATAAATTAACCATCAGAAAAAGAATAAAAAAAATTGGTGATTTTTTCATCTTTTAATATGCATAGATTTTTTTTAAAGCAATACTTTTTTACAGTAATTATTGATGATCAAATAAATGCAGGGAAATATTTGTATAATTTCTCATTTTATGTATTTGTTTTATTTATATAATATATTAATTATTTAAAAAATGCTGAAAATTGAGGAAAACCATTTTCCGGAAAAATATTTGTAATTAACAAACTGAGGCTTAAAGAAAAAAGTGATCATGATGGGCTGAATTCTTAATAGATGGGCCTAATAAGACATCCATATCCAATAAATTATGTTAATTTTCATTTGATTCTGAATGGGATAATGAGTCCATTCATGGTACTACAGCATGCGGACTCGCTTGATTTTAAACATTTCTTTAGGCCCAAAATTTCTTTGGCCTCTTAATTAGCTCTCTAATACAGTAGTAATGTTGGAAATATTGAATATTATTTAGGGTTTTTTTGAAAAATATGAAATTTTTTATTTTTGTTTTGCAAAAATATGTTTAATCTTATTTTATGTTTTACAAAAAATGATTTTAATTTTTTTTTTATAAAAATACGATTTTACAACCAGTACAACTAAAATCAACATATATCAAATGCAACTATACCAATTTAATTTTTTTCAAAAACCAGCTGCATTCAATTTTATTTGGTTACAAATCGTATATAAAAAGTGGACTTGATTACTTTTAGTTGCAAACTGTATTTTTATAAAAGATTTCAAAAATAGTAAAATCTAAAAAAAAGAGTAAAAAAAGTAGTATTTTTGATAATTACCCTATTATTTACTTGTATTAGATTTATTTATAGATAAATAAGTTCCACGGAACATAAACATTCTTCAAATCTATATTATATATAATAAATCTTAAATTTTTTATAATCTATTTTGTTATGGATTGTGGTGTTAACAATATAATTGAACTAGAATACCTAGTATTAATCAATAATAAATTAAGTAAAATGTACTGTATATTATATTGACAATATGTTTTAAAAGTCACTTGAAACAATACATTTGAACATAGCATAAATATGTGACAAAGCTTGATAGTTTCTGTATAAAAGAATAAATGATCCATGAAATTGAAGTTCACAAATTATTCATGCACATAATAATTCAAAACTCAGACAGACAGTAACCTTGAATATTCAAACCTATGACACCATATTCCACTATACAAAGCGTCGCCTATTTTCCCAAACCCTGGACTCGAAAAAGCTTACATAGCTCTCCAAGCATTAAAACATGCATTGACATCAGACCCTAAAAACTTCACATTAAATTGGTATGGCCCACATGTTTGCAACTACACTGGAGTTTACTGTGCATCTGCCCTAGACAACCCTAAAATCCAAACTGTGCATCAAAAGTTCAATTTATATATATTCCTGCCATAGGTAGCCGGTGTTCATTTTTTATATATGAACATTCTCACCAAACCTTTTACTTTTTAAGATTGTGGACTTTTGTCATTTCTTTGAGTGAAATAATTTAAAGATCAACTTGTAAAGCGTGTATTTGGTTAAAAACCAATATTATATTATATCAAATGTATGTAGTATAATCATCTCCCTAGCTAAACTAGCTCTACCAGTCTAGCGTGCGGATATATGCACGCCATTCACGAACAAACAATAATGTTCATGGTAACCTAGCAGAAAATAATAATAATAATAATAATAATGTTCATCGTAATATAGCTTGATTGTTACGTACCTGTACGTTTATCATGATTATACAACTAATTCAAAATCAATTCACCTCTTAATTAACAATGTATATTCTATAAAACACAATTTTAAACATATATAAACTTTTATTATTTCCATCTCAATATACTATTCTGTTTTGGAATTATTTTTTATCCCGTAATAATTGTTCATCTTTATTTTTTTATCCCGTAATAATTGTTCATATATTATTATTTATTAATATATAAATATGTAAAACTTTGTGATTCGAAATATAATGAACACGATTTTTTAATATATCAAACATATGTTTAATATATTTAAGATTATACATATTAGATTTAAATATATTTTTAATAAGATCTCTATTATATTTTATATAAATTGAATAGATATTATGGTAAATGAGAAATAATATATATGTATCTTTTTTAATAATATGACAATATAATTATTCATCTGAATAACTTTTTTTATGTTATTAGATTTCCTGTAGTATAGTATTAATTGTACTTTATAAATACTTATATAATTTAAACATTCCATCAATAAATAATAGATGTTATTATATTTCTAATGAGATTTGAACTTTAAGTTAAATATTAAAAAATAAAATGAAACATAACAATTATCATCATAATAATTTTTATATTTCACTTTTGCATACTAATATTTATTTTATTTAATTCTCATAAAAAAAGGATCGACTTACCATTATATGATGAAAAAACCCATTCATCCTTGGGAATCACATATTGCGCACTTACCGGTTCTTTTATTATTTTAGAAATAGAATTTCGACTTTATCAGGGTTTCAAGCATTAACAATTTGTGACATTTATTTTTTATTTCCCAGATAAATAATCTATTATAGAAGGAGGATTGAATATAATAGAACCAAATAATCAACACAAATATAAAAGATGAACAACTTTGTATTAATAATAAACTGTGTACAAAACTCTCTCAAGAAATTCACTGTTCTTAAGAGTTGTTAGCTTATGAGAATAATATATCTTGAATGTTCCTTTAATGTTAACCTACTTCTGTGTTTATATAGACACACTTACAAATCCAATTACAAAATAGATAATGATAAGAATAGCTTCCACAAGGCAATAGACTTGTATTTGGATTCCTTCTTCACTACCCAAATCAAATTCTGATTTGTCTGTTTCCTTTTGAGACAAACTCTGATGATAAAAACTGTCGGTTTGATAATCTCTAATAGAGTATTCCCTGTTAGAGTAAACTCTAATTGAGTATTCTCTGATAGAGTAAACTCTATCCGACCGCTTCCTAAACTTTAATGATGTCAGCAACATAAACTCTGTTCTTGATATTCTCTGACAACATTAGTGTTTATTTTTTTTCTAACAATCTCTCCTAAATTATGCTTTATTAAGTAAAACATAAATTTCACTTATGATGTCAGAAACATAGCCAAATGCATCAGGGTTTGAGTTTGAATTTTTCTTCTTGAATTATATTATTCTGTATGAGAAGTCTTCTTTCAAAAATGTGTCCATCAGCTTCTTCTCAACATTCTTCAACAACTCACTTAACTTCTCCTCCAGTTCTTTCATTTGATCAGAAGAATCATCAATTTGGAATATTGCAGCTTTCAAATTGTATATTGATGATCTCTTCATCCTGTCATCTAAAGGAATGCAACAGGTTTTCTTTCCATCATGATTTAATATAAGTGTAGGAATTCCTAACTCCATCTTGACCTTTGCATCTCCTTTAGCCATTGCTTTCTCAGTATCATCTTCTAGCAAATATCCTGGTTTATACTCCTCAAAGTTTATCATAAGCAGCCTTTCATTCTTCTTCTTTTAATTTATCACTCCTTCAAGAATTTTCACCCACCTAGAAGTAACTTCATTTTCATCATTCTGGAGATAAAACACATATTCAAGTTCTTTAGATGATTTGTGAATTAAATCCTCTTCAGTAATTTTCAAAACTCTCACATTCTCCAAGAAATATAGCAGATTCTCTTTGGCTTGAACACCATAAAAAATATCATTCACTATGTTAACATATATCAATTTGTCAAGATGTTCTTGTGTCAAATCTTCCTCAGGTTTTTCTTTCAAAGAAAAAAGATCTCTGAATGTATTTGCTTCACCCCTGTAGACTTTAGCTTGAGAATCACCAATACCACCCTTGTTTTTATCAAGTCTGGCATTGAAAGTCAGAGTTTGAGTTTTTGTCCACATAAGATCAGGCTTTTTCTTTCTGATTAGAGATTGTTATTCTTCTTCCTCATCTTCAATGCTAGATCCACCTGGGAGAAATGTTGTTCCAGACATAGTGAGAGGAGTTTTTGATTTAGCCGGAGCTTTCTTCAAAGTTGTAGGAGTAGAATTTTCTTGAACAATTGGCTTTGCTTATGCTTCAACAGGTTTAAGTTTAACAGATTTTGCTTGAACAATTGTTTTCTTTTGAGCTGTAGTCTTTTTCACATATCTTCTCTTCTTCTTCTGGACTTGAGCATTGTCAGTAGCATATTTCTTCAATTCTCCCTCTACAACAACTGGATCCATTCCTGGATTTTTTTCAAATAATTTTATTGCCAGTTCTGCATCTTTCAAGTTTTGTTCTTCTATCTTCTCAGGCTTCTCTTTTTCTTCAAGCCTTTTAGCTAATTCCATATCAGCATCCATCAGAGTTTGCTTATTTTCAGAGTTTACACCAGAGTTTGATGGAATCAGATTTTGTGAAGCCATCAAAGTTTGTCCAGTTTGGGAAGACCTCAGAGTTTGTTGAATCAAAGTTTGCTTTCCATCCTTATGACTCCCTTGATCATTATCATCAGGTTTATCAGATTTTAGCACTACATCCTCCTTACATTTGTCTTTAGAAACCTTCTTCCCATTTCTGACATCATTTCCCTTTCTGATAGTCAAGATGTCAACAATTGTATGCAGTATAGTTTGTATGGAAGTGATTGTAGTAGAAAGATTATCAACTTTGACTTCTAAAGCATCATGTTTTGTAGATACATTCTCTAGCTTTATTTATAAAGCATGTTGAGATGTAGTGACAACAGTCTGAACAGATGCAGTGGTTTTGTTCACAGATTATTTTAAATCATAAACTTCATTGTGAAGACCCTTTGTCAACACAATAGTAGCTTTTAAAATAGTCTTCATCTCATCAGAATTTAACTCAGAATTAGCTTTTTGAATTAACTCATGAACATGAGGCCATGAAATTTCTTCACTGGGAAATTTCTAAGATATATCCCAGATGGATTGTCTGTGAGAGTTAAGAAGATCTTCATTTAATTGTTCTCCCTTGGAAGTGAAATCTCTTTTTACTCATTCTACATCTAAAGCAGCTTCAATTTCTCCCTTAAGGGTTTCAACCACCATGTAGTCATGATATGCCATCCTCAATCTCACATGGGCATCAAATGCATTAACAGGCCACTTCTTTGAGCTGTACCTTTATGTATATGGAATTGATAAATCGGTGAACTCTTTATCTTCAAATATAGTCTCATCAAAGAATGCATCCTCATGATCAGATTTTACACCAGTGTCAGAGTTTGGCAACTCAGAGTTTAAAGATTGAGAAGATGTCATACTCTGAGTACCTGTAAAACTAACAGAACATCCTAAATCACTCATTTCTTTTAAAGTAATCTCATTACTTCTCACATCACACATATCATAACTTTTAATAGTCAGAGTTTGTTCACTAGAAGTAACTAACTTCTCTCTCAGTTCTAATTCTCCTTTTGCCAGATCATGTGTCTGCCTCTCATTATTAATTCTATTTTTCACACATTTTACCTCAGTCTCACATGAAAGGCTCAAATCACAATGACCTACAGATATAAGAGGTGGCTGGGAAAGGAGGTCTGTGGTCACATGAATAGGGGTACCCTTTTAAGGACTATCCATGGTCATCCCAGCAGCAAAAGTTAGAAAGGTAAAATATGAACTTATACTATCATAGAATGTAGATTCTGAAGAAAAGTCAGAGTTTATACCTTGAGTAGTTGTTGAAGTTGATATAGTTTCCATAGGCTGTGCAGAATTGGGTTGCACCATAATAGCATCAGATATTGCCAATGGAATTGTCTCAGAGTTTATCTTCTCAGCATTAGCAACAACAAGATCTTCCATTATTGAGTGAGTGCCTGCATCCAAACTTTGATTAGATGGTTCTTGTGTGGTAAGGGCATTAACAACTGCTTCAACCTTTTGAGCTGAAGGTTCTTGTGGGTTATACCCCTAATCCTTACCAGCTTCATCTGCTTCCTGGATGGCTGCTGTTGCACTTTGAGTAACAGGTTCTTGTGTGCCTGGCCTAGTGATGACTGCTACCTTACTTTGAGAGGTAGGTTCTTGTGTGTCCTGGCAAAAAAAGACTGTTTTCTTTTTCTTCCTGGTGAATAGCTTTGAACTTGGAGAAACTTTAACTGATTGAGATTTCTTTGCCTCCATTTCCTTTCTCACTTCTTCAGCCAGCTCCCTTACCCTTTTATTAGATATCTCTTTGATAATTTGCTTAGGAGAATGAACAAAGGAATCAGAAATTGTCACTAGATCATCTTCACTTTAAACATGAGCATTAACAGTTTCATCATCACCAATTAACTCAGACTTCTTCAAATCATCAGAGTTTAACAGATTGTCAGAGTTTATTGCTGCATCAGAGTTTATGGCTAGAGGTTGATCAGAGTTTACTTGATCAGAGATTATTACTTTAGATTTTGTAGCCTTGACCAATCTTCTTCTCTTATTTTTGAGTTCAGGCATTGGATTAACATTGAATGCCTTCATGAAAGGTGCATGTGGAATCTCAGAATCCTTTTTGACAATTTTATTTACTAGAAATACCAGACCTGCAGCACTGTCATCAAAATTAGTATGTTCATCAATCAACTTCATTTTTTTTGGAGATGACTCCATCACTGATTTTCCCTTCCTTTTCTTGCTTGGGCCTTGCTATTGAGAGGTTTGTTTTACAACTGCAGTCTTTTGAGAGACTGCAGAGGTTGGCTATTATTTTGTATCAGTGTTTGGGTTTTGACTTGGGTTAGAATTAGAGGGTGCTAAACTCCGATTCACAGTCATTGACAGAAAATCTCTCACATACACAGTAAGCATTCTCTGATTTAAGAGAAGCCTGACCCATGTGGGATAAAAGATTTGAGAGATTTTACCTTTAGCTTCTTTCTTTGCATCCTTTCTAGTTAAGTCAGGAAATATCCTCTTCACTACAAGAAAAACAGGATCAGACAACACACAATACACAACGGTTGAAAAAATAACTGTTGTCCCAAAAAAACAAACAACTGTGAATTTTTTTTCTTCAAAAAACTGTTGTATGATAATAGCTAAGACAAGTGTTACTGGACTTATTTAAAACTATTGTCTTTATGGTGTCCTTCTGATCAGATCAGACAAGTGTTCGCATGGAATCGTTGTGTCAAATAGTTTAAAACAACTACTTCGAACCGTTGTAAAAATATTAGTGTGAGACAATGGTTTTCTATTGTGATGTTGTGTTATTCAGACAAGGGTTTTTAGAAAGAGTTATCTTATTTAACGTCTAACATTGGTTTGTATAAACCATTGTGAGAAGACAATCGTACCGACAACGGTTATTAATTGTGTGATTTAAATGGGATTCCAACAACCGGTTAAAACCCTTGTCTGAAATAGCTACCTTTTTTTTATAAGAAATCTTACGTGCCATCACATGATTGGTGTAAATGATTTTACTTGGATTGCTTAGTTGGCGAAATGAGAGCCCTTGATTGAAAAGAGATTAGATGTTAGATTAACAAAATATAGATATGTTTACATAATTGTTTTTTGTAAAAAAAAATGTCGTCTTAATTCATTTTATATAAGCCTGTTTCGTAAAAACTGTTGTCTTTAAGCCTCGTTCTAGAAACTTCTAGAAGGTTCGTTTCTCACACAACAGTTTTTTTAAAAAACACTTGTAAGATGGTCTTAACACAATGGTATTTTTAGGAAACGGTCGTATAACTTTTGATACTTAAATTCGAATCCTGAGTAGTCATTTTAATTTTTAAAATTTATTTTTTCCATGGTCCAACTGTACAGTTGTTAAGATATATTGATATTAGTGAGGTAACACATTAATAGGAAACAAAAATTTATTTGGTGTGTTTCTTCTAAAGTCAAAGTAGTCAAACTAGCATGACTACATTAGGGCTTTGTAGGGAATAGTCATTTTTAAATGTTTAAAATATTTTTTCTACGATCAAACCATATGAATGATAATATATAATAAATTTAGTGATGTATAAAAAGTTTTAAAAATTAGTAAATTGATCTTGTACGATTTTTGAATATAAAACTTGTAAAATTACTTAACATTTTAACTAGTCTAGTCCCCATTGAATGAAATAATTAAAAAAAAATCCTTTTTCAAAGATCCAATTGTATGGATGATTATAATTAGCTATTTTGGTGATGTATAAATTTTTTAAATATTAATAAATTGATCTTATACGATATTTTAATACAAACCTTATAAAAGTAATTCTCATTTTAACTAGTCTCGTCCAGATTAAATGTAATGATTATCTTTTTTTAAATAAAATTGGCGATCCAATCAGATGATAATATATATTGATTTTAGTATATAAAAGTAATTCGAACAATATGAGTATACATTTCATATGAACGAGTTAAGAAGTAGTTTGAGTTTATGATAAATCTATAATTTCTTTCTTATTAAATTAAAATTAATTTTTGATGATCCAATAGTACGGATGTTAAGATATTTCGATGTTTGTGATGTGTAAAAAAAATTAGAATTTTTATATTTTTTTTGTGTGCTTTTTTTTATAACAAAAGTATTAAAAAATCTTCTAGAAATATTTTTCATCTTATTATAAAAAAGTAATTTTTGTCCTTTACTGTTAAACAGACAATAGTTTTTTTAGCAATTGTGTTGTATGTGTTGTATGAAGACAACAGTTTTTAAATGTAAAAACCGTTGTCTTTTTTGTAGTTTTTTTTAATAAATTTGAATTTTTGTAAAAAATTTATATTATGAGTTATGAGTTTGTTTTTATGTTTAAAAGTTAGAATGTACACATTGAGGTTTTTTATAATACTATAATAGCTCCGTATTAAATTAAAAATAATAATATTTATACTATAAATTTATAACCAAACTTGAGATTTTTTTGTAGTTGGTTTCATTAAACCTTTTTCTAATATTATATTTAGATTATATCCTAAATTTATATACTTATATTAAATATTTTATATATAATATAATTAATGTAATTGTACCAAATATTAAAATATCTCAATTTAACCGTTACTAATTGAACTATTGAATATAAAGAAAGTTTTATAATAAGCATGCTGTACAAGTTATGAGTATGCCTTTTGTATTCATACTTTAAGATGTAGACATTGAGTTAGTAATAAAACTATGATTAGCTCCATAATAAATGAAATTAAATTTTCCGATCTAACTGTACTAATATTAAATAGATTTTAAATATTTTAGTTTTTTTATATATAACTGAAACCAAAAGATCTTAACATCCGTACGGTAGGATCATCGAAAAAAATATTTTTAATTTAATATAGAGCTAATTATAGTTTTATAAAAATCCCTAATGCTTACATCCCTAACTTTTAAATAAGAAAACATACTAATCACTTTTATTTGAACCATAAAAGTATCTACTAATTAGTAGCGAAATATATATATATATATATATATATATATATATATATATATATATATATATATATATATATATATATATATGTACATATATATATATATATATGTACATATACATAATATAAATATATTTTTCTAAGTCAGTACTTTAAAAAAACCAAATTCATAAAAGTAAAATGAATAAAATTATGATTAAATATTATAATAAAAAATAAAATAAACATCAGATAATTAACTAAACTTTTATTATTATATTAGTATGTGTATAAATAGTTCATGTTTGTTATATATAATAGTGACTCATTATATAAATCAAATGATATTTTTCTAATTTTCTAATTATGTTATTTCTAATATTAAAATATAAAAAGTAGATTAAAAAATAAATTACACACTTGTACTTTGCATATATCTCAAGTGTATTGTTCATACGTTTAAAAGGCTTGAAGAATGCACCTAAACATTTCAAGGATTAATTACATTTATACTCTGAAGAATGACTAATCTCATTAAAAACATTGTAAAATTACAACATTGTCATTTTTAAGATTCATAGCTTTCAGGTCTTCATATATATGAAGATTCATGATTGGCACGTTTACTAGTTATCATTTATTGTGGTTCAGACTTGGCATGAAATATTCTTAGGGATCCTTAAAGCCTTTGTCAGTTGCCAGCGCTGTAAATGAGATTGGTGACGTGGTCTTATGCACATTCATAGGCTATGGTATTGCAGGAGCAGCATGGGCAATAATGGCATCACAAGTATGGTGATTAAGCATTGTGTTCCAGTTTTATAGTATTGAGCAATTGATGTTGACGCACACTCACTTCAGACACTTCACTGCAAACTTTTTCTCCACTAATGTATTTACTTGAATATGATTTAGGTTATTGCAGCTTATATGATGGTTGAGGCACTTAACAAGAAAGGATATAATGTGAAAGGCATAGGTGTACTAACTTGTAACACTTAATTTCTATGTAACTCAACTAGGTAAAAGATAAAACAACAGCAAAAATAAGAGAAACTGAAGAAGCACATAGAATCAATCAACTGAAGAAATGGTAATGATACTTGGTAACTACAAGTAACTAATTTGGTTAATCAAGGATGCATAAGTGAGAAGAAGTTCAATCTCAGTATTGCTCATGCCCTAACTTATCTAATGGAGAATTAAATTAATGTCAAAGAAGTATCAAGAAGACCAAAGTGATTTCATGTAATGTATATCAACATCTGGATAATGTAAAGGTTAATCAACAAATGAGAACTGACATTCAGAAGCAAGAACCCCTACAAGACTAGTCACTTATGAACCAGACCATTGCATCAAGTGTCAGGACATTGGAGGCAAGTTCATGTCAGTAATAGAAGATCTCATTTGAATTGAGTGAGGAAAAGAAATTGAAGAAGCTAGGGAAACTTGCTCATAAAGGTTAATCCTCAATTGGTCACTAAAGAAAGTCAACATTCGATGAGTGCATATTTGCCAAGGCAAATGTCGATCCACGGCAGATCGAGATCGAGATTGAGATCTTCATAGATCGAGATCGAGATTCTCCCAGATCGAGATCGAGATCTTCATAGATCGAGATCGAGATTCTCCCAGATCGAGATCAAGATTTTCACAGATCGAGATCGAGATGGGTCCAGGCGAAGATCGAGATGCGGGTAGATATGTAACATTTAATGTTCAAGGGACAAGTGGCTTATTGTGAACGGTTGATCCAGAGTTGTTGGGAAAGTACTTTTTGTTGTCGAAGTCCTGATTGGGCCACGTACACAAAAAGGACAAGATCAAGACTACATGACATTATAAAAGCAGCACTTTGTTTTTATTAGTAGACATACTTTTATCTCTGTAATTCAACGATATTTTTAAAGAGAGAACATTTACTGTAAAACAAAAAGTGAGAGAGAGGATCAGTTGAATCTAGCTTTAATTGCTGTATTTATTGTTCAACTGATCATGATGCCTTTATGAATGTTGTAGCAAATCCTTCAATGAATATAACGATATATTCTTGAAATTCTGTGTTGATTTATTACATAATATTTATTGCTTCTCATTGCTTCTCATATTCCTTAAATCGTAAAAAAAGTTGTATTCATCCCCCCTCTACAACACATTTGGACCTAACAATTGGTATCAGAGCTTAATGTTTGACATACAAAACATAGATCCTTGTGTTTGGTAGAAGATTAGGGAGTTTTCAAGTCCAGATCTACTTTTTAAGATTTTCTTGAAAAGTGTACTTAAATTAATTAAACAATGAAAACTCGTCTTAAAATTATTTAAATACTCCAGGTGTAATTATTTAGCTTGGGTGTATTTTAGATAATTGTTGTGAATTAAACTGGGTACTTTGGTTTGTGGTGTTCTTCACGTGTTCATCGCTGTTCTTGTAAAGAAGATAAACCCAGCAACTTTTTGATTACCTTTTCTAAAGACATAAAGTGAAAAGGGTGTTATTGGCTTTTGATTGGACAGACTCACTGCACAAAAAGTAATTATCAGAAGACTCTGTACCTAGCACGTGGTTGTTAGGTGAGGTAGGTGAGAAAAGACACAAAAGTCAAAAAGTGTGAAAGTCAGAAAAAAAATTTCGACCAAGGACAAAAGTTCAACTTGAGAATATCTACTTTGAGAATTTCGACTTGGTGAAATTTCGACATAGACAAAAGTTTTGTAGATCGAGATCGAGATCGACTTGTGAAAATGGCTTAAAATATGTTAAGGTAAATCTCGATCTGTCAACATCGAGATCGACCTCGAGATGTAGATCGAGATGTAGATCGAGATCGACATAGATTATCTACAGAGCCTAGTGTCGGGTACTTAGAATTATTTTTGGTGACCAGTTTTGGAACTTTGATTCATTTGGAGATAATTCAATTTTCTTTTAATTACTACTCAAGTAATAAGAAAAGTTTATTATCTCTATTCTAAATCTATATTAAGATGGCACCTTAAAATCAATTCAAGATTCCAGTGTTCGACCGAGATCAATGAAGAATGGGTTTTGATAATGAATTTTTTTTCGATGGTCGTTGTTCCTGAGCATATGGAAGGAGATGTGATTGTACCACATCGGTCTGAGCCTAAAGAGGGAGTGGACTTTTCAGATGCTGATAAGGAGCAAATAGCTTTCGATACGTCCGTTTGATAAACCTAGAAATAGAGGTCGTCATGGAAGGTACCGCTGAGATCAACAAAACACTTTTACTCAAGATGGAGTATGACACCTACAAGATTAGAAAAGGAGCAAGCAAAAGATAAAGACACTATGTTGGGTTATAGCAGGAATCTCAAGCATTAGTGAGGATGCAGCAAGGGAAAGCATTTGTTGATGAAGTTAAATGCGAGGATGATTCTATCAGTGACAGTGATGCACCAAATGAATATTTGGCATCAATGACCAACACTGGAGATGAATCACTAAGCACTTCACAGGTATACCTTCTAACTAGCATACGTTTATCTAATTCAGAACTGCATGATTATTAAGTTTTGAAATGTATTATATTCATGATAGCATGTTAGCATCTTAGGACTTAAATGCTTAATTGATTGCTAAGAATAATATTACATGCTAGGATTCATGAGTTTAATCAGTACATATCTTACTTGATTTTATATGCAGTAAAATGAATATCTAGAATTAGATAGGGTGTTCTAGACGGTTAGGTGTATCCCTAAACATTTGCTGAAACTTGAGTTAAATTTGATGTGATTTAATACCTCGGCTAATGTTGTGAAATTGCTAATAGACAAACAGGTCATAGATCAGATTTTATTTGTTCTTAATAGCAAATGACTTGTTAATTGTTTATGTGCTTATTTTCATATGATTTGCTTTTACTCACATAGTTGTACTTAAATGCTATATTAGATCATGTATTGCTTGTTAGGGATAAATGGATAAAAGATGGTAGAATTATCTAAGAGTCAGTAAGTCATGTAGATTCGAAGCTTAATCTAAAACTGACTTAGGTAATTAGAGATAATATAATGTTAAAGTGAACAATAAAGGTGAATTAGAAGAATTAGGAATCTGAGTGATTGATTCTTCTATGACTACATATATGTACGACATGATTCTTATAGACTGCTAGTCCACCTTAAGTTAGGTTGGGATCACTGAGCTCATAGCCAAGACTACTTGTTGAGGCTGATATAGATGAGGAGTGATCAGTCAGATAAGAATGAGCATGTTGAACTTGAATGCTTTGTTGTTAACTATGTTTAGAAATATCTCTAACCCTTGGACTCAATCAAATTGAGGACCACGTGTCTTAATCATTTGTGAATGCAGAGTATCTTTCAACATGTACAAGTTATATATCTCTGACATTTTCATGTTCGAGGCATGTAACTACTTTTGCTTTGGTATTCAAATGGTTAAGCAAGGTTACCTATTTTTCTTGAATGATCTGAAGCACATATTAAGGAAGACCTAGGGAATTCTTTGCGAAGGGTTTCCTAATATCAGTTCGAGGATGGACAGTATAGATCGGGGTCAAGAGAAAAAGAAGCTCACTCTACTGGAAGTGAGGTTATTGCTGACACGAAATGTAATGCTTATGATGAAGTCAACTATTCGTTGAAGTTTATCAGAATGGAGTTAGCTGCAACAACAAGTGATGCTCTCACACTTGGTTTATCAACTAATACTTGGTTTATCAAGATAACGGATTCGACGGTAAAGATGAAGTTGGTGAGAAAGGACTACTTCTAATGAAATTCTTTTAAGAAGGACACTAGCGAAGTATGTCAGTTGAAGGGAAGTCAAGTCAAAGGCTACCTTGTTTAGTTTTGGTGTTTGTTCATGCATTCGATAGATGAAGCATCTCAGTGATTAATCACATTCAAAGGATTAGGCAGATGGTTGTAAGAACACTTTGAGGGCAGGTAATGGAATTTGTTAACGAACGAAGTTCTATGTTATGTCTGCACTGAAAGGAGTATTCTAGAGTAAAGTTCAGTTTCCGGACTTCATGACCAAATGGAGGAGTTAATAGGGAAATCCAGACCTTGAGTGAAATTGCAAGGATAATGGATAGAGTTAAGGTTTCCTATTCACTACGGCTGAATCAGTTGACACAGCAAGTCTAATCAGCAAATGTAAAGAGAAGACATCAAGTAAGATTAATCATGCCTGAAGTCACATGGTGTGATGGAAGGCTATCTTATTTGGAGTTAAGAGCTTACACAGAGTCTGTGATTGATTTAAGATGATCTAGATGCAGTGAACAACATCATCAAGCTCCCTAACATTCGTTTGATTTTAGCTCTGAATTTCTAAAGGTTGACATCCTGTTTAGGGCTCAAGATCAGATGACACCAGATGAAGAAAAGCTGCAAGCAGCATCACAGGGGGAGCATCAGTAAGTTGGATCAACTAGTCGTGTTTGATGTTCAAAGGCTAGCAGTGCTCATTGAGTAAGAGTTGAGATTCTTAGGAACACTGAGTGATCCAGATTGAGTGATTGCATATTAGAAAGGAAATTGTCAATTTAAAGATAATGCAAGATGATCTCAATCATATTTGAAGAAGACTACTCTACCCACTGAATATCTAAGGAAACATTAAGGACACATCTGTCATGACAAAGGGTTTTGTGTAACAACATTTCCTAGAGTCAGTTCTTGATGAATCTGGGTAGTAGAGTAGTGATTGGTAGTGCCGTGCATGTATAAGAATATTTCATTGGTTTTTCTGAGTGAATTCAATGAAGATTGAAGATGCACTAACTAATCAAGATTGAGTAGGGTTCGAATCAAGGAACTAACTCAATTGAACCAGAGGCAGATACACTTAGCACAAGGAATCAGTCCACATGAAGACTTGGTATTGATACAGAAGCTGAAGGGTAGTTCGGAGTTTTATTTGAAGGTTCTACTCTGCTAGTGTCAGGACTACTGGTTTCTAGAGTGCTGAGTTTAATGAAGCTGCTGCCAAGATCAATATCTACAAGAAAATATTTGGGTGTTGAAGGTAATGCAGTTTCCGTCTGGATGACTATTGGCATTGTTATGAGGGGCAAAGCCAAACTGGTTGCTACAGGACTTTAAAGCAGAAGGTATCGACGATGATGGAAACGGAATCTTCGGGACTTTCAAGATCAAGCAGTAAGCACCAGTGACAAGACTTGATACCTTGGGACTCATCAATGGGGACCTAACAATTTTCAGGGACTCAACGATTAGGACCTATCACATGTGGAGCATTCAAGCATGAAGATCTATCAGATGAATGTGAACAAGTGCACTCCTGAATGATGAGCTAGAAGTTAAAGTTGATGTACATCATTTCCTGGACTTTGAAGTTACAGATCCATTGGAATTTGTATATCATTCTCTTCGCAAGCTCTTCTATGACGGAGATAGGGGTTCAAGCAAAACGTCAAGGACATGGTATGACACTTTGACTGTTAATTACTTTAATATGATTTTACAGTAGAGTAAGTTATACACACATATCTCTCCAGAATGCAAGGCACACACAATGTTATATATGTGCTAAGTATACCATGAGTATATTATATGTGGGTCTACTAACGAAAATTTGGCAAGATATATTTTTGCTAAGTTAATGTAGAGTAGGTACAAAATGAGCATGTTGGAAGAGTTTCAATTCTTTCTGGATTATAATTAATTTGAAAGAATGATGGCAATTAAAGGAAGTCAAGGATCTTTTGAAAATGCGCAATTTGAAAGATTCTAGACCTGCCAAGACTACTTTCCAACAGACCACTAAGCTTGATCAGGGCAAATCAGGTATATGAACTGAAGTGACAAGCTATAGAGGTATGATAAGCTCATTACTTATTCAAGTGCACAAAGACCATATATTTTATTCTCGATATGCCTATGTGCAAGTTTCCAAGTGGAAATTAGAGAATCTTGTCTTATAGCTAAGTTATGAATTGTTAGACATCTTAGGGGATCACCAATTCTTGGAATCTGGGACCCTTAAGATAATAGGTTTAACCTAATTGGCTATATAGATATAGATAATGCAGGTTGTACGAAAGACAGGGAAGTCATTCCTAGAAGCTGTCAATTTCCAGCAACTCTGTTGAACTTTTCACACCACTGAAGGAACAAGCTAATGGACATCAGGTATCATTTCTTTTGAGAGTTGTCCTTAGTCGAATAACTTGCAGATGTTTGCTAAATAACTTGATGAATTTATTTTATCTAAGTTGGTTAGTAAACTTGGGATATTATTAATATGCATATTTGTTGGAAATCCCATCTGCAAGGAATTCTTAAATAAGTTCACAAGTATTAAATGTTCAATATACAAAGACTTGTGAATTTATTTGAAATCCAGTACCTCATGCTTTTTGCTATTAGTTTAATTATCTTGCTTGCAATGTATTATGCATAAGTGATAGTTAAATTATTTAGCATAAGTATTTAATTTATTTTGGTTTATTTAAATCATGATGATATAAAACAATTCAGTGAAATATCTGTTCCATGATTTAAGTAAATTAAAATAAATTAAAAGCATAATTATCTGTATATTAAATATTAGATAAGAATTAGTCAATGATATCTTGCTTAATTGCTTTGATATTTTGCTCTAAGAGTCTTAAAATATTTTATTACAAGTAATTGTGATGCTTTTGATATTAGTGACGGTATTTAGAATTTCTGTTCTAAATAATTAATGCATATTTCAAAACTCACTAATATTGGAAGATGAAGTATTTTCCAAGTTACGTGTATAAAATTCTCAATGTTTTATATACTTAGAAAATATTTCTAAAATTGATTTTATTGCGAGGGGTTGTAAAAAGAATCACAACTATTACTTTTTCCCTATTTAAAAGACTTGTGAATTTCTTTTCAACTATAACCTCGAGCTTACGTATATCAATTAGTAATTGTTATGAGTACGCTTACAATGTGCAAATTGACAATTATTAGAAATGGCGTAGGAAGTTAAATGCTAATATTCAATCTAATGAATATTTTAGTATTTAGCGAATTTATTTTATCTTATTGAAATTATGGATTGAAGCAATTCAATGGTTATTAGTTTCATAATTTTAATTTGATAAAATAACAGAAGCACAATTTCTTGCATCTTGAAATTATTGATAAATATCGAATAATTGATATCAGCGTGCAATTAATTGTGATATGCTTATTGTTCTACTGAATAATTGCCATGTATAGTTTTTATAAATGCATGTGATTGGCAATTTCTTAGTACAGCATAAGTATTTAATTTATTTTGGTTTATTTAAATCATGATGATATAAAACAATTCAATGAAATATCTGTTCCATGATTTAAATAAATTAAAATAAATTCGAAGCATAATTATTAGTAGTATAAATATTTTCTTTTATTACTTTGTGATAATAGAATAATATTTTATTACAAAATAATTGTGATATATTGATACTAATGGATTTACTTAGTTTTTATTTTTAGAAACAATTGGTATCAATATATTTAGTTTTCTTTCCTTGACTGGTCTACGATCCTGAATGTATTTAAAAGAAATTTTTGTCTATTTCTTTTTCAAAACGTTTTATTCAAAGATACATTCATTTCTCTATCAGTTTTAGTTAAGAAAACTTAAGAATTCTTTTTCAAAACTTCTCTTTTGAAAAACTTTTCTTAAGGATAATCTTTCTTTTCTCTCGAAATTTTGTCCTCTCCCAAAAGCTTGTTTTAAATGTTTTATCTAACAAAGCTTTCTCTCTCTTTTGAAAATGTGTTTTAACTTCGAGGTACCAATCACTTGTAAAATGATTTGTTTTCAAATACTTGTTTAAATGTATGTTTCACATTGATTCATAGTACCAAAACAGTGATTATTGCTTTGAAGGCCTTGTACTGTATTGTTAAGCATACATTCAACCCCAATTGTCATGTTTTTATTTAAAGTCGGGGATATTATCAGGCAGAAGAAAATGATGTAAATCATAATTGAATTATGAGTCGGAAAATCATTGTCTTCTATCTGATATGGATGATTTGCAAAAATGTTTTCAAAACATGCAGTGCTTAGGTTTAATGGAAAAGAATCATTTTATTGAGATAAAATTTGGTAAGAGAGTTGAATTTCTTCTTTGGTGTAAATTCCCGCGTTTTATTATGGGAAGTTTGCCTTATAAGAAATTCATAAGAGATAGAAACTTTTTCTCTGATACTCCCGCGTTTTATTATGGGATAAGCATCTGAAAGAAATTTCTATTGGTGTCATGCTCTTAAATGATAATTTTTTTTTGATCTGACAAAACTCTTTTATTAAAGTGCTTTAATGCAATCCATTACCATTCCTTATTATATTTTTCCTTCTCCTTGAGTTGAAAAATATGTTTTGGAATGTTAAGGTGATTATTTCTTTATCTCATTTATTGATTCTATCCGTTTAGCCCCCAGTGGCTACAGAAGCTGGCCAGGAGGTTGAAAACCCATCAATCTCTGACCCAGGCCTTAATACCAAACACTCTTTTCATCCACTTCCATATATTAACCCTTGGAGTTATAAGGAACATATGTTTGTTAGAGGTTGATAAGGGAGAAATAAGGATGAAGTCGGAAGTGCACCCACAGCTCTACCTCCAGCGAAGTAAAGAAGTATATAAACTGAGGTATCTGTAAGCTCATCTGTATTTTCTCAAAAAGATGCAGAGCTGAAAAGGCAATAAAACTGTCTCTGGAATCATTCTCTCAACAGGGTGAGTCCATTGAAATTCGCTCTTCAGCCAGAGCATCTTGTAATGAGTCAAGCACACCACTGGCATTCACGCTGATGGTAAGCCTAAACAGATATATTTTAGGGATACATTGCAAGACGTGCACAGTGTGAGGTATAGGCATGTTAACAAAACACCCGTCATTGGGTTACGAGGGAAACGTAGACTCTAATTTGCCATTCATTACATTGTCTACTACGTTGACCCTCCTGGAAGGAACATTTCCAGATCCTGAAAAGGAATGTCCACCTCCTGTTTACGGAGAAGGTGT
This sequence comes from Oenanthe sinensis, assembly GCA_028671895.1. Taxonomy (NCBI): domain Eukaryota; kingdom Viridiplantae; phylum Streptophyta; class Magnoliopsida; order Apiales; family Apiaceae; genus Oenanthe; species Oenanthe sinensis. The sequence continues at coordinate 31,356,526 of CM053800.1, forward strand.
GAGGCAACTCCTTGATAGAACAAGGCAGGATTCCCAAAAAGATTTTAAAATCTTGGGATAACCCATCTCAAAGAGGTGAGGCTCCACTAGACAGTGATTTAGCAATTGCTATTGAGTCTGGTGTGGGACAGTGCTTATGCATGAAAGATCAAAAACACCTCTACGAGGCAATTCTCCACTCGATAGTGATTCAGTTTATATTGATGAATCAGGTGATGAGAATATGAATGAATTGACGGATTTCACTTGCAGGTACAGAAGGCTATATCTTGGAATGCAGAGTGAAAGTGAGAGAGAGAAACACTTAAGTGAAAGTGAGGGAGAGATACACTTGAGTGAGAGATAGAGAGAGAAAGAGAGAAACACTTAAAATGCTCTATGCTAAAGTGTAAACACCGACAGAACGTAGTAGAAGTGAGGAAACCATAAGCCAAACACTTACCCTTGCTACTTGCTACTTTTGGAAGAAAAGTTACTATTTTTTTTCCCGATCAACGACAGACGAGAACCTTCTTTGGGAGACAAACCATCTAAAAGAGGACCTAACAATTGGTATTAACAATTGGTATCTTCAAAAGTGGGCCTTTGGAGGATTCCTCAACTAAGGGGGAGAAGTTATAGTAAGAAAAAGTTATAGTTATAACAAGTTTATAAACAGGGAGAAGTTATAGTGTTATAGTTATAACAAGAAAAAGGAGAAGTTAATAAAGTCTTATCTTCATAACCTTCGGAAAAGCTAATATCCTAAAGGAGTAGCATGATTCTAAGGGAAGAGGCCATTGGAGGATTCTAAGGGAAGATCCTTGAAGAAAGGGGGTTCGTATCCTTAGGGGGAGATTTTAGACTGGAAAAAGAAAATCTTATCTTCGGATCCTGAGGGGAAACAACAGAAGATGGGAGAATCAAGAAACTGTATCCTAGACTTGAAAGGAGTTGTCAGAAGAAGATTCCTAATGCAAGTGGGAAGAACAGAAAAGAATTGACTATCCATGGATTTTCTAAAGGGAGAAGAAGAATAAGAAGGAGAATCACATTCTTAGGGGGAGAACAGTATGAGCTATGTTCTGTGTTCTATTGAAGATGTACCCAGGAATAATGATTCTTATGAAGCTCTGTTCATGATAAGTTCTTTAAGTTCAAACTGAAGGATTTTGAAACGGAGAAAGCTCAAACAGACAGAAATGAAAATGATACAATTTGAATATCAGTTCAGCGTCAGAGGAACAAACATCTTTCGTTTCAGTCACACAAGAATTCTGGAAATGCAATATTTGATCCAGAAAATCCAGTAGCATTATTTACAAGTCTCGGACGATTACTTTTTCTAGTTGTTAGTTGAGTTATCCTCCCTAGGTTATTTGTTTGCTAAAAGTTTAACAATCAAATAGGGGGAGATTGTTGGAAATGACGAAGCTGTATAAATAGTAATCGTGATAACTCAACACTAGAACAGGACAAGTAAATAATACTACGATTACACAGAAATCAGCAAGACATGAAGACAAGGCAAATACAGTGAATCAAGACATTAGAAGAAGTTTTGAAGTCTACTACAGGCCACTGAAAGAAGTTCATTTATATGTTCATGCCTCAGTGAAGAATAATGTTTAAAGACTTTCAGGGTTTCAGAAGTGTTGAAGATTCAGTATAGCAGTGCCACTAAAAGATTTCAGTGTAACAGCATTGATTGAAGATAGACAGTGTTTGAAGCATAGGAATCTAGAAGAATTGAAGACATGGTAAAGACAGAGGTTAAAGAAGACAACTACAGTCTTGAAGTTATACTCACTGACAATCAGTGAAGAACAGAGAATGAAGTATTCAAGATTGTAGTAGTAATGAAGACGTTGTCGAAGTACCAGAAAAGATTCTAGTGAAGTTACATTGTTTATTAACAGTTAATGTTCGAACCACTTATTGGGAAGCCACATTACCAATTGAACATGGTAATCTATTCAGAAGCAAGAACCCTATCAAGACTAGTCACTTATGAACCAGACCGTTGCATCAAGTGTCAGGACATTGATAGCAAGTTTATGTCAGTAGTAGAGATCCATGTTCAAGAGCTTGTTGAAGAATATTGAAGAAGCTAGGGAAACTTGCTCATAAAGGTTAATCCACAATTAGTCACTAAAAAAAGTCAACATTGGATGAGCGCATATTTGCTAAGGCAAATGTCGATCCACAGCAGATCGAGATGCGGGTCGAGATTTACAATTGAAGTAAAACATTGCAAGGCAAATCTCTGTCCACGGCAGATCGAGATCGAGATCGAGATTCTCACAGATCGAGATTTTCATAGATCGAGATCGAGATTTTCACAGATCGAGATCGAGATTTTCACAGATCGAGATCGAGATCGAGATTGTCAACCAAGATCGAGATCGAGATGGGTCCAGGCCTAGATCGAGATGCGGGTCGATATGTAGCATTTAATGTTCAAGGGAAAAGTGGCTTATTGTGAACGGTTGATCCAGAGTGGTTGGGAAAGTACTTTTTGTTAACGAGTCCTGATTGGGCCACGTACACAAAAAGGACAAGATCAAGTCTACAAGTCATAGATTACAAAGTAGTATAAATAGAAGTACTTGTGTAACATCTCAAAAAAAGAGCATAGAACGCAATGTAAAGCAATATTGAGAAAAACACTTGTAATAGAGAGGGAGTATATTCACAGAGCTTAGTATCATTTACTCCTCTCTCTTTACTTCTGTTGTACTATTGTAATGAATGTTGTAGCAAATCCTTCAATGAATATAACGATATATTCTTGAAATTCTGTGTTGATTTATTACATAATATTTATTGCTTCTCATTGCTTCTCATATTCCTTAAATCGTAAAAAAAGTTGTATTCACCCCCCCTCTACAACACATTTGGACCTAACAGGTATCCTGACAAAGTCACAAAGCTGAGGTTTGAAGACATTCCCACGAAGCTTACCACTCGCAGCATGGTTGAAAGGTGGTTGAGGTTGTTTCGAGATTACAAGATCAGAAATCATGTGGAAGCAGAAGGACTTAATCTTCTCAAGAAAAGAATGGATGAAGTCTGCAACCCTGAGTTCATGAAGAAAGAAAAAGCAGCCAAGAAGAAAGCTCGTGAGGAAGAGGAGCGCAAGAAATCAAAGTTTTAATGTATTATGCTTGTAATGTTTCTTTGCGTTGTAATTTGTTTTCTTGTTTTCCTGCATTGTAAAAATATATTATCTGTTTTCTTGTGTAGTGTAAGGTAGAAGTTAGTTAGCTAAGTGTCTTGAAACTGGTTTATATTAGGCGTCAATTATTTCGCGAAGTTCGGCGATGGTAATACTGTTAAAAGGACTTCAGAAGGATAATTGAAGATTGAGTGGACCGTGCTCTTAAGTACTTAGAGAAAATCTCTAGAAGAGCATGAAGCCATTTGATCGAGCCAACAGGTGTCCAGTTTTGGCACTTGAAGTATCAGTGATAGACATGAAGTTAATTAATCAAGCCAAGCATTATGCAAGTTGACATGATCGTTTATGAATGTTAGTTTATCTTTTTCAGTCCCTGGTTAGTTGAGTTATCCTCATTGTGAATTTGGTTGTCATTGTTAGACAATCAAATAGGGGGAGATTGAAAGGCATAGGTGTACTAACTTGTAACACTTAATTTCTATGTAACTCAACTAGGTAAAAGATAAAACAACAGCAAAAATAAGAGAAACTGAAGAAGCACATGGAATCAATCAACTGAAGAAATGGTAATGATACTTGGTAACTACAAGTAACTAATTTGGTTAATCAAGGATGCATAAGTGAGAAGAAGTTTAATCTCAGTATTGCTCATGCCCTAACTTATCTAATGGAGAATTAAATTAATGTCAAAGAAGTATCAAGAAGACCAAAGTGATTTCATGTAATGTATATCAACATCTGGATAATGTAAAGGTTAATCAACAAATGAGAACTGACATTCAGAAGCAAGAACCCCTACAAGACTAGTCACTTATGAACCAGACCATTGCATCAAGTGTCAGGACATTGGAGGCAAGTTCATGTCAGTAATAGAAGATCTCATTTGAATTGAGTGAGGAAAAGAAATTGAAGAAGCTAGGAAAACTTGCTCATAAAGGTTAATCCTCAATTGGTCACTAAAGAAAGTCAACATTCGATGAGTGCATATTTGCCAAGGCAAATGTCGATCCACGGCAGATCGAGATCGAGATCGAGATCTTCATAGATCGAGATCGAGATTCTCCCAGATCGAGATCGAGATCTTCATAGATCGAGATCGAGATTCTCCCAGATCGAGATCAAGATTTTCACAGATCGAGATCGAGATGGGTCCAGGCGAAGATCGAGATGCGGGTAGATATGTAACATTTAATGTTCAAGGGACAAGTGGCTTATTGTGAACGGTTGATCCAGAGTTGTTGGGAAAGTACTTTTTGTTGTCGAAGTCCTGATTGGGCCACGTACACAAAAAGGACAAGATCAAGACTACATGACATTATAAACGCAGCACTTTGTTTTTATTAGTAGACATACTTTTATCTCTGTAATTCAACGATATTTTTAAAGAGAGAGCATTTACTGTAAAACAAAAAGTGAGAGAGAGGATCAGTTGAATCTAGCTTTAATTGCTGTATTTATTGTTCAACTGATCATGATGCCTTTATGAATGTTGTAGCAAATCCTTCAATGAATATAATGATATATTCTTGAAATTCTGTGTCATAATTTATTACCTGTACATTTATACATTCTCTCATTATTCTAAAAAGTTGTATTCACCCCCCCCCTTTACAACACTTTGGACCTAACATAATGGTTATCTTCTCTCTGTTCCATCAATCAATGATTTGAAACATATATACAGCCTCGCTGCACCAGTGTTTGTCACCATGATATCAAAGGTTTGTGACGATATTGCTTGTTTCTTTTGCTGTGTATAATATGCCGTGACAACTAATACAGAATGGGATTTTAGGTGACATTTTACGCACTTCTTGTGTATTTTGCTACCTCTCTTAGTATACAAACAGTTGCTGCACATTAGGTATGTTATTGTTATCCTGTGTTTCTGTGACCTGCTTCTGCATTCTATATGTAACGAGTTTAAGCACACTTACCTTGAACAATTACAAATCTTTCTAATCTCTAATCTGTTCCATAACGTTATTAGAAAGGAAATAAAAAGGAGAAGGAATGAATATCGTAATCCAGTTACAGAACACTAAGAATAGTCAATCCCGGTCAATATATGACTTATTTACAGATCTGTATGTCTTTCAAAGAACATAATGGATAAGTTGTGCATATCTTTATTTACTTATATGGTGTTTTTATTAACATTTATCATGCTAAGGACATGGGGTGTATTCTTGTTGCATCAAGTCCAGAAATCCTGACACGAGTCAAAAAGGTATAAAGGATGTTAACAACTCGAATCATCCTCTATAATCTTGTCTTTCTCTTATTACTTTTTTTTGTCACAGTGCATTGCTTGGAAAGTTTGCAAAAGCTTGCTGAAACCATCAGAAGTGGAAAATGTTCACCAAAAAAGGAGTACATGTTATAGAACCAGCTTCTGCATGATGAAAAACAATGCACTGAGGACATTATGCTTATTGATTTGGGAAGAAATGTATGTAATTTTTACATAAAAATTGTAGATCAATTAGAAATTTTTGTATTGATAAATATATTGATTCATTATTTGATTGGAGACATTATTTAAAATCATTTTTTGTGTACCAAAACCATTGTCTAATATTGAAAAACACAACACTACACTATAAATATTTCCTCTTGTCCTAGTTGTGTAAATAAAACAAATACAACACATTAAAAAAAAATCGTTGTCTATAGAGAACTAAAACAATAGTTATTAAAATAAGAAATAATTGTGTGAAACTGTTGTCTAACCCAAACTAAGATAATTTTTCTTAGTGGTGAAACTGTTGCATTTTTCTTTTTCCAACAATTGTTCATAATAATAGCATCGTTGTGTCTCCTACATTATAATAAACATGGTGAACGGTTGTCTCTTACTCGTGAAACTGTTGCGTTTTTATTTTTCCAACAATTGTTCAGAATGATAGGACCTGTTGTCTCTTCTATATTATAACAAGCCTGTTGAACCGTTGTGTTCCTTTCTTCGTGTAACAGTTTAAACAAGTGTTGTTTGATCGCGATCACACGGCACCACAATAGACTATGAAAAATTGAGATGCCAGACAACGGTGCAAAACTGTTGTATGAGCCTGTTTTTCTTGTAGTGCTTGTTCATACAAAAACTAACTAAACTCTGATCATTCTCAAAACTAACATCAGGCAATAAATAGCTAAAAATTAACTGTAAAAATCTTGCAAAATATACAGTATGAACATCATCACTAATCTTGCTAGCTAATTGCTTAATAATTAAACAAGGAAAATTAAAATGAAAGTTATGGTTAGAGAATACCCAATCTGTTGAGATAGTTATGGAATGACATCAAAATTTGTGCATTTGACTGTGAAAGTTCTTGTTATGCAGTCAAAGTAGAAACTCTATTCTCATCTCAAATGGGGCCTTGTCAGACTCCCCAACTTTAATAGACTTCCTCCATAGCCTATTTCCTTAAAAAATGCCTTTATTTGTTCATCATTTACCAGGTCATCATACACAGCCACTTCTGGAAGATGAAGGGCTTATCGAACTACAGCAGGAGTTATAGAGTGTTTGCCATTGCACTGGAATGTTATGACTAGTTCTTCATCATCACCAGTATTGTTGAACTTAGAAGTTGACCATACTTTTATCAGAGATTGAGCAGAGAGATTATTGGGTTCCATTTGGAGTTGAGTTACTTGTAACCATTCCTAATTCAGAAACCAATCTTGTAAATGTTGCTTCACACAGAGGCTTGGTGAATATATCTATTAATTGTTGATCTGTGGGAACAAAATGCATTTCAATTATTCCTTCCATGACATGTTGCCTTATGAAGTGATATATGATATTGATGTGCTTTTTCAGAGAATGCTGAACTGGATTTCCTATCATTGCAATAACACTTTGATTATAATAATAAATAGGAATCTTGGAAAAGTTCAGACCATAGTCTAACAGTTGATTTCTCATCCATAAAATCTGTACACAATAGCTTCCTGCAGCTATATATTCAGTCTCTGCTGTTGATGTTGAGATATATTTCTATTTTTTACTGAACCATGATACAATTCTTCCACCTAGAAATTGACAACTTCCACTAGTGCTTTTCCTATCAATTTTGCATCCTACAAAATCAGCATCTGAATAACATATTAATTTAAAGTCAGACTCTCTAGAATACCATAAGCCAAGATTGATGGTCCCCTTGAGATATCTGAAAATTCTCTTAACAACAATTAAATAAGGTTCCCTTGGATTGACCTAAAATCTAACACATAGACAGGTTGCAAACATGATACCTGATCTACTAGCAGTTAAATAGAGAAGGGATCCAATCATGCCTCTATGATGTAATATCTACAGGCTCTCCTTGGTAGTAGTAGCCATTGGGGTTGTAGTAGATGCAGAGTTTTGCATTTGAAACTTAGTGAGTAGATTCTTTGTGTATTTAAACTGATTTATGAAAATACCTTCATCAGTCTGTTTTATTTGGAACCCTAGAAAATAACTCATTTTTCCCATCATGCTTATTTGATACCCTGACTGCATTAGCTTTGAAAATATTTTATAGAGTTTCTTATTAGTGGAACCAAATATAATATCATCAGTATATATTTGGACCAATAACAAATCTTTACCTTGAGTTCAATAAAATAAGATTTTATCAATTGTACCTCTTGTAAAACCACTTTCAAGTAGAAATTGAGCCAGTGTTTCATACTAGGCTCTTGGTGCTTGCTTGAGTCCATATAAGGTTTTATCCAATCTATAGACATGATTTGGTTATTTTGGATTGATAAAACCAGGTGGTTGTTCAACATATACCTCTTCTTCAAGTTCGCCATTTAAAAATGCATGTTTAACATCCATCTGGTAGACCTTGAATTTCTTGTGTGCAATATAAGCAAGAAAGATTCTGATTGCTTCAAGTCTAGCTACTGGTGCAAAGGTTTCATCATAATCAATACCTTCTTGTTGAGAGTAAACTTTGGCAACTAGTCTTGCTTTATTCCTTATTATAATTCCATCAGAGTCTATCTTGTTTCTAAACACCAACTTTGTGCCAATAATTGATCTATTCTTTGGCCTTGAACAAGGGTCCAAACTTCATTTTTTTCAAACTCATTTAATTCTTCCTGCATTGCAGTAACCTAATCTGCATCCTTTAAAACATCTTCAACCTTTTTTGGTTCTATTTGAGAAAGAAAACTATGAAATATACATTCATTCTAAGTAGCTTTCCTTGTCTACACTCCACTTTCTAGATCACCAATAATCAAATCAGATGTGTGATCTTTGGTCCATTTTTTTGGATTTGGAAAATTTCTTGACCTAGATGCTCCCCCATGATTTGTGCCTTCATAGTATGATTCCTCTGTAATTCCTGATGATCCCCTTGAAGTTATGCTTTCATCAGTGTTTGATGACTCAGAGTTTAAGTACTCAGAGTTTGAATGATCAGAGTTTGAGTGATCAGTGTTTATGGTTTCCGAGTTTGATTGATCAGAGTTTAGGGTTTCAGAGTTTGTATTTCTCAGAGTTTGGTCAGACTCTGATATTTTGATAATTGAGGTTGGTTCTCTAATTTCATTAAATGATTGATGTTGTTCCCCCTCAACATGTGCATAATCTTCAATTTCTGTTTCAATTATGTCTGAATCAGTGTTTAAAGGGTCTGTGTTTAACTCATCATAGTTTGGCTCATCAGTGTTTATCTCATTAGAGTTTAGCTCATCAGTATTTGTGTTCTGTAATTCATTTTCAAAACTTAGAGATTCCTGAGCATCTTCATCATGTAACCCTTCTATTTTTCCTTCATCAAAAGAGACATTAATAGATTCCATGACTACCCTGGTCCTTAGATTAAGTACTTTGAAAGCCCTTGAAGAGGTTTTAGAAGTTGTTGCATAACCAACAAAAACACCTTCATATGCTTTGAGTTCAAACTTTTTCAATTGTTCAGGATGTGTTTTGAGAATAAAACAGTTGCTTCCAAAGATGTGAAAGTATTTCACATTTGGCTTCCTTCCCTTCATTATTTCATATGGAGTTACTCCTTGTTTATTTATCAAAGTGCAATTCTGAGTAATGCATGCAGTATTCATAGCTTTTGCCCAAAAATAGGTATGTAGCTTTTCTCCTTCTAACATTGTTCTGGTAGCTTCAATGAGAGTTCTGTTCTTTATTTCAACTATACCATTTTTTTGAGGTGTACCAGGAGCTGAAAATTGTTTAATGATTCCTTTTGTTGAGCAGAATTCCTCTTTTATAGAGTTCTTCAACTCTGTTCCATTATCACTCCTTAGATTCTTTACCTTATGTGGTGATCCATTCTCAATCATGGCAATATGGTCAAAAATTATCTCAGTTGTTTCATCTTTTTTTTACAAAAAGTACACCCAGGTAAATCTTGTGTAATCATCCACTATCACCAAAGTATATTTCTTCTTTCCAATGGACATAATGTTGACATGACCAAATAAATCAAGATGCAATAGATAAAAAGATTGGTTAATAAAATTTTATGTTTTGCTCTTAAAAGATGTCTTCTTTTGTTTGTTCTTTTGACATGAATCACAGAGTCCATCAGGATGAAATTGAACTTTTGGAAAACCTCTAACTAGATCCTTTTTCACCAATTCATTTATGTTTCTAAAGTTCAAGTGACACAACTTTTTGTGCCAATTTCAGTTTTCTAAAGATGATATCTTTCCATGTAAACAAGTTAAGGGACCATCAGAGTTTACCTCCAAGCTAGCTTCAAATAATTTGTTATGTCTATGACCAATAAGAACCACTTTGCCATCCTTTTTACTTTTCATTTCAAAATGAGTTCCATGAAATTCCACAGAATAACCTCTGTGTGTCATTTGACTCACACTTAACATATTATGCTTGAGTCCTTCAACCAGAGCTACATTTTCAATGATGACATTTCTAATAACAATATTGTCATATCCCAGTGTTCTTCCTATGTTGTCATCTCCATAAGATACTGCTGGGCCAACCTTCTCCTCAAACTCTGAAAGCAGGGATTTGTTTCCAGTCATATGTGCAGAACATCCACTATCAATCACTAGGATGTTTTTCCTGTTTCCATGCAATCAATTAATGCAAATTAATTAGTAGTTTTGGGGACCCAAACAAGTTTGGGTCCTTTATTTTGAAACTTGTTAACTCTTGCAGCAGAAGTATTTTTATCAGAGTTTATGTTAACAGAGTTTGAATTATCAGAGTTTGCATTTACAGAGTTTATACTGTCAGAGTTTATTTTTCTTTTATCAGCTTTTATCACATATGTTTGTTTGACAGCATGATTAGAAAAGACAGGAGTTTTATTCAATTGAGGCAACAGTTCATAATAATTGAAATATAAACTATGATATTCTTTGCAAGTGTAAATTGAATGTCATAAACTACCACAGTGAAAACAGGGATTTTGTGGTCTATATCTAGTTTGTTTTCTAGCCTCTGAACTAGGTCTCTCAAGTTCCTTTTTTTTTATTTTGTTTGCAGTCTATAACAAGGTCATTTGAATTACCACATGTAAAACAGGTTTTTCTAGGAGCATTAGGGATATACTTATAGTTTGTCTCCTTGGAAATTTCTACTTTGCCATTTCTATTTCTTTTCACTTTTTTAGGTTTATTTTTATTTGTGGCTGCCTTCAACTTTTCCTTAAGTTGCTTATGTGAGAGTAATCCTATATTCACTATTTTATTCTCTGACACAATATTTTCTTTACCTTTGTTATTATTAGAGCATTCACTAGAGATATTCTTCTTGTCATTACTAGCTCTAACAAATTTCACAAGGTCACTCAATATTCCTTTTGTATGTATTTTAGTGTGTGTTTCCTTGTCAGATTCATAACCTAAGGCAAAAGTCCAATTCTTGTTAGAAAGCATTTATTGAACTCTCTTGCCAGAGTTTGTCCAAACTCTGAAAGTCTCCTTTACTTTAGCTATCTCAGATTTTAAATATTCCACTTATATTTCTAACTGAGTTTGCATGTGTGTAACATTCTCACAGTCTTTCTTAGTGCTAAGCATGAGTGAATTTTCAGATTCAAGAAATTCATTCCTAGCAGTCAGAGTTTGTATTTCAGATTTTAATCTTTCATTCTCAAGAGATTCTAATTTAAAACTAACATGAAAGGATCTAGGAAAGACTTCAATTCACAGATATTTTCAATATCAATGTTAAAGATAGAGTCTGGTACCTTATCAGAGTTTAAGATGGGAGCTTCAGTGTTTGCCATGAGAGCATAATTAGTTTCCTCTTCAGAGTCTGAGGAATCCATCCAATCTTTTTTTGATGTGATGAGTGCTTTTCCAGATTCCTTGCTTCTGCACTCAGTAGCAAAGTTCCCCATCTTGTTACACTTGTAACACTTGACCTTGGTTTTGTCAATAGTTTTTTATTTGCCATTTCTATCTTCTCTCTTTCTGAATATATCTTTCTTCTCTGATTCTCCTTGCTTCTTTTGGAAGTTCCCTTGCTTTCTGTACTTCCTATATGTCATCTTCTTAAAACCTTTGACAATCATAGTAACCATCTCCATCATGTCAGAGTTTGTGGAGTCATCAGAGTTTGCATCAGAGTTTGTCTCAGACTCTGATTCACTACTTTCCTTGATCATTACAGCCTTTCCTTTTCCTGTTAAAACTTCTAAAGATTTCTCTTTTGGTTCTTCAATTTTAGTTTTAACATTCAAGGCAACATATTTTACCTTGCTACTTTTCCTATTCTACCTTTGCTGTAATTCCAGATCATGAGTTTTCAATCTTTCATAGACTTCATCTAGAGACATCTCATCCAAATCAACCTTATCTCTTATTAAAGATGTTTGTAGATCCCATTCTTCAGGAAGAGCCCTTAGAAACTTGGTGTTTGAATCATCATTGTCATACACCTTATCCACCAAAGCCAAGTTATTCAACAGAGTTAGAAATCTGTCATAGATATCTGTGATGGACTCATTCTACTTAGCCTCAAAGTATTCATACTCTTGAATTAGAACAGATCTTCTGTTCTTCTTGATTTCCTTGGTTCCTTGACATTGAACCTCTAGTACATCCCAGATCTCTTTTGCTGTTTTGCAGGCAATTATTCTATTTGACATCACAGAGTCTAAACTATTATGCAATATATTTCTCACCTTTGCATCTTTTAGGACTTCTTGTTTTTCTTCATTAGTCCACTCCTTTTTGTCCTTCAGAGTATAATATTCAGGAACTTGTCTGCCTTCTACAATTTTTGATGGCACCAGTTTGGTTGGGAGGTATTGACCTTCAATGATTCTGTCTATATAATCAAGATTAGTTGCTTCTAAAAACATCATCATCTTTACCCTCCATGTAAGGTATTCAGCCTTCTTCAAGATTGAGATTCGATCCGATGCTTTCATACTTGTTTCCAAACATGTTTATATGATCTTTTAGTTATGATTAACTGCCTGCTCTGATACCAATTGTTTCCCAGATAAATAATCTATTATAGAAGGGGGTTGAATATAATAAAACCAAATAATCGACACAAGTATAAAAGATGAACAACTTTGTATTAATAATAAACTGTGTACAAAACTCTCTCAAGAAATTCACTGTTCTTAAGAGCTGCTAGGTTATGAGAATAATATATCTTGAATGTTCCTTTAATGTTAACCTACTTCTGTGTTTATATAGACACAGTTATAAATCCAATTACAAAATAGATAATGATAAGAATAGCTTCCATAAGGCAATAGACTTGTATTTGGATTCCTTATTAACTATCCAAATCAAATTCTGATTTGATTTGTCTTCTTTTGAGACAAACTCTAATGATAAACTTTGTCGGTTTGATCATCTCTGATAGAAAATTCTATATTAGAGTAAACTCTGATTGAGTATTTTCTGATAGAGTAAACTCTGTTTGACAGCTTCCTAAACTCTGATAACGTCAGCAACATAAACTTTGTTCTTGATATTCTCTGACAGCATCAGTGTTTATTTTTCTAACATTTTTTTATTATACTTATTCCCTTTTAAAATCCGAAAAAGTGCTAATCAATGATTGAGCCGGAGTGGACAGAAACCTTCATTTGTCAATTAATATTATTGAACCAAACATAATACTCCATATTAATTCTTAATATGTGTTATGACAATTCAACCTGTGTAATAATTTTTTTTAAAAAAATGTAAAAGACTTTTAATTATAAAATAGTTAATTGTAGTCCTTAATTAGTTATTAAAAATTAATTCAATATATTTTTCTCATACAAAAATTGATTAAATTGAAAAACTTTATTAATATTTATTAATTTATATTTATTAATTTTAATTTGATTTATTTTATTTATCAAATAACATGATTCAAAGTATATGATAACGTATTTTTGATATAATATTATATATAATATAGTAACACAATAGAATGTGTATTTAATATCTTAGGTTAAGGTTGAACACTTAATCGGAGAACTCAAATAATTATTTTAAAAAAATTTCTCAATTCAATCAAAACTAATGAATTAATAAGATTTCAAGTTCTCAATATAATAATTTATCATGTAAGTGTGACTAGTTCATCATATAAAGTTACGTACCATAATATCTTATATAATATATAAAATATTTTTATAGACAAAATTTGGATAAGAAAATTTTTAATCTTCTTTCTCATGAGAAAAATTCACGGGCTCCCTCCGTCTCCCTGTAAGTAAAACCCTAATATTATCACTATTCTTATCTAATAATAATACATAATAATATCCGATATATGATACTTCTCTATATAAATCCAATATAAAAGGTATTTTAATATTTTAAATCAATTATAAAAAGGTTTCATAAACGGAATAGAATTCTCCGATAAAAATTCATAATTATCTTTTCTATCTATATTACGGGCTTCTTCAATTGAATTTTGGTTGTTGGACCACATCATAATTAAAGATAATTTTGTAAGCTTCGCGTGGGCCGTAAAATCGTCCAATTCCGACGGCTGGAACTCAAAATATGGTCCAAAACAATATCTACCATGTAAGTAACACACTAGCCATCGAAGTATGGGCTGATATACACACTAGCCACTGAAGAAGTTTTTTGGACGGTTCAACCATCCATGTATGAGAAATGGACACATGAGCCATAAATTAGGGTTTTTTGGCGTGAATAATGGAAATTGGAGCTCACTCTCCAGGAAAAGTAAGTGACACCCATCCGATTCATGCGAACAATTTAACCCTCAAAGTATTAAAAAAACATGAACATTGACCACGACTTCATAACAGAATTTTTGAATAACAGTTAATAACACCTCCTCTATGAAGCCAGCTCTACAACCAGACTTAAAAGCTCCTATTTGACTCCAGACACAGCCCTGCAACTAACTCCATTACAGTACCAACACTACAGATTCCTCTACAATTCATCTGCACTTTTGATATGCACTTCCTCATAATAAACATCCCTAATGATTGACTGCAGAGAAATAGATACAATGCAATACTAAGACCCCTGAAATTACAGTCGCAGATTACATGCATATACTCCAGTCTATAAATTCTAGTCGTAAGTAAAAAATGAACAGGTCTGGGCCCTGCAGAAGCGGAAACACCAAACCAATCTTCCCAATGCACCATTGTGCAGCAGAAATTTCCAAGATACCGAATTGCCGAGTATTCTTCACCAGGGCCTGCCACTGAAGAAAAACACTATAGAGAAATAGCAGCACCAGAACATAGAAATTAGGGGTCTGCAACAATCTGCACTAGTAAAGCAAATACTTAGCTAAAATAATTTGGTACACAGATCTTGCTACATCATCCCATCAGACCTGAGACCCCAAATATCTGATTACAATCAACTCCATCTGTGAAAATTTAAATCCGCCTCCCCAGCTTTGCAATCCTGGAAATCATGGCTGAAAATTTTATCTTCCAATTAAGCCAAATTAAGTATCTGCAGCTCATCAAACCAGCACAAATATATCTGCACACCTGGACACCTAAGTGCATCGGAAAGTGTCTATTTTTACTAGGTGTGGGGTTCTTTCCAGTTATCATCTGCAGCACCAGCATTCCATAGTTGTAAACATCAACTTTAGAAGTGATGCAATGATACAATTTGACTTTACATGAAAACAAAGAGTCAGAGAAGATGGGAACTCGGCAAGTGGTTTTTTTTGTGGAACAGGGGATATATCATACAATTTATCCTGATATTTCTTTGAAAAAATACATAAAAAGTGTAATAAACCTTATGTCTTGCGCTACTAGTTTCATCTCCATCCTCAGCATCAACCCCCATTTCCTCATCAGACCCATCAACATCGTCATCCGTCTACAAACGGCTCATATCATCAATATCCTCGATCTTCCTCCTCTTTTTGACGCTTCTACCGAGGTAATAGTAACATGAAATATGATATAAATCAACTATTCAATTTTGTTTCTAAAGCCAAGACTATATAAGAATTCATTGATGACTTGAACTAATCATTCACAACCCAATACACATCAAAACCACGGAAAAACAAGTAAGAGACTGTTAACATGCAACTTGATCTTTGTTGTGACCGAGAGAGAGGGAGAGCGTGCTGCCAGAAAAGAAACGCCGCGAGGGAGATAGAGTGTGCTGCAATTCAAGGCCATATTCTTGTTTTTCTTCTAACCCCCACTCTCACCCTAACGGTTTCATTTTTTTTTCAGTGGTTACTCTGTCTTTTGGTCTAAACTTCGATGGTAATTGTGTATTTCACCCTTTTTCTTAAAAAAACACTATTGACTTTTTCAAAAATTGTTCAAGCACTTAAATCTCTAGGTTATGCAACTTTTCTGTAAACTCTTGTGAGACACACAGAAACATTACATATACTAACATAGGCTTGATCATTTCAATGTATCAATAATTCAATATTGTTTGCAGAATATTGAATACATATTATTCAATATGTTTGGGTTTGAAGTTCCGCAACATTGTTTACTTGGTTTAAGTTCAGTAAACTTGCAGTTTCACTTCACAGTATTCGATCTATATCACATAAAAGTTAAAACATAAAATTTTATAATATATTTATTGGAAAAAATAAATTTCAGAAAAGAATTTCCAAAAATGCGTGTTTCTCAAAAAAAAATTTATCTTAATTTAACCATCAGAAAAGGAATTAAAAAATTGGTGATTTTTTCATCTTTTAATATGCAAAGATATTTTTTTTAAGAAATACTTTTTTCACAGAATTCCTAGAAATCCTATTATCGGTGGTGCTCGCACTAGCTTTCCTCGTCCACAGTTGAGGGACACCACAAAGTAGGGTTCGATCTGATATTTGAATCCCGGTCAGATATTTCAGTGTCATTGGATTGACTAGTTGATCAATATGATTGTAATATTTTATCAAATAAGTTGACAGAGTGCGTAGTGCATGCTTGTTTAAGTATATTACGATTTCCGGTATTTACGGGCCCCAACTGTACAAAATTTTTATTTTTGAATCTAAAAGTTATGTCTTTTAAACACAACTGCAATACTCAAGAACATGTCTTTGGACATTGATGGATATTGTCCATGTGATCTGGTTGCTTGGTTTAAAATTGTAGCGCATATTGTAAATTTTCATAAAATTGTGTTGTTTTTTATGAATAATAGTGAAAGAGCATTGAACCTGTGGTTTATTTAAAGATTTAAATTTCTTGTTTCTTATTTAAAATTGTAGCGCATGTTGTCGATAGGAATGTTCTGAATCTTCTGACTGCTTCTATTATCTGTAACAGTGACTATTCATCAGGGTCTCTTGTTTTTAATGTACACGGATCATAGTGCCATGGCGCTTGTGAAGACTCATACTAATTCACTTAAATATGGAAGAAGAATATTACATGTGTCTTGGTAGTTTATACCTATGGAATTAGGTTGGTTCGATTAAGAACTTAACTTTAACAACCTAAGAACCCTTTGTTAAAAATAATCTGTAACTTCGTCGAGCATGCTAATTCCACTCGTATCTATACCACCAACAGCTGCATTTCGTTTTTTGTTATGTTTCATTAGCATAAAATAAATAATTTGTATATTAAACGTAATTTATATTGTACATTTGTACTGGGAACAAACTGATTATCTATCACAACTTACCACTTAAATCTAAAATAACATACTGTAAATCAGTTACTGGAGAATCTTTTAGCTTGTCTTCCTCCTCGTCAATCCATCTTGAGATCCTACAAAAGAAGTGTTTATCAACTAAATTTACGGAGGATATGTATAAGTCGAGCAGATAAACTCTCCCTTTGGTGAAGTGAGAACTGTGCCAAACTAAATGTACACTATCTATGTATAACAAGTAGAGATAATAATCTCTCCTCTTTGTGACTATTAGAGGTGTGTAAAAAAGTAAATATACCAGGTCTATATGTAACAAGTGGAGCTGATGATGGTCTAAGGAGCGGTTTCAAAGTTTGGGAAAAAAGTAGAACAAATATATGAATTGTCAAAACAACAATATATACCTTTCCCTTAAGTAGTTTGAATTAGTGAAATAGATGGGGCTTTCTATTCGAAGAATGAGGATTCCAGGAACACTGTAAGCCTTGGGGTACTGTTCTGTACTTCTGTATGCCATGGAGCCTGGAACGTTGCCAAGCAGTAAAGTTCTTGGCCTCGTAAGGAATAACAGAACCCGAAGCAGAGATATCACCACCTTCATCACAAACATTAACAATGTAAATACTATGAAAAATTATGATTCACAAGTCTCTTTTCTCTTTTATACTAGAGAAAAAATTAGGATGAAGAGTGCCATATTCGAGTTGTGTGTATAATAGTATGAATGTTGCCATTTGACATACCGCAACCACTAATCCAATTTCAACACTGCCAAAAACCACTCCATTTTATGCGCTAATATAGATGACAAAATCAAATTTATCGACTTTCCAGAGGTGAATAGCTCCATTATAGTCTATGAGACCTAACATTGCTGCCATAATTATAGAGGAGAGCACGACGAGTGGTGTGTAGTGAAATAATGGCATTAGAAACAACAATGTTATCATAACCGCTACTGCCATCACTATATTAGAGAATATAGATTTGCACCCGGCATTGAAATTCACTGCTGTTCTTGAAAATGTTCCTGTTGTTAAGAATTTAAAATTGTAAAATTCTATAGGACACAACTGGATCCTGCCTATTAAAATAGGTATATATAGCACACATAAGTCACTACACAGTACCTGAAGTGAGATAGCAAGAGGTGAAAGAGCCTGCAATGTTCATAACCCCAAAAGCAATCATCTCTTTGTTTCCATCAATGTGATAGTTCTTGAACATTGCAAAGCTTCTTCCCACGGCTATACCTTCCTGCATTCGTTTACAAAAATATTACGTTTTAGAATTCAGTTCACGCATCATTCATGATAATGTATAGTATTGAAAACAATTACAATCCAGGGTGATCCATATGCCAATTCTGATTTTAATATCACACACTTGTATTTCTTGTATGAAACTAATCTAGTTTTAACTCATTCCCAAAAGGGCAAAACTAATCAAGCTAGCTAATATTGAAAAATTAAAATCAGTGTTCTAGACACGATACTGATTCCCGGATTTTTGAATATTTCAGCCTAGCTAGGCGTCTCCAGTTATCTAGCTACGTTCAGGCAGGAGAGTCTCCTCCAAGTTTTTTTCTGCATTTAGATTCTTGACTCAAGGAAGCACATGCAATTATCTCACATTAAGTACAACTTAAGTCTAACTCGACCATAAGCCTCACTGTCTGACCCTAGAATAAAGTCTCCATACCTGACACATGAAAAAATAATGAAAAAAAGAGTGCATGAATTGAAATTATCCTTCTGATGGGTAGCATGTGTAACATGGGCCATACCAACAATAAGGCACAAGGGTATTTTAAAACAAAACAGTAGGAAACTGTCGCAATTCACACAAGTGGTGGAAATGGAATAGGACAATTCACAAGGCAGCAATATTTATAGATAAAAGAAGGGGTGGTTCTACAAAACGATATAAAGGGAGACAGTGATAGATAGAATCATAGAAATGTAGCAGGTCATCTTGAGAAATTGAACAGGGGATCGCAAGAAGTGCGTACAGCCAGAACAATAATTCCAGTAATGATTCCTGTCTTAATGGCCAAACCCATGTGTGGTGATCCGAAGGCCAATTCTGACTCAGATGGTGGATTCAATCCCTTCTTCAGATGTCCGATCTACACATTTATATGCATAATTTTAAACAATGTACGCGAACATAACTTCAAATTTGTATAAACTCTAAAACTCATCAATATATATATATACAGTAATTAGTTAAAAAGAAAGAAATTACCACTTGAACTCCATGTTTTTCAGCGTGAGTGAAGTATACAAGAATACTTCCCAGAATTACTGAAGCTAGAGGCGCCATAGCGTTTATCCAAAAGAAGGATGATTTTCTCTTGCTCTGAAATAACATTTTCACTGGACTATATTTAAAATGCTGATAGAAAATTTTAACTGTTCTGTGAAGCCTAATTACTAATTATACGTATTTAAAATGTCGAAAAAATGTTCAAAGGCCAGGTAAGTGATGAATGATGAGTAATTAGATTACCATGTATCTTGTTAGGACAAGGAAGAAAAGAAAACAGCAACCCAGGACTCCACTTTCCCATGTCCACTGCAATTAAATAACAGCTTACCAATTTTTAGCAACTCAGATTCCTAAAGTTTAAAGCGGATACAGTTTTACCACATACTGTTACTAAATGTTCCATAACACAATATTTGCAATAGAATTGAGGTCTGAACAATAGTTTCTCACGTACAGTAAAAATATATTATTCTCGATCATTAATTATGCATAGGTACCTGGTGCGTCTGGGTAAAAATAGAGCGGAGGACAGAAAGAAGATCAGTGGAATGAGTGAAATGAACAAGTCCTAAAATCCCCTTGAGCTGTTGCAGGCACACAACCGTGGCTGCCCCACCCATAAACCCTATTATTGTTGCATGAGACAGAAAGTCCACTACAAATCCAAGCCTGCACCACCTCCACAACAATACCATTATCATGCATGTGATTTTTTCTCAATTATTAATTGTAATCATTCTTGTGCGTACCTCTATCTATAATACAGTGCATCCAATATATTTTCAACTTTACCACATAATTAAAAAAATATTTTTTTTTCTCTTTCTTATATATCAGTTTTGACACTTTTTTTTTCAAAAAAACACTCCAATGGTTCATATCAAGGTACCAATTAACTTCTGTGATTTATTTATTAATTTTCTGCTAAAATTTATTTCTACTTAATTATAATCTTTTTCTTTTTTCAAGTATATATATGAGCTCCAGATTTTTGGGTCCGCTTGAGCCAAAATGCTGGCCCCCTGCCAAGAAGCAAACAAGTAAACACCAAACAACATGCAGAAGATATTAATATAAAAGAATCACTTTTCCCAGCAGTGAAAATGTGAAAAGAAAATAAGGACCGAACCTCACTGGCTGCCATACTTGTGGGTGAAAAGAGTTGAAGGGTCGCTAAATAATGTTTTATTGAGCATTATCTAGCTATATTTGTACAACCTGAAAAGATAAATTAAAAAACAAAACACATTCTATGTTTTGTAATAATAGCCCTTGTGATTTGTCTCCATCATTCGTTCAGAAATGTTATGTATAGACTATAGTAACATGCAAGGATATCTATCTCGTGATATAAATTTGAACTTCTGATGTACATAGGGGGACAAGTATTTTTGAGATCTATTGTGAATGAAGTGTACATATATAGTCCTACGCAAACCAAAATATTACTCGTTCCGTCCCACTTCAAGTGTCTTATTTGACTTTTCAACGGTCAAATTTAATTAAATTTAACCAAAAATTATATATATATATATATATATATATATATATATATATATATATATATATATATATATATATATATCCGGCTATCCGGAGGAAGTAATACACTAGCTATTAATGAAGAAAAGTTAAATCAACCACTTGAAGTGGACGGAGGGAGTAATACACTAGCTATCCCGCTACTGAAAAAAATATGAGTATTTTTTACGGATCATATTCCGCCAACCTTTAAAATTGACTGAAATTAGTCAATTAAAATATGGGTGGAATTATATTTCAGAAGAATTTCAGCTAATTTTCGGTCGATTTAAGTTACCTTCTCCCTAGTCGAAAATAAGCTTAATTCTAGATCTACTAATTTGGTGGCATAAAATTACCCGTTTTGGATCTTGTAGTGAATAGTATAGTTAAAAATAGGAACCAAAGTGAAGGCATGGAGCCATATACGAGACACGTACATGCGCATAAGATATATCATATATATAAAAATGGCGACCTTAAGAAACCAAGAGCAGCTTCAAAAACTCCAGCAAAGAAGGTAGCAGTAAAAACCAAGTCTACGTAAAGCTTTGGATTCTCCGTAGGGCTGACTTGTTTCCCTAACATAGAAGCTATGAGAAGTGAACCAACTGCAACAGGACCAACTGCCACATCTTTCGAACTTCCCAGCATGGCGTACACTATAGGCGGGACAAAACTTGAATCTGCATTTCATGATATATAATTAACATTTATTCGTACGTGTGCATGTGTAATTTCACTACAACAATAACAGTTATTTACGACGAACAGCTTACGACGGATCCTTTGTAAAATTTCTTTCGTAAATGACCTGTATTGTTATAGTGTATATATGATATTTGAAACTTACAAAGTCCAATAACAGGTGGTAAGTTGGCCAAGTTGGCATAGCTGATTCCTTGCGGAACAGCGAGACTGGCAATTGTAATTCCGGCTAGTAGATCAGCTTTAAGGAATTCGAAACTATATCGAGGACCCCATTCGAGAATTGGCACGAAATATTGTAATCCTAGTACAATTTTTCGGGATAATCGTTGGTTCTTGAATTGTCTGAACTGATCATCAGGAAAGAATGTCTCCTTGAGCGACGATTGTAGTGACTTGGACCATGGTTTTGATGGAGGCATTTCTACTCGGTGACGGGATTCATATTCTCCTTCACCCATTTAGCACCAAAAGTGAAAGATAATGACTTAAAATTCAATGTATTGCTAGCGGAAGTTTTTAAAATGCATGACAAGAAATAGTTTGAAATTAATGATACAGCAGATTAGCAGAACATGAATATATAGCAATAATTGAATCAAGACTAGTCTATTCGGTGCTTCCAATATTGTGATGGTTAGACAAATATATACTTCCGTGTGTGGGCACCAGAAGAAGAAAGAATAATACAACCAAATTTATGATATTATATTACTCGTCACAAGCTAATAGTTAGGCTTTGATTCTAACTCATCTATTATATCAAATTTAATAGTGTGAAATTACAATTTAACCCCTTTCTAATAAGTATATATTATAATTTAATTATATAAAATGACTATTTAACCCTTACATAATAATTACATATTATTAATGTATATTAATTGTTTTGCAATTAATATTTTAAAAATAATGTATATAAAAATGATAAAAAAAATTATCACAACACTACATGGATCAGAGATGTTACATCTCATAATACCAACTTCAAATTATATGAAAAATATTTTTCTAAGTTTTATAAATTCTTTGATTTTAATAAGGATAAATATAGTTAAAAACATTAAAAAAATATTTTTAATAAATTTTTTTCAAAAATTGAAATTTAGAACAAATCCGAAGAGTTATATTGACAAGTATATTGGACATGTTGATAAACATATAACATTTATTTTAAATTTTATGTATACTATAACTTTAACAATTATAAATGTAATTTCCAAAATATTAAAATAAATAATTTCAACATTTTTTTTTTAGAAATTGAAATCTAGAAAAGCTACTAATTAAGCAATCAAATTAATTCGAAAGGAAACCATTTCAAATAAATTATATTATAATAAGTACCAAACAGATTACTGTTGACACCTACTCTCGGAAAAATCCTGCAGTAGCAGCTTTCAACTTCTGAGGGATAATAGGAGTGTGTTTATCTTGAAGATAATTATTTACAATGAAAGTTATAAATGAGTTCTCCGCATTGGGCAACTGTATAGTACTAAAAAAAGTAAACCAAACAAGACAAGAATAACAATAACAACTAGAAAGCATTTAGTTTAGTTCAACTAAAACTTCCCCTTTTACCCGGAAAAAATCAAATGAAAGTAGCAAAGAGATAATTCTCAAATTCTTCTTTATAGTCAATATGTGTATTATTTAACTTTATTATAATTATACATAGTTCTGAGAGAGTGAGGAAGAGAGGGGGAGACTTAAAACAGTAAAAATAATCAGAGAAATAACATTTTGGGGTCAAAAGTGACTTGAGGCAGAGAAACATTCAAGTGGATTAATGGAGTCATGATATACAAAATTTGAATTTTTAGTACGAGAATGAAGAGCTCATTTGGTAGTTGAGAGAAGAAGAAGAAACATTAGAAGGCGGTTAAAATAATTTAAACGGAAGAGAGTATATCAGAATCTTCGACAATGTATATGCTGATTCCGATGATCCCACTTATAATTCTTCATCAGAAGAAGATGAAATCTTGTTCTCCGCATTGGGCAAATGGCAGTACTAAAAAAAGTTAACCAAACAAGACAAGAATAACAATAACAACTAGAAATCATTTAGTTTAGTTCAACTAAAACTTCCCCTTTTTACCCAGGAAAAATCAAATGAAAGTAGTAAAAAAATAATTCTCAAATTCTCATTTATAATCAATATGTGTATTATTTAACTTTATTGTAATTATACATAGTTTTGAGGGGGACTTAAAACAGTAAAAATAATAAGAGAAATAACTTTTTAGGGTCAAAAGTGACTTTGGGCAGAGAAACATACACTACACCATAGATGGCTTTAGGCAACCCCTACAAAATGTAACTGCAGGCCCCAAAAAGGTTGCCGTAGGCCCAAATTCATGCTATGGCAACACTTTGTTGGGGTTAGATATTTTGCCGTGGCTATAGGTATCTAAGGCAACGTTCGTGTAACCTAAAGCAACATACTAAATCTTGTTGCTATAGACCCCTACGACAACGTTTTTGTACTCTGTAGCAACATCTTATTTGTGTTGCTGTAGAGAATTATTTTCTGTAAAAGGCCCCACAATGTGGGCCCTGATGAGGTGGAACCCATGAGGTGGGCCCCATAATGTGGGCCCTGATGAGGTGGACCCCATAAGGTGGGCCCCAAAATATGGCCCCGATGAGGTGGACCCCAGAAGGTGGGCCCCACTTTAATGGCAACACTTTATTTGGCTATGGCAACGTTTTTTTAACTGTTACAGCTGACTTTTAAGATACATTTGCAACATTTTATTATAGCTAAGGCAACACTTTTCTATTGTAAATGAAAATGTGCTATTTATAAAATGCTTTCCCAACACAACAAACCAAACACATAAGTACAAAACCTGTTCTTTTAATTCCATTGCCACTAACTTCAAACATTCACCGCAATTCAATACAGAAGAAAGTAAACATAAAGTATTAAAGAGATCAATCAACCACCTTAAACTAGCTAGAACAAAAGATCACACATCACATTGTAGATGTAGTGATGTACTAATATCATAAATAAGACATAACTAAGAGCTAGCACCTCCGATCGTTGGAGTATCATGTTCATTGTCAGTGGATATGGTAGTACAAAGATCACCTAAATTGATTTTCATGTCGGGGTTATCTTCGCCTAACTTTTTTAACACCCAAAGTAAGTTCTCCTGGACCTTTTGATTTACCTTCTCGTCTACTTCATCTTGGACTTTTTTGTTCATCTTTACTTCCACTTCGTCGATAAGATTTTCTCTTATCTTGCTTGTCAATTCCTGAATGTAACTATCTGTTGGAGCATTGGTTGAACATTTTCCAGACTTTGTGTGCCTCCCTACAAGCCAAGCAGGACCATTTTTTTTAGCACCAGAAATAAGCTCCTGAACATTGACACTTCCTTCCGGTTCACAGATTGCTTTTTCAATCTTTTCCTGCAAAATAAAGCCACAGTAAAATATAATAATTAATATCAGTTGAAGGAAATGTGAAATTGCTTGACATGTGATTGACTAAAAAATAAATACTCACAAGTTTTTCCTTCATTATTGCAGGATCAAACTTATACTCACGTCCATCTGTTCGCTTACGAGTAGAAATAAAAAATGCTCCATCGGATGATGTGGGCTGATACAAGTTTGATGTGCCAAAACAATTAAGATATGCAATTAAGTCCAGCATCCATATGTTTAATAATTATTTATCATTACAAATCAAAACAATCAATTAATTACGATATTTATGTTTCCAAACTCGAAGCGTCTCAGTACATAACCTAAATTAAAAGTTATGACTTCTATGTTCTATATACATATATATTAATCAGCAATATAGAGTTCTCCTTTTAATCAACAATAATTAATTACTAAACGAAAATTCAAATACCTTCTTGTTACGAAGTTGGGCAAAAGATTTTGGACCAGTAGTGTGCGTGTCTGTATAAGACTTACGACTTTCAGAATTTGTCTTGGCCTTTCTCTACAAAAAAACACAAAAAATAGAGCAACTTAAAGTGCCCAGTACATAGAATTTGAAATCGAATACATAGAATACAAGACAAACTCCCGCGAAATAAATTATATACCTGAACCTCTCCATCTGCCCAGTACTTCAAGAGCAACTTAAAGTGCTCAAGTGGAACTTCATCCGGCCGGTTTTCTAGCCTTTCTTCATCAGTGTCAAAAGCATTATAATATTTCCTTTTAATGGTACTCTTATACCCCTTCCAACAATCATTTATTGACTTCATCACCCACTTTTCACATTCATCAGGAATAATATACCGTTGCTTGAATAAAAATCAAACATAAAAAAATCATACTACTGATTGACCAATAATACCTTTTCAAGTAAATATTCAGCTAAATTATAGTTAATATATAGGTTACCTTCACATAATTCCAAAGGGTTTTCTTCAATGTTTCAGGAACACCAATCCAAGATTTATAAGTAAGTGGCACACACCTCTTAAGTGTTCCAATAAAGCTACGCAACTCAGATATGACTTTGTCATCGTCAGAAATAGGTTGGAACTTCTCGTTCACCTGAACTACAATTCTTTCGTCAAATGGCCTCGTATGAACTTTTTTCATCTTTGTTTGACCTCTGAGTCTTTTCGGAGCTTCAGCTGTAATTACCAAGTACATAACATAACAATGAAAAGGGCGGTCAAATCAGAACATAAATTAGAATAAGATAGCTGATTTTTGATCTATTGACAAATTTATCCTGAACAATTATAAATATTAGATATTTCACCACTTTTAAGTTTATAGTTTTATACACTTGTTACATTATCAATTTTTTATCTAAATGAATCCTAGAATAGTAATCATATTAAAAAGGACTAATAAAATCGTTGCATAACAAATAAAATTAGCAGAATAAGCAAATATATATTCAGTAAAATCAAGCAATGTAACAATATGAAAGCAAAGGACTTAATCTGAAACACACAGACACACACACATAGTTCATGAATATTAGCTAACCTGCTTCTTCTTCTTCTTCATTTCCAATATCTTGCAAGACAGTTTCAGTTACAACCTTCTTAGTTCCAGCTACACTAGTGGCTGCAGCATTTTGCTTTTGGCGTTCCCGCATGGCCAAATAATCAGCCATCGATCCTTTTCCTTCATTAACTGGTAATGGAATGTCACATGTTGGTGCAGGTGGTTCTATAAGAACTGTATCTTTTGCTTCCTTCCCAGTTCCACCCTCCTTAGATGTAGGTACAACTATGGCTCGTGAACGAGTTCTTGGCATGCCATCCATTCAGAATCTTTTAGATGAGTAGGTGTGCCATCTTTATTTCTTCTCGTACCTATAGGGTATTCCATTTTTTCTGGACAGCTTTCATCTTTGGCAGAATACCTAGAAGTTTTTGTTGCTCCTTCACCATCTAAGAATCTTGAACAAAATGTTAAACATTCTTCTGCTAGGTAACCTTCAGCAATGGACCCCTCGGGCTTACTTCTGTTGCGAACATAATTTTTCAATTTCCCGAGATAACGCTCAATTGGAAACATAGATCGAACATTAGCTGGTCCCCCATATTCAAGTTCCTTGCATAGATGAACCGGCAAATGTACCATTATGTCAAAGAATGATTGTGTAAAAATCATTTCAAATTGACAAAAAATTTCAATAATCTCCTATTGTAACCTTTTAATGTCTCCCAAATCAATGACTTTGCTCCAAATACCTCTAAGGAATGCACCCAACCTTATTAACGGCAACGCAACCTCGGGTTTTAATGTTCTTTTAACAGCGAATTGTAACAAGTAGTGAAGTACAAAATGAGCATCGTGGCTCTTATACCCCGAAACTTTCCTCTCCTTCGTGTGCACATACCGACGAATATTGGATGCACAACCGTATGGCAATTTAGTATTCTCCAATACTGAGCAAAATATTTCCTTCTCTTTATTAGTCATGTCAAATATGGCAGCCCTAATCTCAAGGTATTTGCCATCACTTGATTTGACTGGATGAAGATCTTTCCTGATGCCCAATTCTTGTAAATCCAAACGAGCATTTATATGATCTTTTGACTTACCACTAATATTTAGCAAAGTACCAAGAATATTGTCACAAATGTTTTTCTCTATATGCATAACATCAAGGTTATGTCGAATTAAATGGTGACTCCAATATGGTAATTCAAAAAATATTGACTTCTTCTTGAAAGGGGAATTGATTTTACCGTTCTTCTTGCCCATTTCCTTCCCAAAATTATTTTCGAATCCAGACAATAATTCTTGAATGTCTGTTCCTGATAAAACTGGAGGACTCTGTCCCATTTCAATAGTACCATCGAACCTTCTCCTATCAAACCTCCACTTGTGTTCCGCAGGCAGAAACTTTCTATGGTTCATGTAACACATTTTATTCTACTGTGTTTCAAGTACATTGAAGAAGTGTCATAATGACATACCTGACAAGCTAATTTACCCTTTGTGCTCCAACCAGATAAATCTGCTAATCCCGGAAAATCACTAATAGTCCATAACACAGTTGCACGTAAACTGAAATTTTGCTCAGTCAAGGCATCATAAGTTTCTATGCCTATATCCCAGAGATCTTTCAATTCTGCAATTAGAGGGCGCATAAATACATCAATGTTTTTCTTTGGTGATTCTGGACCGGAAATAAGTGTTGAAAGAATTAAATTATCCGGCTTCATGCATAACCAAGGTGGTAGGTTGTAGTTTACCAATATAATTGGCCAAGTGCTATGAGATGTACTCATTGTATGGAAAGGATTGAATCCATCAGCCGCCAAACCTAATCTTATATTTCTATTATCTGATGAAAAATGAGGATACCTAGCATCCAATGTTTTCCAAGCCTCGCCATCAGCGGGATGTCTAAGTTTCACGTCTTTTTTTCGTCCCACTGCATGCCATATCATATGTTCTGAATACTCCTTGCACATAAACATTCGTTGCAGCCTTGGTTTTAGTGGAAAATAACGCATCACTTTCGCCGGGACTTTGTGAATTAACTTCTCGGGATCATTATTACTAGTGCCTTTCTTTTCCACTATAGCCCACCTCGAAACACCGCATGTTTTACAAACTTCTTCTTTTTCGTTTTCTGCCCAATACAGCATGCAATCGTTTGGACATGCATGTATTTTTTGGTAATCAAGGCCTAAATCTTTAATGACATTCTTCGCGGCATTGAAAGATAAAGGTATGTGGGCCTGTGGAAAAGCTTCTTTTACCAGCTCTAGTAAATCCCCAAATGCAGACTCGCTAATTCCATGAATACATTTCAATGAATAAAGCCTAACGATAAAACTTAATCGTGAAAAGTTTGTACATCCTGGATATAATGGCTGCCTTCCCTTCTCGACATGGCGATAGAATTTTTTAGCATCGGCATTTGGTCCACCAGAATGTCCATATTCATAACTGCCCCTATTTCTAAAAGTACGGTGCAACATCTCATCTAAATTATCACCAAAATCAACACCAGCAGTTTCACAATCCATATCTTCATCCCTACTTCTACAATTTTTACGTGCAACCTCACAAATCCATTCGACATACAGCGGAGAAGGACCATTGCAAATTAGATGATCGTAAAGAATATCCTGACGATGCCACTTGCGATTATTACAATTCTTGCAAGGACACAATAGTTCATCACCTACGGCGTATCTGGAAAATGCATTTTGCAAAAAAGATTTGATCCCAGTGTTGTATGCTTCACTGTACTTTGGAAGGCCTATCCAAATATTTTCCTCGTCGTCCATTACTACAATTATGAATTATAATAATATTAGCATAAAAGATAGTGTTCTATATGTTACATTACTTTTATACTAATTTATATATCACTTATATATACTAATTATTAAGCAGGATTCCTAAATTTATTAAGTTTAAAATTATTAGCTAGTTAAATACTCAACTTAATTAAGTTGGACCATGACTTACTAGTAACACCAGGAGGAAGCTTATACAGGGACCAACGTGCAAAACATATAACATAAAAGATACAGAACAGGTGTAAATCGAACATAAACAAACAAATCCCCAAAATACATTAAACATATAACATGCAAAACATGTGTAAATCGAACATAAACAAACAAATCGAACATAAACTACACATAAATCCCCCAAATCAAATATAGAAGATGCAAAACCCCCAAATCAAACATGCAAAACCCCCTAAATCGAACATAAATCAAACAAAAACCCCCAGATCGAACATAAATTAAACATAAACCTTTAAATCGAACATGAAAAACCCCTCCCCACTCAAACCCATAAACTTAAGAGATGGGTAATACCTTAAAAACAGTTGTCTGTGAGAGAGAGTGAGTCAAACCCCTTTTATCTGCTGACGAAACCCTAACTAAATCCCTTGATTGAACTGTATTGAGCCCTCGATTGCATATGACGAAACCCTAACTCAAGTGCTATGTGTGTAAATTTTGTGTGTGTGTGTGTGTAATTGTAGGGGAGGGAGGTGAGTTGGAAGAATCGGAAGGAAGTGAGTTGGACTCGGATGAGGTATCAAAGTTTACAGTCTAATTGTAGGGGAGGGAGGACAAGAGCGAGCTGAGAGAGAGGAGATGGGAGAGTTTGATACGGTTGAATTAAAGCTCTATCGTGCAGTCGTGTGAAGGGTAAAGCCACGAAGGCCCGTTTGATACTCAAAATTCATTTTTAATTTAAAAATATCAAAATAATAATTGTAATTGTGCGTCTAACCTTTTTTAAAGTATGTACAGATTATTAAAATAATAATTATTCAATAATAAAGAGAGTAATTTTATAATATTATATATTTAAAATTTGTAAATAAACGGGTGAAAACTCGTTTTATTTTACTTATTTTTTTTATTAATAAACAGAGTGTAAAAAGAAACAAAAACTAATAAGAGCCAAAAATTGAGAATAATTAGTTGGGAATTGACACAATCCGTTATATAATATTTTTATGCGGATAGTTTTGTGCGGGAGATGAATATGAGAGTGAGTTTTGTACGTGCTCTTGAATTATTTGTTCAGTTGCCGCTCAGAATTTTGTTAGTCAAAAAATTTCATTTCCCCCTATTTATATTATATTACAGTAATATTTATTAATTTGATTATAAAATATTTTTTTTATCTTTTTTGGAAAAATAATTATTTTTATAATTATTATAGAACATATTTATTTTGGTAAAATTATCTTATTTCATATTTTAAGTAGGTTGTTAATTTCAATATAGATATATTAATAATTTTACTCAAAATTAATTTGTTCTCATGTAAAAGAATTATTAACATTAATTTTTCACATTTTCAAAAAAATATGTAAAAGAATTATTCACATCAATTTTTCATTAAAAATAAAGTTTTATTCATTTTATTTTATCTATGGCAACACCTTATTCCTATCTGAGGCAACACCTAACCAGCAATGTAATGGTAGGTTTATTCATTTTAGCTTATCTATTGCAACATCAAGCAAAAAATGTTGCTAAAAAATACACTTTTATGGTATGGCAACACCATGTTACCATCTAAGGCAACACCTACCCAGTAATGTAATGGTAGGCCAATGTATGAGAGTTATGGCAACATAATAGTAGCAACACCTTGAAGAAAAGGTTACTACAGGCCATTTATGGTGTAGTGATAAGATTTAAGTGGATTAATGGCGTCATGAGATACAAAGTTTGAATTTTTAGTATGAGAAGGAAGAGCCCATTTGGTAGTTGAGAGAAGAAGAAGAAACATCATAATGTGGCTGAAATAATTTAAACGGCAAAGAATATCTAAGTATCTTCGACAATGTATATGCTGATTCCGATGATTCTGCTTGTAATTCTTTATCAGAAGAAGATGAAATCTTGTTTTTGTTCTTGTCAACTAAATGGCTAACAACCTGTTTTAGCTGCACAGTTTACTCCAACTGAAGTACAAGTTGCATTACTATTAGTAATGGTAGATCAGTGCATCAGAGAATTTTATAATATTTGTAACAAGTTCTAAATTGTTTAAATTTTGAGGTTATAGATGTTCTAAAAGTAAATGGGTTACATCTCTATTGTCACTAGCCACTATAACCCCTTCACTATTTCTAACTTTTCACCGGTATAATCCAACAAATTCATTTGAGAGAAAATAAAGAGAATAATGAGGTCTAGCGCCTAAACAAATAATCAGACGTTTCCTGTTTGATAAAATGTTAAGACAAATTGAATTTTTATCATAATTATTACTTTTTGGATTATGTACATCTGCGGGACCTTTGAAATAAGATTAGACACACCTAAAATGATTTTTATTCACCAATTACAAGCTTACAGCTGTTCACACATACCTTACTTATTTATCAATAAATTTACAAGATATTTATAAAAACAACATATTAATAATAAAAAGTATAAGCATATACGGTATTTCAACTGGAGCATACCCGTTAGAGCTAGTTATCTGCTAATTAGTTAAATTAATTGAGTCAGTTACACAAGATATGAGGGTGTGGGCAATGTCGTTTTTTAAATACTGTAGAGTACAGTACGTATATCTTATTCTAATTTCAACACGTACAGTGCTTTTACACTATCTTTGAAACCCTAAATTATTCAGCCTGTAATAAAATCTATTCAATTAAAAAACTACCAATTACAATAATATAAATGGTTTCAGAATGTATATATAGTGCAGCCCAACGGTATTTTGTTGACAAAGCAAACAGTATTATTGTGTTTTTAATTAGTATTGCAATGGTTAAAGAACAAAATATCTCAAACTTCACGTATATATGAACTGATCCGAGGCCGGACGAACCTCCTACGACATCCAAGCAACAGCCAACAGGCATCACCAACAACCATCCACCATCCAAAAACGTACACACTCTTTATCTTGAGTCGAAAATTATTTTATTCAGTAGAGTACTGAATACTAATTAAATTTGTGACCTATATGTCATGCATTATGTTCTGCAATAATTTTATAATATATTATAAGCAATCTAGCATGACATATAGGGTCTCCAATTAGTACTCTATTCAAGTTCTTCATATAAATATTGCTATATATTAATTAAAACAATTTTTTGCGGTAGAACAAAAAGCAGAGCTGAAATGAGAAAAATGAGGATAAATGGAGCACTATATATGTTGAAGAATATACTCCATTCATTATATACCTTTTCTGCCATGAAAATATAATGGTCTATTGAGAATTTCAGTGCTTGATCAAAATTTACCTATTTCTTAGTAATTACCCTACGGGTCCTGTCATCTCCTCCCTATATGTATGTATATATAGGATTTGAGGAGTCTGCCAATTTGATTATATTTGTTTAAAAGATTATTGAACTTGAATCTCATCTTTCTGTACATTAATGTTTAAAGGTCGATCGATTTCCACAATATATATAGTTTATTATTACTTGATAAGTACTCTGGTCTATAAACTGATATGATTAAAATTATATAGTGTTAACAATCTAGAAAACTCTATAAAAGATTCTGTACTTAGTACAAACCCTACAAATGATAAGTCTGCTCCAAAAGTTATGGTGTTGATCAGCTCAACTTTATACATCATATAATGATGTCCTCCTCTAGGACCTCCTCCACTCCACTATGCATGAATAACATGATATCTGTAGTGTGGAAATTCCTTTGACACAGAGAATATATGAATAGTGCTTTATCAACTTTTCAGATTCTTTTAAGGTATGGTATATGTGAGACCTTCATATTTTGGCAAGAGCTAGGTTTGACCTTAATCCAAACTTAGATTTATAATTTGTTTGCTGCATTCTACCCAACTACTTGGAGTTCACACAGGGGCGGAATAAGGGGGCTTAAATGAGGCCGCTAGAGTCAAAATAAATATATAATATAATTTTCTTATTCTTTCATAATTTTCAAGCCTCCGTTAGACTAATAACTTTTTTTTTTACAATTCTAACGCCTCTATTTATACTAACGTTAGTGATCGTTACTTCTAACGGTGTCGTACCATAACAAAAAGATTTTATATATTTATCCTAATTTCTTAGTCTTACCCTTATTTTTCTAGTGTTTGATTACAATTTTCTAATGAAGTAATTTTAAAAAAATTTAGAGAAATTTTCAGAAAAATTGGTTTACACAATACGATTGTTCAAATTATACTATTATTGAAGATGAAGCATAGTATTTGTAGTGTTATCTTTTAAGTTGGAGAGAGTAAATATATTTTTATAACAATTAGTTTTATAATGCGCGAAATATTTGTGCCAAAATATTTTTTAAAAATTTGGTAGCGACAGGTTAGCTACCGCAGACGGTCGCTAATAGTAAGCTGATGTGGCATTTTTTTGTTACTGTGTCCGGTTGGTAATAAATTTTGGTCGCTAAAAAGTGTACGAAACTTTTTTGCCGGTAAAAAATTCCTAGGTACATATTTTAACTACCGACCAGCGACCAAAATTTACACGGTCGCTACTGTGTTTTAGCGACCAAAATTTATACGATCACAGAAAGCCGTCACTCATAGAAATAATTAGCGACAGAAATTACGGTCGCTGATAAGGCATTTTCTTGTAGTGTCAGTAACCGTACCTTGTAGGCTTTCAGGGGATAGACTTTAGATACATTAAGTATCAATCTATTTTAAGGTACAATCGACTCACCCTTACGACTTGTTATTACCACATTGAATACACTTCGAGGGATCTCCTCTCAGGTGTATTGGGTTCCCATCGTAGATGAATCATGTTGGGTTATCAGTCTCATCCTCAACCTCGACTTAAGGACAACAACATGCTCAAGACCTTTAGTCAAAGGATCAACCATTTATCTTGAATTCCAATCAACTCAATATCCATGATCCTATCAGACACTAAACCCCTTATAGAATTGAGTCTAACTTGGATGTGTCTCTCTATTTTTGTGTTATACTTTTTACTACTGATCTTGTCGATAGTTGTACGGCTATCAAAATAAACAATAATAGAAGGAAGCAGTCTGCTTACTACAGGAATCACGGATATAAGTCCATATAACCATTCAGCCTCCGTCCCTGTGGCATTTAATGCACACAACTCATCCTCAAAAGTAGAACAAGTTACAATAATCCATCTATTAGACTTTCAAGATATTGCTCCACCCGCTAAGGTAAACACATATTGATCTAGTCACTCCATTGGAACCAGATTTCTTAGATATCCAACTCGCATCACTATACCCTTCAAGTACACCAGGACGTCTCTTATAGTGCAACCCAAGATATATGGTACCTTTCATATATCTAATAACTCTATCAAGAGCCTCTCAATGAGTCTTGTTTAGATATCTTGTATATATCGCTAACTTAGACACGAAATATGAAATATCTGGTCTAGTACCATTATCAAGTTATTGCAAATTCCCAATAATCTGAGAATATCTTAACTGAGACACATGAACTCCTGACTTGTTCTTGACAAGCTCAACTTTTGAATCATATGTTGTGCTTGTGATTTTACAATTTGAATAACCATACTTCTGAAGTATAGATTTTTTTATATAATGAGATTGTGACAAGGTTATTCCATCACCCATATCTTTCATTTCAAAGTGCCTCTTCAAGAAACTTTTTGTCTCGTTAATAATCTCACTATTGGTTTAAAACAATAAAATATCGTTAACATACAAGCACAACACAATACTCATATTACCTTTATCCTTATAGTAGATACACTTGTCACTTTCATTAACTATAAAATTTAAAACAATTAGTGAAACTTTTGAACCTGTTGGCTATTGCTAAGTATGCGGTACTATTAGTTACATAGTACAATAGGACTTGTTCTATGTGCTTTGTTTCACAATGCATGGAAGCATTAGCTAATTTTCACAAGGTTGTCTGATCATCCGTAACCTTAAAAGTAAGTTCGAGTTTTCCTGGCAACAAATACTAATTTTTGTCAGAGTCTCAAGTCTTTAACTACGATCAGTTTATAAGCAATACATCATGCAGGAAGAAATATACTGTTATTGTTGCCTCGGATAGTTGGATTGCTTCTGTGCCTAATATTATCAATCGAGAGGATAGAAAGGGAAAGATAAAACATAAAGATAAAGATGATCCTAATAGGAATATGAATGATGTTAGGGATTGTGGTGTTAATATTGTAATCAACTATAAGATACTTAGATTAATTAGAAATTAACTAAGTAAAACATACTGTCATATGTATATTGACAGTATGTTTAGTTGTCACTTGTAACAATATGTATTAAAGCCAAGTAGGTGACAATAAGTTTCAATAGTTACTGTCTTGTAAAAATGTAATACCATGATATATGATGTAGAAGTTCACAAAGTGTTCATGCACAGCATGGATCAAATCATTGACAGTAACATTCTGGAAACTGAAGCCTACGACAGCATATTCAAGTGACAGCACCTTTTGGAACAATTGACAGCAACTATTTCTTTGACAGTAAACTTGGCGGAGAATGAAGATTATAAGACATCAAGTTTTACTGACAATAACTATTCCCTTGACAGTAAACTTGGCAGAGATTGAAGAATCGAAGACAACAAGTTTTACTGACAGCAACTTTCGCGGGGATAGTTGACAACATGTTTAGCGGGAATAGTTGACAGTATCTTTGGACGACAGCATGTTTTAGAAGACTGTCAAGCTTGACAGTAAAGTATGCGGAGTCAAAGATGTTGTCACCAAAGAGAAGTTAAAGGTTGACAGTAACCTTTTGGTGATGATGACAGTCTGTTTCAGGTAGCAAACTAGGTAGTGAAAATTCAATGATTGATCTTAACAATTCTATTTAGTCTGTCAAGGCTACTACTGTAACTTGGAAAAAGGCAAGCAAAAAGATAAAACATGTTCAAGGAGTCAAGGATATCAGTACATCTCAGATAAACTTTATCTATAAAGGGAATGAAGATAAATTTGAATAGGAAAAGTGAAGTTTCTATTTTAATCTTTGTCCTAGGAACAAGGGAAAGTACACTTGTAAGTGAGATGTGTGTTTTAGCATAAATACACATATTTCACAAACACTTTCCCTCATGCAACTGAGCTTAACTTTTTTCAAGCATAGAAACACTATCAATCTCTTGTTATTGTATCTATTGAAGCTGGAAATATATTCCAATCAGTTGTAGCAAAACAAAATTTAATAAAATTAATTTTTGAAGTTGAACACCTTTCTTCATTTAATTGCTTATTGTTGTTTGCATTTGTTACTTAACTTTATTACTTCTTGTTTGTTGTTAGCAAGATAAGTGATAAATTATCAAGTTGCATTCAACCCCCCCCCCCTTCTGCAACACTCATACTGTTTAACAAATAGGAATAAGAAATAAACCCTAAACTATTTATTTATAAGGGGATACATTCAATAGTTTTTATTTATCAGATTTTGTTCCTTGTTTATTCCTCTATTAGGACCTTGTTTTCTTCATCATTAGCTCAACAACAGTTATATTTCCTCAAGTTCTTATTTTGTTCAAATAACACCCGATATTAGCTTTATAATTTTGGTTAAGGTTGTTTAGTTTTAAATCATATGGGAGAAAGAAAAGTGGTGAACAAGTATTATCTGCCTGATTTCAATCCTACAAAAATTCCAAGGTGAAAATTGATGCAAAGAAATAATTTAAAGTTCAGACGATGTTGTCCTTAAACATTCGATGCAATTTATGTGGAAATTATATCGGAAAAGGTACCAAATTTAATTCAAGAAAAGGAGTGACTGGGAATAGATATTGTTAGGAATCTACATGTAATTTCATGATAACATTAATCTTAGAATCATAAAAATTTTAATTGATGTAACTGATCAACTGATATGAAAGTTATAAATATCAATTGATCAAGAAACTATTTATCAGTTGAAATATTTATATGAATCAACTGATAATTTGGATTGTAGCATAGGTGTACTTAGTCTATTTCAATCGATAAGGTGTAAATCAATTGATATTATTCTTATCAATTGATGTTTGAGTCGATTGATATAGATCATCAATTGATGTGCAAATTAAACTATCAAATTGTAATTATGTGAAGACAGGAAATTTAACAAGTGAAGGATGATCGATTGATATTGAAGCATCGATGGATGAGAGATCAATCGAAGAAGCCAAGTCAAGTATTGAAGACCATCGACTGATGTGAAGACCCATCGATTGATATATCGATTGATAAAATCTATCAATCGATAAGTCATTATTTATCAATCGATGGATATAAAGATCAATCGAAGAAGAACATCAGTTGATGGATTATAGGATGGATCAATTGATATGCTTAACAGCAAATTATCAATTGACTATGATAACACAGAAAGACTATCTGTTGTAGATCCAGAGAACAAAAGCACACCTATGGAAGACAGTCTAGGATGGCTGTGAAAACTCAATCAGAAGTTGTCTTTCAAACCTTTTTCTAAAAAGGAAAAAGGTAAAAGGAAGGTAGGTAGAAACAATCCTAGAATAGGAATTGTCAAAAGCACAATTGTGGTATATAAACAAGTGTGGTAGCATTGTTAGAAAATAGACAAGTTAGATAATATTTTCTTAATCAACTGTTCAAGCTTGAGAGCACTTTATAAGAGCAGTTGATTATTTTCTAACCATGTAAAAATGCAGCTAGGTTTCTTTTAACCTAGGAACATTGAGCAAAAATATACACTGATGGAAAAACCAATCCACCAGTAATTTTAAATCTCTTTGTTCAAGTTTATTTTTCAGTTCTTAAGTTGTTCGAACATATCCTCTCTAATTCTCAAACATCAAGAACAAATATTAAAACAAGCAAAAAGTTTTAATATTTGTATTCAACCCCCCTTCTACAAATATTGACATTGTTCTAGAGGAATAACAATTGGTATCAGAGCAGGATTTCAACATACAGAAAGTTTAAAGATCAAGAACAGTCAATATGGGCAAAAAAAATTTAGGTGTAAAGATTCCAGTATTGGAAAAAGATGAATACTTTTCATGGAAAATAAAAATGCATCTACATCTTCTTTCTCTCGATCCTTCCTATGTTAACTGCATAGAGAAAGGTCCTCATGTTCCCATGAAGCTAGTCACAGGTGTAAACCCTGATGGAACTCCTGCACTTGACAAACATGTTCCAAAACTCATCTCTGAGTTCACAGAAGAGGATGAAAAAGAAGTACTCAAAGACAAGAAGGCCATGAACATTCTGTTTAATGGCCTAGATAAAGATATGTTTGACAATGTAATAAATTGTACTTCATCAAAAGAAGTATGTGATACTCTTCAAACTCTATGTGAAGGAACTGCGCAAGTAAGGAAAAACAAGATGCAACTCTTGATTCAAAAATATGAATCATTTCATTTCAAGAGCGGAGAATCTATCAATGACACCTATAGCAGATTTCAGAAGTTGTTAAATGGTCTGAAACTATATGGTAGGGTTTATGCAACTGAGGATACAAATCTAAAATTTCTTAGATCTCTTCCAAAGGAATGGAAACCAATGACTGTTTCCATTAGACAATCTCAGGACTTCAAGGATTATACTCTTGAAAAACTTTATGGAATTCTCAAGACATATGAGTTGGAAATCCAACAAGATGAGGAGATTGAGAAGAATCAAAGAAAGGAGAAAACTATGGCTTTGGTAGTCAAGGGAGATGAAGAGAAGAAGGAAAATGGTTGTGTAGAAGAGTCTATCATGATAGCTGGTGATGCTGTTGAAGAATCATTCAAGAGAAAAGAAAAGAGCAAGTGTGAAGAAAATGAAACATGCTCTCAGGATGATTTGGATGAGATTGATGAGCACCTTGCATTTCTGTCAAGGAAGTTTTCAAAGCTAAAATTCAAAAGGAATCCAAACGCTCAAAGGCCTGGATCCCAGTTTAGAAGCAACAATCAAAACAAAAATTTGGTTGATAGATCTAAATTTAAATGTTTTAACTGTGGATTGGCTGGTCATTTCTCAAATGAGTGCAGGAAGCCAAAACAAGAAAAGGAAAAGTCATATGATGGTATTGATTATAAAAAGAAATACTTTGACCTTTTAAAATAAAAAGAAAAGGCTTTTGTTACTGAAAAGAAAGACTGGGATGCTGAGGATAGTGATTCTGAAGAGTTTATCAATCTAACACTAATGGCCAAACATGAAGATGAAGAAGCTAGTTCATCATCAAATCAGGTACTAGCTACTAACTTTTCTGAGCTTACATCTGATGAATGCAATAATACTATTAATGAAATTTCTAATGAATTGTACAATTTGCATGTCACTTTAAAATCTCTAAACAAAGAAAACCTCAAGTTAAAGAACATCATTGATGCCTTAACTGAGAGGAATATTTTTCTTGAAAATGAACTTGTTTGTTTAGATAGATTCAAGCAGGAAAGTAAGGATGCTAGAGATGAACTAGTAAATAGTTTGAAAAGGGAAGAATTGTTAAAAGAACAATTGGCTGAAGAAATTGAAATCATTAACAAATGGAATAGGTTTGCTAAAACTGTCAAACAAATTATTGATGTTCAGGGTGTAGATACTCTAGGAGAACTCCCCAAATCAATAGGCAAGCCATTGGCTGATACTTCAATGGATAAAGATCAATCGACTGCTAATCCTTTATCAACTGATAAGGATTATCAATCGATTGATGCTGAATCAATCGATAAGCATCCATCGACAAGTAAATCATCAATGGCTAATAAGAAGAACATATTTAGCACTCCTATTAAGTTTGTTAAGGAAACCAAAAATCAAGTTGAGGCTGAGGTTGAGAAAATCAACATAGGTAGCTTATCCAAGAAACAATTGAAAGAAAAATTAGAAAAGATAGCACCTATGGAAATTACTCAACCTAAGTCTGAGAAAAAGAAAAAGAATAGGAATGGTAAAGTAGGCATAGATAAGCACAACAACTACACTCCTGATATGTATTCCCCTAGAAAGGTTTGTGCTAAATGTGGTAGTGTAAATAATTTGTCTATGCAATGCAAGAATGAAAAGAAATCTATATCTTCAAATGATTTAATTGCAAATGTCATGACTGCAAATGCTATGTTTACCAATCCTATGCTCATGAATGTCATGTCTTCTAATTTAGTTGCATCTAATGCTCATATGCCTTATGCACAAGTTCCACACATGTATAATCCTTTTTTTGCATATGTAAATATGAACATGCCTGGTATGCCATGGAACATGCCTAATGTAAATAATGAAATCTATAGAAATTCTGTCATGAGTTCCAAGGTGTCCAAGCCCCAAAAACCAACTCCCAAAGTTAAAGTTGATTTAAACCCACCAAAACAAAAGGAACCAAAGTTGGTAACAGGGGCTCAGGCTGCAACTAGTAAAAGAGGACCCAAGGCAACTTGGGTACCAAAAATAACTTGATTGTTTTATGTGTGTGCAGGGAAACAGGAAGAAAAATCTCTAGTATTTGGATAGTGGATGTTCAAGACACATGACTGAAGATTTGTCCCTTCTCACAAAGTTTGTGGAAAAGGCTGGCCCAGGAGTTACTTTTGGAGATAACAACAAAGGTTTTACTCTGGGATATGGCTCAATTGCAAAAGAAAATGTTATCATTGAACCTGTAGCACTAGTTGATGGTTTGAAGCACAATCTGCTTAGCATTAGTCAACTGTGTGATAATAGTAATGGTGTGTGGTTTACAACTGGATCATGCATCATAGCCAACAAGGAATCTGGTGAAATTCTCTTGACTAGAAAAAGAAAAGGAAATGTCTATGTGGTTGATTTTCACTCTGTAAAGGCAAATTCAATGATATGTCTACTTAGCAAAGCCAATATAGATGAAAGTTGGATTTGGCACAAGAAGCTAGCCCATTTGAATTTCAAAGCCATGAATCAATTGGTTAGAAAGAATCTGGTTAGAGGCATTCCACAGATGGAATTCACCAAGGATGGACTGTGTGATGCCTGTCAAAAGGGAAAACAAAGAAAAACATCATTCAAGTCAAAGTCTGAATCATCTATTGATAAGCCTCTGGAATTATTTCACATGGATTTATTTGGTCTAGTCAACATCATGTCAATTGCCAAAAAGAAATATGTCTTAGTCATTGTGGATGACTTCACAAGATTTTCATCGGTATATTTCTTACACTCTAAGGATGAGGCAAGTAAATTAATTATTAATCATATGAAGAATGTTGACAATGGTACTGAATGGAAGGTCAAGAAATTTAGAAGTGATAATGGTACTGAATTCAAGAATGCAACAATGAAAGAATTCTGTGAAGAAAAAGGTATCACTCATCATTTCTTTGCACCAAGAACTCCACAATAAAATGGAGTAGTTGAAAGGAAACATAGGACCTTGATTGAAGCTACTAGAACTATGATAGAAGAAGCAAAACTTCCTACATATTTCTGGGCAGAAGTAATTAATATTGCTTGTTACATTCAAAATATTTCCATGGTCAATCAACTACAAGGCAAAACACCATATCAATTGATGAAGAAAGACAAGAAGCCAACAGTTAACTTTCTTCATGTCTTTAGCTGCAAATGCTTTGTATTGAGAAATCAAGGTGAAAATCTAGGAAAATTTGAAGCCAAGGCTGATGAAGCTATATTTGTTGGATATGGAATAACAACCAAAGCTTACAGAGTCTACAATCTTAGATTACACATTGTTATGGAATCTATGCATGTAGTCTTTGACGACAAGAAAATTCAAGGGTCGTTTGATGAAGGATTTCATGACCTATTTCATTTTAAAAATGAATCCACAAACAATATTGAAGATAGTGATGATGATGTGGAAATTACAAGAATTCAAGTACCTAAAATCATCCCATCAATTGATGTCAATGCATCAACAGATAACTTATCAGTTGACAATCATCAATCGACTGATAATACATCAATTGATAATCATTCGATGGATAACAACTCTGTTCAACAATCTTCAATTAGAGTGTTCATCTCAGGGGGAGGGTTCTCAAATGGTCAATCACATCACAATGATCATAACACTTCCAATGATCATGAAGAATCATCTTCAAGGACAAATTTACCATCTCAAAGGAAATGGACAAAAAGCCATCCCTTTGAATTAATTATTGGAGATGCAAATGATGGTGTCAAAACTAGGAGAGCAACTCAAAATGAATGCTTGTATAGTAGCTTCCTGTCTCAAGAAGAACCAAAAAGGATTGAAGAAGCCTTGAATGATCCTGATTGGATAATTGCTATGCAAGAAGAGTTGAATCAGTTTGAAAGAAACAAGGTATGGAAACTGGTGCCCAAACCAAAGAACAAGTCTGTCATTGGTACAAAATGGGTGTTCAGAAACAAAATGGATGAATCTAGTACAATGACAAGAAATAAAGCAAGATTAGTGGCAAAGGGCTATTCACAAGAAGAAGGCATAGATTTTGATGAAACTTTTGCACCAGTTGCAAGGTTGGAAGCAATCAGAATCTTTCTAGCATATGCTGCTTATGCTAATTTCAAGGTGTATCATATGGATGTAAAAAGTGTTTTTCTCAATGGAGAACTAGAAGAAGAAGTATATGTAGAACAACCTCCTCGTTTTATTGATCTTGTTCATCCTAGATTTGTATACTTTCTTCTCAAGGCACTTTATGGATTAAAACAAGCGCCTAGAGCTTGGTATGACACTTTGTCTAAATTCTTGATTGAGAATCACTTCATAAGAGGTACTGTTGATAAAACTCTCTTTCATAGAAATGTTAGTGGCTCTATAATTCTTGTTCCAATCTATGTAGATGACATTATTTATGGCTCAACTAATGAAAAACTTTGTCAAAAGTTTGCTAAGTTGATGCAGAGTAAATATGAAATGAACATGATGGGAGAACTTACCTATTTTCTTGGGTTGCAAGTCAAACAAGTCAAATATGGTATCTTCATAAATCAAACCAAATATATTTCTGATTTATTAAAGAGATTTAATTTAAATGAATGTTCTTCTACAAAAACTCTCATGGCCACTACAACTAAATTTGAATTGAATACTAAGGAAGCTATAGTGGACATTTCAAGTTATAGAGGCATGGTTGGCTCATTACTTTATTTAACTGCAAGTAGGCCAGACATAATGTTTGCTACATGTCTTTGTGCTAGGTTTTAGGCTGATCTTAGAGAATCTCATTTGATTGCAATAAAAAGAATATTTAGATATCTCAAAGGAACTCTAAATCTTGAAATTTGGTATCCTAGAGATTCTGGATTTGATCTAATTGGCTATTCAGATGCAGACTATACAAGTTGCAGAATTGACAGAAAAAACACTACAGGCACCTGTCAATTTCTAGGAAATAAGCTTGTTTCATGGTTTAGCAAGAAGCAGAATTCAGTGTCTACATCTACTGTAGAGGCTGAATACATTGCAGCTAGAAGTTGTTGTGCACAAATATTATGGATGAGGAAGCAACTACTTGACTATGGGTTCAGCATGAACAAGATTCCTATTTTTTGTGATAATACAAGTGTCATTGCAATAACAGAAAATCTTGTGCAACATTCCAGAACCAAGCACATTGACATAAGGTATCACTTCATTAGGGAACATGTAATGAATGGTACAGTTGAATTACATTTTGTCCCTAGTGAATGACAACTTGCAGACATTTTTACCAAACCATTAGATGAATCTACTTTCAATAGATTGGTCTGTGATTTAGGTATGCTTAATTATAATTAATTCATTAAATGTCTGACAAGTTCTGTATTTATATTAATTGTAGCCATTGACTATGTTAATTTCTTGATTCTTCAATAATCAATTGATAAACATTTTACATATCAATGGATATTTGGATCTGTCGACAGATAAATATATCAATTGATGATATATTTACTTATCAATGGATAGTTGTAGCTATCGATATATAAATATATCAATTGATGATATATTTATTTATCGATGGATAAATGTACCTATCGATGGATAAGCTAATTATCAATCGATGACCTGGAATTTAAGGGGTCCATGCCATCAATCGATCTGTACAAAATCTAGCCGTTGATTACTTATTTTATCAATTGATTAATACATACATTCCTGTATGTATAACAGTCGATTGCCAAAATTGGTAACTTTTAATTTTCAATATTCTTCCAACGGTCGATTAAGTTCTATTTTGAGTAAGAAATTGTTTGGGAAATCAGTAAATATAAATAGTGAGATTAAAACTTCTTTTAATTCTTACTTGCATTTTTACTAGCAATTTCTCTACCTCTTTCTCTCTCTC
This sequence comes from Oenanthe sinensis, assembly GCA_028671895.1. Lineage (NCBI taxonomy): Eukaryota > Viridiplantae > Streptophyta > Magnoliopsida > Apiales > Apiaceae > Oenanthe > Oenanthe sinensis. The sequence continues at coordinate 31,401,448 of CM053800.1, forward strand.
TCTCTCAATCTACGAACTCAATCTTTACCCATTTTTCTCTCAGTACTCAATTCTCTTAATATCTTCAAAGCTTTTGTTTTACTAATCTTCTACTCAAGTAAATGGCATCTTCATCCAAGAAAATCTCTCAAGCCGGGTTCATCTACGAATTGAATAATTTTGTGGCTTGCACTGTGGTTGAAGAGGCTCTAAGGGAATTTCATCCATTGATGCAATTCCTGGGAAGTGGCAAGATACAGAAAGCATTAAAGGAAGCACCGACAATAATCTACAATTTGGTGGAAGAGTTTTGGGCCTCTGCAGAAGTTGTTGATGACTTCTCAAGCATCAAATTCAACTGCAAAGGACAAGAGTACATTCTTACTACTTTAATTTTAAATGAATGTTTAGATTTTCCTGTTAATAATACTGATAATATGCCTTGTGAATCAGATATTAGAAACATGCTTAGGGCTATCAATTATGCAAATCCTGACATTAATTTAGGTCAAGTAGTTAGAAAACATCTTAGGAGAGAATGGTCTTATTTCTTTGATGCAATAATAAAATGCTTTAGTGGTAAAATTAGTAATTTTGATGCCATAACTTCAAGCATGCAACAAATAGCATATAGTGTGTTGTTTGATGAATATCATGATTTTTCTTCTATATTGCTATCTGAGATTGTTACTAAGTTAGGTAAGAAACATGATAGGTCTAATCATATATATTATGCTTGATTTATCATGATTTTTATTAACCACTTTGTCAAAGAAATTGAGATTTGCAGGGAAACTGAAACCCTTGAGTGTTGGACTCAAAACAAAAGGGTCTTTAAAGACTTGGTCAGGATCAATCTTCACAGTAATGTGGAATTGATCTATCCCCCTTTTGTTCAGGTATTTATCTCTACTTTAAACTCTTCCCAACCTAATTCTTCTTTGTCTTCTGTGGCTATGGAGGGTGGTAGTAATGACCCCAACCCTCCTACCCAAGCCACACAACTCATCTCAAAATCCAAATCTGAGAAACCAACCTCAACAGGTTCCCAAAGACTTGCTGTTGTAAAAACAAAGAAAAGAAAATCAAATGTTTTGGTAGATAGATTAAGGACCATCAAAGAACCCAGAAGGATAAGGAGAGTGAGGGTGTACAACCTCAGCCAAGCCACTCCACAGTCTCCCAAAAGACTGTAGATGTTAATATGGAAAATACCACATCCATATTGGCATCCTCTCAAAAGGATGACAGTATTGAAAATAGTCCACAACCAAGGGCACAGAACCAATTTGGGGACACAAAAGCCAAAACACTAACACCATACAAGAGGAGAGAAAAGAAAGTCACATTTTCACTTGGGGAATCACACACTGCAAAATCACAAGAAACTGTGGTGGAGCATTCTCAAAGTCATTTTGATGCATCTCATATAAATGATGAGATGCAGCCCCATTCTCTCTCAATTCCAGTTCCTTCTATTCTTCTTTCCCCATCTCACCAAATTTCTTCAGAAAATGTTCAGATAGATTATCAGACATTTTCAGATTCTCCTTCTTTATTTTTCAAGGAGAAGCCAACACTCGCTCCTAAATCTTCTTCCCAGGATATTCAGGATTCCATTTCCCATATCATTTCTAATATCACTTCTCAAATTTTTTCTACTCCATCAATTAATGTTCCTTCATCAATTGATATTCAGCCATCGACTGATAAGCCATCGATCGATACTCAGGATCAATTGATAGGTATGCATCAATCGATGGATGTCCCAAACACTTCAACTGATAATATCAATACATCAATTGATGCTCAATAAATTGATGTTACACAAACACTCTTAGGAATGAGTGAGTTGAGTGAGAGGCAGGATTGTAACCTGGCAAAAGGAGAGGAAGTGAGTAAAAACATTCATATTTCTTCCAGGAATGAGAGTGAAACACTTGAGGGCCCTACCTTAGTAGGTGCACAAGAAATGAGTGAGGGAGAGGTGAGATTCCAGGATTAGATCCTGATGCAAAATAGAGAGATGAGTGAAAGTGATAAAACTATTTTATTATTTGCACAGGAGTTGGAAATTGATTTGCTGACAGAAGATGAAGGAGTCAAGGAGATAGGGGGAGCATCAAATGCAGAAGCTAGTGAGAGTGGAATTGACAAGGAAGTTGAAGAGGAAATTGATGCTGGTGATTTGGATCCACAGAATTTCATTCATCTTGATGCACAATATCAAGGGTTGGCTGCTTCAAGCAACAGGGGTACAGAACAACTCTTGGGGATTGATCATACAGAACAAAGGACCAGGAATATGAAGGAGAGCATTGCCAATACAACAGACACATGTTATATGGCACCTGAAGAGAAGGAAGATGATTCTGATGAGGAGCCATGGATGAGCACAATTGATTGTTCTTTAGTTGCTGCTGAAACTGAGATTCTTTCTCAATATAGGAGGGCAATGGTGGAAGGAGAAATTGAAGATCCTCATCAAAGAAGAATTGCTCACTATATGAGGGAGTCACTGAAAATTCAAAAGATCACAGTGACAGGAGTGAAAAGAGAATTGGAAATTATCAAGGACTCTATCACTACCAACAAGGATGCTTTGGAGAGAAGATTGGATGAGAAGCTACCAATTCACACCATGAATCAAATCAAGGACAAGCTTTTCAAGGAATCAAAGAACTTTGCAGCTTTGGAAACTAGAGTGGGATCTCTAGAAAAGAATATGGATGACATAATTGCAGGCTAGAGTCTACATGCCTCCATTCTTCAAAAGTTTCTTGACAGAATGCCACAAACTCCTCCAATTGATGATAACAAAAAGGGAGAGAATACAAAGAAGAAGGATGGTAATGGTGATGACAAAGGTAGTGGTGGTGCTTGTGGTTCTGGTATGGACAAGACTAGTGGTATTGGTGGTTCTGCATTAAAAAGATTTAAAAGCAGGAGTAACAGAGATAATCAAAATCAATCTTCAAAGAGATCTAAGTCATCCAATTCTCCTAAAGATGATTTAGAACAGAAACAGAAAGAATACAAGAAATTTGAAGATGATCTTGAAGCTAGAAGAATTTCTAGAGAAAGAGAAACTCAATCAATGATTGAGAGGGAAAAGAAAAGAATTGAAGATCTAAGGAAAAACACTGAGTTGGTGACAGAAGTAGCAGAAAAAGGGAACTTGGATGAGTTCATTGCTCAAACAAGAAAAGTGAATGAAGATGCACAAAAAGCTATTAAAGAAAGTCAATCAGATGCTGAAGCCTTTCTAACAATTGATCTTGAAGCCCTTGAAGAGAAGAAAAAGGGTAAAGCCATAATGATTGAAGAAGAAAAGAAAAGAAAAGAGCCTGTTGGACAGAAGCTTCTTCAAGGAGCCATTTCATTAGGTTTGTCAGATGCTGCAAAGAGAGAAAAGGAGAATGAGGAAATAGCAAGGCAAATGGAATGGAACATGGAAGATCAATTGGTTGAACAACCACTGAGGAAAAAGAGGAAACTAACTATGGCCAAGAAAAGGTCAAGTTCTATTCAAGAAACAGTGGTTCAAGAAAACCTCCATGGTCAACAAGAAGAAATCAAAGAGGAGGTTACTATTGAAGGATATGATTTGAAAGGAATATCAGTGATCAATGAAAAATGGTTGATAGGAGTCAGGACTCACCCTGCAACCTCTAACCAAGAAGAATCAATGAGGTTGGAGTATGAAAATGGAGTGAAAATCATTTATTTATTGAAGGTAATAATGAAGCAAAGCTACAATGTTCTTAAGACCATTCTTCCTCTACTCAACAGAAAGTACAAACTCAACACAACAATTGCTCAAGAGATTCAACAACAAATTTCAAAGCTAAGGAGATCCAAGACAGAAGCTGAACCTGATTCACCTCTTAAACTATGGAAGTCCCAAGTCAAAAAGGTGGTGTTGGAGCCAAAGTATGCAATGATTTTTACAGATGTGGAGGGCAACACAAAGTTCTTTGATATCTGCAAATATCAGGACAAAATCAAAGATGAAGAAATACGTTACCTTTTGAGGCAACTTGGAGAGACTAACAGGGATGAAGCAATATTGATGAGTTCTTTCATGAGGCAACTAAAGGAAAATGTTGAAAAGAGAAGTAAGAGAAACTAATTGAATAATGAAGACATTGAAGCTGCTTACAGGAGTTATCTATCATTCTGGTACTTCCAAATTTAAAAGTGCTATTTAAATTTCTTGATTCTATCTGAATGAAAATTATTGGGGGTTTTGTTATCATCAAGTAGATTTATGCCTGTTCATATCATAGACACAAATAGGGGGAGATTGTTAGGAATCTACATATAATTTGATGATAACATTAATCTTAGAATCATAGAAATTTTAATTGATGTAACTGATCAACTGATATGAAAGTTATAAATATCAATTGATTAGGAAACCATTTATCAGTTGAAATGTTTATATGAATCAACTGATAATTTAGATTGTAGCATAGGTGTACTTAGTCTATTTCAATCGATAAGGTATAAATCAATTGATATTATTTTTATCAATTGATGTTTGAGTCGATTGATATAGATCATCAATTGATGTGTAAAATAAACTGTCAAATTGTAATTATGTGAAGACAGGAAATTTCACAAGTGAAGGATGATCGATTGATATTGAAGCATCGATGGATGAGAGATCAATCGAAGAAGCCAAGTCAAGTATTGAAGACCATCGACTGATATGAAGACCCATCGATTGATATATCGATTGATAACATCTATCAATCGATAAGTCATTATTTATCAATCGATGGATATAAAGATCAATCGAAGAAGAATATCAGTTGATGGATTAAAGGATGGATCAATTGATATGCTTAACAGCAAATTATCAATTGACTATGACAACACAGAAAGACTATCTGTTGTAGATCCAGAGAACAAAAGCACACCTATGGAAGACAGTCTATGATGGCTGTGAAGACTCAATCAGAAGCTGTCTTTCAAACCTTTTTCTAAAAAGGAAAAAGGTAAAAGGAAGGTAGGTAGAAACAATCCTAGAATATGAATTGTAAAAAAGCACACTTGTGGTATATAAACAAGTGTGGTAGCATTGTTAGAAAATAGACAAGTTAGACAATATTTTCTTAATCAACTGTTCAAGCTTGAGAGCACTTTGTAAGAGCAGTTGATTATTTTCTAATCTTTTAAAAACGCAGTTAGGTTTCTTTTAACCTAGGAACATTGAGCAAAAATATACTCTGATGATAAAACTAATTCATCAGTAATTTTAAATATCTTTGTTCAAGTTTATTTTTCAGTTCTTAAGTTGTTCGAACATATCCTCTCTAATTCTCAAACATCAAGAACAAATATTAAAACAAGCAAAAAGTTTTAATATTTGTATTCACCCCCCCCTCTACAAATATTGACATTTTTGTAGAGGAATAACAGATATCTAGATAGTATCAATATTTTTAGGTTTTACATGAAATGCTCAACTTCTTGTAGGGAGATCACTGTAGTAACCGACCCACAAAATTCTGATTACATACTCGAGTCTGGTGCATCCCGAAATTTTGAACCTTTGCGTGAGGAAGAAGAAAGTAAGCAGCATAAAAATACCCACCTTTGACAAAGAACACTACAACTTTTGGAAAAGAAAAATGATGTTGTTCATAAAAATAGTCAACCCTCTTTACCCTGGAATACTGAAAAATGGTCCTTTTATTCCTCAGACTTATGTACCTGAAACTACAGTAGATGGTGAAACAATACTAGCCTACTGGGTTCCTAAAAAAGTTTCAGAGTATAATGACACTGAAAGAGAAAAAGTATCTCTGAATGACTGCTTGCAATTTATCATTATAGAAGAACTTGAAAATATCATGTACAACAACATTGTCAATTGTACCAATGCCAAGCAAATATGGGAAACCATTGAGATACTCTGTGAAGGAACATAAGAGGTGAAGGAAAATCAAATACAGATTCTGGTGTCTCACTACGAAGTTTTCATGGCTAAACCAAGTGAAGGGTTGACTGAGATGTTTGAGAGGTTTAACATGTTGATAAATGACTTGCAGCTGCATGAAAAGTTTTATGACAAAAAGGAAGTAAACATGAAATTCATGTTGACACTTCCTGGCCATCTAGAACACAAGGTTTCTGCCATAAGAGATGAAAGGGATTTATCAAAAGTTTCTCTTGAAACTTTATATGGCATACTTAAAACCTATGAGCTAGAGCTGTTACAAAAGAGAGCTATTCAGTTTGGTCAAAGAGGAAAAATGGCCAACACATCAAATTCTCTAGTAGCTCAGGATCCACAGATGATGTAGCTCAAGGAATCTCAACATCAACAGCAAAGCAAGATTGAAAAAATCACAGATGAAGATGAAAGTGTGACTCTAGAACTCTAGGATGGTGATGAAGATGAGTTCTACACTTTGGAGGAATTGAACAACATGGAAAATAAAACAATGGCCTACATGGCAAAGAAGTTCTCCAACTTGAGATTCAAGAAGAACAAAGCTTTCAAACCCAGAGGACAAAGCTCCAGGTACAACAAGCCATATATTTCAAAACCTGGAGGAACTGGTAAAGGTGGATACAAAACAGGTATGGTGGATAGATCCAAGATAAGGTGTTACAACTGCAGTGAAGTGGGGCATTTTGCAACATAATGCAAAAAGCCAAAAAAGTGAGAAGAAATGATAATGATTATGAGGAACTCAAAGCAAAGTATGAAGCCTTGCTCAAAAATCAACAAGAAAGGTCTTTTGTGGCTGAAGGAAAGTGTTTGGAAGATTCTGAAGATGAAGAGGAAGAAGAATATGGAAATCTTGCTCTCATGGCAAACTCTGGAGAAGGTTTATCCACTTCATCAAATCAGGTACCTATTCTTACTATTGTTGATATGACTACATCTCAGTTTAAGAAAACTGTTGAAAATTTAAGTTCTGAAATTTTCAATATTCATACAAGCATGTTAGCTGCTAATGAGGAAATTGTCAAACTGTCTAGTGCTAATGAGTTATTGAAGATTAAAAATCATGAATTAGAACTTAAACAGAATGATTTTGAGTTCTTACAACAAGAGAATGAGATTCTTAAAAACAAGGTAGTTTGTGCTTCTCAGATTAAGGAATTTCTCAGAAAACAGATTTCTGAGAATGAACTAAAAATAAAGGCTTACAAGAATTCTTCTTCCCTGTTAAAATCATACCATGATGATAATACTGAAAATCAAAAGGTAGGTATAGGTTTTAACTATGAGAAGAAAAATGGAAAGAAACATGTTGTAGAGGAAGACATCAAACATACTGTCAAACCTTCCATTCTAAATAAAGTTAAGAATCCCATGTTCAAAAAGGCTGAATTCGAATTTGATAAGGAAGCATTAGTGATTAAAAAAGAGATAGATGATGAGGACAATGAAGCTGTCACTAAGTCCCTTAAGGCAAAAGATACTGTCAAAATCCCCAAGACAGTTAGTTTTGACCTTGGCAGTAACTTGTGTTTAAAAGATGCTATCAACACTGGCAAGACAGTAAGTTCAGAAGCTGCTGTTAAGACTGTGAGATCAAAACTTACTATCATGACAACTCCATCTAAACCTAGTATCAACACCAGCATGACAGTAACTTCTAAACATACTGTCATGAAGACCAAGAAGAACAGAAATGGAAAACTAGGAATAAACAAGAAGAACAATTATGATTATATTCCTAATGCTCCTAGAAAATTATGCAACAATTATAGGTCTTCTAGTCATCTAACTCATGTCTGCAACAAGAACAAGTCTAATGTCAAGAATGCTACCTCTATGAATGGAAATTTACACAGCATGCCTTTAAAGAACAAACAAGTAACTCACTGTGGTGCTTTTGATTGCATTTCATGTAAAATGAACTTGATGAGTATTTGCTTTAACATGCCTTTTGCTAATGATCAAGAATGTTTGCATAAGAATGCTAAAACTGAAAAGGCAAAGACTCCAAGTCCTCTTAAAGTTAGGATGGACAAGCCATCCAAGAACAAAGCTATCAAGCCAGTAATCAAAACTAAATGGGTAGCTACATGAGTCATGCTAAAAGAAAAAGAAAGAATTACAACTGATTCAACTTCAAACTGTGATTTAGCTAAAGCAAAATGGACCCAATGAAAGTTGGGTACCAAAAGTAACTTGAAATATTTGCTTTGCAGGGCAACAGGAAAAATAAAAAAATCATGTGGATCATTGACAGTGGATGCTCAGGACACATGACATGTGATAAAGCCCTGCTATCACAGTTGAAGGAAATGGTTGGCTCTTTTGTAACCTTTGATGACAACAACATTGGTTTCACAATGGGATATAGCATATTGGAAGTTAGAAATTTGAAGATAAAGAAAATTGCTCTAGTGAATGGTTTGAAGCACAATTTGTTGAGTGTCACTCAATTTTGTGAAAGAGGATTCAAAGTTGGTTTTGATCAAGACAGATGCTCCATTGTCAACAAGAAGACATGAGAAGAAGCTCTTCAAGGAGTAAGAAAAGGAAACCTCTACATAGCTGACTTGGACTCAGTAAGAAAAGACAAAGTCTACTGCTTTTACAGTAAGGCTTCTCCATCTGAGAGTTGGCTGTGGCACAAGAAGCTTTCCCATTTGAACTTTAAAGCAATGAATTATCTAATGAAAAGAGAATTGGTGAAAGGTCTTCCTCAACTTGAATTCTGTCAAGAAGGATTGTGTGAGGATTGCTAGAAAGGGAAGCTAAGGAGAGCCACACACAAAAGCACTCCTAGTGGTTCAATCAATGAAGCATTTCAACTGATTCACATGGATTTATTTGGTCCTGTGAATGTTCAATCACTGGCAAGAAAAAGATATGCCTTATTGATGGTTGATGATTTCTCAAGATACACTTGGGTAAGGTTTCTAGCATCCAAGGATGAAGCTGCACAGGAGATTATTGATTTGGTAAGGGTTCTTGACAAGAATCCCAAGTACAAAGTGTAGACTTTGAGAAGTGACAATTGTACTGAATTCAAAATCAGTATCATGAATGATTTCTGCAAAGACAATGGAATCACTCAATAATTCTCTGCACCAAGGACACCTCAACAAAATGGTGTTGTGGAAAGAAAGAACAGAACTCTTATTGAGGCTGCAAGAACAATGCTGAGTGAAGCAAAACTTCCTACCTATTTTTGGGGTGAAGCAATCAATACATGATGTTATACTCAAAACAGGACTGTAGTCAACAAGGCCTATGGAAAAACACCCTATAAATTGCTCACAAGAAGGAAACCTACTGTCAATTATTTTCATGTCTTTGGAAGCAAGTGCTACTACATGAAAGATTCAACTGAGATCAAAGGAAAATTTGACACTAAAGCACTTGAAGGAATCTTTATGGGGTATGGCATTGACAGGACTGCATACAGAGTCTACATCATTGATCACAAGACTGTGGAGGAGAGTGTAAATGTCACCTTTGATGAAACAAAATTTCCTGGAGTTGAAGGAAGTCAAGAAATAGAACCATTGGTTTTTGAAAATCAAGGTTACCTAGAAGAGATTGATGAAGATTCACCAAGAGTTGATCACACAATTTCTGGTCCAACAATTGTTCCTATCCAGTCTGGAGACAATGAAGAAACTGCTCAAACAACTAATTTTTCTAGGAATGTTCTCATGAATAGTGGACCTGAAGAAATTGATGTTGTCAACAGTGCAAGAGCAAAAGATGATGTCAATCAACAAGGTGTTGAAGACTCTAGTGATTCTCTAAGAGAAACAAAATGGAACAGAGATCACACTAATGATTTAATCATTAGTGATCCAGGAACAGGAGTTAAAACAAGAAGAAATGTTGCCAATGAATGCATGTACTCTTGTTTCCTTTCTCAAACTAAACCCAAAACTCTAGAAGAAGCTTTGGCTGATCCAGATTAGATTAATATCATTCAAGAAGAGCGTAATCAATTTGAAAGAAGCTGTGTTTGGGAATTGGTGCCTAGACCAAAGAACAAATCCATAATAGGCACCAAATGGGTTTATAAGAACAAGATGGATGATTGTGGTACTGTCACAAGAAAAAAAGCAAGGCTGGTGGCAAAAGGTTACTGTCAACATGAAGGGATTGACTATGAAGAAACATTTGCTCATATTGCCAGACTTGAGGCAATAAGAATCTTTTTGGCTTTTGCTGCATTCAACAACTTTAAAGTTTTTCAAATGGATGTAAAGAGTGTTTTTCTTAATGGAGAATTGGAAGAAGAAGTGTATGTTGAACAGCCTCCAGGCTTTGAAGATCCAAAAATGAATAACTTTGTGCACAAACTACTAAAGGCATTGTATGGCTTAAAGCAAGCACTAAGGGCTTGGTATGATACTCTTTCTAATTTTCTTCTTGATAACTTTACAAGAGGAATTGTGGATAAGACTCTTTACTACAAAAAGCATGGAAATGATATCATTCTAGTTCAAGTATATGTTGATGACATCATCTTTGGTTCAACAAATGAAGATCTATGCAAGAAATTCTCTGTGTTGATGCAGAACAAATATGAGATGAGTATGATGGGTGAATTGGTATTCTTTCTTGGACTTCAAGTCTATAAAAAAGAAGATGGAATATTTATTTGTCAAACTAAGTATGTCAAGGATCTTTTGAAAAGATTTGATATGGAAGACTCATCTCCTGCAAAGACTCCAATCTCAACTGCAACTCAACTTGACAAGGATCCAAAAGGAAAGAAGGTGGACAACAAAATGCATAGAGGAATGTTTGGCTCTCTCCTCTACCTAACAGCTAGCAGGCCTGACATCATGTTTGCAACAGGGTTGTGTGCAAGATTCCAGTCTGATCCAAAGGAGACACACTTAATGGCTATAAAAAGAATTCTTAGATACGTGAAAGGCACTCAAAACAGGCCTTTGGTATCCTAAAGAATCTGGTTTTGACTTGGTTGGATATTCAGACTCAGACTACGCTGGTTGCAGAATAGACAGAAAGAGTACAACAGGAAGCTGTCAATTTTTGGGAGAAAGATTGGTTTCATTATTTAGCAAGAAGCAGCATTCAGTATCAAATTCAAATGCAGAGGCTAAATATATTGCAGCTGATAGTTGTTGTGCTCAGTTACTTTGGATGAGGAACCAGTTATTGGACTATGGGTTGACTCTGCAAGGAATTCCTATCTTTTGTGATAACACTAGTGCCATAACAATTTCTGAGAATCATGTTCAACATTCCAAAACTAAGCACATTGATATCAGACATCATTTTATTAGAGAGCATGGGGAGGAAGGCACAATCAAGCTAATCTATGTACCCACAGAGAAGCAACTTGAAGATATTTTTACCAAACCATTGGATGAAAAGACATTCAACAGGCTAGTGAGTGAATTGGGTATGTTAAATTTATCTTGTTAATGTAATTCTGTTTAGTTGATCAAAAATTTAGTTAACTAAATTTCACTGTGAATTAATGGCCTCTTGAGGTGTTTTGATTTCTATCACAATGGAACCACATAATGATATTTTACTGAGAGGTTAACTAATTTATTTTCAAGTAACTTAATTCTTATGTGGTTAATAAAAGATATTGTCAAGTTGCTTGACAGTATGTTTTATTCATATTGTCACATAGTGATAAGTTACTGTCAAAGTCTGTGAAACTCACTGTCAGATGATTGAGAAGTTTTGACAGTATAATACACGGGACTGAAATTTACTGTCGAATCATGTGGAGCTTACTGTCAAACGATGGTGAAGTCTTGACAGCATATTATGCGGGACTAAAACTTACTGTCATATCCTTGTGAAACTTACTGCGCAACAACATTGACAGTAGAGTTTTCTAATACCCCCCGCATAACATACTGTCAACAGTAAATATTATGGTTATTCACTTATTTTTTATATTCTCTAACCACTAATGTTACTGTCAAGAGTGTGTGTAAATTCTAGTGCAGGGGTTACTGTCAAGGAATGGAACTAGAAGACAATTGTCACTTAAAATCGTTTACAATTCCTTCTTGACAGTTTCTTTTTCACATCATATATATACACAGCTAAAATTTCTCTCACTCTTTACTTTACTTTATTTCTCTCTTAAACTCTCAATTCTTTAACGCTCTAAAAATCCTCTATTGTCTCTGCAACTTCTTCTCTAAACCATTCTTAAATCTCTAAACCTTCAATCTCTTAACCATGTCTGGACCTCAAATCATTTGTTCTCTTGCCCAAACCAACTTCATCACCATGGATTCAGTTGGTGAAGATGGAGAAGCCTTCAAACCTCTTATTGGCTTCATGAATAAATCTTGCCTCTCTTATGCCCTCACAGAAAGCCCCCTTCTTGAAATCCCAAGACTGCCACAACTATGGACCTCAACCACATGTGAGGGGGAGCAAGATACAAGCACCATATCGTTTCAAATCAATGGTACCTCTTACACCATTGATTCCTCCCATGTAAATTAAGCTCTTCATGTGGAAGCATGTGAAGGTTCACCTTTTCTGGAGCTTGCAAGTGATTTTCAACTTGCCAAGTTCTTTAATATGGTTGGGTATACTGGACCCAGGATAAACCCTGACAATGATGATTGGTACCCGTCATGAGGCATGGACAAAAAGTACCTAAACAAGGAGTGGAGCATGATGTTAGATGTTGTTTCAAGGTCCATGTCAGGCAAGGCCAGTGGCTGGAATGAGGTCTCAGCCTACATCAGGAAGATTGTGCATTCCATGGTGCACAACTACATAATTGATATTGGAAAGCTCCTGATGCCTCTGTCCAAACTGGTGTTTGGGAAGAAAGAATCAAGAAAACCAGTAATCTACTATCCTAGATTTTTTATGCTTATCATTAATTATGTTGTAGGCATAATAAATTTAGATAGTGTTTAATGCACGGAGTCCCCAACACTAAAAAAGAATACCCATTCTATATTAACCAGTAAACCTCTTAACACTGAATTGGGATTGTTTATTATTAATTTCATGCTTTCAACAGTAAATGATTTAAATTTAAAAATTGTTGGGGACTACAATGTATTCTCTTTGAGTGATGAGAATGGTGTTGACCTCACCATTCCTAACCCACACTCCAAACTTTTTGAAGGAGTCTGGCCTTCTCAAGTCTCTAAAACTATTATCCAAGGGTCCGGTTCCTCTCAAAAGGACCAGGCTCCTAAAAGGAGGAAAATCACTCACCCTAGGCTAGAAACCATTCCACAGGTAGGTAGTGAAACTGCACAAGTTGCAGCAAATAAGGATGGTAGTATGATCACAGAACTCACAGAGGGCCCTGGTGAGCCTAGGAGAAAGAAGGCAAGGGTATCAACCTCTGTTAGCCAAGGTGTGTCCTCTCAAAAGGGCACATCTCTTAAAAGGGATTAATACACATCTCTGGATGTCTCCTCTCAACAGGAGGCATCTATTGAAATTGGTCAGTCTCCCATGGCAACTTGTACAGAGTCTGCACAACAGGTTGAACACACTCAACCTGATCCCCTACTTGAAGATCATATACACACAATAGGGCTAAAAAATATGGAACACAGCTCATTCAATTATTGTGCATCACATTTTACCCCAACTGAAGAACAAAATGTTGATGCATTATTCCAACAATTGGATGAGACTGATCATAGCAATCCACAAGAACCTTATACTCAAAAGGTGGAAGAGATTGTTGTCACAGCCTCTGTAGCTGTTAATGACAAAGTTGTTGTCAATCCTCATGACAGTAACTTCTCAACAGATGTTTTCAACTCATCAAAAGTTGTTGTCAATCCTTATGACAGTAACTTTTCCAAAGATGCTGTCAAAACTAAAAATCCAGACCGCAACTCTCCAATGGCTCAAAATTCTCAGAATGATGATGATGATTCTGCTCTAATTTCCACTATCCTTAAGGTAAACTCTAAATCTTCAGTGCAAGGTGTACCTGCTCAGTCCCTTGCACCTAGGTTGAGTGAGGGAGAGAAAAATAAAAAGAGAAAAAGAAAATAGAGAAGTGAGTCAAAAAGAATAGACAAGCAGGAAAAAACTCTGGCAAAAGGAGAGGGCTTTGAGCAAAGCCAAAGAAAATAGGGCACCCAAATTTATAAGGCAATAGGCCTTGAGAGTAAGTTGGTGAGGGATGATGAGATCTTCCAGAAAAAACCAGAGGGTGTGAGAACCACAACAGCCCCCCAACCTTCCAAACAAACTGATGAAAGGTTGAAATCCCTTTCACATAAAGTCACTAAACTCTCAAAGAATCTGGACACAGTTGGAAGAAATCATGTGAAGTTTATCAACAAGATGTCTACCCTGGAGAACATCATGAATGAGGGATTCAAGGCTTTCTTTGCTAAATTAGAAGAATTCAATTCAAAGAAGCCAATGTGCTAATGATTGATGAGAATGAAAATAGAAATGCATTTCAGGATGCTAGCTTCTATGAGAGGATCAAAGATATAAAGATGTCATCCAATAGAGATCCCAAGAAATTCTATGATCTATTGAAACAATCAATAGTGGGAGCTGCTGTGATGATATCTGTCAGCAACAGGTGGGTGACAACAGTAAGAATGCAAGGATGATTGAGTTGGTATATCAGTCTTAGATTCCTTAGCAGGCAGGAGATTCCAGTCATTGAAGCAATTAGACTTAAGATCAAGGTTGAGAAATCTTTCTTAAATGAAAATCTCAAAAGAATCATGTTGAAATTGATAAGGGAAAAGCTACCAGAAATCACCTACAACCCTCTAAGTATCATGTACAGTTTCTCAAATGATGGCAAGTACAGATTCATGAATCTTGAAAGAATCAAGAAGTACAAGCTAAAATTGGTGAGAGAAGCATCTGAGTATTTCTGCAAGCTAGATCAAACAGAGGAGGTGATGGAAGTAGTAAGAATTCTAAAGAGGGAGATTGAAAGAGTTGAAAGTCTAAGGGCTGATAAAATGGGAAGAAATAAGGATGGATATAGTGAAGACAATGATGAAGAAAAGCCTGATGGAGGTACAGGTAGTTCTAGCCATCACAATAGCAATGGTGAAGGATCTTCTAGAACTGGAAATAAGGTGGATGAAGATGAGAAGAAGAATGAAGACGAGTACAAGGATGTAATTGAAGGAAAGGTCTTGAAGCTGGTGGTTCTGGGTTTTGAGACAAGAATGATGTTGTTAGGAGTAATAAGGGTAAACCTACTGTCACAGAACCTACTGTCATGAAACTTGTTGTCAAACTTGTATTGACAATAACTTCACAAAAGATGGTGTCTTCAAAGACACTATCAAAAGAAGTGAGGGAAGAGTTACTGTCAAAGAAAATTTATCTACCTAAAAGACACAGAATGCAAGGGCTGAGAGACCAAAAACTCATTCTAGCAGGAAGCCAAGAAAAAGTAGTTGGAAGCTGACAACTGAGAAATTCCATGAAGAATGTCTTGATATCATGAGACCCACCATCAACAACATAAATGAGTCAAAGGCAGAATTAATCACTAAAGTTGTGGAGTGGTCTGAGTTTAATTCTTTGAGCAAGATAAATATCTTTTATGCTACTGGTGAAGTTGAAGCCTTGGGACATAAAATGAAGGAAGCAAATTATTTTATGGTGAGAAGGATGTTTCAAATCACAAAGGGTCTAGAGATTATGACTAAAGTGTTCAGGGGAATTCTGATTAGAAAATTCTTGGAACTAATGGATTCCTTCAAACCTCACCCCTTGGACCTCACAGAAGAAAAAGAACCTGAGACAATTATATACTCAGATGGGGGTGATGTTTGCAAATGAAAATGGAATCAAGGAGTTTTGGAGCATGGAATCCCTGCAAGAAAAAAATCTGGATCTACTTGAAGAATTGGTGAAGCAGTTGAAAGAGTATCCTTATCTTGAGGAAATCAGTCTCATGTCAAGTGTTATGAGGATCATTCAAGCCAAGAAACAGAAAGAATTTGAAATGAAGATTGAGTATGAGAAGACTCAACAATGTCTTATCAAAAACCCTGACAGAATGATTTTCTACAATTCTGGTGGATTTGCTGAGGAAATCACCTTTGAGGAATTAAAAAATCTGGCTAAGAATGATCCTCAAATCACTGAATTAATCAAGAAGCAACTGCTCAACATCACCAACTTTGAGATTTTTGTTCTAAAGAATAGAGCACTGGATATTTGTGACTTTAAAAAGAAAGAAGAAAGAGAGAAAAGAAGAAAGTTTGAGAGTGAGGTGGAAGCTGCCAAGAAGAAGGTAGAGAAGATTACCAAAAGAATTAAGGAGGCTGAGATTGACATGAAACATGCAATGCTAAATGATCAATTTTCAAGAAGAGTTACATATGTGTCTCCAATCCTGTTTGGGCCCTTGAGAGTTATAATTGATAGCATTGAAGAGGAGGCTACCAATTTCAGGGTGCTCAACAATAAGAATTTGAGAAGGATCTTCAGGCTAACTACAAGATCATCTCTAGAAGTTGAAAGAGACTTAAGCAAGATTGTCTGGGAGATTATTGAGTCTAGAGAAGAAGAAGATGAAGCCATTGACAAACTCAGAGTGAAGCAGGTTTTCTCTTCTAGAAAAGATAGATTTGTCAAGGACATGTTTGGAATGAAATATTTGTGTATCTCCAAAGGACCAACTGAGAACTACTACACCTACAGAGACTTGAAGGATCTTTCTTACAAAATGGTGAAGTTAGTCTTAGATTGTGTTTCTGAGCATGCCAAGGCAAATGAAGAAAAACAGGCACTAAAAGCTCTTGAAGGTCTGTATGGAAAGATGACTGCAGAAAAGAAATGAAGTTGAAGCTCAAGCTGAAGTTGAAGATTTGCTCAGTTTAGAGGAGACTAGTTTGAGACAGAATTGTACTTGTAATTTTTCTTGAATATTTCCTTGTACAAACACTTCATTTTTTTTATTAGTTGAGTTAGCATCTGCAATTTACTTTGAATTTGTATTTATTTTTCATAAAAACAAATTGAGGGAGATTGTTAGGGATTGTGATGTTAACATTGTAATCAACTATAAGATATTTAGATTAATTAGAAATTAACTAAGTAAAATATACTGTCATATGTATATTGACAGTATGTTTAGTTGTCACTTGTAATAGAATGTATTTAAGCCAAGTAGGTGACAGTAAGTCTCAATAGTTACTATCTTATAAAAATGTAACAACATGATCTATGATGTAGAAGTTCACAAAATATTCATGCACAACATGGATCAAATCATTAACAGTAACATTCTGGAAACTGAAGCCTACGACAGCATATTCAAGTGACAGCACCTTTTGGAACAACTGACAGCAACTATTCATTTGACAGTAAACTTGGCGGAGAATGAAGATTCTAAAACAGCAAGTTTTACTGACAGCAACTATTCCCTTGACATTAAACTTGGCGGAGATTGAAGAATCGAAGACAGCAAGTTTTACTGACAGCAACTTTAACGAGGATAGTTGACAGCATGTTTAGCAGAGATAGTTGACAGTAGCTTTGGACGACAGCATGTTTTAGAAGACTATCAAGTTTGATAGTAAAGTATGCTGAGTCAAAGATGTTGTCACCAAAGAGAAGCTAAAGGTTGACAGTAACCTTTTGGTGAAGCTGACAATCTGTTTCAGTTAGTAGACTAGGTAGTGAAAATTCAACGATTGATCTTGACAATTCTATCTAGTCTGTCAATCCTACTACTGTAACTTAGGAAAAGGCAAGCAAAAAGATAAAGCATGTTCAAGGAGTCAAGGATATCAGTACATCTCAGAGAAGCTTTATCTACAAAGGGAATGAAGACAAATTTCAATAGGAAAAGTGAAGTTTCTATTTTAAGCTTTGTCCTAGGAACAAGGGAAAATACACTTATAAGTGGGATATGTGTTTTAGCATAAATACACATATCTCACAAACACTTTCCCTCATGCAACTGAACTTAACTTTTCTCAAGTATAGAAACACTAGCAATCTCTTGTTATTGTATCTATTGAAGCTAGAAACATCTTCCAGTCAGTTGTAGCAAAACAAAAATTAATAAAATTAATTTTTGAAGTTAAACACCTTTCTTCATTTAATTGTTTACTGTTGTTTACATTTATTACTTGATTTTATTACTTCTTGTTTGCTGTTAGCAAGATAAGTTATAAATTATCAAGTTGCATTCAACCCCCCCCCCCCCCTTCTGCAACACTCATACTGTTTAACAAATATGAATAAGAAATAAATCCTAAACTATTTATTTATAAGGGGATACATTCAATAATTTTTATTTATCAAATTTTGTGCTTTGTTTATTCCTCTATTGGGACCTTGTTTTCTTCCTCATTAGCTCAACAACAATTATATTTCCTCAAGTTCTTGTTTCGTTCAAATAACACCCGATATTAGCTTTATAATTTTGGTTAAGATTGTTTTGTTTTAAAGCATATGGGAGAAAGAAAAGTGGTGAACAAGTACTATCCGCCTGATTTCAATCCTACAAAAATTCCAAGGAGAAAATTGATGCAAAGAAACAATTTAAGGTTCGGACGATGTTGTCCATAAACATTCGATGCAATTTATGTGGAAATTATATCGGAAAAGGTACCAAATTTAATTCAAGAAAAGGAGTGACTGGGAATAGATATCTAGATAGTATCAAGATTTTTAGGTTTTACATGAAGTACTCAACTTCTTGTAGGGAGATCAATGTAGTAACCGACCCCAAAATTCTGATTACATACTCGAGTCTGGTGCATCCTGAAATTTTGAACCTTTGCGTGAGGGAGAAGAAAAGAAGGAAGATGAGGGGTTGGGGGATCCTATGAAAGCTCTAGAGAACCGGACTCGGGATTTAAAAAGAGAGATGGAGAATGTTGCTGCATTGGAGGAGTTGCGGTCTATTAACTCTAGACATTCGAAAGTTAGTGTTAATGCATTGATTAACAACTTGGCGCTAGAGAAGGATAAGTTGTGTGAAGAGGATGAAGCCTTGATCAAATTCAAGTTTAGCGAAGTGCAAATTTTTTTGAGGAGAATTGATGATAGCACTACAAGAAAAATAGTTTCAGACAATATCGATCGGACAACGCTCAGTGAAAAAAGTGTTGTCCATAATTAACATACAATGGTTTATCCCCCCCCCCCCCCCCGAAAAACTATTGTTTGATCCATGTGTTATACAACAGTTTTAAACCCGTTACCTAAAAAACTCAATCACACAACACTTTTTATATGTCGTATTGTGCAAAGCAATAGCTCCATACAACAGTTTAAGAAAACTGTTGTTTGAATAGACTTCAAATAATTTTATGGTAAACCGTTATTGTTATCAGACAAGTGTTTATTATGAGACATTATGTAAGACGTTTTCACAAAACAGTGCAATATTGTGTTATCTAATAGAGCTCATCAGATAACACTTTTTCAATAGCAAGAACTCTACACAACGGTTTATTTTACAACAGTTTTATGTAGAAAACCGTTGTCTTCGTTTAAGTCTTATAACACAATTTCTAAGAAAATCGTTGTCTGTTTCAAAGAAGATGACAAAAATTACCTTTTCATAATAATACGAAAAATGTTTTTAAACACATTTTTTTAGTTTAGTTAAAAAACATACAAAATAAATTTTAAAAATTTTAGTTTTTTTATACATAACTGAAACCAACAAATTTTAACATCCATACGGTTGGATCATCGACAAAAATATTTTTAATTTAATATGGAGCTAATTATAGTTTTATAAAAATTCCTAATGCTTATATTCTAACTTTCAAACAAGAAATAATATTAATAACTCTTATTCAAACCATAAAAGTGTCTACTAATTACTAGCAATATATATATATATATATATATATATATATATATACATATTTGTACATATACATAATTAAATATATTTTTAAAAGTTGTAGCTTAAAAAAACCAAAATTTATAAAAAACGAATCGTTTTAAACATTTAAAAACATAAGAAAATATACAACGATTTTTACATACAAAACCGTTGTCTTTATTAATTTCATACAACGATTTTTTCTCAAAGTGTTGTGTCATGTTATTTCATACAATATTTATTTTACAATGATTTTATGTAGAAAACCATTGTATTCATTTAACTCATACAACACAATTTCTGTGAAAACCGTTGTCTGTTTCACAGAAGATGACAAAAATTACATTTTCATAATAAGACGAAAAATATTTTTAAACACATTTTATTAGTTTAGTTAAAAAACACACAAAATAAATTTTAAAAATTTTAGTTTTTTTATATATAACTGAAACCAAAAGATCATAACATCCGTACGGTTGGATTATCGAAAAAAAAAATTTGCATCATAACTTTTAAACAAGAAAGCATACTAATAATTTTTATTCGAACCATAAAAATATCTATTAATTACTAGCAAAATATATATATATTTGTACATATACATAATATAAACATATTTTAAAACAATTTAAAGTCCTGTATTAAACAATCTAAAAATTTCCGATCAATGAATCCTCTTACATCGAAATTGTCTTTACACCATAAAGTACCGCTCGAGTTTGTGTTATACGAGTAAGAGATATATTTTTCGAAACATCACACTATCAAATTAATTTATACAATTATATACGTAGAGTAAGGCTGAGCGATGAACTCTTTATTTGAGTAACTGAGGAACCAATTCTTATTTTATAAAAATTTGATTAACAAATAACTATAGAACACTACAGAACATACAAAAAATTATAGAACGCCAAAAATAATTGTAAAACAAACAAAAAAAAATTACATAATCTACAAAAAATATAGACACGAATTACATAACACTAATGCTGAATAATGTTCTGTAATTTTGTGTTCTATATTTTTTGTATGTTATGTAATTTTTTGTTTTTTTTGTTATTATTTTTTGTGTTCTGTAGTTTTTTTTATATTCGACAATTTTTTCATATATTCTGTAATTATATTTGTTGTTGGTTCCTCAGTTACTCAAATAAGGGAGTTCCTCATTAAATCTAAGCCTATATATGTATATATAATTAGACTAAAGGACTTATTTTGGTTCGTTGTGGTTGTCATGACGGTTGTTGTGATAGATTAAAAGAGCAGTCACATGAAACTAAAAAACATGCACGACGTAAAATTAAAACTCTATATCAAAAAGAAATTCTACAAACTATAAAATCATTATAAATTTTATAATTTAAATTATATTATATTTAATTTTATTTATTCAATACAAATGAATCAAGTGTGCGTAATTTGATGACAAACTTTGTTCCACGGTTCCACATGCTATTGTATTATTTATTTGATGTTTTAAAAAATCTAACTTATTATTTATCTGATCAATCATATTACAATAAATCAAGTGTGCGTAATTTGATGACAAACTTTGCATAAATGACGTGATTAAAGAGAATATGTAATTGTTTTAGTAATATAACTATGTGTTGGTTGAGTCACAACATGAGCAACGGAATTGTCCTAATTCGTGCTTTGACTTGGGTTTGTTTTGTTGGTCGTTGAATACTTCTCATGATGGTATTGTTTGTTTTGTCTTTAGTGCACACTAAGTGTTTGATTGAATGACTGAGAGAACCTTTTTTTGCTTGAGAGTAAGATGGAGAGAGTTTTGTAAAGAGAAGAATAGAGGGTGTTTACTTTTTGAAGGAAGAAGAGGGGTGGGATTTTATGGAGGAAGGTGTGTTGGAAAAAGATTGTGAAAGACACAATTAATCTATGAATTCTGAGACTGACTTGAAAAAAGGAGTTAAATAAATACAGTACATGCAATAGTGTGTTGCGTATTCAACGTTCACGCAAGAGTATGATGCGTGTGTGGAGAAAAATTAAAAACTCAAATAGGAACGCGCAATTGTTTGATGATGCGTATACGTGAATACGCATTTTAAAGTTGCGTATGCCGTGGGTATTTAGGGCCACATTTTACGCTAATAGGTATTTTGGTTACATCTCCCCAAAAAAAAGGTAATAAAAGCTTTCACCCTTATAAAGTAAACAATTATTATGATTAAAAATATATAATATATTTAAGTATGATAAAAAAATATTATATAAACATTAATTTTATATATAATATAAAAAAAGTATATAACTAAAAATATTTTATTATATTAGCATTTTAATATTTTTATAGATATGCAATGTATATTAGAACAACTATACAAGTAATTAATAAATGTAGTTAACAATAAAATAATATTTTTATATTTAATATTATAAAAAGTAAATATTCAAATTAACTATAATATATTAAATAAATTAATATATTAATTATAATAAATATATTTTAAATATTTAAAAATTGTCTCGTGCATCGCACGGGATTTAACTGTATTATTATAGCTCAAAGATTAAAACTTTTGATTGGTTGGTCGATATTGAACATAAGCCTAAAAAATATATGTGACACCCTCCAAATCTCGGGGTCTAGATTTGGGGGTCACCAGCCAATCAACAATAAAATAATATAAACCAGGTGCGCACTGGCCCAATAATAAAACAGAGGCGCACTGACCCCGCTAACAATTAAGGATCGCTAACAGGTTATAGTATGAAATTAAGCAGCTGAAACTAAAAGTAAATGCAAATACTTTATTAGAAGCCCACCACTAATTCACAAACTCAAATCTATAAGTCTAGATAGCTTTTAAGTCTAGATTCAATTTTATTACCAGCACTATCTACAGATATACTAAAATAACTAAATACTTGGGAGGCCCGAGAAGCGAGCGGTCCCGACACCTGTCTCTAGCTACGCCTACTAGAACTGCTGGAATGGCTCATACTGACAGTCTGACAGAATTTAGATAAAAAGCAAGAGTGAGCCAAAGAAATGATCAACAAGTATATGAACAATTGAAATGTAATCAAAATATAAGACATGTATGGAGAATGAAATATAAAACAGTTTATTATAAAAAATGAACAATAAATAAATCACAGTTTATCTCAACCGAAAACAATGCAGTATGTCATCAAAATGAATCAACTACTCAAAATCAATATATAATAGCCATGCTGGAAATATGGATTGGATACACACAAATAAACACTATTGTCCACTGATCAGATTTCAAAAGCAATAGGACCCCTTTATAGCTCATCGGTACATTTCTATACCCATAGATATAACAAGGATTTCAAAATATAGGTACCAAAATAAGCAAGTAATGTTAGCATATAGGAAGATGGATTGGTTACCATATCCTCCTTAAAAATGTTGGACCCCCTACATCGGGCCTCCTATGCAATACATCGGGCCTCCTACGCGATAAATTCCAATCCAATAGAGCAATCCAAATAAAATAAGGTATGCTTAGTTTCAACTACAGACCATATCCTCGTTATTCACTATGATAACACCGGATATGATGTGTTTATTATAATCAACTTCCAATATTCAGAGTACGAATAACAAGTAACTCTGATGCACAGAATAAAACAGGAATCATAAAAAACTCTAAACAATAACTATTTATCATGATATGAATAATTGAAATAGTAAAACAAAAGTGCTTAGGATGATCAAGGAGGAAATACTTGCTTGATATAGAAGCTGCCTACAAACTGGTAATGGGACGACTCCTCTAACCGTCTATCTACCACCTCGCTCGTATCCACAAACACAATATTCTAATTTAGATTCTAGTGTCTACCCATGCATTCTATTAATAACGAACATCAAATAATAATTAATAAATAAGTAACATCAATTAGCAGACAAGTAAGCATATAAATCATATAGCAGATAAAATCATATAGCAAATAAGACTAACAAATTAAAGAACAGTCAAAAAATCAAAAATAGACTCTAAAATATTATTTGAGTCAAAGTGGATCATTATTATCCCCTCCGGATAATTATTGAATCCCTAAAATATTTTATAAAATATTAATCCGGATTTATAAATAAATTAGGGAGTCTCAAAGTATTTTTGTCACTTCCGGATTATTTTTAGGATCTCGAACACATAGGCATTATACACAAACTACAGCAAGCCAAGTATAGCAATTAAATGTGTCAAACAAAGCAGAGACATGTGCATATAAAATATACATATATTTACCTGGTTCTATGTTTTAACAGAAATTTTATTTTTATAAACTGAGATTCATGTATAACCAACAGCTTCAGATATGTCACCAAATAAGATCACATTCTATATATATATATATATATATATATATATATATATATATATATATATATATATATATATATATATATATAGAATGTGATCTTATTATGAACATAATTTGGATAACATGTGTCTGTATCAAACTACCAGGCAAAATATGTTTAAGCATGCTTTTCATAAGAGAAATAAGTTTGCAAGCAAATTTCATCCCACCTAAAATTTATGGCTTCAAATGGTGACAACAAAGCTTGTACTTCCTTATCATTTATTAATTAATTTTAATGAACAAGTCACATCTATCATAGATTGAAAATTGTAGCAGATAGGCACATAAAGGTGATGACTACAGCAGACATATCAGTAGCAACTCATAAGATTCTATTCTTAATTTTACAGTTAGGATAATAAGTACGCAACCACAAGTAAATAAGCCACAGTTACACCTACTTAACAGAGCAATGTCAATAATATGAATCAGTTAATGAACCATACACACTTCTCTGCAATTTTATCTAATGCTTACATATTGCTCACTAAAGTTTTAACAACCTAAAATGCAAATTAAAGCTAGAAGTGACCAGTTGATTTGGGAACAGATCAAGGAGTGCTCACAGGGCACTCCAGGCAGTCCATAATCAGGTGGCTTAAGTGTGCTTGATTTTGTCCTAATATGAAGAAGAATCAGTACATCATGAACACCAATTAAAAAACTTCATCGAAGAGGACTGCACACTAGAGTCATCACATATTCTTCTCAAATAAAACCAATTATCTTAATAGTTAATACCATATGATAAGAATAGTAATAAATTGTGATACTAATAACAACTCTGAGATGCACATAACATGTATGAAGGAAATTTGTTACTCAACATGCACCATATCAGTAGATACAAATCTAGCAGCTCCACTTATGATATAAAAATATCAATTAGGGTTAACTCTAGTAATGACTACAGATAGATTACACATAAAGACATCAAATAATCAGACCACTTCCATAATTTAGAAGTTTTAATCAAAAAGACCTTTGCACTTAGCACAAATCACAACAAACACAAAGTTCATTAATCAATATCTGAAATATGCAGCATGGAAAGTGAACTGCAGATATAATGACCAAAAACACACAGATAGGACTCTTATTTCCATGAGGCCAGATAATCAAATATACATCCAATTACTGCAACCTCTTCAGTCAAGAAGCAAGTATCTTCACTAACAATTTTTAATTTCCATATACATCACATTGCAAATAGCAGTTATCTCAAAATGGACATCATAGACAACCCATCATGTATGTCAAACACAAATCATATATTCACTAGACTAGCATGCTTTCATCAAGAAACTAATTTACAAGTATATAAATAATATAGAAATCTACAAATTGTATCTTGGACCTTCAAATAACCAAGTCGTTAAAGCTTAAAAACTATGACTTCTATTACATCATAAAATCCGAGAAACAGAATTTTCTGAGTTACGTTTGATATAAATTGAATAACTTTTTACCATAAAATCCAAATCAACTAATTCCTTTTTCTGAGAATTCTAGATACTTTGGGCTACAACCTTTCCAAAATTCAATGCCGAATCAGTCCTACAAAATTCCCAGCATTCATTTAAAGTCGGCACTTTTGCAACATGACCTGTGAAATCAGCCCCACTCCAGAGCCTATAACTTCTATTCAATCTATTCAATTTATTCATTTCTTTTTTCTGAGTAAACTACACAATCAGTTCTATGACATATCCGAAATTCATTGCATGATATGAGTTTTGCAATTTACAGCAGGATTTTCAAGTTGGCACTGCAGCATTTTCAGAAACAGCCTGAGATACCTATAGTAATTCACCTATAAGAAACAATATAAAGATCTGGTGGCAACAAAAATTTGCAGGCTTATCATTCAGACATAACCCTCCGATTTTTATGTTTTAACCATCAAGTAATCAGATCATTAAAACCTTCGAAACAATTACTCTAAACAGAGCAGAAATTTCTGGATACCAGAATTATAAAAACTAGTATCAATCACAAGGTCATAACATCTACAATAGGACTCTAAATTTTATCAAATTTTACAGATCTACATGTTGCTAGATACTCACATAACACAATCAAGTCAACCGAATTAAGAACCGAGCTGTAGAACTCAGATTCCGGTCAACCGACTCAACTCCGGTCAAAAGCCGGTGACTAAGCACGGAACCAGAACTCCACAAAATAAGTACCAAAACAAAGCTACTAGCAACCATAACCAGCAGCAACTACTGCCAACACAACTCACAGAGGCCTAACAACATGTTAACATCAATTTAGACACCCAACTCAACCCACCCAATCGAGCCCTGCCAAAACAAAACTCCAGCAGAGCAGAACAACTCGAAGCTATAATACACAAACACATATACATACCACTTACCTTATACATACATACATACACGTAAGAACAGTTCAACAGATTCAATACTACGGCCGGAGTTTTGTTTTCCGACGAGCCAAAACACAACTCCAGACTCAACAAACTCGATCAAAACAAGTGCAACATCAAGCTACAACTAACAGGAACCCATACATGTTAACCACATATGAAGACAACTTGCAGGCATGCCAAAACGAACGGAGCAAACTCCGACGACGACGAAATCAACACAAACAGATACTCAGATCATACACCCATGCTACTGGCATCGTACACAATCTAACCATGTTATCCAGACCAAGCAACAAGTACATTAGTCATATAAACAAACGATTAACAACCAACATATCAAACTCGACTCATTCAATTCAAGAACAGAGAATTACCAAATCATGTTTACTAGATTTTCAAACGAAAACGATACCAAAAACAAGTAACACACGTTATAAGCTTTGTGTTGATTACTCATACAAGAAAAACGGAGGTCGAAATCACCTCTAATTAGGCTTTGATTCACAATAACTCAACCCTAGCTGTTCTTCCCCAAATTCCTGCTGTCCCCTTTCTAATTTTAGTAAGTTTTTAATAAAATTTTATTATTTACAAAATATTTATATTTTTAGAAAAATTAGGGGCTCTAATTTGATTAAAAGATATATTATCCCATAATTAAAATAAAAAGCCCAAAAATCAGTTTTATGGGATAAAATATAAAAATAAATATTTTCAAATAAATACAATATATATGTTAACATACCCCAAAAATTATAAATGGTCCAAAAATAACAAAATAAGATTATTTTTTTATGATTTTATCATTTCCATACAAACAAAGGAACAAAAATAAGGTTTTTAGTCTTCTACAAAGGCTAGACCTGATAATCATAAACGAAATAGATTTATTCTAACGAAACAAAAATTACAGTAAAATAGAATAAAATATTCTAGGCTACACAGAAGTCACATAACACATAACAGGTAATTTTTCTATTTATTAAAAATCCTAACACAAATAAATTCATATAAAAAAAAACTGACGCACTAAAAATTATATTAAAAGCATATTTAAATATTATAAAATACACGTAATTTTCCCGATCGGTACAATATACATATTAGATACAATTTTATTTATTATAATACGAGTCCTAACTATATACATATCCATATTACCTAAACTTTTATTTTTAGGCCCAAATAGTACAAAATAGTAGTATATTAATAAAATCTTAAATGAAATATGATCTTACAAAAATACTCCTACCATGTTTGCATATAAAAAACATTGTATCTCACCTAACTTACCTAAAATATATCTTAGGTTCCCTAATCTCATTATATATTTATTATAACACGGGTATAAATTATAATATATTTATATTATATATAATAATATTTATTGTACTTGATTTTTATAAACCCAAATAACAAACATTTTTATGTTAAATAAAAATCTATTTATTATACATAATTATAAATTATTATCAAAATAACTCTTCTAATTAACTTAGTATCACTCATATCTTTAATAAATTTATATAAAATAAGAAAATATATCATATGTATTAATATAAATTTTAAATATTATAAAATTTTATTAAATATTAATAAAAATATAAATAAAAAATAAATCTACTTAAATATTAGTTATAATATCAATAAAAATATAAATAAAAATAAATTTATTTAAATATAAGTTATCTCGTGTTTAACTTTGCTTATATTTATATAGAAGTGCACCAAACAAAACAAGTCTAATGATACGTGCCTATGCGGGGTACTATGTTTATATAAAGGATGCATATGTATAATATTATAGTATTAAGTGGTCGTTTGGTTGATGATATGTATTAACTTCCATAAGAAAGTTATATTTACTAGGTAATTAATTCGTTAATGAAATAATTTTTTATTTGATTGATATATGGGAAGTTCTAATTCATGGGAAGTGTAAGTCACCAAATTGAGGGTATGTAAGTAACTTCCTATATTATGGGAGAAGTCACACTTCCTGTACAAATGACAATCAAATAATTTTATTAATCCTTATTTCTTGGAAGTTGAAATTCCTAAGAATTTAAATGTCTACCAAACGAGCTCTAAGAATACGGCTTATTGAAAAGGAATTGCATATGAAATAAAAGGCAGAAAAGGTGTGTACAATGATAGAGGTTCGATCACATTACTCTCAATTCTTTGTATATATAAATATTATATAAAAAATAAGCTAAAAATGTTGTAACAATTTTTTTAATTCAAAACGGATGTTACACACAAAATTGTTTAGCTACTTTTAAATAATAAGATATTAATATCATTGTTATTATTATTCAAAAATATTCACAATGTTTTCAGCAGTAAAATGTTAAGAGCTGTTTATTTTCCTTTAAAAGAAACATCTCTTTATATAAATTTAAAATCTTAAAATAAAGGATGACTATAATAACACTATCGCACAATTTAATATTTTTCTGAACTCGAAACCAAAAAAATGACATTAATAATATTAATAATAATAATAATTTTCTGAATTTGCTTTATTTAATTTAAAATAGAGTAAAATTGTTTACTCAATAAAAAAAGAGTAAAATTGTGTACTTGTATTTTATTTAAGTCACTAGTCGAAATACTCTTTTTTAAAATCAATCACGTGCAATATTTTATATTAATTTTCATTTTGTTTTGTACTCGTAGCATTCTATTTAGTGTTAATTCCGCAAGTAAAAAACTAGTCTATTTTTTTTTTGACGAACAAATAGTAGTTTTCATTAAATAGAACAGAACACAGTCGGGACAAACCCCTCACTGCCGATACAACCAGTTTGGAAAACAAATAACATACTAAAAACAATTAGCTGATTTGTTTCCTGATCGTTTAACACGTAGAATTTAAAAATTCTTGAAACTAAAAACGAAATCGAAAACATGTCAAGCGATCCAAATTGCACCAACATCCGTGAAAGCAGCAAAATCACAATTGATCTTATCACATAAAAATTATTTATTAATTTAATGAATATTTGGATTTGGTCACGTCTAACTTCTTTCCCTTATATATGAACTTTAGTTACTTAGATATCAATCTAAATTTTAACAAAAGAATTTAGTAAAATTTGACAAAAGGATTTAAAGTAGTTAAATTAATGATTTACACTCATATAAACTAAATATATATGTTAAATTAATAATTATATAAGTTTACCCTTACGAAATTAATATAAATATACAAATATCACAAAATATAATCAAAATCAATATATAGTATTATAAATAATTGATTTATCTAGAAAAATGCACTATTCCCTTTAAAATCAATATATTGCATCTATCTAGCTGATTTTTTAGGTGATATAAAATCGTCATGCAGGGATTTTCTGTGCGGCTTCGGCCATTCTATTTACATAACGCGGGCAGGAACTTGCTCAGAAGTAACCTAACATTTTATGTTACTTTTCTTAAATACCTAAATTTGCTTTCAATTTTCTAATTTCTAACATAACATTATTACTTTTTACTAATTACTAAATCAAAAAATATAATTAAATCTTAAAAAATAATAATTTTACTTAAAAACATACATAAAATTACTTTATTCTATAATTTACAAATCTTAATATAGAAAATAGAAAACAAATATATAAAAGTTAAATTGTACAGAATGATATTAATAATTCTTTTATAATTAAAATTTGTAAGAGGGGTGATGGCTAATAAAAATTAATTTAAGGTATATTTAGTATATTTCACTTTATATTTTTAAATAATTTATTTTTGTTATAAATTGTATTATTTTTTTCCCTTTTCAAAAATTTGAAAATTTTAACAAATTATTATTTTAATTCAATATTAAAAAAAAATATGAACATTTATATAATATTATATATATATATATATTCATAATAATTTTATAATTTAACATTTTCAAATTAAAAAATAAATTTAGAAAAATGTTATTGTTGAAATTGTTGCATGTATACACAAATGTATTTTATAATAATTTAATATAAATAGCGCCCATTGTTCCCTACTTTTGTTATTATAATATTCTGTATTTTCTTACGCAGGAACTTGCTCAGAAGTAACCCCCCCCCCCCCCCCCCCCCCTCCCCCAAATCATAAATCAGCCTTGCTCTTCTACTCTCATGCATCAGCCTTGCTCTTCTACTCTCATGCATTCCTTTCATTCTTTACTTCACTAACTTGTTTTGCACCCTTTCTACTCGATCTTCATCCATAATATATTATATGTTTTCCATAACTGATGAAAATCTTTGTTACATGGAATCGCAAACAAAACTGAACTCCAATACCATTAGAAAATGGCGCTTGGCTTTTGTAACTATCTTCTCTTGGAGAGCTTTTTCTCATCTTAAACGATCAATAAAGCCGGAAAAGTCCCCTGAAATCAACCAGTCTAGCCTCACCCGACTCATTAAGGGTAAAGATCTTGTCTACCTTAAGAACCTCGGTGGCATAGAAGCTGTAGTGTCTGCTTTGGAAACTGATGTTGAGCATGGAATACATGAGGATAATGCTGATGACATTGCTCGACGCCAGGAAATCTTTGGCAAAAATACTTATCAAAGGTTGCCTGCAAAGAGTTTATTTAGTTTTCTAATGAAAGCATTAATACATTCAGTCGTTTTTGTTGATATCCTTGGTATTGTCCTTTCTCTTGTTTTTGGCATGAGAAAGTATGGACCAAAAGAAGGATGGTATGAAGGTGGAAGCATAGTCATAGCAATATTTCTGGTAATCATTGTCTCAACAATCAGCAACTTCAGGCAAAACACACAACTGGACAAGTTATCCCAGACGAGTAAAAATATTCAAGTTAAAGTCGTAAGAAATAGAAAACATCAGCAGATATCAACTTTTGATGTTGTTGTTGGAGATATTGTTTTCTTGAATATTGGTGATCAAGTGCCTGCTGATGGATTGTTCTTAAGGGGTCATTCACTGCAAATTGATGAATCGAGCATGACTGGTGAAAGTGATCTTGTGGAAGTTAATCGTCAGAAGAATCCATTTCTGTGTTCGGGTACAAAAGTAGCAGATGGATATGCCAGGTTTCTGGTCACCTCTGTTGGGATGAACACGAAATGGGGAGTGATGATGAGTTCAATTATTGAAGATCATAGTTTTGAAACACCTTTCAAAGCCAGGATCATGAAGCTCACTTCCTTAATAGGAAAGATCAGTTTAGTGATTGCGTTTCTTGTACATCTAGTTTTACTACTAAGGTTTTTTACCAAACATACCAAAGGCGAAGATGGTAAAACTGAGTTTAATGGAAGAAATACCAAGATTGACGTTGTGATTAATTGCGTGGGGGAGACTATCGTGGCTGCAATTAGCATTGTATTTGTTACCATTCCTGAGGGATTGACTTTGGCCGTTACCCTTGTGCTTTCTTACTCAATGAAGAGAATGATGGCTGATCAAGCTATGGTGAGGAAGCTATCTGTTTGTGAGACTATTGGCTCTGCCACAACTATTTGTACGGACAAAACAGGAACTCTCACAATCAACCAGATGAAGGTGACAAAGTTTTGGCTTGGACATGAATCTATGGAAGAAAGAAATTTTGCTTCTATTGGTTCTAATGTTCTTGAGCTCATCCACCAAGGGGCTGGTTTAAACACAGCTGGCAGTGTTTACAAGCGTAATGCAGGATACCTGTTGGAGTTCTCAGGGAGTCCTATTGAAAAGGCAATCCTTTCATGGGCTGTCGTTGAGACAAAAATGGATATGGAGGAACTGAAAAACAGTTCTGAACTTCTACGTGTTGAAGCATTCAATTCAGAGAAAAAGAGAAGTGGAATTCTATTGAAGAAAAATGGAGACAACACTATCCATGTCCATTGGAAAGGTGCTCCAGAGATTATAACAGCAATGTGTTCTCACTATTATGACCCACATGGAAACGTGAAGCCTCTAAATGATTCTGAGAGGGAAAAATTTGATCGACTTATTCAAGGCATGACTGCGAGTAGTCTCCATTGCATTGCATTAGCACATAAACAAGTTTCAGAACATCAAAGTGATGATGGAAATGCGAAACTGATCAATGAAAACTTGGTCCTATTGGGTCTGGTTGGTTTAAAGAATCCATGCCGAGCAGAGGTGTTTAAAGCTGTTCAAGATTGTCAAATTGCTGGGGTTAACGTAATGATGATCACTGCAGATGATGTATTTACTGCGAAAGCAATAGCCACGGATTGTGGGATACTAAAGTTCAATCAAGACATGGACACCAAAGAAATTTATAGTGGACTGGTAGTTCAGGGCGTGGAATTTCGCAACTACACCCAAGAGGAGAGAATGGAGAAAGTTGAAAAAATTAGTGTGATGGCAAGATCATCTCCTTTGGACAAACTTCTAATGGTACAATGCCTCAAACAGAAGGGACACATAGTTGCAGTTACTGGTGATGGGACCAGTGATGCACCTGCACTCTTAGAAGCTGATATTGGTCTTTCAATGGGGATTGCTGGTACAGAAGTTGCCAGGGAAAGCTCAGATATTGTTATATTGGACGATAATTTTGCAACTGTGGTTAAGGTTGTGAAATGGGGGAGATGTATCTACAGAAACATCCAGAAATTTATTCAGTTCCAGCTGACAGTAAATGTGGCTGCTCTTGTAATCAACTTTGTGGCAGCTGTTTCAACCGGAGAAGTACCGTTAACAGCAGTCAAGTTAGTGTGGATCAATCTCATTATGGACACGTTAGGCGCTCTTGCTCTGGCTACTGAAGAACCAACCAAGGCGCTTATGGAGAAGAGGCATGTGGGTCACAAAGAGCCACTTATATCAAATATTATGTGGAGAAACTTGATGGCTCAGGCCATGTATCAGATACTAGTCATCTTGACTTTACAATTTAAAGTCAATGCTTTTTTGGATGTCAGCAAGAAGGTAAAAGATACATTGATATTTAATATCTTTGTCCTTTGTCAAGTTTTCAATGAGTTCAATGCAAGGAAGCTAGAAAAAAAGAATGTGTTTGTGGGAATGCATAAGAACAAGTTGTTTCTCAGTATTATTGGAATTACAATTATCCTCCAAGTTCTGATGATAGAATTTCTAGTTAAATTTACAGATACAAATAGATTGAGTTGGGGACTATGGGGAGCATGCATCGGAATTGCTCTTGTATCTTGGCCTATTGGTTTCTTAGTAAAGTTCATTCCTATTCCAAACAAGCCATTTTTCGAGGTCTACAAATCATAATATTTGTTCATATAGATAACGATATTTGTAATTCTTTTATGTTTGAAGTAATTGCTTTGTGTAATCATTCAGTTTCTTACTGTACATAAAGTACTGTTCATGTATTTGTAGATGTTCAATTTAATAGGACAAACTTGGTAGCTATATATATTTCATATGAACCAAATTATCAAAGTCATTTATAAATCGCAGAAAGGGTCCGTTGATTCAAAAAAAGTACTGGATCTAAATCTGTAGTATCTATAATAAATCATTTAATTCAGACATTAAATACTAACTCTGTAATGTTAAATCATAAAAAGCTCTACTGTGTTGAATCAGCTCCCAGATTAATTTTGTGGGTCGATATATGGACTGCAGCTACTATAAGGAAAATTGAATCAGATAACAACAGTTATCAGACAACAACGGTCGGACCAAAAAACTAAATAACATGAGACTAATATATGAATAATTGTAAATTTTGTAATTCCGTTATTGAATAGGAATTGATAAGCATTAGTATTGTATAAGTTGTGCTACAATGTAAGATACTAAGATGCTAGAAATGTTGCAGTAGTTACATAGACTAAAAGTCTACAGTAACCAATACAAGAAAAGTAAACTAAAAAAAAGTAAATAGTTTGGCTATGTGTGGGTATACACATATACATACAGATAAATTTAGATAGATATAGACGGAGGGAGGGAGAGACATATACTTTGGAGCAGGAAGAAATGATAGAATTGGCAAGAAGCGAGAGAGAAGGAAAGGGGCATTGGGGCAGCTTGAGGATCACCAAGAGACCAACATCATCTGCTGATTGAAAAACATTTCAAGTTGGTTAAAAAATAGACGAAAGCGTGTTTGCAAACGCGTCATGCATGAAACCGTGTGTGTAGGATGCACTGCATAAATATATACATGCGTATATATATATAGAAATGTATCATGTATGCATTGCTCTAGTTCTCTATCTCCTTCCAAACACAAACAAGTTGTCTTTTTTACTCGTCTCGTGTACCAGACTTGTACATATAGTATCATATATGTAGTTATATGGTGTGGTAATCCGCGTTTGCTACAACTTAGAAGCCACCAAGTACCCAACTTGGAAATGTATTGGAAATTTCTCACAACCCTGCATGTTTCTTACAAATAACTTGCACCACTAATAATTAAAAGTATATATTCGAATTAAATATTGACAAAAGAAAAGTATTCACATTAAAAAATTACTGTTCGAGACTCGAGAGTCTTCTCCCACTTGTCAATACGCACCTAACATACATTTACGATAGTTAAGAGAACGAATCGGTTCGATACAGATTTTGGATGTAACTGCAATCATAAAACTAAATCATTGGTTTTGATTTTGGTTTAAAAAATCTAAGTTCATTTTCAATTATAAAATTGTATAGAATAGAAATAGATTATAATTTAAATAACAAGTATATATATATATTGCAATCTACGAACGAATTAAAAACAAATACTAGTTAACTTATGAGAGTAACAGACTAACCGAAAAAGTAGAAAAAATATAGCAAAATGCAAAAGAAACTGTGCAATTTTAGGAAGTAAAACAATATCTTCTTTGTGATAAATTGCCTTGTATTTAGTATTTTAATTAGAATGGATGGACGTTGTATAAATTATTTCAAAAGCTGCAGATAAAAATTAATTCAACAGATTCATCCCCTTCCAAAAAAAAAAGACAACAGATTCATACTTATATGTAAATTATATATTTATGGGTATTTTTCTGACATGTCCCAAATTTAAAAGTTGTTTACAAATATGTTCAGTTTTTAGTTGCATTTCCAAATATGTCCTAGACACAATTTTTTTCATCTTAATAGTTTTAGAAAGATATTTTTATCCTTGTAACTTAAAATAATTGAAATTTTAAAATATATGTAATATAAATATAATATAAATGTAATATGTAAATATTATTACATTAAACATATAAAGTTTAAAATAAAAATTTTCCTTACAATTTTAGTTTCACAAAAAATTAAAAATAAAAATAAAATAAACAGTGTTAAGATCTAACCAACCCAGATTTTATATATACATATAATAAGATTCGAGAATTTAATCATAACATTATTTAAATAACTAGATAATAAAAAACATGTATTACAACACTCATCTTTAAAAAATGAATTACTATAAGATTAAGAATTGTGAAAATAAAATAATTATATATAAACTCATTAATTATTAGTTACAAGTAATAAAATACATTAAGTAAATCAATCTAAGGGTATATTAGTCTTAACATTTATATTTAAGTGTGTTAATAAGGTAATAGGAGATATTCATAAAAGAGATATACAAAAGGACATATTGATAAAGAGCTACATTAATTAGGAACATATTATATAAATTTCCTATATTTATTTATTTTAAGAGTAATGTTATGTACATAAAAAGGATACATAATTTTTTTACGAAATGAGTTGGCATGATAAGGTGTAAGCTCCATTAATGTGTTGTCTGTCATTATAATTAATTTAATCTTTGCAGGATCCATGTTATGTGTTTAAACCAAGGGGCTGGTTTAAACACAGCTGGCATTGTTTACAAGCCTAATGCAGGATCCATGTTAGAGTTCTCAGGGAGTCCTGTTGAAAAGGCAATCCTTTCATGGGCTGTTTTTGAGACAAAAATGGATATGGAGGAACTGAAAAATAGTTCTGAACTTTTACATAGTGATGTAAACGAACCGAACTCGGATGAATTTTTAACGAACTCGAACAAAATCTTATCAACTAAAGGAGTACTATGCAAGTTTCCATTAACAGATGTAGCATGCTTAACTTCAGACTTATTCTTAGTATAGACATGAGTTAGATAACTAGAAGAACCACAGTTATTGCACAGTTTTCTGGGAGCATTAGGAATATAACCATAGTTGTTCTTTTTATTTATTCCTAACTTTCCATTTTTGTTCTTCTTAGTCTTGATGACACCGGGTTTAGAAGTTACTGTTTTACTAGTGTTGACAGTAAGTTGATATGGAACTGTCTTGACAGTATGATTAGATCTTATTATCTTGACACCAGCTTATGAACTTATTGTCTTGCTAGTACTGCAAGTATCTTCTAGACTTTGAGTATTATCAAGGGCAAAACTAACTGTCTTGGGATTTTTGATAGTATCTTTTGACATGATATTTCTAGTGACAGTATCATTTTCCTCATCAGCTAGTTCCTGCTTGAGAATCAGAGATTTCTCATCAAATTCAAACTCAGTCTTTTTGAACATGGGATTTTTAACATTCTTAAGAATAGAGGCTCTGACAGTAGTTTTATCACTATAGTCAGTTTCATTACCAACATGCTTCTTTCCTTGCTTCTTATCATAGTTAAACCGTATTCCAACTTTTTGATGTTCAGTATTTTCTTCATGATAGGTTTTTAACAAAGAGGAGGAATTCTTGTAGGCCTTGATTTTAAGTTCATTTTCAGAAATCTATTTTCTAAGAAATTGTTCAACCTGAGAAGCACACACAATCTTATTTTTGAGGATTTCATTTTCTTGACTTAAGGACTCAAAAGCATTATGTCTAAGCTCTAGTTCTTCATTTTGCATTTTAATAATGCATTAGCACTAGTTAGTTTGACAATTTCTTCATTAGCAGCTAGCATGCTAGTATAATTATTAAAAATCTCAAAACTTAAGCTTTCAACAGTTTTCTTGTACTGAGATGCAGTCATATCAACAGTTATAAAAAAGAGTACCTGACTTGATGAAGGAGGTGACTCTTCTCCAGAGTTAGCCATGAGAGATAGATTTACATACTCCTCTTCTTCTTCATCATCAGATTCTTCCCAGCATTTGCCTTCAGCCAGAAATGCCCTTCCTTGTTACTTTTTGAGCAGGACATCATACTTTGCCTTGAGTTCCTCATAGTCATTGTCATTTCTTCTCACTTGCTTTGGCTTTTTGCATTCAGTTGCAAAATGCCCCATCTCATTACAGTTGTAACATTTTATCTTTGATCTATCCACCATTCCTCACTTGTAACCACCTTTTCCACTTCCTCCAGATTTTGAAGAGTTTCCTTTATTGAACTTGGAGAATTGACCTTTAGGCTTGAATGTCATATTCTTCTTGTATCTCAAGTTTGAGAATTTCCTTGCCATATAAGCCATGGTTTTATTTTCCATGTTGTCAAGTTCTTCCAAAGTATAGAACTCATCCTCATCACTATCTTTGAGTTCAAGAGTGACATTCTCATCTTCATCAGTAACCTCTTCAATCTTGATTTGTTGTGATTGATGTTGAGACTCTTATAACTGCAGCATCTTTGGATCTTGAGCCATGTTAGGAATATATTTATTTGATGATGTACAAAATACTAGAACAGGGTCTAGCTTAGTTTATCTGTAATAAGTCTTTCTAGTCTCTGAAATGTATAATCAGAGTCTAGATAGTCAATATTCATGTTACTTGTACTTAGAAGAATTTCTGTAGAAAGCGAAACCAGAGTCTGCATGAAGATCAGAGTCTGGAAGGTGATCAGAGTCTATAGACTATCAGAGTCTATGATCCATCAGAGTCTACATATGATCAGAGTCTGAAGATCATCAGAGTCTGAAGATTTCAGAGTCTATAAAGTTAAAGTTAAATTTGGAAGAAGATAACAGGAATTGAAAGTCTTCGAAGATCAAGATAAATATATTGCAGATATGCTATGGGTAAGAAAGAGAATTCTAGAAGGAAACTGTCAACTAATAATTAGAAATTATATTCCTATTGTAATTTATCTTTCTGCTATTAGTTGATAGGCAGTTCTCTATATAAACTCTATGTAACCTAATTGTAAAAGTGTTGAAGCATAATTGTCTGAGTAAAATTCTATGAGAGCATAGAGATATAGAGAGTTGCTGTGATAAACACAGAGAAGCTGATAGGGTTTGTGTACACCCTAGGGGAGTTTTGTATTTACAAATCAATAATACAAACAGTACTTATTCATATCTTTGTGTTTGAGTTTTGTTCTTAATTTGATTTTAAATCAGGCAGAAAAGACACACAAGTATTCAACCCCCCCTTCTACTTGTGCAACTGGGAAAACAATTGGTATCAGAGCCTAACGTTTAAAATCGATCAAAGATGTCTGGAAACAAAGATGACAATTCTAAGATTCCTATGCTTAAGAGAAATGAGTTCACCCACTGGAAGGTTAAGATGTTGCACCATCTGGAAGCAACAGACCCTGACTATCTGGAAAGAATCCATGAAGGACCCTATGTGCCCTTAAAGCTTGTGCCTCAAATCAATGAAGAAGGCAAAGTAACTGAAGAACACTTCATTGAAAAACCAAAGGCTGAATGGACAAAAGAGGACAAGGAGAATGTCCTTAAGGAGGCAAAGGTCAAAAACATACTCTTTAATAGTTTGGATTCTGTTCTTACAAACTGTGTTATATCATGTCAAACTGCTAAAGAGATGTGGACAAAACTTGAAGTGCACTGTCAAGGGACTAAAGATGTCAAGAAGAATGCTAGGTCTTTGCTAATTCAAGAGTATGAGTATTTTGAAGCAAAATCTGGAGAATATATCACTGAGATGTATGATAGGTTTACAAAACTCTTGAATGAGATGGCTATGCTTGGTAAGGTTTATGATTCTGAAGATACAAACACCAAGTTTCTGAGAGCACTTCCTGAAGAGTGGGACAATAAGACTACAACCATAAGGGAAGCTTGAGATTTGGATGAACTAACTCTAGAAGAATTGTATGACAGACTCAAGACATATGATTTAGAGATGCAACAGAGGAAGAATAAGAAGTCTGTGAAGACAAAATCTGTGGCACTCTTAATGGAGTCTGAGAAAAAACAACAGGAACAACCCACAGAAGCTAGAATCAAGGATTCAAGGAAGAAGGGTAAAGCTGTTGTGGAGTCAGAGTCTTCTGACACAGACTCTGATTCTGATGAAGAGATTGATCTAAGTCAAATGATGGCTATGTTTGCTAAAAATTTCAAAAGAATGAAATTTAACAAAAGAACTGGCAAATTTAGCAAGAAGCCATTAGTCAAGAAGGAAGATGAGAAGGTTGAGAAGAGCAAGAGTACTATAATCAAACTTGACAAAGCAAAGGTCAAATGTTTCAACTGTGGAATATTGGGGCACTTTGCCAATGAATGCAGAAAGTCAAAAAGTCAAGGAAAAGGAAAAGCACTTCTATCAACAGGAAAGGATTGGGCAGATTCAAGCTCAGAGGATGAAATTGATTATGAAAATCTAGCATTGATGGCATCCTCCTCAAGAAAATCACAATCTCCCAAAGAACCCTCATCTCCTAAAACTCAGGTATCAATCTTTACTCCTGAATCCTTAATTAATTTAGACTCTGATGGTATAGAAATTGTACAAAGTGAGGTTAATAAAATAATGACAACATGTAGGTCTCTGACTAGTGAAAGTGAAAGGTTGAGAGAGGAAAATTTAACCTTGACTAAAAGAATAATTATTTAGAGTCTGAGTTAATATTAATGGAACAATACAAAAAGGATTCTGAAAAACATAGTCATAACTACACTGAAATCTTGAAGGCCTATGACTATGTTAAGAAAGAACTAGAAGAAGAAAGACTCAAGTTTAGAGTCTGGACAGACTCTGGTAGAAAAGTTCAAGAAATTCTCAATAATCAAAATGTGTGTCGAACTGTTGGTCTAGGCTATGACAAGAGTCAAGACAAAAGACCTATTATTGATAATGATAACAATGAAGAAGCTAGCCAAGTTAATAAGACTAAAGACAAAAGTGCATTTGTTCCTGTTAAGTTTGTGACCCCTAAAGAAAAATCTGAAACCACAAACTCATCTGTCAATAGTCCCCCTGTTGTTGACAAAAAGATAGATGAAATAGAAGCAAATAACTCTAAGAAAAATATTAATATAGGGTACTTGTCTAAGTCAAAGTTAAAAGAAAGGCTAGAGAACTTATCAGAGTCTACCAAAACTAGGAGAAATAGGAATGGTAAGGAAGGCATTAATAAGGCAAACAATTACCAAAAGGATCCTAATGCTCCTAGAAAGAAGTGTTATAGATGTGGCAACCACAACCATTTAGCTATAGACTGTAAAACAAAAATTGAGATGAAATCAGAGTCTAGCCCTTCACAGACTCTGAAAAGTCACTACATACCACAGAAACCTTGTTATCACTGTGGTAGCATATTTCATTCTATTTATATGTGTAGGGACTATCATGATTTGTATTACAATTTTTATGAGCTAAAATCTTCTATTGATAAAAGTTGGTATGACACTGTTAAGACTCCACCAGAGTCTAAAGCAACAAAAGAGACAGGTAAACCAAAGGTGAAAATTGTTAAGCCTGTTTCTCCTAAAGTTAGTAGAAAAGGATCCAAAACTGTTTGGGTCCTCAAAACATCTAACTAGTTGCTTTATGTATGCAGGGAACCAGGGTAAAGAAAGTAACCCTAATCCTGGATAGTGGATGCTCAGGACACATGACTGGAAAGAAATCCCTACTTACAGACTTTGTGAAAATGGCTGGCCCAGAAGTATCCTTTGGAGATGGCAACAAAGGACAAACACTGGGATATGGCAAGATTGTACTTGGTAATGTCATCATTGATCAAGTAGCTCTAGTTGATGGCTTAAGGCACAATTTGATAAGCATAAGTCAACTTGGAGATAAAGGTTACCATACTTGCTTTGACAACAAATAGTGTCTTGTGACTCACAAAGAAACAGGCATTTTGGTTTTCAAAGGACACAGACATGGTAACATTTATGAAGCCAGCTTGGAGGATTGCATACACAGTGAAGTCACATGTCTATACAGCAAGGCCTCAACTGAAGAAAGCTGGAAATGGCATAAGAAACTGTCACACATCAACTTCAAAACACTCAACAAGTTGGTGAAACAGAATCTTGTAAAAGGATTACCACAGGTTGATTTTGTGCAAGATGGACTTTGTGAAGCATGTCAACTTGGAAAACAAAGGAAATCATCCTTCAAGAGCAAGACAATTAACACCATTTCTGAACCCTTTTATTTATTGCATCTTGATTTATTTGGTCCAGTAAATGTTATGTCAATTAACAAAAAGAAATATACTCTTGTTATTGTAGATGATTTTACAAGATTCACATGGGTTTTCTTTCTACATTCAAAGGATGAAGCTTCACAACACATAATAGATGAAAGGCATAGGTGTACTAACTTGTAACACTTAATTACTATGTAACTCAACTAGGTAAAAGATAAAACAACAGCAAAATAAGGGAAACTGAAGAAGCACATGGAATCAATCAACTGAAGAAATGGTAATGATACTTGGTAACTACAAGTAACTAATTTGGTTAATCAAGAATGCCTAAGTAAGAAGAAGTTCAATCTCAGTATTGCTCATGCCCTAACTTATCAAATGGAGAATCAAATTAGTGTCAAAGAATTATCAAGAAGACCAAAGTGATTTTATGTAATGTATCTCAACAACTGGATAATGTAAAGGTTAATCAACAAATGAGAACTGACATTCAGAAGCAAGAACCCCTACAAGACTAGTCACTTATGAACCAGACCATTGCATCAAGTGTCAGGACATTGGAGGCAAGTTCATGTCAGTAATAGAAGATCTCATTTGGATTGAGTGAGGAAAAGAAATTGAAGAAGCTAGGGAAACTTGCACATAAAGGTTAATCCACGATTAGTCACTAAAGAAAGTCAACATTGGATGAGTGCATATTTGCCAAGGCAAATGTCGATCCACAGCAGATCGAGATGCGGATCGAGATTGATAATTGAAGAAAAACATTGCAAGGCAAATCTCGATCCACGGCAGATCGAGATCGAGATTCTCATAGATCGAGATTGAGATTTTCATAGATCGAGATCGAGATTTTCACAGATCGAGATCGAGATGGGTCCAGGTCGAGATCGAGATGCGGGTCGATATGTAGCATTTAATGTTCAAGGGACAAGTGGCTTATTGTGAACGGTTGATCCAGAGTGGTTGAGAAAGTACCTTTTGTTGTCGAAGTCCTGATTGGGCCACGTACACAAAAAGGACAAGATCAAGACTACATGACATTATAAAAGCAGCACTTTGTTTTTATTAGTAACAAGACTTTTATCCATCTCTGTTTTTTTAACGATATATTTAAAAAGAGAGAGCATTTACTGTAAAACAATAGTGTGAGAGAGGATCAGTTGAATCTAGCTTTAATTGCTGTATTTATTGTCACTACGCCATAAACGGCCTAATGCAATACTTTTAGAATGCAACACTCATTTTCCGTTACATTAGCCTACTTTTTTTGAGCAACTGCAATACTACAAACAAAGCGTTGCATTATATTAGAAAGTTGTGTTGCAGTTCAATTGTAGTGTTGCACCTTGCAACACTAGGGGGAAAAGCGTTACATTTGGTGAACAATTAGGACAAAAAATGATGATGTGGCATGTGAAACCCACGTGTGGGACCCACATTTACTGACGTGTCACTGCTTACGTGGCAGGTGAACCCACACATGCTGACGTGTCATGTGTGGGGCCTACGTGTGGGGGCCACATTTTGCTGACGTGGCAGGTGGACCCACATGTGCTGACGTGGCATGTGTGGGGCCCACGTGTGGAACCCACATTTTGCTGACGTGGCACTGCTGATGTGGCACTAAAACGTTGCATTTGGTCCTTCAGTGTTGCATTTGCTCTTGGTGTTGCATTTGAGTTTTTGAGGGAC
This sequence comes from Oenanthe sinensis, assembly GCA_028671895.1. Classification (NCBI taxonomy): domain Eukaryota; kingdom Viridiplantae; phylum Streptophyta; class Magnoliopsida; order Apiales; family Apiaceae; genus Oenanthe; species Oenanthe sinensis. The sequence goes on from CM053800.1 coordinate 31,444,917, forward strand.
CCACATTTTGCTGACGGGGCAGTGATGACGTCAGCATGTGGGACCCACTTCTGCTGACGTGATATGTGTAGGGCCCACGTTTGGGACCCCCATTTTGTTGACGTGGCAAGAAAGCGTTGCATTTGGTCCTTCAGTGTTGCATTTGCACTTGGTGTTGCATTTGAGTTAGTAGTACAAGTCAAATTAATAGTTAACTACAAAATGTACCATCTAAAATAATTTTTTATTTTTTAAAATTTTGGGAATATCACTATATTAGATATATATTAACATCCGTACGGTTGGATCGTTGATAAGTATTTCTAAAAAAATAGAGACAACAATATGGGATAAAGTACTAGTTAGTAGTACAAGTCAAATCAATAGTTGACTACAAAATGTACCATCTAAAATAATTTTTTATTTTTTAAAATTTTGAGAATATCACTATATTAGATATATATTAACATCTGTACGGTTGGATCGTCGATAAATATTTCTAAAAAAATAGAGACAACAATCTGGGATAAAGTACTAGTTAGTAGTACAAGTCAAATCAATAGTTGACTACAAAATGTACCATCTAAAATAATTTTTTATTTTTTAAAATTTTGGGAATATCACTATTTTAGATATATATTAACATCTGTACGGTTGGATCGTCGATAAGTAATTCTAAAAAAATAGAGACAACAATCTGAGATAAAGTACTAGTTAGTAGTACAAGTCAAATCAATAGTTGACTACAAAATGTACCATCTAAAATAATTTTTTATTTTTTAAAATTTTGGGAATATCACTATATTAGATATATATTAACATCCGTACGGTTGGATCGTTGATAAGTATTTCTAAAAAAATAGAGACAACAATCTGGGATAAAGTACTAGTTAGTAGTACAAGTCAAATCAATAGTTGACTACAAAATGTACCATCTAAAATAATTTTTTATTTTTTAAAATTTTGAAAATATCACTATATTAGATATATATTAACATCCGTACGGTTGGATCGTCGATAAATATTTCTAAAAAAATAGAGACAACAATCTGGGATAAAGTACTAGTTAGTAGTATAAGTCAAATCAATAGTTGACTACAAAATGTACCATCTAAAATAATTTTTTATTTTAGATTTGAAAAATAAAACATTGCATTAGATAGCAAATGCAGCGCTCGCAGATGCAATGGCAAAATCGCGTTGCATTAGGCCTAATGCAACGTAAAATGGGTCAAATGTAACAGAATGACAGTGTTGCATCAGGCCATCTATGGCGTAGTATGTTCAACTGATCATGATGCTTTATTGAATGTTGTAGCAAATCCCTCAATGAATATAAAGATATATTCTTGAAATTCTGTGTCATCATTTATTACCTGCCTATTTGTATTTTCTCTCATTACTTTTAAACAGTTGTATTCACCCCCCCCCCATCTACAACACTTTGGACCTAACAATAGACCATATCACTTTTCTGGAAAGAAAATCAAAGAGAACAATTAAAGTTCTAAGGAGTGACAATGGTACTGAATTCAAGAATTCAATCATGGAGGACTACTGTGCATCAAAGGGAATTACTCAATAATTTTCTGCACCAGGAACTCCTCAACAAAATGGAGTTGTGGAGAGAAAGAATAGAACACTCATAGAAGCTGCCAGAACAATGTTGGCAGAGTCTAAGCTACCAGTATATTTTTGGGCTAAGGCAGTCAATACAGCATGTTTAACTCAAAACTCCACTTTAATAAACATGCATGGAAAGACTCCATATGAAATGATAAAGGACAAGAAGCCAAGTGTGAAACACTTTCACATATTTGGATGCAAGTGTTATGTGCTGAAAGTACATCCTGAAAATCTAAGCAAATTTGAAGCCAAGGCAGATGAATCAATTTTTCTTGGATATGCATCAAACACAAAAGCATTCAGAGTATTTAATCTCAGAACCAAAATTGTTATGGAATCTATACATGTTGCATTTGATGATAAAAAGTTTACAGGATTGCAGGATGAGTCAGAGTCTACTACACTGGAATTTGAAAATCTAAAAAGTTCTGAGATAAATGAAGAAGAAGAGGCTGAAGACCCTCAAATAACTCCTGAACCAACACAGGAACCTGCACACTCTGAGGGGGAGCCAGAAAATTCAACTCCAAATAATTCAGAGTCTAACAGGTCAGGGTCTACCCAGACAGAGTCTAGACAGACAGAGTCTAACTCATCAGGGTCTGGATCAAGCAACTCTGAACCCTTGTCAGAATCAAGAAATTTAAGGAGCCTCTTCATTTAAATTTCACTCAAATACAGAAGATGCAAATGACTTAGGGGGAGATTCAAGTTCAAGAACCAATCTTCCACCAGCTAGAAAATGGACAAGGGATCACACTCCTGACTTAATAATTGGTGACCTTGAGAGTGGTGTACAAACAAGAACAGCCACTCAAAATGAATGTCTTTATAGCTGTTTTCTCTCAAAGAATGAACCCAAGAAAATTGAGGAAGCCTTGCAAGACACTGATTGGATTATTGCAATGCAAGAAGAATTGAATGAATTTGAGAGAAATAAAGTGTGGAAACTTGTACCAAACCTAGAAATAGATCAGTTATTGGTGCAAAATGGGTGTACAGAAATAAACTTGATGAGAATGGAACTGTAGTAAGAAACAAAGCAAGGCTAGTTGCAAAAGGATACTCACAGGAGGAAGGAATTGACTATGATGAAACTTTTGCACCAGTAGCAAGATTGGAAGCTATCGGAATGTTTCTTGCTTTTGCAACTCATTCAAAATTCAAGGTGTATCAGATGGATGTAAAAAGTGCCTTCTTAAATGGAGAATTGGAAGAAGAAGTCTATGTGGAACAACCACCAGGATTTGTTGATCATGTTTACAGGTTAGACAAGGCACTATATGGATTGAAGCAAGCACCTAGAGCATGGTATGAAACTCTTTCAAAATTTCTTCTTAAAAATGGATTCATAAGAGGTACCATTGACAAAACTCTCTTTATTAGAAAATATAAAGGTGATATTTTGCTTGTCCAAATTTATGTTGATGATATTATATTTGGATCTACTAATGACAAACTCTGTGAAAAATTTAGTCAACTAATGCAGTCAAATTATGAAATGAGCATGATGGGAGAGTTAAACTTCTTTTTGGGACTTCAAGTCAAACAGAATGATAATGGAATTTTCATCAATCAAACAAAGTATGTGAAAGAACTATTAAAGAAGTTTGATATGCAAGACTCTGCAACTGCTAAAACTCCCATGTCCACAGCCACTAAGCTAGACACAGACCCAAAGGGTAAGAAAGTTAACAACACTAGCTACAGAGGTATGATTGGCTCATTGTTATATTTAACTGCTAGTAGACCAGATATAATGTTTGCAACTTGTCTGTGTGCTAGATTTCAAGCTGACCCTAGAGAATCACATTTAATAGCTGTGAAAAGAATTTTTAGATATATCAAATTGTAAAAGTGTCGAGGCATAATTGTCTGAGTAAAATTCTGTGAGAGCATAGAGATAGAGAGAGTTGCTGTGATAAACACAGAGAAGCTACTAGGGTTTGTGTACACCCTAGGAGAGTTTTGTATTTACAAATCAATAATACAAACAGTACTTATTCATATCTTTGTGTTTGAGTTTTGTTCTTAATTTGATTTTAAATCAGGCAGAAAAGACACACAAGTATTCAACCACCCCTTCTACTTGTGCAATTGGGAAAACAAGCCACTAGAGCATTTGAGATATTTGTCATCTTGCCTCTTTGACCTGACTGAATATATCTCTTTTACAACAACTCTAGCTCATAGGTTTTCAAAATGCCATAGAGAGTTTCAAGAGAGACTTTTTTCATGTCTCTACCCTCTCTTATAGCAGCAACCTTATGCTCAAGATGGTTAGGAAGTGTCAACATGAACTTCATGTTTACTTCCTTTTTGTCATAAAACTTTCCATGCAGCTATAAGTCATTTATCAGCATGTTGAACCTTTCAAACATCTCAGTTAACCCTTCACTTGGTTTGACCATAAAAGCCTCATACTGAGACACAAGGATTTGTCTTTGGTTATCTTTCACTTCTTCTGTTCCTTCACAAAGTACCTTAATGGTTTCCCATATTTGTTTGGCACTTGTGCAATTGACAATGTTGTTGTACATAACATTATCAAGTGCTTCAATGATTATGAACGGCAGACAATCATCCAAGCCTACTTTTTCCTTTTCAGTATCATTGTATTCTGAAACCTTTTTAGGAACCTAGTAGGCAGGTATTATTTTACCTTCTACTGTGGTTTCAGGTACATAAGATTGGGGAATAAAAGGACCATTTTCCAGAATACCAGGATAAAGTGGGTTGGCTGTTTTTATGAACAACATCATTTTTCTTTTCCAGAGGTTGTAATTTTCTTTGTCAAATATGGGTATTTTTATACTGCTTACTTTCCGTGCACTCATTTTAGATCTTTTCAGGCTAGATATGTTAAACATGCCGCTCTTATACCAGTTGTTAAACAGAATGAGTGTTGCAGAAGGGGGGTTGAATGCAACTTGTCAAATAATCCTAAATTCTTATTAATAATAAATAAGAATAAGGTTTAACAAGTATGAAATGAAAACAACTGAAGTAGATCAAGGACACAGTGTTTGAACTTTAAAATTAATATATTATTAATTTTATTGCTATAACTCAACTGGAAAATTATTCCAGCTTCTAAGAATAACAGATATGTTTGTTATTGTGCCTAAGCTTGAGAGAATAGACAAGTTCTAGCTTAGTTGCTTAAGGAAAATTACTTGTGGGATATGTGTATTTATACTGAATCACATATTTCACTTACAGGTGTACTTTTCTTTTATCCTAGAATAAAGCTTGATATAGAAACATTACTTTTCTTGTTCAACCTTGGTTTCATTTCCTTTGTAGATAAAGTTTTTCTGAGATGTACATAAATTTTTAACTCTTTGAACATACTTTATCTTTTTGCTTGTCTTTTCCCAAGCTGCATTAGTAGACTTGACAGAGTATATTGAGATGTCAAAATCAGTCCTTGTCTTTTCCCTATCTACTTTGCTACCACGAATAGACTGTCAGCTTCACTAAAAGTATACTGTCAACTTTTAGTTCATCTATGATGACAGTATCTATGGCTCCGCATACTTTGATGTCAAGCCTCGATAGTCCATTGAAACATACTGTCTCCAAAGCTGTTGTCAACTATCCCCGTCAATGATGTTGTCAGTAAAATTTGTTGTCTTCAAATCTGCATTCTCTGCCAAATTTGTTGTCGAGGGAATAGTTACTGCCACCTATTCCTTTGCACTGTCACTTGAATATGCTGCCATGGGCTTGAGTGTTGAATATTATTGTCTGAAATATGAATCATGTTGTGCATGAACACTATGTGAACTTCTATTTCATGAATCATGTGATTACATCTGTATAAGACAGTAACCATTAAACTTGATGTCACCTATTTATGCTATGGTTAAACATACTGTTTCAAGTAACTGTTTAAATATACTATCAATATACATATTACAGTACATTTTACTTAACTTATTATAAATTAAGTCTAAGTAACTTAGCTTATTACATTGTTAACACCACAATTTCTAACAAAAGTCATGACCCAATTAAATATTAAAAATAAAATTTAAAAAATGATTAAAAATAAATTTTTTAATTCTATTTATTTCAAAGAACCTTTTAGTTTTTTATATGTGATATTGATGTTGCAGACAGTAACATTAATTTTTTATTTAAAAGTTTATAAATTGTTTTTAATAAAATAAAAAAATAATTTTCTGAAAAAGTATTTTTAGTCTAGTTTTGATGTTTGGAAAATCAATTTTTCAGATTTTGCATGAAAGAATTACAAGTTTCACTATTAAATCTTTTCAAAAATATTAAAATTTTATATATTTTAAAATATATTCAAATAAAAATTAATTATTAAATAGTAATCTAATTTTTGTAACAACATTTTTTTTTCAAACCGCGTAGTAACTACCGGCACAGTATACAGTTCTTAACCACAATACCAAACAGAGAACCAAAAGCCATTTAAAAAGATTAATTTTGAAATTTAAATAAATATAAGCACATTTATATATTTTTAGTTAATTTTTAAAAATTTAATTGCCAACAATAATTGTTAGGAATCTACATGTAATTTGATGATAACTTTAATCTTAGAATCACAGAAATTTTAATTGATGTACCTGATCAAAATCAATATATAGTATTATAAATAATTGATTTATCTAGCAAAATGCACTATTCCCTTTAAAATATAATACATTGCATCTATCTAGCTGATTTTTTAGGTGATTAATTTAAAATATAATTGATTTTTTAGCTGTTTTAATTGATTGATTTTTTAGGTGATATAAAATCGTCATGCAGGGATTTTCTGTGCGGCTTCGGCCATTCCATTTACAGAACGCGGGCAGGGACTTGCTCAGAAGTAACCTAACATAAAATGCATTTTATGTTACTTTTCTTAAATACCTAAATTTGCTTTCAATTTTCTAATTTCTAACATAAAATTGTTACTTTTTAATAATTACTAAATCAAAAAATATAATTAAATCTTAAAAAATAATAATTTTACTGAAAAACATACATAAAATTACTTTATTCTATAATTTACAAATCTTAATATAGAAAATAGAAAATAGAAAATAGAAAATGTATATATATATATATATATATATATATATATATATAAAAGTTAAATTGTACAGAATGATATTGATAATTCTTTTATAATTAAAATTTGTAAGAGGGGTGATGGCTAATAAAAATTAATTTAAGGTATATTTAGTATATTTCACTTTATATTTTTAAATAATTTATTTTTGTTATAAATTGTATTATTTTTTTCCCTTTTCAAAAATTTGAAAATTTTATCAAATTATTATTTTAATTCAATATTCAAAAAACAAATATGAACATTTATATAATATTATAAATATATATATATATTCATAATAATTTTATAATTTAACATTTTCAAATTAAAAAATAAATTTAGAAAAATGTTATTCTTGAAATTGTTGCATGTACAGTAGAACCTCGATAAATGAATGTTCGATAAATGAATAACCTCGACAAATGAATAAATTTTTTCGGTCCGAATTTGAGCAAATGGGCTTAATGAATAAATTTGCTAAATGCATAAACGAATAAATAAAAATATAGTTATTATAGGCCCTATGTAAATATAAATGAATAATCACTATATTTCAAATAATATATTTTATTTATATAATATATGAATACATTTAATCTAATAATAATTTTTAAACATATTAATAAGTCATATATTTTCGAAAAATGCCCCTAAAATTTATTGTTTCTTACCTCCACCAAAATGCATCTTATCCTTAATTTTGTGTAATATAGGGTGTTAGGAATGCAAACACTGATGATTGTCAGAGATTATCAGATCAGAGTTTATGCTGACGTCATCAGAGAATAAGGAAGCTGTCGGTCAGAGTTTACTCTATCAGAGAATACTCAATCAGAGTTTACTCTAACAGAGAATACTCCAATCAGATAATATTCAACCGACAGAGTTTAAAAGATAGAGTTTGTAAGGAAGCAATTCAATTCAGAGTTTGATTAGGATAGTAAGAAGGAATCCTAATGAAAGACTATTTCTTTATTTAAAGCTATTATATTTCTAATCTGATTTGGAATTGTATTTGTAGCTGTGTCTATATAAACACAGAGATAGGTTATAATTAAACGTCGATATTCATTCAAGCAAAATCTTATAATCTAGCAGCTCTTGAGAATAAAGAACTTCTTGAGAGAGTTTTGTAACCGATTTATTATCTTTAATATAAAGAAGTGTTCATCTTTGACATACTTGTGTTTATATTCGATTTACAGGCACTATTACATTCAACCCCCCTTCTGTAATAGATTGATTATTCTGGGAAACAATTGGTATCAGAGCAGGCAATTAATAACAACTTAAAAGATCAAATAATCATGTATGGTAGCAAGTATAAAAGCATCAAGATTCCAATATTGAAGAAGGCTGAATACCCTACATGGAGGGTGAAGATGATGATGTTCTTGGAAGTAACTGATCCTGATTATTTAGACAGAATCCATACATGTCAGTATCTACCAACCAAACTAGTATCATCTACAATTGTTGAAGGAAGACAAATACCTGAGTATTACACCCTGAAGGACAAGAAAGAATGGACCAATGAAGAAAAACAGGAAGTCTTGAAAGATGCAAAGGTAAGAGATATTCTGCATAATAGTCTTGACTCTATAATGTCTAACAGGGTAATTGCATACAAAACTACCAAAGAAATCTGGGATGCACTAGAGGTATAATGCCAAGGAACCAAGGAGATAAAAAAAATAGAAGATCTGTTTTAATCCAAGAGTATGAATACTTTGAGGCTAAGCAGAATGAGTCCCTCACAGATATCTATAACAGATTTCTAACTCTGTTGAATAACTTGGCTTTGGTAGATAAGGTGTATGATAATGAGGATTCAAACACCAAGTTTCTAAGAGCACTACCTGAAGAATGGGATCTACAAACATCCTTGATAAGAGATAGAGCTGATTTAGATGAGATGTCTTTGGATGAGGTCTATGGAAAATTAAAAACTCATGACCTAGAATTAATATAAAGAAGAAACAGGAAAAGTAGCAAGGCAAAATCTATTGCATTGAATGTTGAAGCCAAGACTGAAGAATCTACAGAAAAAGTCCTTAAAACCTCAACAAGAAAAGGAAAAACTGTAATCAAGGAAAATAGTGAATCAGAGTTTGAGGTAAACTCTGATATAAACTCCGATGATTCTTCATATTCTGACATGATGGAGATGTTTGCCATGTTTGTCAAAAGCTTCAAGAAGTACAGGAAATTTAGGAAGCAAGGAAACTTTCAGAAGAAGCATGGTGAGTCAGAAAAGAAAGAAAGATTCAAGAAAAGAGAAGATAGAGATGGAAAATCAAAAACTCTTGATAAATCAAAGGTCAAGCGTTACAAGTGTAACAAGATGGGGCACTTTGCTACTGCGTGCAGAAGCAAGGAATCTGGGAAAGCTCTCATCACATCAAAGAAAGATTGGATGAATTCCTCAAACTCTGAAGAAGAACCTAACTATGCTCTCATGGCAAACTCTAATTCTCCCATCCTAAACGCTGACAAGGTACCAAACTCTGTTTTCACTTTTGATACTGAAGATGTTCATGAATTAAAGTCCTTTCTTATAAATTTGCATGTTAGCTTTAAATCACAGTCTCTTGAGAATGAAAGATTAAAATCTGAAATACAAACTCTGAATGGCAGGAATGATTTTCTTGAATCTGAACTTATACACATGTTTAGCTTTAAGAAAGACTGTGAGAATGCTATACACATGCAAACTCAGCTAGAAATACAAGTCACATATTTGAAATCTGATATAGCTAAGGAAAAAGAGACCTTCAGAGTCTGGACAAACTCTGGCAAGAAGGTTCAACAAATAGTTTCTGAAAAGAATTGGACATCTGCCTTAGGTTATGAATCTGATAAAGAAACACACATTAAAGCACACACAAAAGGGACATTAAGTGAACCTGTGACATTTGTTAGAGCTAGTAATTACAAGAAAAATACTTTTCCTGAATGCTCTAAAAACAATAGTGTGTCAGATTCTAAAAAGGTAAATATAGGGTTACTTTCTCAGAAGCAACTTAAGGAAAAGTTGAAGGCAGTCACTATTAAATCTAAAAAGGTGAAAAGAAATAGGAATGGTAAAGTAAGAATTACTAAGGAGAATAAGTACATGAATATCCCTGATGCTCCTAGGAAAACCTGTTTTACTTGTGGTAATTCTAATCATCTTGCTATTGACTGCAAATAAAAGAAAAAGAAAGAACCTGAAAGACCTAGGTTTGAGGCTAGAAAACAAACTAGATATAATCCCTGTTTTCACTGTGGTAGTTTATGGCATTCTATTTATACATGCAAAGAATATCATAATTTGTATTACAAATCTTATGCACCACAGCCTCAAATAAATATTTCTCCAAAACATACTGTCAAGCAAATATATATGATAAAGTCTGATAAAAGGAGTGTAAACTTTGGCAGTACAAACTCTGTGAATGCAAACACTGATCATGTAAACTCTGTTAACACAAACTCTGATAAAAGTACTTCTGCTGCAAAAGTTAACAATTTTTCAAAGAAAAGACCCAAACTAGTTTGGGTCCCCAAACCTACTGATTAAATTGCATTTACTGATTGCAGGGAAACAGGAAAAACATCCTAGTGATTGATAGTGGATGTTCTGCACATATGACTGGAAATAAATCCCTACTTTCAGAGTTTGAGGAGAAGGCTGGTCCAGCAGTATCTTATGGAGATGGCAACATAGGAAGAATACTGGGATATGGCAACATTGTGATTGGAAATGTCATCATTGAAAATGTAGCTCTAGTTGAAGGATTCAAACATAATCTGCTAAGTGTGAGTCAAATGACAGACAGAGGTTATTCTGTGGAATTTCATGGAACTCATTGTGAAGTGAAAAGCAAGATGAATGGGAAAATAGTCCTTATTGGCCACAGACATAACAATTTATTTGAAGCTAGCTTGGATGTTAATTCTGATGGTCCCTTAACCTGTTTACTTGGAAAGGCATTATCTTTGGAAAGCTAGAATTGGCACAAAAAGCTGTGTCACTTGAACTTTGGAAATATTAATGAATTGGTGAAAAAGGAATTGGTAAGAGGACTTCCAAAAGTACAATTTCATCCTGATGGACTCTGTGATTCATGTCAAAAGGCCAAACAAAAGAAGACATCTTTCAAGAGCAAAACTGAAAATTCAATTGATCAACCTTTTCATCTATTGCATCTTGATTTATTTGGTCCTGTCAACATAATGTCCATTGGAAAGAAGAAATATACTCTGGTAATTGTGGATGATTACACTAGATTTACATGGGTGTACTTTTTGCATAAAAAGGATGAAACTGCAGAGATAATTTTTGATCATATTGCAATGATTGAGAATGGATCAACTCACAAAGTAAAGAATCTAAGAAGTGACAATGGAACAGAGTTTAAGAACTCTGCAATGGAGGAATTCTGCTCAACAAAAGGCATTATTCAACAATTCTTAGCACCTGACACACCTCAACAAAATGGTGTAGTTGAAAGAAAGAACAGAACTTTAATAGAAGCTTCAAAATCAATGCTAGATGGAGCAAAGCTACCTACTTACTTTTGGGCAGAAGCTGTGAACACTGCATGCATCACTCAGAATTTTTCTTTAATAAACAAACATGGAATGGCTCCATATAAATCTTTGAAAGGAAGAAAGCCAAATGTCAAGTACTTTCACATCTTTGGAAGCAAGTGTTTTATTCTCAAAACACATCCTGAACAATTGAAGAAGTTTGAACTTAAAGCAGATGAAGGAATTTTTGTTGGATATGCAACAACTTCTAAAACCTCTTCAAGGGCATTCAAAGTATTCAACTTAAGGACAATGACAGTCATGGAATCAATTAATGTCTCCTTTGATGAAGGGAAGATAGCTGGATTATATGATAAAGATGCACAGAAAACTCTGAGATTTGAGAATGAACTGCAGAAAATAAACTCTGTTGAATTAAACTCTGATGAGTCAAACTCTGTTCAACCAATCTCTGGTGAGATAAACTCTGACTCTTTAAACTCTGATTCAGAAATGATTGAAATAGAAATTGTAGAATCTGCACATGTTGAGGGGGAGCAACATCAATCAAATACTGACATTGGAGATTAAAACACAGTTACTGAAATATCAGAGTCTGACCAAAACCTGAACATCACAAACTCTGATCATTCAAACTCTGAAACCACAAAATCTAAAACCTCAATCTCTGATAACTCAAACTCTGAGTACTTAAACTCTGAGTCATCAAACACTGATGGAAGCACATCTTCAGGGGGATGATCATCATTTACAGAGGAATCATTCTATGAAGGCAAAAATCATGGGGGAGCATCTAGTTCAAGGAATTTTCCACATCCAAGAAATTGGACCAAAGATCACACACCTGATTTAATAATTGGTGATTTGAAAAGTGGAGTAAAAACAAGAAAAGCTACTCAGAATGAATGTCTATTTCATAGTTTTCTTTCTCAAACAGAACCAAAGAAGGTTGAAGATGCTTTGAAGAATGCTGATTGGGTTACTGCAATGCAGGAAGAACTGAATGAGTTTGAAAGGAATGAAGTTTGGACCCTAGTTCCAAGGCCAAAGAACAGATCTATTGTTGGCACAAAATGGGTATTCAGGAACAAGACAGACTCTGATGGAATAATTACAAGAAACAAAGAAAGACTAGTAGCCAAAGGTTATTCTCAACAGGAGGGAATTGATTATGATGAAACCTATGCACCTGTAGCTAGACTTGAGGCAATCATAATTTTTCTTGCTTATGCTGCACATAAGAAATTCAAAGTTTACCAGTTGGATATTAAAAGTGCATTTTTAAATGGTGAACTTGAAGAAGAAGTCTATGTTGAACAACCACCTGGCTTTTTCAATCCAAAATATCCAAATCATGTCTACATACTGGATAAAGCCTTATATGGACTAAAACAAGCACCAAGGGCCTGGTATGAAACTTTGGCTCTATTTTTACTTGAAAATGGTTTCACTAGAGGAACAATTGATAAAACCTTGTTTTATAGAACTCAAGATAAGGATTTATTATTGGTACAAATATATGTTGATGATATTATATTTGGTTCCACTAATAAGAAACTCTGTGAAAGATTTTCAAAGTTAATGCAGTCCAGGTATGTTAGGAATCTACATGTCATTTGATGATAACATTAATCTTAGAATCATAGAAATTTTATTTGATGTAACTGATCAATTTATATGAAAGTTATAAATATCAATTGATCAGGAAACCATTTATCAGTTGAAGTGTTTATATGAATCAACTGATAATTTGGATTGTAGCATAGGTGTACTTGGTCTATTTCAATCGATAAGGTGTAAATCAATTGATATTTTGTTCATCAATTGATGTTAGAGTCGATTGATATAGATCATCAATTGATGTGTAAATTAAACTGTTAAATTGTAATTATGTGAAGACAGGAAATTACATAAGTGAAGGATGATCAATTGATATTGAAGCATCGATGGATGAGGGATCAATCGAAGAAGCCAAGTCAAGCATTGAAGACCATCAACTGATGTGAAGACCCATCGATTGGTATATCGATTGATAACATCTATCAATCGATAAGCCATCTTTTATCAATCGATGGATATAAAGATCAATCGAAGAAGAACATCAATTGATGGATTAAAGAATGGATCAATTGATATGCTTAACAGCAAATTATCAATTGAGTGTGACAACACAGAAAGAATATCTGTTGAAGATCCAGAGAACAAAAGCACACCTATGGAAGACAGTCTAGAGTGGCTGTGAAGACTCAATCAGAAGTTGTCTTTCAAACCTTTTTGAAAAATAGAAAAAGGTAAAAGGAAGGCAGGTAGAAACAATCCTAGAATAGGAATTGTAAAAGTACACTTGTGGTATATAAACAAGTGTAGCAGCATTATTAGAAAACAGACAAGTTAGACAATATTTCTAAATCAACTGTTCCAGCTTGAGAGCACATTTGTAAGAATAGTTGATTTGTTTTCTAATCTTGTAAAAACGCAGCTAGGTTTCTTGTAACCTAGGAACATTGAGCAAAAATATACACTGATGGAAAAACCAATCCATTAGTAATTTTAAATCTATTTGTTCAGTTTATTTTTCAGTCTTAAATTGTTCGAACATATTCTCACTAATTCTCAAACATCAAGAACAAATATTAGAACAAGCAAAAAAGTTTTAATATTTGTATTCAACCCCCCCTTCTACAAATATTGACATTGTTCTAGAGGAATAACAATTGGTATCAGAGCAGACTTTCAACAAACAGAAAGTTTAAAGATCAAGAACAGTCAATATGGGCCAAAAAGATTCAGGTGTGAAAATTCCAGTTTTAGAAAAAGATGAATATTTTCCATGGAAGGTCAAAATGCATCTGCATCTTCTTTCTCTCGACCCTTCTTATGTTCACTGCATAGAGAAAGGTCCTCATGTTCCTATGAAACTAGTCACATGTGTAAACCCTGATGGAACTCCTGCACTTAACAGACATGTTCCAAAACTTATCTCTGAGTTCACAGAAGAGGATGAAAAAGAAGTACTCAAAGACAAGAAGGCCATGAACATTCTGTTTAATGGTCTAGATAAAGATATGTTTGATAATGTGATAAATTGCACTTCATCAAAAGAAGTATGGGATACTCTTCAAACTCTGTGTGAAGGAACTGAACAAGTAAGGAAAAACAAGATGCAACTCTTGATTCAAAAATATGAATCATTTCATTTCAAGAGTAGAGAATCTATCAATGACACCTATAGCAGATTTCAGAAGTTGTTAAATGGACTAAAGCTATATGGCAGGGTTTATGCAACTGAGGATACAAATCTAAAATTTCTTAGATCTCTTCCAAAGGAATGGAAACCAATGACTGTTTCCATTAGACAATCTCAGGACTTCAAGGATTATACACTTGAGAAACTTTATGGTATTATCAAGACATATGAGTTGGAAATCCAACAAGATGAAAAGATTGAGAAGAATCAAAGAAAGGAGAATACTGTGGCTTTGGTAGTCAAGGGAAATGAAGAGAAGAAGGAAAATGGCTGTGTAGAAGAGTCTGTCATGATGGCTGGTGATGCTGTTGAAGAATCATTCAAGAGAAAAGGAAAGAGCAAGTGTGAAGAAGATGAAACATGCTCTCAGGATGATTTGGATGAGATTGATGAGCACCTTGCATTTCTGTCAAGGAAATTTTCAAAGCTAAAATTCAAGAGAAATCCATATGCTCAAAGGCCTGGATCCCAGTTTAGAAGCAACAATCAAAATAAAAATTTGGTTGATAGATCTAAATTCAAATGTTTTAACTGTGGATTGGCTGGTCATTTCTTAAATGAGTGCAGGAAGCCAAAACAAGAAAAGGCAAAGTCATATGAGGGTATTGATTATAAGAAGAAATACTTTGACCTTTTAAAACAAAAAGAAAAGGCTTTTGTTACTGAAGAGAAGGACTGGGCACTAATGGCCAAACATGAAGATGAAGAAGCTAGTTCATCATCAAATCAGGTACTAGCTACCAACTTTTCTGAGCTTACATCTGAGGAATGCAATAGTACTATTAATGAAATGTCTAATGAACTGTACAATTTGCATGTCACTTTAAAATCTCTAAACAAAGAAAACCTTAAGTTAAAGAACACCATTGATGCCTTAACTGAGAGAAATATTTTTCTTGAAAATGAACTTGTTTGTTTAGATAGATTTAAGCAAGAAAGAAAGGATGCTAGGAATGAACTAGTAAACAGTTTGAAAAGAGAAGAATTGTTGAAAGAACAATGGGCTGAAGAAATTGAAACCATTAGCAAATGGAATAGGTCTGCTAAAACTGCCAAACAAATTATTGATGTTCAGGGTGTAGATACTCTAGGAGAACTCCCCAAATCAATAGGCAAGTCATTGGCTGATACTTCAATGGATAAAGATCAATCGACTGCTAATCATTCATCAACTGATAAGGATTATCAATCGATTGATGCTGAATCAATTGATAAGCATCCATCGACAAGTAAATCATCAATGGCTAATAAGAAGAACAAATTTAGCACTCCTATTAAGTTTGTTAAGGAAACCAAAAATCAAGTTGAGGCTGAGACTGAGAAGATCAACATAGGTAGCTTATCCAAGAAACAATTAAAAGAAAAATTAGAAAAGATAGCACCTGTGGAAATTTCTCAACTTAAGTCTGAGAAAAAGAAAAAGAATAGGAATGGTAAAGTAGGCATAAATAAGCACAACAACTACACTCCTGATATGTATGCACCTAGAAAAGTTTGTGCTAAATGTGGTAGTGTAAATCATTTGTCCATGCAATGCAAGAACAAAAAGGATTCAATATCTTCAAATAATTTAAATATACATGCCCTGACTGCAAATGCCATGTTTACCAATTCTATGCTCATGAATGTCATGTCTTCTAATTTGGTTGCACCTAATGTTCATATGCCTTATGCACAAGTTCCATACATGTATAATCCCTTCTTTGCATATCCTAATATGAACATGCCTGGTATGCCATGGAACATGCCTAATGTAAATGATGAAATTCATGGAAATTCTGCCATGAGTTCCAAGGTGTCAAAGCCCCAAAAGTCAACTCCCAAATTTAAAGTGGATTTAAACCCACCAAAACAAAAGGAACCTAAGTTGACAATAGGGGCTCGGGCTGCAACTAATAAAAGAGGACCCAAGGCAACTTGGGTACCAAAAAAAACTTGATTGTTTTATGTGTGTGCAGGGAAACAGGAAGAAAAATCTCTGGTATTTGGATAGTGGATGTTCAAGGCACATGACTGGAGATTTGTCCCTGCTCACAAAGTTTGTGGAAAAGGCTGGCACAGGAGTTACTTTTGGAGATAACAGCAAAGGTTTTACTCTGGGATATGGCTCAATTGTAAAAGAAAATGTTATCATTGAACCTGTAGCACTAGTTGATTGATTAAAGCACAATCTGCTCAGTATTAGTCATCTGTGTGATAATGGTAATGGTGTGTGGTTTACAACTGGATCATGCATCATAGCCAATAAAGAATCTGGTGATATTCTCTTAACTGGAGAAAGGAAAGGAAATGTCTATGTGGCTGATTTTCTCTCTGTAAAGGCAAATTCAATGACATGTCTACTTAGCAAAGCCAATACAGATGAAAGTTGGATTTGGCACAAGAAGCTAGCCCATTTGAATTTCAAGGCCATGAATCAATTGGTTAGAAAGAATTTGGTTAGAGGCATTCCACAGATGGAATTCACCAAGGATGGACTGTGTGATGCCTGTTAAAAGGGAAAATAAAGAAAAGCATCATTCAAGTCAAAGTCTGAATCATCAATTGATAAGCCTCTGAAATTATTGCACATGGATTTATTTGGTCCAGTCAACATCATGTCAATTGCCAAAAAGAAATATGCCTTAGTAATTGTGGATGACTTCACAAGATTTTCATGGGTATATTTCTTACACTCTAAGGATGAGGCAAGCAAATTAATTATCAATCATGTGAAGAATGTTGACAATGACACTGAATGGAAGGTCAAGAAATTTAGAAGTGATAATGGTACTGAATTCATGAATTCAACCATGAGAGAATTATGTGAAGAAAAAGGTATCACTCATCATTTCTCTGCTCCAAGGACTCCACAGCAAAATGGAGTAGTTGAAAGGAAAAATAGGACCTTGATTGAAGCTGCTAGAACTATGTTAGAAGAAGCAAAACTACATACATACTTCTGGGCAGAAGCAATTAATACTGCTTGTTACATTCAAAATATTTCCATGGTCAATAAACTTCAAGGTAAAACACCATATCAATTGATAAAGAAAGACAAGAAGCCAACAGTTAATTTTCTTCATGTCTTTGGCTGCAAATGCTTTGTACTGAGAAATCAAGGTGAAAATCTAGGAAAATTCAAAGCCAAAACTGATGAAGCTATATTTGTTGGATATGGAATAACAACCAAAGCATACAGAGTCTACAATCTTAGATTACACATTGTTATGGAATCTATGCATGTAGTCTTTGATGACAAGAAAATACAAGGGTTGTTTGATGAAGGATTTCATGATCTATTGCATTTTGAAAATAAATCCACAAGTAATATTGAAGATAGTGATGATGATGTGGAAATTACAAGAATTCAAGTACCTAGAATCCTCCCATCAATTGATGTCAATGCATCAACAGATAACTTATCAGTTGACAATCATCAATCGACTGATAATACATCAATTGATAATCATTCGATGGATATCAACTCTGCTCAACAATCTTCAAGTAGAGTGTCCATCTCAGGGGGAGGGTTCTCAAATAATCAATCACATCACAATGATCATAATACTTCCAATGATCATGAAGCATCATCTTCAAGGACAAATTTACCATCTCAAAGGAAATGGACAAAAAGCCATCCCTTTGAATTAATAATTGGAGATGCAAATGATGGTGTCAAAACTAGAAGTGCAACTCAAAATGAATGCTTGTATAGTAGCTTCCTGTCTCAAGAAGAACCAAAAAGGATTGAAGAAGCCTTGAATGATCCTGATTGGATAATTGCTATGCAAGAAGAGTTGAATCAATTTGAAAGAAACAAGGTATGGAAGCTGGTGCCCAAACCAAAGAACAAGTCTATCATTGGTACAAAATGGGTGTTCAGAAATAAAATGGATGAATCTGGTACAGTGACAAGAAATAAAGCAAGATTAGTGGCAAAGGGCTATTCACAAGAAGAAGGCATAGATTTTGATGAAACTTTTGCACCAGTTGCAAGATTGGAAGCAATCAGAATCTTTCTAGCATATGCTGCTCATGCTAATTTCAAGGTGTATCAGATGGATGTGAAAAGTGCTTTTCTCAATGGAGAACTAGAAGAAGAAGTATATGTAGAACAACCTCCTGGTTTTATTGATCCTGTTCATCCTGGATTTGTATACTATCTTCTCAAGGCACTTTATGGATTGAAGCAAGCACCTAGAGCCTGGTATGACACATTGTCTAAATTCTTGATTGAGAATCACTTCACAAGAGGTACTGTTGATAAAACTCTCTTTCATAGAAATGTAAATGGCTCTATGATTCTTGTTCAAATCTATGTAGATGACATTATCTTTGGCTCAACCAATGAAAAACTTTGTCAAAAGTTTGCTAAGTTGATGCAGAGTAAATATGAAATGAGCTTAATGGGAGAACTTACCTATTTTCTTGGTTTGCAAGTCAAGCAAGTCAAAAATGGTATTTTCATAAATCAAACCAAATATATTTCTGATTTATTAAAGAGATTTGATTTAAGTGAATGTTCTTCTGCTAAAACTCCCATGGCCACTGCAACTAAACTTGAATTGAACACTAAGGAAGCTATAGTGGACATTTCAAGTTATAAAGGCATGGTTGGCTCATTACTTTATTTAACTGCAAGTAGGCCAGATATAATGTTTGCTACATGTCTTTGTGCTAGGTTTTAAGCTGATCCTAGAGAATCTCATTTGATTGCAATAAAAAGAATATTCAGATATCTCAAAGGAACTCCAAATCTTGGAATTTGGTATCCTAGAGATTCTGGATTTGATCTAATTGGCTATTCAGATGCAGACTATGCAGGTTGCAGAATTGACATAAAAAGTACAACAGGCTCCTGTCAATTTCTAGGAAATAAGCTTGTTTCATGGTTTAGCAAGAAGCAGAATTCAGTGTCTAAATCTACTGCAGAGGCTGAATACATTGCAGCTGGAAGTTGCTGTGCACAAATTTTATGGATGAGGAATCAACTACTTGACTATGGGTTCAACTTGAACAAGATTCCTATTTTCTGTGATAATACAAGTGTCATTGCTATAACAGAAAATCCTGTGCAACATTCCAGAACCAAGCACATTGACATAAGGTATCACTTCATTAGGGAACATGTAATGAATGGTACAGTTAAATTACATTTTGTCCCTAGTGAAAGACAACTTGCAGACATTTTTACCAAACCATTAGATGAATCTACTTTTAATAGATTAGTCTGTGATTTAGGTATGCTTAATTATGTTTAATCCTTCAAATGTTTGACAAGTTATGTATTTATATTAATTGTAGCCATTGACTATGTTAATTTATTGATTCTTCAATAATCAACTGATAAATATTTTACATATCAATGGATATTTCTGAAGCTATCGACAGATAAATATATCAATCGATGATATATTTATCTATCGATGGATAATTGTACCTGTCGATGGATAATCTAATTATCAATCGATGACCTGGAATTTTAGGAGTCCATGTCATCAATCGATCTGTACAAAATCTAGCCGTTGATTACTTATTTTATCAATTGATTAATACATTCATTCATGTATGTATAACAGTCGATTGCCAAAATTAATAACTTTTTCTTTTTACTTTCTGTCAACGGTCGATTAAGTTCTATTTTGAGTAAGAATTGGATTGGGAACTCAGTAAATATAAATAATGAGATTAAAACATCTTTTAATTCCTACTTGCAATTTTTACTAACGATTTCTCTATCTCCTTCTCTTTTTCAATCTTAGAACTCTCTCTCTGTATCTATCTTTTGCTAATAACTCTAATCTACTACTGTTTAATTGTTGTTTCTGCTTTATTACTAACAAGTTTGTCAGATAATTCAATTCTATAACCTTAGACACGATTATGGCATCATCAAAGAAGGGCTCTCAATCAGGATTCTACTATGAGCTCAACAACTTCGTTGCTTGCACTATGGTGGAGGAAGCCCCAACAGAATTCCATCCTCTAATGGAATTTCTAAAGAGTTCAAAGATTTCAAAGGCCCTCTCAGAAGCACCAAAAATAGTGTGCAATCTAGTTAAAGAATTCTGGACAACAGCAGAAGTAGCAGATGATTTCTCTTCTATCTCCTTTGATTGCAAAGGACAAAGGTATATTCTAACCACTGTGGTCTTGGGTGAGTGTTTAAATATTCCGGAAAATAATACTGAAAATGCACCCACTAACACAGATATTAGAAACATGCTTAGGGAAATCAATTACACTGCTCCTGATGCTAGTCTAGGTAGTATTGTTAGGAAGAATCTAAGAAAAGAATGGTCATATTTTTTTGATGCTATAATAAAGTGTTTTTCTGGTAAGGTTAGTAATTTTGATGCAATAACAACTAGTATGCAACAAGTAGGGTATAGCATTTTATATGATAGATATCATAATTTAGGAAGCCTGCTACTCAATGAAATATCTGCCAAATTGGGGAATAAAGTAAATAGATCTAATCATATTTATTATGCAAGATTTATTATGATTATTATTAACCACTTTGTCAATGATATTGAGATTGACAGGAGTACAGAAATTTTGGATTGCTGGACTCAAAACAAAAGGGTCTTTAAGGACTTGGTTAGGATCAATCTTCACAGCAATGTGGAATTGATCTATCCCCCTTTTGTTCAGGTATTTATCTCTACTTTAAACTCTTCTCAACCTAATTCTTCTTTGCCTTCTGTGACTATGGAGGGTGGTAGTAATGACCCCAACCCTCCTACCCAAGCCACACAACCAATCTCTAAATCCAAATCTAAGAAACCAACCTCAACAGGTTCCCAAAAACCTACTGTTATAAAAATAAAGAAAAGAAAATCAACTGTTTTGGTAGATAGAATAGAGGAGGATGTAGGTGGTGAGGGAACTGGGGAACATAAAAGAACCCAGAAGGATAAGGAGAGTGAGGGTGTGCAACCTCAACCAAGCCACTCCACAGTCTCTCAAAAGACTGTGGATGTTAACATAGAAAATACCACATCCCTATTGCCATCCTCTCAAAAGGATGACAGTATTGAAAATAGCCCACAACCAGGGGCACAAAATCAAGTTGGGGACACAAAGACCAAAACACTAATACCATACAAAAGAAGAGAAAAGAAAGTCACATTTGCACTTGGGGAATCACACACTGCAAAATCACAGGAAACTGTGGTGGAGCCTTCTCAAAGTCTGTTTGATGTATCTCATACAAATGATGAGATGCAGCCCCATTCTCTTTCAATTTCAATCCATTCTATTCTTCTTTCCTCATCTCAAACTTCTTCAGAAAATGTTCTGATAGATTATCGAACATTTTCATATTCTCCTTTCTTTGTTTTTCAAGGAGAAGCCAACACTCACTCCTAAATCTTCTTCCCAGGATTTTCAGGATTCTATTTCCCATATCATTTCAAACATTACTTCTCAAATTAATTCAACTGTTTCTACTCCATCAATTGATATTCAGCCATCGACTGATAAGCCATCGATCGACACTCAAGATCAATCGATGGGTATGCATCAATCGATGGATGTCCCAAACACCACTTCAACTGATAATGTTAATACATCAATTGATGCTCAATCAATTGATGTTGCACAAACACTTTTAGGATTGAGTGAGTTGAGTGAGAGGCAGGATTGTAACCTGGCAAAAGGAGAGGAAATGAGTAAAAATATTCCTATTTTTTCCAGGAATGAGAGTGAAACACTTGAGGGCCCCACCTTAGTAGGTACACAAGAAATAAGTGAGGGAGAGGTGAGATTCCAGGATGAGATCCTGATGCAAAATAGAGAGATGAGTGAAAGTGATAAAACAATTCTACTATTTGCACAAGAGTTGGAAATTGATCTGATGGAAGAAGAAGAAGGAGTAAAGGAGATAGGGGGAGAATCTAATGCAGAAGCTAGTGGGAGTGGAGTTGTTAAGGACTTTGAAGAAGAAATAGATGTTGGTGAATTGGATCCAAAGAATTTCATTCATCCTGATCCACAATATCAAGGGTTGGCTGCTTCAAGTAACAGGAATGCAGAACAACTCTTGGGAATTGATCATACAGATTAAAGGACCAGGAATCTGAAGGAAAGCATTGCCAATACAACAGACACTTGTTATATGGCACCTGAAGAGTTGGAGAGTGATTCTGATGAAGAGCCATGGATGAGCACTATTGATGGTTCCTTAGAAGCTACTGAGACTGAAATTCTCTCTCAATATAGAAGAGCAATGGTGGAAGGAGAAATTGAAGATCCTACTCAAAGGAGAATTGCTCACTGTATGAGAGAATCATTGAAAATTCAAAAGATGACAGTAACAGAAGTAAGGAGGGAACTGGAGAGAATCAAGGACTCTATCTCAACTAACAAGGATGCAATAGACAGGAGATTGGATGAAAAGCTACCATTCAACACCATGAATAGCATCAAAGACAAGCTTTTCAAGGAATCCAAAAATTTTGCATCTTTGGAGACAAGAGTAGGGTCTCTAGAAAAGAAGATGGATGATATTATCAGAGGTCAAAATCTACATGCTTCTATTCTTCAAAAGTTTCTTGACAGATTGCCACCACCCCCTTCAATTGATGATAACAAAAAGGGGGAGAATACAAAGAAGAAGGATAATGATGATGGTGATGGCAAAGGCAGTGGTAGTGGTGGTATAGGTGGTTCTGGTATGGATAAGTCAAGTGGCATTGGTGGTTCTGCACCCAAAAGATATAAAAGCAGAAGTAACAGGGACAATTAAACTTCAAAGAGATCTAAGTCATCTAATTCTCCAAAAGATGATTTAGAACAGAAAAAGAAAGAATACAAGAAGTTTGATGATGATCTTGAAGCTAAGAGAATTTCTAGGGAGAAAGAAACTCAATCAATGATTGAGAGGGAAAAGAAAAAGAATTGAAGATCTAAGGAGAAGCACTGAGTTAGTAACAGAGGCAGTAGAAAAAGGAGACTTGGATGAGTTCATTGCTCAAACAAGAAAAATAAATGAAGATGCATAAAAGGCTGCCAAGGAAAGCAACTCAGATGTTGAAGCCTTTTTGTCAGTTGATCAAGAAGCCCTTAAAGAGAGGAAAAAGGGTAAAGCCATAATGATTGAAGAAGAGAAGAAAAGAAAAGAGCCAGTTGGCCAGAAGCTTTTTCAAGGAGCCATTTCATCAGGATTGTCAGATGCTGAAAAGAAAGAAAAAGAAAATGAGGAAATAGCAAGACAAATAGAAATGGAATGGAATATGGAAGATCAATTAATGGATCAACCACTGAGGAAAAAGAGAAAAGTTGCTATGGCCAAGAAAAGGTCAAGTTCTACTCAAGAAATAGTGGTTCAGGAAAACCTCCAGGATCAACAAGAAGAAATCAAAGAGGAGGTCACAATTGAAGGATATGATTTGAAGGGAATACCAGTAATCAATGAAACGGGATTAATTGGAGTAAGGACTCACCCTGCAACCTCTAGCCATGAAGAATAAATGAGGTTGGAGTATGAAAATGGAGTGAAAACCATCTATTCATTGAAGGTGATAATGAAGCAAAGCTACAATGTTTTAAAGACTATTCTTCCTCTACTCAACAGAAAGTACAAACTCAACATAACAATTACTCAGGAGATTCAACAGTAAATTTCAAGGTTAAGGAGATCCAAGGCAGAAGCTGAACCTAATTCACCTCTAAAGCTATGGAAGTCACAGGTCAAAAAGGTGGTGTTAGAGCCAAAGTATGCTATGATTTTTACAGATATAGAGGGCAACACAAAGTTCTTTGATATCTGCAAATATCTGGACAAAATCACAGATGAAGAAATACATTACCTTATGAGGCAACTTGGAGAAACTGACAGGGATGAAGCAATCTTGAGAAGTTCTTTCATGAGGCAACTAAAGGAAAATGCTGAGAAGAGAAGGAAGAGGAACTAATTAAATCATGAAGACATTGAAGCTGCTTGCAGGAGTTATCTATCAATCTGGTACTTCCAAAATTAATGTGCCAATTAAATTTCTTGATTTTATTTAAATGTAAATTTTAAGGGTTTTTGTTATCATCAAGTAGATTTATGCATGTTATTAACACAGACACAAATAGGGGGAGATTGTTAGGAATCTACATGTGATTTGATGATAACATTAATCTTAGAATCATAGAAATTTTATTTGATGTAACTGATCAACTTATATGAAATTTATAAATATCAATTGATCAGGAAACCATTTATCAGTTGAAGTGTTTATATGAATCAACTGATAATTTGGATTGTAGCATAGGTATACTTAGTCTATTTCAATCGATAAGGTGTAAATCAATTGATATTTTGTTCATCAATTGATGTTAGAGTCGATTGATATAGATCATTAATTGATGTGTAAATTAAACTGTTAAATTGTAATTATGTGAAGACAGGAAATTACACAAGTGAAGAATGATCAATTGATATTGAAGCATCGATGGATGAGGGATCAATCGAAGAAGCCAAGTCAAGCATTGAAGACCATCAACTGATATGAAGACCCATCGATTGGTATATCGATTGATAACATCTATCAATCGATAAGCCATCTTTTATCAATCGATGGATATAAAGATCAATCGAAGAAGAACATCAGTTGATGGATTAAAGAATGGATCAATTGATATGCTTAACAGCAAATTATCAATTGAGTGTGACAACACAGAAAGAATATCTGTTGAAGATCCAGAGAACAAAAGCACACCTATGGAAGACAGTCTAGAGTGGCTGTGAAGACTCAATCAGAAGTTGTCTTTCAAACCTTTTTAAAAAATAGAAAAAGGTAAAAGGAAGGCAGGTAGAAACAATCCTAGAATAGGAATTGTAAAAGTACACTTGTGGTATATAAACAAGTGTAGCAGCATTATTAGAAAACAGACAAGTTAGACAATATTTCTAAATCAACTGTTCCAGCTTGAGAGCACATTTGTAAGAACAGTTGATTTGTTTTCTAATCTTGTAAAAACGCAGCTAGGTTTCTTGTAACCTAGGAACATTGAGCAAAAATATACACTGATGGAAAACCCAATCCATCAGTAATTTTAAATCTCTTTGTTCAGTTTATTTTTCAGTCTTAAATTGTTCGAACATATTCTCACTAATCCTCAAACATCAAGAACAAATATTAGAACAAGCAAAAAGTTTTAATATTTGTATTCAACCCCCCCTTCTACAAATATTGACATTGTTCTAGAGGAATAACAAGGTATCAAATGAGCATGATGGGAGAATTGAGTTATTTTCTAGGTTTATAAGTAAAACAGACTGAGGAAGGTATTTTCATTAATCAGTCTAAATATACAAAGAATCTACTCACTAAGTTCCAAATATAAGATTTTGCATCTGCTACAACTCCTATGGCTACTGCAATAAAGCTTGATCAAGACACTGGAGAACCTGTTGATATTACTACATATAGAGGAATGATTGGTTCTCTACTTTATTTAACTGCAAGTAGACCAGACATCATGTTTGCCACATGTCTATGTGCTAGATTTCAAGCAAATCCAAGAGCACCTCATTTGATTGCTGTAAAAAGGATTTTCAGATATCTCAAAGGCACTATTAATCTTGGTTTATGGTATCCTAGAGAGTCTGATTTTAAATTAATAGGCTATTCATATGCTAACTTTGCAGGATGCAAAATTGACAGGAAAAGCACAAGTGGCAGTTGTCAATTTTTAGGTGGAAGGCTTGTGTCATGGCAAAGCAAGAAGCAGAAATCAATTTCAACATCAATTGCAGAAGATGAATATATTGCTGCTGGAAGCTGTTATGCACAAATCTTATGGATGAAAAATCAACTGTTGGATTATAGTTTGAACTTCTCTAAAATTCCTATTTATTGTGATAATCAAAGTGCTATTGCAATGACAGAAAATCCAGTTCAACATTCTCTGACAAAGCACACCAGTATCAGATATCACTTCATAAGGGAGCATGTGGAGGAAGGCACAATTGAATTACATTTTGTTCCTACAGATCGACAAATAACAGACATATTCACCAAGCCTTTGTCTGAAGCAACATTTAACAAACTGGTTTCTGAATTAGGGATGGTGACAAGTGGCTAAACTTAACAAGTTTCAGATATTCAGAGTCTCTGTCAAAGTATGGGGTAAACTCTGATGAAAATGGAGTAAACTCTGATCACAAATTATCAGTGTTTACGCTACACTCTGTCAGAGTATGTGGTAAACTCTGACAGTTCATTCTAAACTCTGACTCATATAAACTCTGATTTTATGATTGGTAAACTATGATTATTTGATAAACTCCGAGATCATATTTATGACATCATATTTTATCTTGTGACATCATGATTATTATTCTCTGATTGCACTAATGGTTAAGACGCGTGTATCTCACATAAATCGATTCATATTTTTATCACAGATACACACACACACACATATGCTGTATTTTGAGACTTGTATTAATCATTATTGCACAAATCATTTCTTGCCATGTGTCCCACTACAGGGTTTGTGCAATTAAGAGAGAGTAGTTTAATTCATTTTCTTTGAATTATTCATCTACATCTTGTTTTCTATCTTTCTCTCTCGTCTTATCAAACCCTAATTTTTCTTAAACACTTCAAATCTCTAAACTTCAATGGCTTCCAAGGGTATCACTTTCCAGAATTACTCATTCGCTGCTACAAACTATATTTCTTTTTTGGATAAAGCCGAAACACCTCAGGATTTTCATGTTATTCAGGATTTTCTACAGAATAGTTACATTGGGTACGCACTTCAAGAACCCATGAACTTCTCAGCTCAATCTCTGCTCAAAATCTGGTCAACTGCAAAGTTTAACAATGCTGGTGATGATGAAGAGCCAGTAATAACATTCAAATGCAATGGGAATCATTCGATAACTTCTGCAGTGGTTCATCAAGCTTTTAATCTTCCAAGAGTGGCTGTGTATGATGATATGGTTAGTGATGCTCATATCAGAGAATTCTTCAAGGAAATAGGCTATGGAAGAAATTTGTCTAAGTTGGGGAGTCTTACAAGGCCTCATCTTCGAAGAGAATGGAGTTTCTTCTTCGATTGCATTACAAGGGCTTTCACAGCTAAATGCACGAATTTTGATGGAATTCCTCAATTATCTCAACAAATTGGGTATTCTCTGACCCATAATCTTAATTTCAATTTTCCTTCTTTAATAATTAGGCAACTAGCTAGTAAGATTAGTAATGATGCACACACTATCTATTTTGCTAGATTTTTATAATTGATTTTTAATGTTTTATTGCCTGATGTAAAGTTTGAGAATGATCAGAGTTTAGTTAGTTTTAGCATGAATAAAAGGATATTTGCTGATCTATCAAGAAAAGATGCAAAGAAGGCTAAAGGTAATATTTCTCAACTGTTTTATCCTACATGGGTCAGGCTTCTCTTACATCAGAGAATGCCTACTGTGTATGGGAGGGAGTTTTTGTCAGTGACTACGAATCAAAGTTTAGCAATCTCTGATTCTAACCCAAGTCAAAATCTAAACACTGATTCCAAAACACATTTGCCAACCTCTACAGTCTCCCAAAAGGCTATAGTTAAAAAACACACCTCTCAACAGCATGGCCAAAGCAAAAGGAAGGGAAAATCAATAAAGGAGTCATCTCCTAAGAAAAGGAAATTGGTTGATGAGAAAACTGATTCTGAAGACAGCAATAAAGGGTTGGTTTTTCCTATCAAGAAAGTTTCAATGAAGGCTTCTGAGATTTCTCCTGCACCATTTATGAAGTCATTCACAGTAAATCCATTGCCAGAAGCTAAAAAGAGAAGAAGAAGATTGGTTAAGGCATCAAACACTGAAGAAATAAACTCTGATGTCTTAAACTCTAACCAGCCAAACTCTGACAGACCTTTAAACACTGAAGCAATAAACTCTGAGAATTTGGTAAACTCTGATGATTTGATAAAATGTAGTGA
Source organism: Oenanthe sinensis (assembly GCA_028671895.1). Lineage (NCBI taxonomy): Eukaryota > Viridiplantae > Streptophyta > Magnoliopsida > Apiales > Apiaceae > Oenanthe > Oenanthe sinensis. The sequence goes on from CM053800.1 coordinate 31,473,308, forward strand.
AACTGCTCCAGTTCTAGTATCTGATTCTCCTACACAATCACCTAAGCAAATTATAAATGAGATATCTTATGAAAGAGTGAAGAAACTGGCTATAGAAGTAAGAAGAGAAATGGTGGCAAAGAAATCAAAATCATCTTCAGCATCTCCTAGTTCCAAACTTTTTTCAAGAAAGAAGAGGAAGTCTGTCACTTTTGGCCAGGACACACAAGAACCTGCCTCTCAAAGTGAGGTAGCAGTCATTGAAGGGCCAGGCACACAAGAACCTGTTGTTCAAAGTTCAACAGAAGCCACAGTTCCAGCAGATGAAGCCAGCATGGTTCAGGAGTACAACCCACAAGAACCTTCTGCTCAAAGGGTTGAAGAAGTTGCTAATGCTCCGGCCACACAAGAACCATCCAATCAAAGTTTGGATGCAGGCACCCACACAATCTTAGAAGATCTTGTTGTTGCTGATGCTGAAGGCCAAGTTCAGGCAGAGTCAAGCCCACAAGAACCTTCACCTCAAAGTGGTGAAGCAGCTGCTGATATGACTCAGGTCCCACAAGAACCAATCATCAACTTTATGATTGCAGACCACGATTTTCCTAGAGGATAGACAAACTCTGATGAAGCTCCACTGGCAATCTCTGATGCTATCTTAGTGCAACCAATTTCTGCACAGCCTATGGAGACTCCATCAACATCTATAAATAATCAAGGTTTAAACTCTGACTTTTCTTCAGAATTTACATTCTTTGATTGCATAAGTTCAGAATTCATATTTCCTACCTTTACTGCTGGGATGATCATGGATAGTCCTGAAAAGGATACCCCTATTCATGTGACTACAAATCTCCTTTCTCAGCCACCTCTTATTTCTGTAAGTCAAAGTGTGTTGAACCTTTCTAGTGAGTCTGAGGTAAAATGTGTGAAAAACAGAATTAATGAGAGGCAGACACAGGATCTGGCAAAAGGTGAGGTAGAATTGAGAAAGAAGTTAGTTACTTCTAGTGAGCAAAATCTAACTCTTAAAAGTTATGATATGTGTGATGTGAGGAGTAATGAGATTACTTTAAAAAATTAGAGTGATTTAGGTTGTTCTATTACTCTTGCAGGTACTCAGAGTTTACCTATCCCTGCAAACTCTGATGATGTGCTACACTCTAACCAAGTCACAAACTCTGATGAGGCAGACATAGACTCTGATGAGGCAATTTTTGCTGATGAAGAAGTAGCAGATCTATCAATTCCCTACACTCAAAGATATAACACCAAATAATGGCCTGTCAATACTCAAGATGCTCATGAAAGATTGAAGATGGATTATACTGATTACCTGGTAGTGGAAAATCTTAAGGGAGCAATTGAAGCTGATCTGGACATCGAAGGTGTTAAAAGGGATTACAGTTTCACAGCAAAGTCATCTTCTGAAGATTTTCTAAGCTCTTACAGACAATCTATCTGGGATTCATCTTGGAAATTTCCTGATAAAGATATTTCATGGCCTCATGTTCTTGAATTGATAAATAAAGCTGATAAGGAAACAAACTCTGCTGCACTCAAAACAATTTTAAAAGCTTCTACTGTCATGTCCAAGGGAATTCAAAATGAAGTTAGTGATCTCAAGGAATCTGTCAATAAATCTTCTACAGCAGTTGAATCTGCTGTTTCTTCTTCTCACCATTCTCTAGCATTGAAGATCAAGAAAATTTCAGACAAACAGACTATTTTGGAAACTAAGGTTGATACTATTTCTGCCTCTGTTACTTCTATGCAGGGCATGCTCAATACCATAGTTGACATTCTTACTGTGAGCAAAGGGAATGATGTCAGAAAGGGGGAGAAGAGTTCAGATAAATGCAAGGAGGATGCTGCAACTTAAAAAGATGACAATCCTGATGATGAAGATCAAGGGAGTCACAAGGATGGAAAACAAACTCTGAAGCAACAAACTCTGATTGGTCAAACTCTGACGACCTCTCAAACTCTGATGACAAACTCTGACAAACAGTTAAACTCTGACACAAAGCAAACTCTGATAGATGCTGATTTGGAATTAGCAAAAAGGCTTGAAGAAGAAGAGAAGCCTGAGAAGATTGAAGAACAAAACTTAAAGGATGCAAAACTGGCAAAGAAAATTTTTGAAGAAGAACATCCAGGAATGGATACAGTTGCTGTAGAAGCTGAATTGAAGAAGTCTGGTACTGACATTGATCAAGTCCAGAAAAAGAGAAGATATGTAAGAAAAGGTCAAATTCATAAGAAAGTACATGTTCAAAAGAAGCCAGAATCAAAGCCCATTCAAGATAAGAATGTTGAAATTTCTAAACCAGTTGCTCAATCAAAACCAGTTTCAGAAATTCAAACAAGATCAACTGCAAGAATTCAGCAAAAAGCTTCAACTAAACCAAAGACACCTCTCACTATGCAAGGAACAACTTTTCTACCAGGTGGTTCAAGTTTTGATGATGAGTAAGAAGAACAACAACAATCTCTGATAAGGAAGAAAAGGTCTGATCTTCTGTGGACAAAGACTCAAACTCTGACTCTCAATGCCGGACTTGGAAAAGACAAAGGTGGTATTGGTGATGCACATGATAAGGTCTACAGAGGTGAAGCAAACATCTTCAGAGATCCTTATTCATTGAAAGACAAACCTGAAGAAGAGATGTCTCAAGAACATTTGGACAAACTAATCTCTATTAATATTGTGAAGGATATCTTTGATGGTGCTCAAGCTAAGGAGAAGCTCATTTATTTCTTGGAGGATGGGAAAGTTTTGAAGATTGCTCAAGAAGATTTAATTCAAAAAGCATCTAAAGAACTTGAACATATTTTGTTTCTCCTAAATGATGAAAATGAAGTCATTTCTAGATGGGTAAAAATTCTTGAAGGAGCAATAGCTGAGAAGAAGAAAAATGAAAGATTAATGATGATAAACTCTGAGGAGAATGAGCCTGGGTACTTACTTGAAGATGGATCAAGAAGAGCAATGAAAAAGGGAGATGCAAGAGTGAAGATGGTGTTAGGGATTTCTACACTAATCTTAAATCCTGATGGTATGAAGGCTTGTTGCATTGCTTTGGATGAAAGAATGAACAGATCATCTATCTATGCTCTAAGGGCTGCTGTTTATCAGATTGATGATTCTTCTGATCAAATGATGGAATTGAAGGAGAAGCTGGTTGATTTGCTGAAAGCTGCTGAAGAAAAACTTCTGAATCAATTTTTGAAAGATGATTTTTCTTACAGAAGAATCTGAGTTAAAAGTGGTAAACAAACTCTGATGCATTTGTCTTGGATTTCTGACATCATAAGTGAAATTTATGTTTTATTTCTTAAAGCATAAATTGGGGGAGATTGTTAGGAATGCAAACACTGATGATTGTTAGAGAATATCATATCAGAGTTTATGCTGACGTCATCAGAGAATAAGGAAGCTGTCGGTCAGAGTTTATTCTATCAGAGAATACTCAATCAGAGTTTACTCTAACTGAGAATACTCCAATCAGAGAATATTCAACCGACAGAGTTTAAAAGACAGAGTTTGTAAGGAAGCAATTCAATTCAGAGTTTGATTAGGATAGTAAGAAGGAATCCTAATGAAAGACTATTTCCTTATTTAAAGCTATTCTATTTCTAATCTGATTTGTAATTGTATTTGTAGCTGTGTCTATATAAACACAGAGATATGTTATAATTAAACGTCGATATTTATTCAAGCAAAATCTTATAATCTAGCAGCTCTTGAGAACAAAGAACTTCTTGAGAGAGTTTTGTAACCGATTTATTATCTTTAATATAAAGAAGTGTTCATCTTTGACATACTTGTGTTTATATTCGATTTACAGGCACTATTACATTCAACCCTCCTTCTGTAATAGATTGATTATTCTGGGAAACATAGGGTATTGTGCACTTTATTTATTTCATGCACGTATGTATAGTACGACTAATCTATAATTTAAAAAAATGAATGTAATTAAAATTTACATAAAAGTTAAAACCATGGTGAGTTCTAGGTACATTTGAACATAATATATACTCCTCATATCTCACAATAAGTGTCTTCTTTGATATTTAAAGTTTTTAAAAATTATTCTTTTATATTTTTCAAAAACTGAAAAATACATTTTAAAGTTTATTAGATATATTTTCTAATGATATAATTTTTAATTTTTTCTTAGTTATATATTCTGTGTAATATATAGTCAAAAATTGGTTAATTTGACTAAAAAAAGTCAAAGCAGGACAATTATTTTGAGATGGATAGAGTATAAAAATATATAATAAAGAAAAAAGTCAAAAAATTATTATATAAATGAATTAATATTCATTTATCGATAAATAAATATTATATTCATTTATCGATAAATAAATAATCTCACTAAATGAATATATATTTTTGATCTCAAATATATTCATTTATCGAGGTTTACACAAATGTATTTTATAATAATTTAATATAAATAAAGCCGCATTGTCCCCTCCCAAAACAAAATACTTTTTCTTGCTAGGTGTGATCGTTTATGCAGGAACTTGCTCAAATCAATCACGTGCAATATTTTATATTAATTTTCATTTTGTTTTGTACTCGTAGCATTCTATTTAGTGTTAATTCCGCAAGTAAAAAACTAGTCCATTTATTAATTTAATTTAATATTTGGATTTGGTAAAAAAACTAGTACTCTAGCTAATTTTTTAGGTGATTGATTTAAAATATAATTGATTTTTTAGCTGATTTAATTGATTGATTTTTTAGGTGATATAAAATCGTCATGCAGGGATTTTCTGTGCGGCTTCGGCCATTCCGTGTACAGAACGTGGGCAGGAACTTTATTCTATAACTTACAAATCTTAATATAGAAAATAGAAAAAATATATATATAAGTTAAATTGTACAGAATGATATTGATAATTCTTTTATAATTAAAATTTGTAAGAGGGGTGATGGCTAATAAAAATTAATTTAAGGTATATTTAGTATATTTCACTTTATATTTTTAAATAATTTATTTTTGTTATAAATTGTATTATTTTTTTCCCTTTTCAAAAATTTGAAAATTTTATGAAATTATTATTTTAATTCAATATTTAAAAAACAAATATGAACATAACGCGGCATTGCGGCATTGTTCCCTATTTGCTTACGCAGGAACTTGCTTAGAAGTAGCCTAACCTATTAGAACATATATATATAACGCGGCATTGTCTCTTCTACTCTCATGCATTCCTTTCATTCTTTACTTGACTAGCTTGTTTTGCCCCTTTCTACTCGATCTTCATCCATAATATATTATATGTTTTCCATAACTGATGAAAATCTTTGTTACACGGAATCGCAAACAAAGCTGAACTCCAATACCATTAGAAAATGGCGCTTGGCTTTTGCAACTATCTTCTCTTGGAGAGCTTTTTCTCATCTTAAACGATCATTAAAGCCGGAAAACTCCCCTGAAATCAACCAGTCTAGCCTCACCCGACTCATTAAGGGTAAAGATCTTGTCTACCTTAAGAACCTGGGTAATTTGAGCAAAACTATAAACTAATGGAAAACTCAATTCATCAGTAATTTTAAATATCTTTGTTCAAGTAATCAAGTTAATTTTCAGTTTCACTTATTCACTTACATATTCTCTTAAACACTCAAATCAAAAGGAAAAATCATTCAAATACAAAAAGTTTTGGTGATTTGTATTCAACTCCCCTTCTACAAATCATATTGGCATTTTCTGGGGAATAACAATAATATGTTTATTGATAAAAATTAAACTAAGATCTTAAAGTAGATTATTAAAATTGTGATATTGTAATATTTTTCATAATATTTTTAAATTTATAAACAAATCATTTCAAATAATTGAAAATTTAAAATCGTAATATAAATATACAAATATATAAAAAATCAATTTTAAATTTATTTTTAAAATGCTTTAGTGAAATGTTGCATCATAAGAGTATCTCCAAAACTAGATTCCTGTTAGCTATAATGTTTACGTGGCAATATATATACCTATGAAACAGGTTTAGAAATTTTTACTTTGGATTGACTTGTTTCCTTTGTTGCCTTAGACACTGGTGGAGTCTTAACAATGTCATACCAACTTTTAGCAATTGAAGATTTTAGCTCATAAAAATTGTAATACAATTCATGATAGTCTCTACACATGTAAATTGAATGAAATATGTTACCATAGTGATAACAGGGTTTCTGTGGAATCTAGTGACCAGTTAGAGTCTAAGGGATTTAGACTCTGATTTGTTCTCAATCTTTGTTTTACAATCTAAGTCTAGATGGTTGTGATTTCCACATCTATAACATTTATTTCTAGGAGCATTATGATCGTTTTGATAATTATTGACCTTATTAATGTCTTCTTTACCATTCCTATTCCTGCTAGCCTTGCATAATACATGTAGTGGTTAAAAGATATGTTTTACTCCCTTGGTCCTACAATATGAGTCTCTTTTGAGAGATTTTTTTCCATAATACATGTCCACTTCCAACTTCCAATACAAATATGTTGATATTATTCCAAAATTACTCCTCTTGAAAATTGTTTAACAATTAATGAGGGATGAGTAAGAGTTTAAAATAGGTTATATTCTTATGAAATTCATGCATTTAAGGTGATTTTTTAGGTGATTGATTTAAAATATAATTGATTTTTTAGCTGATTTAATTGATTGATTTTTTAGGTGATATAAAATCGTCATGCAGGGATTTTCTGTGCGGCTTTGGCCATTCCGTGTACAGAACGCAGGCGGGAACTTGCTATCCCTCCCTCCCTATAAAAATAAACCGTGTTGACCATGCATTCCTTCCCCTATAAATTCAGCTACTCTCATGCATTCCTTTCATTCTTTACTTCACTAGCTTGTTTTGCACCCTTTCTACTCGATCTTCATCCATAATATATTATATGTTTTCCATAACTGATGAAAATCTTTGTTACATGGAATCGCAAACAAAACTGAACTCCAATTCCATTAGAAAATGGCGCTTGGCTTTTGCAACTATCTTCTCTTGGAGAGCTTTTTCTCATCTTAAACGATCAATAAAGCCGGAAAACTCCCCTGAAATCAACCAGTCTAGCCTCACCCGACTCATTAAGGGTAAAGATCTTGTCTACCTTAAGAACCTCGGTGGCATAGAAGCTGTAGTGTCTGCTTTGGAAACTGATGTTGAGCATGGAATACATGAGGATAATGCTGATGACACTGCTCGACGCCAGGAAATCTTTGGCAAAAATACTTACCAAAGGTTGCCTGCAAAGAGTTTCTTTAGTTTTCTAATGAAAGCATTAATACATTCAGTCGTTTTTGTTGATATCGTTGGTATTGTCCTTTCTCTTGTTTTTGGCATGAGAAAGTATGGACCAAAAGAAGGATGGTACGAAGGTGGAAGCATAGTCATAGCAATATTTCTGGTGATCATTGTCTCAACAATCAGCAACTTCAGGCAAAGCAGACAACTGGACAAGTTATCCCAGATGAGTAAAAATATTCAAGTTAAAGTCGTAAGAAATAGAAAACATCAGCAGATATCAACTTTTGATGTTGTTGTTGGAGATATTGTTTTCTTGAGTATTGGTGATCAAGTGCCTGCTGATGGATTGTTCTTAAGGGGTCATTCACTGCAAATTGATGAATCGAGCATGACTGGTGAAAGTGATCTTGTGGAAGTTAATCGTCAGAAGAATCCATTTCTGTGTTCCGGTACAAAAGTAGCAGATGGATATGCCAGGTTTCTGGTCACCTCTGTTGGGATGAACACGAAATGGGGAGAGATGATGAGTTCAATTATTGAAGATCATAGTTTTGAAACACCTTTCAAAGCCAGGATCACGAAGCTCACTTCCTTAATAGGAAAGATCAGTTTAGTGATTGCGTTTCTTGTACATCTAGTTTTACTACTAAGGTTTTTTACCAAACATACCAAAGGCGAAGATGGTAAAACTGAGTTTAATGGAAGAAATACCAAGATTGACGTTGTGATTAATGGCGTACGGGAGACTATCGTGGCTGCAATTAGCATTGTATTTGTTACCATTCCTGAGGGATTGACTTTGGCCGTTACCCTTGTGCTTGCTTACTCAATGAAGAGAATTATGGCTGATCAAGCTATGGTGAGGAAGCTATCTGCTTGTGAGACTATTGGCTCTGCCACAACTATTTGTACGGACAAAACAGGAACTCTCACAATCAACCAGATGAAGGTGACAAAGTTTTGGCTTGGACATGAATATATGGAAGAAAGAAATTTTGCTTCTATTGGTTCTAATGTTCTTGAGCTCATCCACCAAGGGGCTGGTTTAAACACAGCTGGCAGTGTTTACAAGCCTAATGCAGGATCCCTGTTGGAGTTCTCAGGGAGTCCTATTGAAAAGGCAATCCTTTCATGGGCTGTCGTTGAGACAAAAATGGATATGGAGGAACTGAAAAACAGTTCTGAACTTCTACGTGTTGAAGCATTCAATTCAGAGAAAAAGAGAAGTGGAATTCTATTGAAGAAAAATGGAGACAACACTATCCATGTCCATTGGAAAGGTGCTCCAGAGATTATAACAGCAATGTGTTCTCACTATTATGACCCACATGGAAACGTGAAGCCTCTAAATGATTCTGAGAGGGAAAAATTTGATCGACTTATTCAAGGCATGACTGCGAGTAGTCTCCATTGCATTGCATTAGCACATAAACAAGTTTCAGAACATCAAAGTGATGATGGAAATGCGAAACTGATCAATGAAAACTTGGTCCTATTGGGTCTGGTTGGTTTAAAGAATCCATGCCGAGCAGAGGTGTTTAAAGCTGTTCAAGATTGTCAAATTGCTGGGGTTAACGTAATGATGATCACTGCAGATGATGTATTTACTGCGAAAGCAATAGCCACGGATTGTGGGATACTAAAGTTCAATCAAGACATGGACACCAAAGAAATTTATAGTGGACTGGTAGTTCAGGGCGTGGAATTTCGCAACTACACCCAAGAGGAGAGAATGGAGAAAGTTGAAAAAATTAGTGTGATGGCAAGATCATCTCCTTTGGACAAACTTCTAATGGTACAATGCCTCAAACAGAAGGGACACATAGTTGCAGTTACTGGTGATGGGACCAGTGATGCACCTGCACTCTTAGAAGCTGATATTGGTCTTTCAATGGGGATTGCTGGTACAGAAGTTGCCAGGGAAAGCTCAGATATTGTTATATTGGACGATAATTTTGCAACTGTGGTTAAGGTTGTGAAATGGGGGAGATGTATCTACAGAAACATCCAGAAATTTATTCAGTTCCAGCTGACAGTAAATGTGGCTGCTCTTGTAATCAACTTTGTGGCAGCTGTTTCAACCGGAGAAGTACCGTTAACAGCAGTCAAGTTAGTGTGGATCAATCTCATTATGGACACGTTAGGCGCTCTTGCTCTGGCTACTGAAGAACCAACCAAGGCGCTTATGGAGAAGAGGCATGTGGGTCACAAAGAGCGACTTATATCAAATATTATGTGGAGAAACTTGATGGCTCAGGCCATGTATCAGATACTAGTCATCTTGACTTTACAATTTAAAGTCAATGCTTTTTTGGATGTCAGCAAGAAGGTAAAAGATACATTGATATTTAATATCTTTGTCCTTTGTCAAGTTTTCAATGAGTTCAATGCAAGGAAGCTAGAAAAAAAGAATGTGTTTGTGGGAATGCATAAGAACAAGTTGTTTCTCAGTATTATTGGAATTACAATTATCCTCCAAGTTCTGATGATAGAATTTCTAGTTAAGTTTACAGATACAAATAGATTGAGTTGGGGACTATGGGGAGCATGCATCGGAATTGCTCTTGTATCTTGGCCTATTGGTTTCTTAGTAAAGTTCATTCCTGTTCCAAACAAGCCATTTTTCGAGGTCTACAAATCATCATATTTGTTCATATAGATAGCGATATTTGTAATTCTTTTATGTTTGAAGTAATTGCTTTGTGTAATCATTCAGTTTCTTTCTGTACATAAAGTACTGTTCATGTGTTTGTAGATGTTCAATTTAATAGGACAAACTTGGTAGCTATATATATTTCATATGAACCAAATTATCAAAGTCATTTATAAATCGCAGAAAGGGTCCGTTGATTCAAAAAAAGTACTGGATCTAAATCTGTAGTATCATAATAAATCATTTAATTCAGACATTAAATACTAACTCTGTAATGTTAAATAATAAAAAGCTCTACCGTGTTGAATCAGCTCCCAGATTAATTTTGTGGGTCGATATATGGATTGCAGCCACTATAAGAAAAATTGAATCAGATAACAACATTTATCGGACAACGGTCGGACGAAAAAACTAAATAACATGAGACTAATATATGAATAATTGTAAATTTTGTAATTCCGGAATTGAATAGGAATTGATAAGCATTAGTATTGTATAAGTTGTGCTAAAATGTAAGATACTAAGATGCTAGAAATGTTGCAGTAGTTAGACTAAAAGTCTATAGTAACCAATACAAGAAAAGTAAACTAAAAAAAAGTAAATAGTTTGGCTATGTGTGGGTATACACATATACATACAGATAAATTTAGATAGATATAGACGGAGGGAGGGAGAGACATATACTTAGAGCAGGAAGAGATGATAGAATTGGCAAGAAGCGAGGGAGAAGGAAAGGAGCATTGGGGCAGCTTGAGGATCACCAAGAGACCAACATCATCTGCTGATTGAAAAACATTTCAAGTTAGTTAAAAAATAGACGAAAGCGTGTTTGCAAACGCGTCATGCATGAAACCGTGTGTGTAGGATCATCTGTAATAGATGCACTGCATAAATATATACATGCGTATATATATATATATATAGAAATGTATGCATTGCTCTAGTTCTCTATCTCCTTCCAAACACAAACATGTTGTCTTTTATACGCGTGTAGCAGACTTGTACATATAGTATCATATATGTAGTTATATGGTGTGGTAATCCGCGTTTGGTACAACTTAGAAGGCACCAAGTACCCAACTTGGAAATGTATTGGAAATTTCTCACAAAAACCCTACATGTTTCTTACAAATAACTTGCACCACTAATAATTAAAAGTATATATTCGAATTAAATCTTGACAAAAGAAAAGTATTCAAATTATAAAATTACTGTTCGAGAGTCTTCTCCCACTTGTCAATACGCACCTAACATGCATTTACTATAGTTAGAGTACGAATCGGTTCGATACAGATTTTGGATGTAATTGCAATCATAAAACTAAATCATATGTTTTGATTTTGGTTTAAAAAATCAAGTTCATTTTCAATTATAAAATTGTATAGAATAGAAATAGATTATAATTTAAATAACAAGTATATATATATATTGCAATCTACGAACGAATTAAAAATAAATACTAGTTAACTTATTAGAGTAACAGACTAACCGAAAAAGTAGAAAAAATATAGCAAAATGCAAGAGAAACTGTGCAATTTTAGGAAGTAAAACAATATCTTCTTTGTGATAAATTGCCTTGTATTTGGTATTTTAATTAGAATGGATGGACGTTGTATAAATTATTTCAAAAGCTGCAGATAAAAATTAAGTCAACAGATTCATCCCCTTCCAACAAAAAAAACCAACAGATTCATACTTATATGTAAATTATATAATATATTTATGGGTATTTTTCTGATATGTCCCAAATTTAAAAGTTGTTTACAAATATATCATATTTTTAGTTGCATTTCCAAAATATGTCCTAGACACAATTTTTTTCATCTTAATAGTTTTAGAAAGACATTTTTATCCTTGTAACTTAAAATAATTAAAATTTTAAAATATATGTAATATAAATATAATATAAATGTAATATGTAAATATTATTACATTAAACATATAAAGTTTAAAATAAAAATTTTCCTTACAATTTTGGTTTCACAAAAAATTATAAATAAAAATAAAATAAACAGTGTTAAGATCTAAGATTCGAGAATTTAATCATAACATTATTTAAATAACTAGATAATAAAAAACATGTATTACAACACCCATCTTTAAAAAAATGAATTACTATAAGATTAAGAATTGTGAAAATAAAATAATTATATATAAACTCATTAATTATTAGTTACAAGTCATAAAATACATTAAGTAAATCAATCTAAGGGTATATTAGTGTTAACATTTATATTTAAGTGTATTAATAAGGTAATAGGACATATTCATAAAAGAGATATAAAAAATGACATATTGATAAACAGCTACATTAATTTGGGACATATTATATAAATTCCCTATATTTATTTATTTTAAAAGTAATGTTATGTACACAAAAAAGGATACATAATTTTTTTATGGAATGAGTTGGCATGATAAGGTGTAAGCTCCATTAATGTGTTGTCTGTCACTATAATTAATTTAATCTTTGCAGGATCCATGTTATGTGTTTAAACCAAGGGGCTGGTTTAAACACAGCTGGCATTGTTTACAAGCCTAATGCAGGATCCATGTTAGAGTTCTCAGGGAGTCCTGTTGAAAAGGCAATCCTTTCGTGGGTTGTTTTTGAGACAAAAATGGATATGGAGGGACTGAAAAATAGTTCTGGACTTTTACATAGAGCTGTAAACAAACCGAATTCGGACGAACTTTTAACGAAGTCGAACAAAATCTTATCAACTAAAAGAGTACTATGCAAATTTCCATTAACAGATGTAGCATGCTTAACTTCAGACTTGTTCTTAGTATAGACATGAGTTAGATGACTAGAAGAACCACAGTTATTGCACAGTTTTCAGGGAGCATTAGGAATATAACCATAGTTGTTCTTTTTTATTTATTCCTAACTTTTCATTTTTGTTCTTCTTAGTCTTGATGACACCTGGTTTAGAAGTTACTGTTTTACTAGTGTTGACAGTAAGTTGAGATGGAACTGTCTTGACAGTATGATTAGATCTTATTATCTTGACAGCAGATTCTGAACTTATTGTCTTGCTAGTACTGCAAGTATTTTCTAGACCTTGAGTATTATCAAGGGCAAAAATAACTGTCTTGGGATTTTTGACAGTATCTTTTGACATGATATTTCTAGTGACAGTATCATTTTCCTCATCAACTAGTTCCTGCTTGAGAATCAGAGATTCCTCATCAAATTCAAACTCAGTCTTTTTGAACATGGGATTTTTAACATTCTTAAGAATAGAGGGTCTGACATTAGTTTTATCATTGTAATCAGTTTCATTACTAACATGCTTCTTTCCTTGCTTCTTATCATAGTTAAACCCTATTCCAACTTTCTGATGTTCAATATTTTCTTCATGATAGGTTTTTAAGAGGAGGAATTCTTGTAGGCCTTGATTTTAAGTTCATTTTCAGAAATCTATTTTCTAAGAAATTGTTCAACCTGAGAAGCACACACAATCTTATTTTTTTAGGATTTCATTTTCTTGACTTAAGGACTCAAAAGCATTCTGTCTAAGCTCTAGTTCTTCATTTTGCATTTTAATAATGCATTAGCACTAGTTAGTTTGACAATTTCTTCATTAGCAGCTAGCATGCTAGTATAATTATTAAAAATCTCAGAACTTAAGCTTTCAACAGTTTTCTTATACTGAGATGCAGTCATATCAACAGTAGTAAGAAAGGGTATCTGACTTGATGAAGGAGGTGACTCTTCTCTAGAGTTAGCCATGAGAGATAGATTTCCATACTTCTCTTCTTCTTCTTCATCAGATTCTTTTCAGCATTTGCCTTTAGCCAGAAATGCCCTTCCTTGTTGCTTTTTGAGCAAGGCATCATATTTTTTCTTGAGTTCCTCATAGTCATTGTCATTTCTTCTCACTTGCTTTGGCTTTTTACATTCAGTTGCAAAATGTCCCATCTCATTACAGTTGTAACATTTTATATTTGATCTGTCCACCATTCCTGACTTGTAACCACCTTTTCCACTTCCTCCAGGTTTTGAAGAGTTTCCTTTGTTGAACTTGGAGAATTGACCTTTAGGCTTGAATGTCTTATTCTTCTTGTATCTCAAGTTTGAGAATTTCCTTGCCATGTAAGCCATGGTTTTATTTTCCATGTTGTCAAGTTCTTCCAAAGTATAGAACTCATCCTCATCACTATCGTTGAGTTCAAGAATGACATTCTCATCTTCATCAGTAACCTCTTCAATCTTGATTTGTTGTGGTTGATGTTGAGACTCTTGTAACTGCAGCATCTTTGGATCTTGAGCCACTAGAGCATTTGAGGTATTTGTCATCTTGCCTCTTTGACCTGACTGAATAGATCTCTTTTACAACAACTCTAGCTCATAGGTTTTCAAAATGCCATAGAGAGTTTCAAGAGAGATTTTTTTCATGTCTCTACCCTCTCTTATAGCAGCAACCTTATGCTCAAGATGGTTAGGAAGTGTCAACATGAACTTCATGTTTACTTCCTTTTTGTCACAAAACTTTCCATGCAGATGTAAGTCATTTATCAGCATGTTGAACCTTTCAAACATCTCAGTTAACCCTTCACTTCGTTTGACCATAAAAGCCTCATACTGAGACACAAGGATTTGTCTTTGGTTATCTTTCACTTCTTCTGTTCCTTCACAAAGTATCTCAATGGTTTCCCATATTTGTTTGGCACTTGTGCAATTGACAATGTTGTTGTACATAACATTATCAAGTGCTTCAATGATTATGAATGGCAGACAATCATCTAAGGCTACTTTTTCATTTTCAGTATCATTGTATTCTGAAACCTTTTTAGGAACCTAGTAAGCAGATATTGTTTTACCTTCTACTGTGGTTTCAGGTACATAAGATTAGGGAATCAAATGACCATTTTCCATAACACCAGGATAAAGTGGATTGGCTGTTTTTATGAACAACATCATTTTTCTTTTCCAGAGGTTGTAATTTTCTTTGTCAAATGTGGGTATTTTTATACTGCTTACTTTCTGTGCACTCATTTTGGATCTTTTCAGGCTAGATATGTTAAACATGCCGCTCTGATACCAGTTGTTAAACAAAATGAGTGTTGCAGAAGGGGGGATTGAATGCAACTTGTCAAATAATCCTAAATTCTTATTAATAACAAATAAGAATAAGGTTTAACATGTATGAAATGAAAACAACTGAAGTAGATCAAGGACACAGTGTTTGAACTTCAAAATTAATATATTATTAATTTTATTGCTACAACTCAACTGGAAAATTATTCCAGCTTCTAAGAATAACATATATGTTTGTTATTGTGCCTAAGCTTGAGAGAATAGACAAGTTCTAGCTTAGTTGTTTAAGGAAAATTACTTGTGGGATATGTGTATTTATACTGAATCACATATCTCACTTACATGTGTACTTTTCTTTTGTCCTAGAATAAAGCTTGATATAGAAACATTACTTTTCTTGTTCAACCGTGGCTTCATTCCCTTTGTATATAAAGTTGTTCTGAGATGTACATAAATGTTTAACTCTTTGAACACACTTTATCTTTTTGTTTGTCTTCTCCCAAGCTGTAGTAGTAGATTTGACAGAGTAGATTGAGATGTCAAAATCATTCCTTGTCTTTTCCCTATCTACTCTGCTACCACGAATAGACTGTCAGCTTCACTAAAAGTATACTGTCAACTTTTAGTTCATCTATGATGAGAGTGTCTATGGCTCCACATACTTTAATGTCAAGCCTCGATAGTCCATTGAAGCATACTGTCTCCAAAGCTGTTGTCAACTATCCACGCCAATGATGCTGTCAGTAAAACTTGTTGTATTCAAATCTGCATTCTCCGCCAAATTTGTTGTCGAGGGAATAGTTGTTGCCACCTATTCATTTGCACTGTCACTTGAATATGTTGTCATGGGCTTGAGTGTTGAATATTATTGTTTGAAATATGAACCATGATGTGCATGAACACTATGTGAACTTCTATTTCATGGATCATGTTATTACATCTGTACAAGACAGTAACTATTAAACTTGATGTCACCTATTTATGTTATGGTTAAACATACTGTTTCAAGTAACTGCTTAAATATACTATCAATATATATATTACAGTACATTTTACTTAGCTTATTATAAATTAAATCTAAATAACTTAGCTGATTGCATTGTTAACACCACAATTTCTAACAAAAGTCCTGTCCCAATTAAACATTAAAAATAAAATTTAAAAAATGATTAAAAATTTAAATTTAAATTCTATTTATTTCAAAGAACCTTTTAGTTTTTTATATGTGATATTGATGTTGCAGACAGTAACATTAGTTTTTTATTTAAAAGTTTATAAAAAAAATTTAATAAAATAAAAAAATAATTTTCTAAAAAAGTATTTTTAGTCTAGTTTTGATGTTTGGAAAATCAATTTTTCAGATTTTGCATGAAAGAATTACAAGTTTCACTTTTAAATCTTTTCAAAAATATTAAAATTTTATATATTTTAAAATATATTCAAATAAAAATTTATTATTAAATAGTAATCTGATTTTTGTAACAACATTTTTTTTTCAAACGGCGTAGTAACTACCGTCACAGTATACAGTTCTTAACCACAATACCAAACAGAGAACCAAAAGCCATTTAAAAAGATTAATTTTGAAATTTAAATAAATATAAGTACATTTATATCTTTAGTTCATTTTTAAAAATTTAATTGCCAACAATAATTGTTAGGAATCTACATGTAATTTGATGATAACTTTAATCTTAGAATCACAGAAATTTTAATTGATGTAACTGATCAATTGATATGATAATTATAAATATCAATTGATCAGGAAACCATTTATCAGTTGAAATGTTTATGTGAATCAACTGATAATATGGATTGTAGCATAGGTGTACTTAGTTTATTTCAATCGATAAGGTGTAAGTCAATTGATATTATGTTCATCAATTGATGTTAGAGTCGATTGATATAGGTTATCAACTAATGTGTAACTTAGACTGTCAAATTGTAATTATTTGAAGACAGGAAATTATACAAGTGAAATATGATCAGTTGATATTAAAGTATCGATGGATAGAAGATTAATTGAAGAAGCCAAGTCAAGTATTGAAGACCATCAATTGATATGAAGACTCATCGATTGATGTATCGATTGATAACATCTATCAATCGATAAGTCATCATTTATCAATCGATGGATATAAAGATCAATCGAAGAAGAATATCAGTTGATGGATAAAAGGAAGAATCAATTGATATGTTTAACAGCAAATTATCAATTGATTGAGACAACACAAGTTGACAAGTTGACAGACAAAATCACACCTATGGAAGACAGTCTATGATGACTGTGAAGAATCAAACAGAAGCTATCTTTCCAACCTTTTCCCAGAATAGAAAAAGGCAAAAAGGAAAGATAGAAAAGAAACACTCCTAGAATAGGTATTGTAAAAATACACTTGTGGTATATAAACAAGTGTGGTAGCATTGTTAGAAAAATATACAAGTTAGACAATATTTTTTAAATCAACTGTTCAGCCTTAGAGCATTTTGTAAGAACAGTTGATTTATTTTCTAACCTTGTAAAAACGCAGCTGAGTTTTATTAACTCAGATAATTTGAGCAAAAATATACATTGATGGAAAACTCAATCCATCAGTAATTTTAAATATCTTTGTTCAAGTTAATTTTCAGTTTCACTTGTTCACTTACATATTCTCTTAAACACTCAAATCAAAAGGAACAATCATTCAAATACAAAAAGTTTTGGTGATTTGTATTCAACCCTCTTCTACAAATCATATTGGCATTGTTCTGGGGAATAACAATAATATGTTTATTAATAAAAATTAAACTAAGATCTTAAAGTAGATTATTAAAATTGTTATATTGTAATATTTTTCATAATATTTTTAAATTTATAAACAAATCATTTCAAATAATTGAAAATTTAAAATCGTAAAATAAATATACAAATATATAAAAAAATCAATTTTAAATTTATTTTTAAAATGCTTTAGCGAAATGTTGCATCATAAGAGTATCTCCAAAACTAGACTCATGTTAGCTATAACGTTTACGTGGCAATATATATATATCTATGTAAAATATAGGTTACTCCAAGGGCTACTCAACTCCTGTTAGCAATAATTTTAGATGACACAGTAATAACATGTTATATTTGTTGAATGCTCTGTCATCTTCCGCTCAAAAGATATATGTTTTACTCTATTTTGTTTAGTTTTTAATTTTATTATTTATTTATAAAATATGAAATAATAATTTAAATTATTTTTTAATATTTGAAATATATAAGTCATTTTTTAAATTTATATTATAATGTTAAAATATATATGTATATATATAATTTATATAATTTATATTATATATATATATATATATTATTTTAATATATTACATGTTTATAAAAATACTAATATAATATTTTCTTAATTATATGTTTTATAATATATCAAAGTAATGTTTATTAATATATTATTTATTTTTATTTTAAAATATGCACATACGTATAAAATATTATAATATTATCATTAAATATCTTTATATTAATTATATTTTTTATTTTTACATGTATTGAATAAAAAGTTTCTTAATTTTATTTTAATTTATAATATTTTCTTTTATGTATATATAATTAATTACATTTATAATATAAATGTTGTAATATAATTATTAGAATTTAAAAACAATAATAAAAACTACTTTTTAAATATAGCTATTGATTATAGCTAATACCATTGAAGTGAATTTCTTTACAGGTTCAAATTTTTTTACATAATATCTATTTTATACCTCATTTTAACTCCTCTGGCTGAAGATGCTCAGCGTGTTAATTTTATAGGTTTTGGATTTGATATGTGACATCTTTGATATTTTTGCGTATTTGTAAGCACGAATTTTCTATGATATATTGTGATTTTTTATGTGTGTAATTAGGATTTTGTATAATCTGGTATAAGAGATTACTAAAATTTGTTACAACGGTATGTAGAATCATTGCTAAGAAAATTCGTGTATATCTTTGTAATAAAATTCTAGTAACAGCATATAGAATGAAGAATTTTCTATGTACTGCTTTTAAGCCCGTACTAAAATAGATCAAAAGATTTAGGGCAGAATCATTTTTCAATTTCGACATTCACTTTTACAAAAAATACCAAGAGATGTAAATAAAATCAAGATTTATACTACAAAGTATGAACTGTACCCCAAATAATTTAATCTAATTGCTTTGTCCAATCAAATGGTTCCCAATCTTGATTAAAACTCCTAACTGCTAATTTCTGTGAGTCCACTGTTTCGTGCTTCCTGTGACTGTGCATGTCTTCTGCAGGCAGCTTCAGCATTCCTCTCAAGACATTGAGACCAAAATTGCTCTTGAATTGTGTTTCATCATCAATGACATGAACAAAGCCCTTGCTTAAACCAAATTCCACATGAAAATAGGGAAAGTCTTTTGGGATCGAGCCACGCAAGCCTTTAACACTTGTATCAATTAACTTCTTTGCGTTATGCTGGCTCCACTCGTCCTCAGCTTCATCTATTGCCTGCAAGTGAACTTGTTAGATATTTGTATGGAGCAAGAGAATTATGCAACAGGAAACAAAGAGCTCTTGCAGACAAGATAAAACTGCTATCGATAGAGTTGTCATACATAGCCAGTCTACAAATTTGTGCAAGACTACTCATGTAGATATGAAAAGCTAAATAATAATTTAAATGATGGTCACAGCATATAATACTTCCTCCTTTCCACTTTATAGGAGCTTACACAGTTTTAGGCATATATTAAGGAAATACATATTACTTTTTGGTATTCTTTGTTTTGATTTAAAATTTAGAGTTCAAAAGGTACACACTCACAATAGGACAGAACATATCAAAAGAAAGAGGCCCGGAAGCACATAAATAACTTTACTTGTAAATGGACGAGAAGCAGAAGCATGTCTAGACTACTCTAGAATCTACAGAACTTGGAACAATGAAAGTCCGTACATGCAAAAACTCGCCAATTGTAGTGTTTTTTTAAAGAATATATTTATTAATTTCAATTAAGATGCATCATATACTGGGCCAACAGAAAATAAAAAGCCTAGCTTTCCTGCAAGTAAAGCTTTCCCAAGTGATCCTGCGCTATAACTTACATATTACAATCGATTTTGCTAAACTGCATTAAATGGATAATATAGCAGGTGATAGAATGTTCGTGATTAAAATAACTGTACCAATCCTTGAGCTTATTTGCTATTGGTAATAAAAATTTATTTTAATTGCCAAAAAAAAAGTGTACAACCAGACCATAAAGATGGGGTCAAATTAGCATTGCAATATGCCACAAAACAGGTGCTGTGAGTATACACTTTCTGGCATAAGAAGATTCAAATATAGATTTTAGTCGGCAACAGTGAGGACATCAGAAGAGACATCATGTCTAATTGTCTACTATCTAAATAGATTAAGAAATTCAACTTAAAATGCATGTGTCAGTTCCTCTAGGTTCCAGCAATCACTTGTATGCTAAAACTAATAGGGGCAAGTACATAATCAAAATCTATGAAAGCATTTTGAGCATACATAAATTCAAACAACCCAACAGTATCAGCATAAAGCATTATAAACGAGTGATCAGCTATAACGTGTCAATCATTAACTAGCCTTAATGACTCAATTTATTATTTAATACAGTTCTCGAACATATTATAGACCTAATATTATCTAGTTATGCCTCAGAATTCTGGTAGAAGATTCTCGGTTTAGAATCAAAAAGTAGATTAACAGGAGTGAAAATTAATATATAGTTCAAAAAAAATATATGCATGAATGATGAAACACAACCTTTTTGAAGTATAAAGGTGCCTGTTTGGCAATAGCTTGGGGCAAAGGTATGCACTCAACCAAACAGTGCCGGCGCTGCTGTGCCAACCCCATCACTGTTTCAATGAACACGACTTCCTTCTCTTGCTTTGCAAACATCATGATGAGGCACTTTTTGAAGTTGCGTATTTCATCCCACATATTGTTGTCAACATTTCTTGTGGAAGCCTCGTGCTGCAAAATTTTTAAACATGAATAGCACTGCAAGCTTAATCAATGGCAAAAACAGTAACCATTCTCTTTTAGTCATTACACAGATACAAGTTAATTTGCAAGTATAAATATTATTAAATATATGACAGTGGATGAAAGATAATAGGTTATGAGGTCCACACCAGTTGCAAATTTGCAATGCAATATTGAGGTTACATTGTTCCCAAGCATTTCAGACACCTTTTTCCTCTCATGGAAGGGAATTAATTTAGACTGACATAATTATCATGCTAAACCCTATATCATCAGTTTAGGGAAAAAGGAAAAAAAACAAGATACGGAAGATCTGAAAAGGTAAAGAAATAATAACATACTCCAACTCAGATAAACACTTCCTATGTCGGTCTAGCACCTAAAAAAGTGAAGCTTAGCTCCCCATTGGTCAAAATTAAACATCTGAACCTTTTACTTGTATCAAGATTCAATTTCATCCCGTGGGAGCCAAAATAGGGAAATAAAACTGATAGTTTGCTGTAGTTTCTTGTGTACCAGGAAGCTATGTTACCCGGACTCGGCTCGAAGGGTATAACATGGATACGTGTCCAAGTGTCGGATTCGGTAATTTTTTTAAAATTTTTACATATTTTTGGCTTGAAATAAGTGTCCAAGAGTCCATACCCATGTTCAAGTGTTGAGTGTCCGACACGGGCACTCGAGCCAAAATGAAGAGTCCGGGTAACAGAGTCAGGAAGAATATGGAATAAAGCTTTTCCTATAGACTTGTCACTTGTGAACCAAAACGATGCTTGATCAGATGAAAAAATGATCCTTGATCGGTCATTAGTTCAAAATCAATCGTTTTAATTGAACATATAATATATATAGTGAGCATATAAAGCTCCCTAGAATCTCAATTCTCAACATTTTGTTATCAGCTCATAAATATTATTTATTCCAAGTGTAGGCTTGTATTATAGAATAAAGTGACACACTTCTCATCCATTGTTTTTATCCTCCCAAATCAACTAATAAAGACAGGCAAGTTACAGTCAACTTCTCCACATGGGCTCCTTTCTTATTTTCTAGAGACTCTGTCGCAATGTCACAGATTTCGAATGAGAAAATACGATAACTATCATCAGTTTAGTTCACACTAGTGCAAGCCACTTCATTCTTTTGGCTGGACTTGAAAATAAAAAGAGTGTTGAACCATTTTACTCACCTGCATAGGTAATATGCAGCAATGGCCTGGCACAACCGGCTGCCACTGTGGTAACATAAGATACACCAAGTTGGCAATTGAGATAACAAGATGTCTTGGCCTCGTTGGATTCTCAAAACAAAATTGGCACCGCTCGTGTTGGGTTAAGATGCGCTGTGCGAAATTAGTCTTTATTCCTGACCTATGATCACTGCCTCCTTTATTCCCACTCTTTTTCCTTGGCCCCTCGTCATAATCATATTCATCATCCGCCTGCCCAGAGATGCTAAATTTTTTGTTTTGCACTATTTTGGTAGCTAGATGCATGTCAGCATCTTCTTCATTCTTCTTTTGACGAATATTGCTGCCGTGCATGATATATCTACAAAATTAGTAACATGAATAAATAACTAGTATGAGGCCTACACAGGGATGGCTGATCTATTACACAGTTGATTACAAAGAGCAAGAGGAACTAATAGTAAGAAAAATGTGAACATATGCCACATGTGTACATATAGCAAAAGTTATATTTTAAAAACATACATATCATATGAATAAAGGAGTTTTCACGCAAGTTTATTTCTTTTCCCTAATGATTATCTATACTTTTAGATATACTGTACTACAGCATAGGCCTGCAGCGAATGGAAAAATGTAAGCAATAAGAAGAGAAATACTAGCAAATAGCAAGTAAAATATACCTGCGCGTGTGTCCCTCCTCTTGCGCACTGCTTGCACTTTCCTGACCACTACTCTGAGCTTTCATTTTCTCTGCTTCTTTCTGTGACACCCAGGAAAAACAATAGTGATAATAAAGGCACAAGTATCATTTGCTTACCCACTGACCAAGTGAAATATTTATTATTGCTACTTTCAGTGACTTTTTGTAAATACATATATGCAACCTTGCAACAAGTCCATAAAATATAAAATGCACACATTGACAGACCAAACAGTATGCAATAAGCAATACAACATATACTAAAGAGTACGAGAGTAATGAAGAGGGTTGTTAATGTGCATGTGGGAGGGGAGCAATGTGCAGGTAGATAGTAATTACTCACTTGAAGATTATCAGCCTCTTCATGCTTTCCCTTCATTCGAAGCTGCATTACTTTCGCCGCTACTTGATTCGCACTCATTTCAGGTTTCACCACAGTGTCACCAGTTCTCTCAGAATCTATTCGAATAATGTCTAATTTTCTTTCTCTGTCATGCTTTGCTCCTAAATCAGCAGAACGTTGACTAGTTACTTCTGACATAAAGCTTCCATCATTAGAAAACTTATTAAGGCTTGCTAGAGTCGAAGATACGAGGCTTGCATCTTCAGTAGACATCCTATGAGTTCTTCCCTTTCCCCATGATAAAGAATCGTGTCGTCTAGGGATTCTCATGCTAGAAATAGGGGTGGATACATCCTGCATGTTCAAGTTTCAGTTGAAAGATAACAATGATAGTCACGAAGAATACACAATTTTTTTATGCTTGGATAAACTATCTTGGATTCATATTAATTATTAAGATCATAATTTTACAGCTCAGTTAGAATCTATGACAATGTTTTATGTCAATACCAGCCATACACATTACATTGTCATGCTATTTAAAATTTCAGACGTCTTACTACTCAATGCATTTATGCTTTCATTTCCCAAATAGCGTAAGATAATAATGACCCACATACCTTCTCAGTAGCCCTGTCACTTTTTGCTTCAGTGACATTCTGTTTTTCTTCCACTGGTCCCCTCTTTCTATTGTGTATAGCTGTCAGATGAGCACGCGATGGGGCAGCAGAACGAGATACCACAGATACAGCCAGTTGACCTAGCGAATCCCATCGCTCTTCAACCACCTAAAAAGTTCAATAGTTTCCTTATAGCTTCAAATGTAGTGAGAGCTTAAATACAAAGCTCAAATAACATACCTCATCAAGATTGCGTCCATCACGAGCTGCTTGTTCTTTAGCACGTTTCAAAGCTTTCAGTCTCCAACTTGCACCACCATCTCCTACTATAGAAGACGAAAAAAGGTGATCTCCTCCAGCCTTTGCCTTATCATCATCTGGATAACCACTGCCGTCATCCTTCAAATAAGGATTCAGTTCTTTGGGATTTACTTTCTTCATCTGATGGAAAGAGAAAGAACTTGACAAACTTTAGTATTTAACCTAAACATGTCAGAAGCAACTAGCATTTCTATCCAATCATCCACAAAGGCACCTATGAAAGCACTGAAAGAAACAGGCATTACATTCCTGCAGTGTCCTACAAGAACTAGGTTAATAAGAGCATCATTACATACTTGAATTTGATGAATTTGAACGTGCAGTTCCCAAAGATATAGGAAGTGATTGATACCAAAATTTATGGGGAATACGAAGAGGAACTAGATAAAATGCTTACAAAACTAGAGTACACAAGTATTGTCCTACTTTGGGCCTGAACCATATTTTTAGCAATAGAAAAGAATGGAGAAAAACAAATGATATTAAGATTATGAAAGCATGTCGATATTCATTAACTAATTAATCCAAGAGAAAGAGGAGACCTCAATACCTCCTCCATTCACTATACTTGTCAACTACGACCCTAATCAAAAATTATTCAGCAACCACAGGAAACTAGTAAGTACAGAACAGAGTACATCTGCACTCGCACACGACAGAATATCAGAACATCATCATGCAGGAGGCTTACCTAATGCAAATACGATGGATTACTCCAAAATCAGGCACTCTAAGTCTAAGCTAGGTAGGGTAAAAACCATCCCTATACTCATTATTAGGCTAATTCTTTAGCAATTTCAAACAAAAAAGTGTACTGAAAGTTAGAAGAAAAAAATGAAAATCAAGAACTATGTATCTACTAAGTTTTTGTTATAGCAATAATAATAGAATAAAAATTACCAACTAAAGTCTTTCTTCATTATGAATACAAAGGACTCAAATTTTAGTGTCCTTTGTACTAATAAATTTCTTATATATGCAAGATCGAATATCATGCAACATTCTCGCTACATAAAACAGCAAGGAACGAAGGCATATCGTTACCTTAATATTATCATTCCTTAATATGGAAAAAAACAAAAATACATTATACATGAGACTTTGGCTACAAACATTTATACAGGTAGGCTTGGCCTTAGAACTATGTCTAATATAATCTGTTGATTTACACAAATGGTATCATAAGAAAATTTCGTTGTTCAACCAAATTAATATTTTTAAAAATATGTATCTACAAAATTCAGGCAAAAACGACACAAACTTAAGGTGCACGACAATGCTTAATGTATATATGTAACAAGGGAACAAACTCTAAAAATGCAAATATCAAAAATTTCTTAATAGTTTATTATATATATATATATATATAAGCATTAGTGTATTCATACATAGTATATATATATATATATATATATATATATTAGCATTAGTGTATTCATACAAATTATATGTAGTATCTGAATATCATACAAAACATACCTCATCAACTGGAGTTCTCTCTAGCAAATCGCCAGACACATCATTGCACTTCTTTTCGGTATCCTCTTTTGGCCTAAGCATCCAGTCAAGTCCCATCTCCTTCCTCACAGTATCTTTATTACATTTCTTACCAACATCTTTCACTTCATCTTCTGAGCTGTCCTCATACTTCTTTTTTCCCTTTCTCTTACCAGTCTTTCTCTTATTTACGTTAGAGTCGCTATCATTTGAGCAATTGTCCTCAGAAGTATACCAATTATTTTTCTTCTTTGACCTTTTCTTTATTTTCCCTATTTCTTCATCTGAACTATCGAAACTAGACCTCTTCTTCTTCTTCCTACTCCTTAATTTTTTACTCTCCTTTATGGAATCGTCCACGCTGTCTTTTCTAACCTAAATTCACCAAAATAAATAAAGAAACAAGAAGTTACACACTTTTAAGTAAAATGAAACTTCCCTGTATACAAATATGAAAGGAAACCCATTAAATAATCCTAGTAAAGAATTAGATTTTACTTGTTCAGCTTCATCACGCGGTATAAACTTCAATCCTGATAACATCTTTTCTTTAACTTGTCAACCAAAAAGTGAATTACGTAGACCAAGTTGTATCCTTCAGGACAAAAAAGAAGACATTATATATTAATTATTAAATCAAAACGAGAGTAAGTCGCAAACAAGAAATCAAAGCTTTGTGGACAAATTTCAAGGCACATGTCACATAAATATATAATAAGAATTCGATGAGGATAAAAATAATGTAAGCAAAAACATGCGAGTAAGCATACATATCAAAATGTGGCAATTGATGCAACAAATCATAAACACAGATATAGTATAATAATCCAAAATTTACGCAAGTTAAATATAATCATACTGGTATATAATATGAAAATCGGGGGCAAAGTGAGCGCAAATTTACGAATTAAGTGAGCAAATACTGGGGGATTGAGATTAAACAAAAACAGTATTGTCAAGGGAATCAAGTTCACAACAACTGTGCTTCGAAAATGCAAGTTCCAATCACGTGAATCAGCTTAGCATAAAATTCAAAAACAATTAATTTATATTGTGTGTGTGTGTAACAAGCGTAGAATCAACCATATTATCGAGTCTAGTCTGGTAAACAACAACACGGAGTCCAGTCTAGATAACAAGATTATGGGACCCGACCCAACCCGACCCGATTAAAGAAGATAGATTTGTACGTAGTCGTACCAATTGGGGAGGGAGCTAATGGAAGAATTGAAAAGGGGGAATCGCCGTATTTGAGAGGAGATATATCGTTGCTTCTTTTTTTTAACTAGCCGAAAAAGCCGCACTTCGCGGCGGCCTCATAATATATATATTTTTTTTTAAAATTAAAATCACAAGGTCAACAAAATCTCTAAACCAACTCAATTAATCAGTGCAAGTATATATTAGACTATGAACTTGATAATGAGATTTATCTTTCTGATGGGGATTTTTGAATTGGCAGCTAGTGGTTTTTTCTGCCGACAGTCATTACTATTTTGGCATTGATTTTATTGATTCAAGTCACAAAATATGAAGACTCTGTTTAAGCACATTAAGGTTAAATGAATTATTTACTTATAATATTGAACTGAAACTTCCGATAGTGGTGTCATCCGAAACTCTTGGCAAAATAACTTGACTAAGATACCAAACTCTGTATGTGTGGTAGGTCTAGACATATTGGCATAATCCTTTAATGCCACATGATATTATAAAATTCCTATTTCTAAAATTTCGACTTGTAATCATGAAATGCCTAGGCTTAGTATTAGTTTTTGTTTTTATTTTCCTTGTTTTACAAATATGAATTACCAGTTTGTGACACATTCACTAAAACGAATCCTTTTATAACAAATTGTTTATTAGGAAAAATTGATAAGCTTAACACAAAAGCGTACTAATATATTCTTTTTTGAAAATTGACTAATATTTAGGTTTTATCCGGAGTTTAACATGTAATCTGAACGATAATCAACCAACATCTTAGATACATCTAACTATAGCAAAATAGCACTGTATATTTACACAGCAGGAAGCATCATAGAGTAAAATAGTTGGAGAAAGTAATAGATACAGTAAATTAATGTCAATAAGAAAATCTACAAATTGATTATTGAAACCATATATTTCAATTATAGACTACTCAATCGAAATAGAGGCAAGTAATTAACTTACTTGATTCATGATTTGACAGAGCGAGCACCAAATAGCTGCCGATTTGGTTTCGTCTCCGTTGATGATACGTATATATGTATGTATATATAATCGATTAGAGTAGTTTATCGCCGGCGTTCGGGTCCTTAAACTTTATTTTTATTTTTTACATATTTTTATTTTTTTAAAGATAAATATTTGTTTTAGAATTTTAAAATCAAATATTATTTTCAAATTAAAAAATAAGTTACTTATTTTCAGAAAAAATACATGCATAACTACTTTTTTCTGAAAATAAGAATCTGGAAAAAAAACTTGGCCAAACAACCTCTGGGATAGGAATTAGGGGTATTCAGTGAAAACTTTTTAGTTTCATTAAATTTCGTAGAATGATAACAGGAAATGTAAAATAAATATTTAGATAATTTTTTTATTATATATTTGTGAATAAAATTATAGTTCGGCAAAATTTAGTATAAATTTTCACTGTTCATGAATTAAATCGCAAGTAGGAGTATTAACTAGAAGACTAGGCTTTTCTTTTTATAGGGTAAATTAAATTGTAAAAATTAGTAAAAAAGAAAAAATAGTTATAAAAAAATTAAGAGGGTTAGTAATGTAATAGCCATTGTTAAAATCCAAAAAAATATTCCATTTAAAAAAATTTCATACTTTCAAAAATATTAGTAATATATATTTAAATTTCATTATTAACATATAAATTATAAACAAATGTTTAAGATTAAAATCTTACAATAATATATTAAAATTTAATATTTATATCATTATTTTTAATCAATTTAATAATTATATAAAATAATAAATGTAATAAAAGACTCATAATTATACTAAACAAAACAAAAAATAAATATAATAAAAAAATTCATGATTTATTCCTAAAACCTGTCCGTTTAAAAAATAGTAATTTATCATGTAATTTATTTTTATATTTTAAAAATAATGAAAATGAAATCAAAAATTTAATAATATCACAAATCAATTTAATAAATTTAGACAATTTTATTTAACAAACACCCTCTAATTTAATTCAAAATAATATTAATTAAAAATTTAGATTCTTAATTTTTACAAACTTAATAAATTTAAAAATTCTGAAATATATTATTATTATTATTATTATTTTGAAACAAAATATATTATTATTATTTTGAAACAAAATATATTATTATTATTAAAAACACTTTACTGGCTAACACCACTCAAATTAAATCAAACTAATTTGACCTAAAATATCTATCTTATTATTTTATTTTTTTTACATTTAAAATAAACTTAATTTTCGAATTGTTTTTAAAATTCTAGGACTTGAAACTATTCCTCTACTTTTGTGCTTCCTGTCCTAGTACAGTAAAGTACACTAAGCAGTAATAGTGTGCCTGCCACCCTGGGTGTATTTTGACATACCTCTTTATTTCCTCCCATTTCTTTGTGCATACTGCAGAGAAAGCTCCATCAGTGCAATTCATACAATTACTTGTGCTACAAAACCCTTAATTCTTTATTTTTTTTCTTGCTATTTAGCCGTAAAAATTATCTGTTAATGCTGTATGGTTTGTGCATTTAACAAGTAGATATTGATTATTGTTGATATTACTGGTTGGTCTGTGTTGTTAGAATACATTTTCGAAATGAGACTCGTTTCGTGTTATATAAACTGTGATAATATTTTGGTTGTTGGACAACAATCTAATATTTTGTATCACACTTATGTATCTTATATGTTGTTGGTATGACTTAAATTCAGCTAAGATCAAGAATTGATGGAATGTTTTGATCTGGCTAGTAATTTTTGCCTCTCCTTGTTTTGTAGTTGTGATTCTTATTTGTTTCATACAGAGTATAATTGTTTTTTAATGAAAGTTGTAATCTGTATGTTATAAGCATGCCTTTCTTGCACTTTGAATAATCTGCAGATGTTTAACTTTTTGTTCTTATGTCTCAGTTATTTTTCTGCATAATTTTCACTTTTAATTTTGGGGTTTATCACACTGTATGTTTATTTTGTTCAAGTTTTTTAATGTAATTACTCTGGACTGATACATTGGCATGTAAATTTTAGTCAACTTAAGTGAAAACAAGAATATCCGGATGATAATTTTATTCTTATTTTTGTGTGGATGTGTGTGTAATTCTTGTTATTTTTAGTTTTTTACAGAGGAACAATAGCAATAAAAAAAGGTGTAATCTTGATTGGTATGTTTTTTTTGCACTTGGAATAATCTAGAGATGTTATTTCCCCCTGCTATTTTGTGCATAATTTTCATTTTTGATTATGGGATATATCATGCTATATTTTTGTATGATGCAATTTTTGCAATGTATTTACTCAGAAGACTGATTCATTGACTTTGTAGTCTCAGAACTTTACAGAAATGATATTAGAATGCAACTCTGATATATGAACGGTGTAATGGCATTATTTAAGACTTCTGAACTGATTATAGATCGACGCTATCTATGCTTTATGAACTTCTGAAGTACTGTGGAAGTTCTTTTTTTTTTTAAGAAATCATTATTATCACAATATTCTAAAACAATGTAACATCCTAAAATTGCTTTTATATTCATCATGAGTCTAGATTTGTCAATTTTTTCACGAGAGAATAGTTTTTTACGTTACGTCATGTGCAAGATTTTCTGTTTGGATATGGATAGAAGATTATGAATTTTAACAATATTTTCTCCTCAAACTGGAAAAGGTGTTTCTCAACCAACTCCTCCAAATTATAATTACGAAGATATATACTATTTCTACTTTAAAGTTATAAAAGAGCTACTTATTTTGTTTTTGTATTGTGTATAGCTGTGTCACATGAGCTACTTTAAAGGTGGGTCTGTGTTAGAATGAGATGTATTATGGTATTTACATTTTCGAAATGATACTCGTTTCATGTTATACAAATTGTGATAATATTTTGGTTGCTGGACAACAATTTAATATTTTGTATCGCATTTGATAAGTAATATATTTATATATACTTTATATGATTTTATTCTCCATATTTATTATATTTTGTATGTAATTGGATTTTTATTAATTAAATTTTAATGTTTTATTGTAGATTGCAAGGAATTCCTAAACTTGGAAGGATTGAAGATTAAAGAGTCCAATTTGGAGATTAATTGGAAGGAAATTCAAATTAATTGGGCTTCACACGCATGCTACACTGTTTGGGCCATATCTTGAGTTCTACCTATCAGAATTGGGTGATTCAACAGCCTACGCGAAGATAATTTAATTCTTTTTAATTCTAAAGTGGCCCAGATATCCAAAAACTAACAGGATCAGCCCAGAATCACAGCAGAAAGTCAACTATGAATTTTGCTTGTAGAAGTCTAATGAGTTTAGGAAAAGTACTTGTAATTTTCTCTAGGATTAAAATACTTTTATTAGAGACATATTAGGATTACATACATGATTTTACTATTACTTACGTTGAGAGAGAGAGAGAAGAGAGCAAGGGTTTTCACTTTTCTTCTTGTAAAAGATTGAAGATTGAAGGTTTTATCTCTATTCTTATTAATATTAATTATGTGTTCTTTTAATAATGTTTGTGTTATTAGTTTAATTATGAGTGAGTAGATTTTTATTCTAGGATTAAGTTGAACCCTAGTTATGATTGATGCATGATTTTTCTCAACCCTAATATAGTTGTATTATATGCTCTTACTTGTTGGATTGTGCTTAATTAGCAATAACATGTCAGACGTGATTGTGTGTATTGTTTGAACCTTATATCTATTTATCAACGAAAGTTGGATTTAGATGGTTGTGATTAATTCAATAAGGACATGAAATTCTCCATGAAAATAGGTAGAACGGATTGTTAGGGTGCTGTGTTTAATGTCTCTAAATTGCATGATACCATGAAAATAGGCTTGATTGTATTTTAGAGAAGCCATTAATACTCGAGAGAGGTTATTGGTATTTTGTAGGGCGCATCTTTCCTTGTGAGTATTACATTATAATTGATTGGGGTAAGAAATCATAATTGCATTAATTCATGTTAGCGGTGATACTTAATTCTAGATGTTTTTAGTTAATTGTTAATACCCCTTATTTGCTTTAGTATAATATTAATTTAATAATCTCTCAATATTTGATTGTGTTACTTGCTTAGCTAAATCGAGTCAAGAATAACTAGTGATTGATACGTTTGTCTCTGTGGGATCGACTCTGACTTACCCTGCTACATTAGTAAGGAGGATTTGTTAGATATTTATTATTTGATAGGCACGCGACAGCCCTGTCAAATTTTTGGCGCCGCTGCCGGGGATGAATTTGTATTAGATTAGTTTATTGTTGATTTATTTTTGCTAAGTTCTTTAGTTGTGTTGCTTCGGCTATTCTCCTTGTTATTTTATCTTTGTTTTCTAGTTTTTTTGTTGCATGCACACTCGCAGTTCAGGCACTAGAAATTTAATTCCTTTTGATCCTGAAATTGAAGTTACAGCAAGAAAGCAAGGAGGTGAACGAAGGAAAAAGAAAGATAAGAAAATTATGGGCGAGGTACCAGCTAAATCTCTCAAGGAGTATGGCATGCCAGACACTACAGGCGTCCTCTCCTCTATCGTCAGACCAACAGTCACTACTACTCATTTCGAACTCAAGCCTTAATTCATTCAATTCATCTCCAATGATTCTTTCGCGGGATTGTCATCTGAAAATCTTGTTGATCATCTCGAAAGTTTTCTAGAAAAGTGTGATACAATCAAGATCACTAATGTTAGTGATGATGCAATAAAGCTGCGCTTATTTCCCTTTTCTCTACGAGATTCAGCTCGAGATTGGTTGAAGGATGAAGGTCCAAATAAATTCACTACATGGGACAATTTGGCAAAGGCGTTTCTACTCAAATTCTTTAGCCAGAAGAAGACCGCAAAGCTCAGGAATGAAATATCTAACTTTCATCAAGAAGAGAATGAGTCATTGCATGATGCTTAAAAAAGATTTAAACGACTACAAAGGCAATGCCCTCACCACGGTATTCCTGACTGGTTGTTGATTCAGACATTCTATAATGGGCTAACGCAAGAGTTTTGAATCTTTGTTGATGCTGTATCTGGTGGATTAATTATGGCTAAGAGTACTGAAGATGCGAAAGCTTTGTTAGACGAGATGACGTCTAATGATAATTATCCCTACAGTGATAGATCTCAGCCTAAGAAGGGTGGTAAATATGATGTTGATGCTCTAACTGTGTTGACAAGTTCTGTGCAGGCATTGGCTAATGAATTCAAACAATTAAAGTCTGGGTCTACATCTGTAGTTGCTTCATGTCAAAACTGTGGAGTACAGGGCCATACGCAAAATGAGTGTCAATACAATCCTTCTAGTATGACAAATGAACAGGCGAATGCTCTCTACAATCAAAATCAGAGGCAACAATACAACCCTTACTCTAACACATACAATCCAGGTTGGAAGGATCATCCCAATTTCTCCTATAAAAATGGTCAAGCTCAAGTTCAACCTCAACAAGGCAATTTTTCTCAACCATCTAGTTTTCAACCGAGACCACCTTTAAATCCTCCAGTTCAAGCACAAAAATCTAACTTGGAGAGTCTTTTGGAAGGTTTTGTTTCTACACAGGCTAAAAACAATGAGTACTTTGATTCAAGTATTCTTGAGATGAAAGCTATGACTCAAGAGTTGAAGGTTCAGAATCAGCAGATGCAAGCTCATAACAAGTTGATGGAAAATGCTATCACTCAAATTGCTCAACAGTTGAATCAACTTAACAAGCCATCAGGCCAACTTCCTGGTCAAACTGAACAACCACCTAGAGGTCATATCAATGTTGTAACTTTGAGGAGTGGTAAAGAATTGCAAGATCCAGAATCAAGGGTGCGGTAAAGTGGTTTTCATTCTAAAGAGGTTGGGGAGACAATTGTAACTGAAAAAGTGATAGAGAAAGTGGCAGAGGAAGAAGAGAAGAAGGAACCAACTGTTGTTCCTATTGTACCATATAAACCACATGTTCCTTTTCCACAAAGGTTGGCACAAGCTAAGCTCGAGAAGAAGTATGGAAAATTTCTTGAAATATTGCAGAAGCTCCATATCAATATTCCATTCATGGATGCCATAACTGAGATGCCATCTTATGCCAAATTTCTCAAGGATATATTGTCAAGGAAGAGGAAAATTGAAGAAAGTTCTACAATCTCATTAACGGCAGAGTGCAGTGCCATCTTGCAAAACAATCCTCCCAAAAAGCTAGCTGATCCAGGAAGTTACTCTATTCCTATTAAACTTGGGGATATTGAGATCAAAAGAGCCTTATGTGATCTTGGAGCAAGTGTAAGTCTAATGCCATTATCTATCAGCAATAAGCTTCAGATGGGTGAACTGAAACCCACACGTATTTCTTTACAACTGGCAGATAGAACTGTAAAATATCCTCTTGGTGTTCTTGAAGATGTTCCCCTCAAGGTAGGAAAATTTTATATTCCATGTGATTTTGTTGTCATGGAAATGGAAGAAGATGCAAATATTCCTATCATTCTTGGGAGGCCTTTCTTAGCTACAGCTGGAGCTCTAATTGACATGAAAAATGGAAGAATATCGTTTTAACTGGGTGATGAGAAGATGGAATTTTACCTCCAAAACTCAATGGGTCATCCCTCTATGGATGAAACCATAAACAGGGTGGATGCACTAGAAGAAACAATCAACATCAAAGCCAACACTATATTATGTGGTGATCCACTTCAAGCTGCTTTGGTGGATAACATGGATGAAGAAAATAAAGAGTGTGTGGATTACAAGAAACTTCTAGACGCAACACCAATTCTCATGCACGATCACTCCATTGCACTACATCATGAGGAAGTTAAGGAGAGTTCTACGCCTCCTCAGGTAGAACTAAAACCCCTTCCTGCATCTTTGAAGTATGTGTTTATGGGTCCTGATAGTACTTATCCTGTTATTGTCAATGCTGCACTTGATGACATTCAAATTGAGCAATTGCTAACTGTTTTGAAAAAATATAAAAATGTCATCGGGTACACCATTGATGATATAAAGGTATTAATCCATCCTTTTGCATGCATAAAATCATTCTTGAAGATGAGAAAGCCTCCTCTATTGAACCTCAAAGAAGACTTAATCCTAGTATGATGGCGGTAGTGAAAAAGGAAGTTTTAAAACTTCTTGATGCAGGTATAATCTACCATATCTCTAATAGTAAGTGGGTTAGCCCTGTACAAGTAGTTCCAAAGAAAGGAGGAATGACTGTTGTCAAGAATGATAAGGGTGAGTTAATATCCACTAGAACTGTAACAGGGTGGCGAATGTGCATTGATTATCGTAAATTAAATAAAGTCACTCGAAAGGACCACTTTCCTCTCCCTTTTATTGATCAAATGCTTGAAAGGTTGGCAAAACATGACTTTTTCTGTTATTTGGATGGATACTCGGGATTTCTTCAAATACTCATTCATCTAGATGATCAGGAAAAGACAACTTTTACATGTCCATATGGTACGTTTGCATATCGTAGAATGCCGTTTAGATTATGTTGTGCTCCTCCAACCTTTCAACGTTGTATGGTGGCAATTTTCTCAGATTTTATTGAAAATATAATGGAAGTTTTTATGGATGATTTCTCCGTCTATGGAACCTCTTTTGATGTATGTTTACATAACTTAGAAAAGGTGCTTCATAGATGTAAAGAAGTTAATCTAGTTTTAAACTGGGAAAAATGTCATTTTATGGTCCAAGAGGGAGTAGTGTTAGGACATGTTGTTTCAAATCGAGGCATCGAAGTCGATAGAGCTAAGGTAGAGGTTGTCGAACGCTTACCTTCCCCGACTTCGGTAAAGGATGTAAGAAGTTTTCTTGGTCATGCGAGATTTTACCACCGTTTTATAAAAGATTTTTCAAAAATCGCTCGACCTCTAACTGAGCTTTTAGGCAAAGATGTCCATTTTGTTTTTAATGATGCTTGTCTTGAAGCTTTTAACAGGTTAAAGAAAGCTCTTATCTCTGCGTCAATCATACAATCACCGGATTGGAATCTACCATTCGAGATCATGTGTGATGCTAGTGATCAAGCTATTGGTGCAGTCTTAGGTCAAAGGAAAGATGGAAAGCTTCATGTTATCTACTATACAAGCAAGACCTTGGATGGAGCCCAAATTAATTATGCCACAACTGAGAAGGAATTGTTAGCTCTGGTGTATGCTATGGAGAAATTTCGATCTTATCTAGTTGGTTCGAAGGTTATTATTCACACTGATCATGCAGCATTAAAATATTTGATGAGCAAGAAGGATGCTAAACCTCATTTGATTCGTTGGATTCTACTTCTTCAAGAATTTGATATAGAGATTAAAGACAAGAAAGGGGTCGAGAACGTAGTTGCTGATCATCTTTCACGCCTTATTCCTGATGATGATGGCAGTAAAAGTCTTCCAATTGATGACTCATTTCCTGATGATCATCTATTTTCTCTTGCCAGTATGGACGTTCCTTGGTTTGCTGATATAGCTAACTACTTAGCTAGTGGTACTGTTCCCCATGGTTATTCTTCGTAACAGAAAAAGAAATTTTTCTATGAGGTGAGAAGGCACCTTTGGGATGAACCTTTTCTCTATAAATCTTGTGCAGATGGAATTATTAGAAGATGTGTTCCAGAAAATGAATATGCCTCCATAATCTCACATTGTCATGATTTACCGTGTGGTGGTCATGCAAGTACTATGAAGACAATTGCAAAGATTCTTCAGTGCGGTTTTTATTGGCCGACTATGTTTAAATATGTACATCAGTATGTGCATTGTTGTGATCGCTGTCAAATAACTGGTAATATCTCAAGAAGAAACGAGTTGCCTCTCAATAGCATACTCGAAGTGGAACCATTCGATGTGTGGGGCGTAGATTTTATGGGACCCTTCCCTTCATCTTTTGGGAACAAATATATCTTGGTGGCTGTTGACTACGTCTCAAAATGGGTTGAAGCAATTGCATCCCCCACTAATGATGCTTGTTCACCTTTATTCACGCAAGAGAACGTGGTCACAAGTAATACAGTAATAAATAGGATTCGTTCCCACAGAGACTCGACTTGCTTACGTTTAGTTCACTTATACACCAGAGTATGATTAAGTTTCACTACTAAGAAAATAACAATTGGAGTTTTGATTACACTACTAATTAAAATTTAACGAATTACTTATATGGAATAAACATGGGATTTTAACTTCATAATCTATCTCATCTAGAATCTTATGCCTTTTCAACCTAGCATGTGAAAGTGAGGATAACTGATCAGACCCTCTAAACTGATAAACGCCAACTTTCGTTGTACGCATACCATCCTAATGAACATCCACAATTGATAGAAGTCAAATAGTCAACCACTACGATTAGTCCCTATATGTCTATAGAGATTGAAAACATAATGGCTTAAGCACAAGTATCCATAAAATCACATAGTCAGTGCAAGACGGTTAGAATTACACCACAAATTAATACATGCTCTCAACATGCAAAAACCTATGTTAGCATGGCATGTTCTAAACCCTAGATCCACTTTCGCATTCACAAGGGTTCAACAAACAATCATAAATGTTCGCGACACATTTACAACGAATAAGCTTAACCATACTAGGATATCCATAATAATCACACACTTAGGCATAAAGACAATCAATATCTAGAATCGATAGAAAAATCCATTAAAATCCCATGACAACGTTAGCCCATAATTGGACTAGCCGACATCATGGGTTCAATTGAAAACATAGTAAAATAAACAATTATACATAAACTATTGATATTAATTGCAAGAGTAAAAGAAACAACCGATAATCCACGTGATGAAAATTGTTGGACTTAAATCAAGCCTAGCCTATTTAATTATCTGTCTTGCTGTAACTTAGTTTGTGCTTCTGTAATAGACTAGTGACTTAGTAATTCATGTGTAATTTGTAACTAGAAGTTTTCTCTGTTTATCTTCAAATTGTAAATTAAGTCAGAAATAAAGTCAGTTAGAAGATTCAAGTTGAATCATGCAACCAGACAAAGAAGACTGTGAAGAAAATAAAAAGAGAAGTTATCTGAGAATTCTACTAAGGCAAGTTACTTGGTCGAGAAGTCAGCCATTCGAGAAGTCAGAACTGTGGAAACATTTCGAGAAGTCTCAAAACTTCTATCTGCTTAGTACTCGATCGAGAAGTCAGTCATTCGACAAGTCAGGTATTGAATCCAGTCGAGAAGTGTCAATTATGAGGCATTCGAGAAGTGAAAATAAACAATTCGAGAAGCTAGCAAATGGAGCATTCGAGAAGTGATAAGGCTGAGTCATTCGAGAAGTCAATATCAAGCATGTATTCGAGAAGTCTAATCTGATCGAGAAGTCATCAAGCTGAGTATGCGATCGAGAAGTCTAGACATTCGAGAAATCAAGTATTCAGGATCAATCGAGAAGTCACAGCTGTTCGAGAAGTCAATCTCCTTGACTTATCGAACCAATTTCAAGAAGAGTACTCGACTGCAAAAGAAGCTAGTTTCAAGGAAGAATTGCAGAACAAGACAGATGATGTTGCAGCTCTGTTTATGCAGGATAAGTCAAACCTGCACAGACAGAGACAAGTCTACAATGTAGCTGGGAAGATAAGCCAAGAAAAGTGACAGAAGAGATAAGGCAGGATGGAGCAGACTGTCACTACAGTGTTAGCTAGAAATAGTCATTAGTCAAATGTAAAGCAATCTCTGTCTATTTCTAGTTTTAGCTAAACTGTCTCATGTGAGCATGTGCACAGGACATGTTGTCTATATACTTTATGCACAGCCACATTTGATAGTGTCTTGAGCATTTTTACAATAGTAAGAATCCCAGAACAAGAAGCTGAAATTCAAACTGAATTTCAGATTGTAGCAAAGATCATTCTAATACAAAATTAGATTGAAAGTTACATCTGTGTCTATATTATTTCCTGTTATATGTCTTGATAAACACCTTCGTAATTCCATCTGCTCTTCAAGCTTCGAACAAGTTCTTTTCAAAAACAAGAAAATTTTTGAAGTATACATTCACCCCCCCCCCCCTCTGTAACTTCTGGGCCTCTAAATTCCTAACAAGTGGTATCAGAGCCAGGCTGTAAACAAACATACAGACTAAAGATCAAGATGAGTTCTCAGAAGTTAAGCAGCATAAAGATTCCTACCTTTGACAGAGAAAATTACAACCTATGGAAGAAGAAGATGCTGATGTTCATAAAGGCTGCAAACCCCATGTATCCAGAAATATTAAAGAATGGTCCTTTCATGCCAGTAACTCTAGTTCCTGAAACTACTAGTGGGTCTGAAGTTATTCCTGCAACATGGATACCTAAAGACCCATCTCAGTACACAGACTCAGAGAAGGAAAAGGTTTCTCTTGACAATAGCTTAATGTTAATATTAATTGAGTCACTGGATCTTGTGATGTACAACAATATTGTCAATTGTACATCTGCCAAACACATATGGGAGACAATAGAAATTCTGTGTGAAGGAACTGAGGAAGTAAGAGAGAATCAAAGGCAGCTCCTTGTTTCCCAATATGAAGCATTCATGTCAAAATCAAATGAGGGCATAACTGAAGTATTTGAAAGGTTCAATAAACTGATCAATGATCTTCAACTTCATGGGAAATATTATGAAACAAAGGAGAAAAACATGAAGTTTTTGTTAACTCTCCCAGAGCACCTGGAGCATAAAATCTCTGCAATAAGAGAAGGAAGAGATTTGACAAAACTTCCACTTGAGACACTCTATGGAATACTGAAAACATATGAGCTGGAATTTTATCAAAAGAAGGCCATTTTAGCAAATAGAGGAAAAATGGCAAATGTCTCAAATGCCCTGGTTGCTAAGGAACCATCAACAATTGAAAAGACTGGTACAAGCAGGAAGTTGAAATCTGAGATGATTGAAGATCAGGAACAGGAAGACAAGGACTCCATCAAGAGTGAGTCAGAAGAAGATGACTTCTACACCATTGAAGAACTTGAAGGCATGGACAACAAAACAATGGCCTTCATGGCAAAGAAGTTTGGAAATTTGAGATTCAAAAGAAACAAAAGTTTCAAACCAAAACCAACCTTCAAGTCTTCAAGCAAAGGAAGGAATCCACAGAGAAGCTCCAATAATGGAGGATACAAGACTGGAACAGTTGATAGATCCAAGATAAGATGCTATAACTGTAATGATCTTGGACACTTTGCAACAGAATGCAACAAACCTAAGTCAATCAAGAAAGATAAAGACTACCTGGAGTTGGAAGCCAAGTATGAAGCTCTTCTCAAAAAGCAGACAGGAAAAGCCTATATTGCTGAAGGAAAATGCTGGGATGATACAGATGAAGATGAGGAGGAAGAATATGGGAATCTGGCACTCATGGCCAACTCACATGCTGGAACTTCATCCTCAAACTCTGAGGTACCTTCTTTAATCTCTCTTGATATGTCAAATTCTCAATACAAGAAAACTGTGGAAGATTTAAGTATTGAGATGTTTAATATTCACACCAGTATGACTGCTGCTTATGAGGAGATTGCTAGGTTAGTGAAAGCTAATGAGGAACTAGTTGCAAGAAATGAGACTCTAGAATTGTCTGTTATAAACATGGAAAACTTAAAACAGGAAAATGAGTATCTCAAGAACAAAAT
The DNA here is from genome assembly GCA_028671895.1 of Oenanthe sinensis. Lineage (NCBI taxonomy): Eukaryota > Viridiplantae > Streptophyta > Magnoliopsida > Apiales > Apiaceae > Oenanthe > Oenanthe sinensis. The sequence continues at coordinate 31,513,774 of CM053800.1, forward strand.
TGTTTGTTCTGAACAAATTGAGAAGTTTCTTAAAGAACAAATTTCTGAAAATGAGTTGAAAATTAGATCTTATCAAAACTCAGCAACCATTGTTAAAGAGTTTCATGAGAAGAACAAGGAAAGCACTAGGATTGGAGTTGGTTTTGATTATGAGAATCTTAAAAAGAAAAAATCTGTTTTAACAAGAGGCAAAAAGATTGAAATCCAAGGTAATCCTCATATTTTGAAAAATGTCAAAGAACCAATTTTTAAGAAGGCAACTGTTGAAGTAGATGAAGCCAGTATGGTTATCAAACAACAATTAGATGATGAGGATAAGGAAGCAATTGAAAGAAATTTGGCCTCTGTTGAAAAAGAAGAACCCACAATCAGAACCAAGTCCACTCCTGTTCAAACTGAAACTAAACAGGATGCTCAGAAAAATGATGCTATGCATGCTAAAAAGAAAAAGGCTAATAGAAATGGAAAAATAGGCATTAACAAACACAACAACTATGCACCTGTTCATAATGCACCAAGAAAGATTTGTAAAAACTGTGGTTCAACAAATCATCTTACTCACTTGTGCAAGAAACCTGTTGTGGGAAATGATAAGTTTGCCTGTGGTTATGTTAAGCCTTTAATGCATGATAATCATAAATTTTGTGATAAATTTGATTGTATGCCATGTAACATGAATATCATGAATACCTGCTTTAGGCTCAGGAAACAGTTTGTTGATGGATGCATAAGTCAGAATTTGTATATCAACAGTCCTAGGCCTAAATCTGCTAGTCCTGTGAAACACAGAAAACACTCCATGTCACCTAAGCATGCATCTAGTTCTAAAAGCACTAATCAAGCAAAAAATCAAAACAAGAAAAATGAAAATGTGCATGTGCAAGTGACTGAGACTGTTAAGAACAGGAATGATATTCATGTGACTAAGCATAAAGGACCCAACCTTGTTTGGGTACCAAAGAAAACTTGATTTGTGCTTGATTGCAGGGCACAAGTAAGAAGAAGGTCATGTGGATTTTGGACAGTGGCTGTTCAAGGCATATGACTGGTGACAAGGCCCTGCTGTCACAGTTCAAGGATGAGGCTGGCCCAATGGTAACCTTTGGAGACAACAGCACTGGTTTTACCATGGGATATGGCAAATTGATTCATGGAAATGTTGTCATTGAAGATGTAGCCCTAGTCAGTGGTTTGAAGCATAATCTTCTCAGCATCACTCAATTCTGCAACAAAGATTTGAAGGTGGAGTTTGATAAGAAACTGTGTCTCATATCACACAGGAAGACAAAGGAATTTGCTCTGCAAGGAGTAAGAAAAGGAAGCCTGTTTGTAGCAGATTTGGACTCTGCAAACAAGGAGAAGATTTGCTGTTTCTACACAAAGGCCTCAGAAAATGAAAGTATGCTCTGGCATAAGAGATTATCTCACCTAAATCTCAAGAACATTAATTCTTTAGTCAAAAGAGAATTAGTGAAGGACCTGCCCACACTTGAATTCTGCATAGAAGGATTATGTGAGGCATGTCAAAAAGGGAAAATGAAGAGATCTAGTCACAAGAGTAAGGAATTCACTTCAATCACAAAACCACTACAATTAATTCATATGGATCTGTTTGGACCAGTAAATGTCATGTCCATGTCTAAGAAAAGATTTGCTCTAGTCATGGTTGATGACTTTTCAAAATACACTTGGGTGGAATTCTTGCACTCAAAAGATGAAGCTCCTGAGATCATCATTGAAAATTTGAAAAGATTGGATAAAGGCCCTACACCAGTAGTTGCCATAAGGAGTGATAATGGTACAGAATTCAAAAATGCTATACTCAATGAATTCTGCAAGGAAAAAGGAATCACTCACCAATTTTCAGCCCCAAGAACTCCACAACAAAATGGAGTGGTTGAGAGAAAGAACAGAACTCTCATTGAAGCTGCAAGAACCATGTTAGCAGAAGCCAGTCTACCAACTAGCTTTTGGGCTGAAGCTGTTAGAACTGCATGCTACACTCAAAACAGGACACTCATCACAAAACCAGTTGGAAAAACTCCTTATCACATCATGACAAATAGAAGACCATCTGTAAAATACATGCATGTGTTTGGAACCAAGTGCTTTGTTCTCAAAGATGATGTCAACAACCTTGGGAAGTTTGAAGCCAAGGCTTATGAAGGAATTTTTGTGGGATACTCTTTGGACAAAACTGTCTATAGAGTATATGTGATTGATCAACAGAAGATTATGGAAAGCACAAATGTGACATTTGATGATTTCAAGTTCCCTACTATGAATCTGGAAGGAGAAAACTGTGACACCTTGAGGTTTGAAAATGAAATAGAGACTGAAACATCTGCAACTGAAAATGTTACCAATATGCATGAAGAGTCACATGTAGATATCTCACATGGAACAAATGTGGAAAGAGAAAATGAAGACTACAGTCATATTCAACTTGAGAATTCTCCACACAATCCTAGCATTCACTCAGGGGGAGATTCTCAAGGATCTGCAACTATTGGCAATCACTTCAATCAGGAAGAAACAAGTTCAAATGATAGAGATGGAGCTCATCAAATTAAATGGAGTAGAGCTCACACAGCTGATCAAATCATTGGAAATCCTGATGAAGGTGTAAGGACAAGAAGAGCAACTATAAATGAATGCCTATTTGCTTGCTTTCTGTCTCAAAATGAACCAAAAAGGATTGAAGAAGCCATGTTGGATCCAGACTGGATAATTGCCATGCAAGAGGAATTGAATCAATTTGTGAGAAACAATGTTTGGGAATTAGTGCCACCTCCAAAGGACAGGTCGGTAATTGGCACTAAGTGGGTCTATAGGAACAAAATGGATGAACATGGAATAGTTATAAGAAACAAAGCAAGGCTGGTTGCAAAAGGCTATTCCCAGGAAGAAGGCATTGACTATGATGAGACTTTTGCTCCTGTTGCAAGATTGGAAGCAATTAGAATTTTTCTAGCCTTTGCAGCACACTCAAATTTTAAGGTATATCAAATGGATGTGAAAAGTGCATTTCTCAATGGTGAATTAGAAGAGGAAGTTTATGTGCAGCAACCTCCTGGCTTTGAAGATCCAAATTTTCCAGACTTTGTTTACAGACTCATTAAAGCATTGTATGGACTCAAACAAGCCCCTAGAGCATGGTATGACACCTTGTCAAAATTTCTTCTAGAAAATCATTTTACTAGAGGAACTATTGACAAAACTCTTTTCTACAAAAAGCATGGTGAGGATATCATACTTGTTCAAATCTATGTAGATGATATCATTTTTGGATCTACAAATGAAAAACTGTGTCAAAGGTTCTCTAAGCTAATGCAAGGTGAATATGAGATGAGCATGATGGGAGAGCTCAATTATTTTTTAGGCCTTCAAATAAGTCAAAGGGATGATGGCATTTTCATAAGTCAAACAAAGTACATCAATGACTTACTCAAAAGGTTTGACATGCAAGACTGTTCTACTGCCAAGACTCCAATGTCTACAGCTACAAAACTTGATGAAGATAAGAAAGGAAAAAGTGTAGACATGAAGACCTACAGAGGAATGATTGGATCTCTCCTTTATCTCACAGCTAGTAGACCTGACATAATGTTCTCTACATGCCTATGTGCAAGGTTCCAGGCAAACCCCAAAGAATCTCATCTCATTGCTGTCAAAAGAATTCTGAGGTATCTAAAAGGAACATCATTCATGGGGTTATGGTACCCTAAAGAAACAGGATTCAACTTAGTTGGATATTCAGATGCTGATTTTGCTGGGTGCAGAGTGGATAGAAAAAGTACCTCAGGAAGCTGTCAATTTCTTGGACAGAGATTGGTATCTTGGTTTAGCAAAAAGCAACAATCAGTTTCTACTTCCACAGCTGAGGCTGAATATATTGCTGCAGGAAGTTGTTGTGCTCAAGTGCTTTGGATCAGGAATCAACTAAGGGACTATGGACTAGTGTTAGAAGGAATTCCTATTATGTGTGACAACACTAGTGCCATCTCAATTGTAGCCAATCCAGTCAACCATTCCAAGACAAAGCATATTGATGTAAGGTACCATTTCATAAGGGAACATGCAGAAAATGGAGTAATTAAATTATTCTATGTTCCTACACAAAAACAGTTGGCTGATATATTTACTAAACCACTTGATGAAGCCACCTTCAACAGGTTGGTTAGTGAAATTGGAATGCTAAACTCTTCAAGTTAGGTGGCCAAATAAATATATCTTTTCAACTGTTACAACAATTGTTTCACAGACATGAACTCAAATGATTTATCTAAGTGAAACAAAACTGGTATATGTTTATAAATATGTCAGTTATATTGTTGTACATATTGTTAACAAACGTTTTTAAAACTATCTTGGAACTATTTTCTTGTTCTGAGAAAGCCTGAAAAGAATTATTATACTTGTGCATTATTAAATAACAAGTGTGATAATTAAAGATTCAGGAATATCAATCAGACACATTTCTCTTTTTAAGATGAATAAATGGATTTTATTTATCTAAGAAATGAAGTCTGTAAATTATTATTCTATTTTCTAAGTGAAAATGGAATAATCTGTCAAAAACTAGAGTTTGTGATTAAGTTGCCATCATTTTCTGACTTCTCGACTAGTTACTTATTTCTTTTGAGTTCTCGACTCATGATTTTGTGAGTTCTCGAATAGCTCATTTTTAGAGTTCTCAATCGAGTACTGTCAAGAGTTCTCGAATCATCAGAGTTCTCGACTATCTCAGTTCTCGAATCATGTATATATATTCTTGAGAGTTCTCGATCAAATTCTGACAGTTCTCTACTGAAACTAACTTTACTCTTCTCTGAGTTCTCGAACATACAAAATCGATTACAATTCTAGTCGAGTTGTCTAAGTATTATACATAGCACAGTAGAAATAACATTTCATTTCTACACTTAATTTCAAACTCAAAGAAACCCTCTCATTCTACAGCTACACTTGAACCCTTGCTATTCTACTCTCTAAAACCTTCGATTTCTTCGTTTCTCTCTTTCTATACACAACTCTATGGCTTCTTCAAGCTCGAAACCTGCAACTGAAGTGTACGTAATTCCTGAAACCAACTTTCTCGCCATTGCAAGAGACGCAGATGCTAAGGCGCAGTACAAATGCTTCACTAGGTTTCTCATCGATTCCTATCTGAATGAAGCTCTGTTGGCAAACCCCACACTGTATCTCGACATTCTTGAGCAATTTTGGAAGACTGCTGACTGGGAAAATATAGCTTTGGAGGATGGTAGGTCAAAAGTGGTTGTAACCTGCAAAATCCAAGGAAAAGACATCAGTTTTGATGAAAATGATGTGAATACAAGCTTGAATATACCAACCGAAGAGTTTAATGAAGAACCTACTGAAGATGATCTTCTAGATTTTCTGGACTTCATTAGGTATGCTGATAATCTAAAGAGAGGAGTTGATGAGAAGTTCAAGCTGGGTAAATTAAACAAGAAGTACATGAGGAAGGAATGGTCATTCCTGTTTGATACCATCCTAAGAGTCTTCACCTGCAGAAAAACAGGGTTTGACCAGATAAGCCTCATTGCCTTGAAGCTGGCCTACTCATTAGCATACAACCAAAAGCTCAATGTTGGAAAGCTAGTTCTTGGGGAACTCATAACCAGGATTCCCAAGAGAGGTAATGAAATTTTCTTTCCTCGCTTTATTCAATTAATTCTCAATTATAAGAATGCTGGTTTAATTGAATTGCCTGGAATGAACAAACAAAGAATTGGCTACTCCAAATCCATGTCAAAAATCATTTTTGCCACATTGGATAGGAGAACCACTGTGAATGTCCCTCTCATAATCACCCCTCACATGAGGAGTGTATTTGAGGGATATCCACTAGTGCAGCCTAAATATGGTTACCTTGATACAGTAGGAGGTCCTAAGGTTGCAGAAGTACCAAATGCGCCTAACCCAAGGACTTCCAACCCAACTGCTAGCCCTTCTTTGAAATCCCTAGATGTTAGCAAACCATCCTCTACATCCTCTCAACAGGGTGTAGTTGCAAAGAAGAAGAAGGAGAAAGCTGTTAAGAAAAGAGTGTTAGAAACAGTTGTAGAAAATGAATCAGATGAGTCACCTGTGGAGCCTTTGACCAGGAGAAAGAAAAATAAAAAGGCCACAACAGACCACTCTACATCCTCTCAACAGGATGTAGAAGTTAACAAGGGATTAAACCTACTTCTAGGTGCACTTTCTCAACAAGGTGCATCTATTGAAATTGGGAGTCAGCCCACTCCACCCTGTACAGAGTCTGCACCATTGCAGGAATTCACTCCTGTCAATGAAGAAGCTGTAGTTGAAAAAGAGACACACTGTGCACCAGTAGGATCTTCTCTTGAAACTTCCCCATTTTCTCAGGGGGAGTTGCCAATACTCAGTTCTACTCACACTCTACCTGCTATCTCTCAAATTTCATCTCAACCAAATGTGTCCAGCCAAACACATGAAGTTGTTGATCATCAGGACTCTTGTTTCCCTGGTGAGCCCCATTCAAGTGACTTGGTGCATGACACCTTGTTCACCACTCAGGACACTCCTTTAGATGGTGAGGGAATGCATGCTGAGGCATATCCTGATGACACCATCAAAACCACAGAGGTTCCAGGAGTTTTTACTTCAGACTCTGTGGGGGCTCAGGCATTTCAAAGCCAAGTGTCTTCACAGACATTGGGTAATCTGGGGGACCTCCACACCATGCAAATGGCATCCCCTAGACACTCCCCAGTCATTCAAAGACTGTCTCCTCAGGAGAATTCACCTATCCATCCAGTGTCTAATGAATCATCTGAGAAATTGGATGAGGAAATAGATGCTGAGGGGACTACTGTCACAAGTGGCCCTAGCTCTCACTCTCTGTCACAATGGCTGGAACCTGTGCAACATGACAGGGATTCAGGACCATCATCTCTTGGTGGGTCACTTTCTGATGAGAAACTAAAGGAACTGTATGGAGATCAGTTGGAGGGCTTCTATCACATTGCTCAGCAGCTTGTGACTTCTCATTTGCCAAACAAAGACTATGCTGCAATCATGCTTGAATATGCAAAAGATCAGGAGGAGTTGAAAGAAAAGAATGCAAATTTGGATGAAAATGAAGGTGAAAATGTGGATGCCTGGCTGGATGGTAAATCTGCAGTTAGCATGCAAGAAGTTTTGGAGTGGACTAGACAGAAGTATCTAACTTCTCTTGGATCTTGTGAGAAGATTTTTACTCCAAGTGCCATGTATGATGCAATTCATGAAGCTGCTAAAGTCCAACTGCAATCAAATCACTATCTTGCCAAAGGTGTGCAATCTGAGATAGATGATCACAGAGCTAAAGTAGAGGGCACCTTGAGAGCAATGGAAAACAAACTGAAGCCTGGAGGTCTTCTTGCTCACACTTCAAGAGGAGATTCAGGAAAGTCCTCCATTCTTCACACCAAAATAGACTCTATGGAAAAGGTGTTTAAGGAAATGGTTCAAGGTCACACAACCATCATAGACAATCAAAGGAGAATAAACAGTATGGTTGAAGTTCTGTACAAAAACAGGCATGCAGATAGGCTGCCTGAGGATGTGCCTCTACACACCTTATCACCTTTCCAAGTGGACCTCTACTATCAGTCAAAGGCCAAGGATGAAGCTGCAAAGGCCTCCACCATTGATACCTTAAATGCCAGAGTGGATTCTCTCACATCCACAGTTTCACAAATTGTCTCAGATGTTCATAATCTAAAAAATGAGTTTGTCTCTACTTCTGCAAATCAAGGGACTTCTCTTGCCAGCATCTCAGCACAACTCACCTCTCTACAATCCCTCATCTCCAACCTAAGCACAACTAGTCAGGCTCCTCCAGCACCTTTGCCAACTCCAAGCTGGACTAAAATTAAGCCAAGTCATTCTTCCTTTCTCCAAAGTCAAGATATCAACCCTAAGGGGGAGAAGGAAAGGAGAGAAGAAATAGAGGCTGAAAGGCAAAAGGCAGTTATGAGAAAGCTCAGGAGTGAAGTTTTAAAGCCCAAGCCCAACTCTGACAAGGAGTTTCTTGAACTTCTGCATCATATCAAAAAGCAAGTCCAGGGAAATCATTGGAAATATAAGAAGATGCTTGAAAATGCTATTGTTGCAGTAAGGGGAGTTAAGTTTGAACAGAATGGACAAATGTTCAAAGAGCCACTCATTCAAATGGAATCTGGCTACTTTAAAGTTTCAGTTACTCTATTCCAAAGGCTTTCATATACTGAACTGGAATGTCTGTACAAGGGAGTGGAGTTGGTAACCCAGGAAGATGAAGAATTGAAGAAGAAAATATTGGGGCCTCTCCTACCTCTTGCTCTACCTGAATCCTACTGTAGTCCAGATGGTGTGATGTATATGGCTAGAGAAGAAAAACTTGCTCATTTCAGGATCCCTCAACATCTCAATTCAGGCAACAGAAGTCAAATTATTAACCTAATTGAGTTGATTGAAAAGAAGAAGGTGAAGCAGATAGAGGACAATGAAATTGTAGTGAAAATGAAAAAGTTTATCTCTGGACAAATCTCTGAATTTGCAAAAGAAGAATTGAAGAACAAAAAGAAAGATGATGACAATGAGGATCAGGACAAGAAGGATAAAAGGTCTGAATCAAGGAGTGATAAGGAAGGAAAGGGAGAAGACAAGAAGAAGAAGGATGAAGACAAGAAGAAAAGAGACAACTCTGAGGACAACAAACAGTATCAAAGAAAAAATTCCTCTAAGCAGCAAGCTGCTGGCACTCATTCTAGTTCACCTACCAAATCTCAGGGTACTAGTGTGATGTCAACAGTTTCTGAAACTGCAACTGCCATCAAAACTAAATCTCCAAGAAGGATGTTCATGAAAGTTACTGCACATGGAGTGATAAGGAGGGAAATTAAAAAGGAACAGTCAAAGAAACTGAAGCCAAGCCAACATCTCAAAGTCAACACTGCCACATCAACCAAATTCAAGAACTCTACTAGCTCTTTGCTAGTAAGATGTCCCAAGTGGAGAAAACAACTCATTGTTCCTGATAAAGGTCTACCTATTAAACCTATTCAAGAAATTGCTGAAACTGACAAGGTGAGGATCAAACTGTGGAAGGCTGACAGAATTGTCAAGGTAGAAGTCAGAGACAAGAGGATGTTTGTTACTAATGTTGATGGAGAAGAAAGAGGATTTCATCATGACAACAGTGATGCTACCACTCATGACATTAGGAGAGTGATTAGCCTGTTTGACAAGAAATGCATGATTAACAAGCTGAGAATGATGGAAATGGCTCAGTACTTGGAAAGGAAGTATCAGAAAAAGACTGACAAGGTAAGATACATGGAGGAGATGATTGAGAAGAAAAGGAGGGAGGAGGAGAGAGTAGAGCAGTTGTCTGAAGAATTGAGAAGACAGGGTAAAAGTAGAGTGTTCAAAGATCCTGACAGAGTTGAATTCAAACTGAGAAGTGGAGTCACTGTCAAAGTTAGACTCAAGTTTGTCCAAGACTATCCAATGCTCACTCTACAGATTGCTGCAGACATGCTGAAAGATGCAATTTTGATTGAGGAAATCATGGCCAGACAAATGATACTGCAGGCAATTGAAGAAAACAGGGCCAGGCAAGAAAAGGAAAGAAAAGAAAAATATGATCAGGCAGCTCATCAACAACAACAATATAGGTAGGCTTGATATCTTGTATTAATTTGTAAAATTCATCATTTTCCAAATTGGGGGAGATTGTTGGACTTAAATCAAGCCTAGCCTATTTAATTATCTGTCTTGCTGTAACTTAGTTTGTGCTTCTGTAATAGACTAGTGACTTAGTAATTCATGTGTAATTTGTAACTAGAAGTTTTCTCTGTTTATCTTCAAATTGTAAATTAAGTCAGAAATAAAGTCAGTTAGAAGATTCAAGTTGAATCATGCAACCAGACAAAGAAGACTGTGAAGAAAATAAAAAGAGAAGTTATCTGAGAATTCTACTAAGGCAAGTTACTTGGTCGAGAAGTCAGCCATTCGAGAAGTCAGAACTGTGGAAACATTTCGAGAAGTCTCAAAACTTCTATCTGCTTAGTACTCGATCGAGAAGTCAGTCATTCGACAAGTCAGGTATTGAATCCAGTCGAGAAGTGTCAATTATGAGGCATTCGAGAAGTGAAAATAAACAATTCGAGAAGCTAGCAAATGGAGCATTCGAGAAGTGATAAGGCTGAGTCATTCGAGAAGTCAATATCAAGCATGTATTCGAGAAGTCTAATCTGATCGAGAAGTCATCAAGCTGAGTATGCGATCGAGAAGTCTAGACATTCGAGAAATCAAGTATTCAGGATCAATCGAGAAGTCACAGCTGTTCGAGAAGTCAATCTCCTTGACTTATCGAACCAATTTCAAGAAGAGTACTCGACTGCAAAAGAAGCTAGTTTCAAGGAAGAATTGCAGAACAAGACAGATGATGTTGCAGCTCTGTTTATGCAGGATAAGTCAAACCTGCACAGACAGAGACAAGTCTACAATGTAGCTGGGAAGATAAGCCAAGAAAAGTGACAGAAGAGATAAGGCAGGATGGAGCAGACTGTCACTACAGTGTTAGCTAGAAATAGTCATTAGTCAAATGTAAAGCAATCTCTGTCTATTTCTAGTTTTAGCTAAACTGTCTCATGTGAGCATGTGCACAGGACATGTTGTCTATATACTTTATGCACAGCCACATTTGATAGTGTCTTGAGCATTTTTACAATAGTAAGAATCCCAGAACAAGAAGCTGAAATTCAAACTGAATTTCAGATTGTAGCAAAGATCATTCTAATACAAAATTAGATTGAAAGTTACATCTGTGTCTATATTATTTCCTGTTATATGTCTTGATAAACACCTTCGTAATTCCATCTGCTCTTCAAGCTTCGAACAAGTTCTTTTCAAAAACAAGAAAATTTTTGAAGTATACATTCACCCCCCCCCCCTCTGTAACTTCTGGGCCTCTAAATTCCTAACAAAAATTACAGAAGAAAATAGCTTGACGGCTCACAAAATACTTTTTCCTCTTGTACGATAATAAAAACCCTACTTATGTTATGATAATGACCTAGATAATCCATAATAGAAAAATCCCTGATGTTTTTATACTAGGTTACATAAAAACCAAAAATCCATGGGCCTGCTTCTAACTGGGCCTTAAAAGCTAAACAACTGCAAAATAAAAATTCTGCTTTCGACAGGGCGCGGGCGCGCTTGAGGAAGGGCGGCCGCCCTTGAACTTTCCTTGCTGCAGCGTGGGCGCGCTTGGCGGAGCGTGGGCGCGCCTGCAGCTTCTGTCCAGCAACTGCTTTTCTTGTGCGTTGCTCTTTTAACGACTCGTCTTGCCCTCTCTTGATCTCAACTCAAATCCTGATCTTCCTCATTTGAAATCCCAGCTCATATACCACCAAATTATGCAATTATTCAACAATTCTGCTACGAACGGCAATCTGCACACCAAAGACACAAAACACATCAAAAGACACTACATACTTGGGCACAAGCGATCAATTTAAGTCGAATTGGAACGTATATAGTGGACAAAAAGTCCACTAACACACCCCCAAACTTAAACTGATGCTTGTCCCCAAGCATAAACAGACTCTAAACAATCTAAGGCAATGCAATGCATGAATGCAACTACTATGAAAATGCAAGGACCCCTCGAACTCACCAAAACCAATCGATAAGCCAAGCCTCAAAGAGATGCAATACATCCAAACAGAGCTCGACCAAGCCCCCGTATACCAGTACTACATGAACAGAAACGTGGGTGTGTGCGATGCTCATCAAATATACTCTGACACTAGATCAAAATCATACCTATTTTTCGCCAAGACAATCACCTGCTTATAAACAGAATGAGTGGTAAACACTCCATAACATACAAACACCTCCGTCATTCATTTGAGTTAGATAGGGAATCACACTTTATTGCTAAACCACCACTACGACACATAACACAATACATAGGCTTATTTAACCGTGCAATGGATGAGACCCCTAAAGGCTTATACAATAATACCCATGTAGCGAGCGTTAGGTTAGTGGATCCCAGACTATAAAAAGCCTTAGGTCACTAGGCACAAAGTCCCCTCGAACTTAATTGCCCGAGTATTAAAGAGCTCACCCTGGTTAATTTTTACCTCGAATTATTCACATGACTATTTTTTTCTTTTTTTTTCTCTTTTTTTTTCTCTTTTTTTTTGACAGAATCTGGAATGAGAATTCTCAATTCCAACCCTAGACTACTCATAAAAATATGAGCCGGCTACTAGCCATTTGACGCCTAGCCATACTTGACAATCATTAACAATTAGCATGAATCCCTGCCACCCCCAGACTTATACTTTGGCATTCTTACATTATCAAGGGAATAACAAACATTCTAGATATAAACATGCGATTAAATCTAAAACAACTAAACAGGCATGACTCAACCTAGCCCAAAAGCAACCGATGAGACTGTGTAAAGAAAGTGCTTCTGAAACATGCAATTCAATTTCATAGGGACTGTAATTCAACCCTCTGCTCATCAATACCACACTCAATTCGACATCGTCCTAACAATCAGAATTAGCTCGTCCTAAGGGATCATGAAATATGCATGCTATGAAATGTAACTAAAATGGACTCACATGGTAAACAGAACAAGAATTGCAAACAAAATGCTCTATATGGCAATTAAAACCAAATGCATGAAAAATACTACCACTACATGCCCTATATGCATCTAACTACAATCTCCATTTCCCACCCCCAAACTTAAAATATTCAATGTCCCCATTGAAGGCAAGAAACAAAGAAAGTGCACAGATATACCTCAATCGTCCGCAAAGTCACCCTCCTCGGGTGAATCCGGTGGTGGATACACGGTGCCAGCTCCATAAACAGGCCAATCTACCTGTACACCAGTAGCCAGAAAGGCTGCACCGAGAGCCTGAGTCAGGTCAGCAGCAAACCAAAAATCCATGGGCCTGCTTCTAACTGGGCCTTAAAAGCTAAACAACTGCAAAATAAAAATTCTGCTTTCGACAGGGCGCGGGCGCGCTTGAGGAAGGGCGGCCGCCCTTGAACTTTCCTTGCTGCAGCGTGGGCGCGCTTGGCGGAGCGTGGGCGCGCCTGCAGCTTCTGTCCAGCAACTGCTTTTCTTGTGCGTTGCTCTTTTAACGACTCGTCTTGCCCTCTCTTGATCTCAACTCAAATCCTGATCTTTCTCATTTGAAATCCCAGCTCATATACCACCAAATTATGCAATTATTCAACAATTCTGCTACGAACGGCAATCTGCACACCAAAGACACAAAACACATCAAAAGACACTACATACTTGGGCACAAGCGATCAATTTAAGTCGAATTGGAACGTATATAGTGGACAAAAAGTCCACTAACAATGCTCGTGTTGTTAGTAAGTTCTTTAATAAGACAATTTTTCCAAGATTTGGGGTGCCAAGAATTCTAATCAGTGATGGAGGAAAGCATTTTCTAGAAAACCACTTTGAAGCCATGTTGAAAAAATATGGAGTTTACCATAAGGTTGGTCTTTCTTATCATCCTCAAACTAGTGGCCAAGTCGAGGTCTCTAACTGCGAAATTCAGACTATCTTGGAAAAGACAGTTGCAAAATCAAGGAAGGATTGGTCTATGAAGCTTGATGATGCACTATGGGCGTACAGAACTGCATTCAAAACACCTATTGGGACAACTCCATACCGATTAGTCTATGGGAAAGCATGTCATCTTCCAGTTGAGTTGGAACACCGTGCATTTTGGGCTATTAAAAGTTTAAATTTTGATTTGAAGGCAGCTGGTGAGAAGAGACTTCTCCAACTCAATGAGCTAGATGAGCTTCGTTTTGAAGCTTATGAAAGTTCTAAGTTATACAAGGAGAAAACAAAACGATGGCATGATAAAGGATTGCTCCGCAGAGAATTCAAAGAAGGAGATTTAGTTCTTCTTTTTAATTCGAGACTTAAACTTTTTCCTGGAAAATTACGCTCGCGATGGTCAGGTCCTTTTAAGGTTAGAAAAGTCTTTCCATATGGCTCTGTTGAATTGTTAGATACGCATGGTGGAACATTTAAGATGAATGGGCAAAGAGTCAAGCATTATAGAGTTGGTAAGCCAATCGACGAGAAAGTGGAAATTCCGCTTCCACCCCTTCATCAGAGTGATTTACAAGGAGGTCGAGCTAAAGACCTTTAAAAAAAAGCGCTGCTTGGGAGGCAACCTAAGACTATTTTATTAATTAGATTTTATTTTTATTTTCGTATACCCACAAGGTGTATTGATGAATTTTGTGTGAAGTGTTTCAGGGAATAACGAGTTTTAACAAGTTGATGGAAATGGTGCAAAATTGAAAAATTCGCAGCAATTTTTCTAGTTGAGTTAGTTATCTTGTTTTTGTGTTTCCCGGAGTTCCAACGGTCGGATCGTCCTGAATTTTGGACAGTATCTTTATTACTCCAATATCTAAATTCTGAACGGTGGAGATCGGATTTGGAGGTCCAGAAAATTATTTTTATGCTGTCCGGACAGAGATATTTGGCACCATGGGGACGAAATACCTCCCCATGGGGACGATTGAGCTCCCCGTGGTGCATCGACTTGGAGCCGACACACTTTACTTATTTTAAAGCGGCACTTCATGCTTATGCATTTGGGGAGTATTTCTAACCTTTCTTTGTATAATTTGTTTTTTTTTCTCTCTTTATTTTTGTATTTTATTTTTAGGACTCTTTTAGTTTTTTTTCTTTATATATTATTATTCATTGAGGACAATGAACCACTTAAGTGTGGGGAGGTGTTCTTAATGTTAAAAAAAATAGAATTTTTTAAAAATCTTTTGTATATTGCCTCGTCTTAAAGTGTGTTAACAAGGATGAGTACACATACTTGTAGATTTGTTTTGCATGATTAGTTTATATGTCAATTCTTTTAAATTCATTTGATATATGATGATCCTTGTATGTGCTTGTGAAAATTCTTAAACTTGGAATACATCTTTGTTAATTTTAATAAGTACTGAAGCATGCTTTCACTTTGTGAGATCTTGAGCCTAATTTTGTGATTGATACATTTTTATATCAATCAATTTTTTTTTCTTGTGTGATGTTCATCATATAGCATGTTGCTCTAGAACTTGTTTTAAACCTTTTTGAGATTACATGATATTTGTATGCATGAAAATGATAAAGGCACTAGGATTAACCACGTTTATCCAAACAGTACCCATGAGTTATATCCTTAGTGAGCCCCTTTGAGCTTATATCCATTTTATTCATATATCACCACTCTAAATTCTTGAGCCTACTTATTTATTCTTGTTTTGATTTACTAGTAGAGCATTTTAATTTGTTTGAGGGCTGGTGAATATCTAGTGTGGGGATTTCTTTGTTAAAGTATGATTATTTGGTGGGAGTTGATATGAGAAAAAAAAAAGACAAAAATCTTCTCAAAGAAAAAAAGTCAAGAAAAAAAATAGTGCTCCTTTGAGATCAATGGGTGGCAAATGCAATGTCATATGAAAGGGACGATCCATGTATATGTGCTGATATTAAGTGCAATTATACTATAAATTAAGAATGAAATTATCTCTTATTCTTTTATTTCTTGGTGACTTTTCACTGCTCTTGATTACTGGATAAACACTTGAGATTGAGAAAAAAAATGAGAAGAAGATGATTCGAAGAGAGTTTTTATTCATTGTTATTACAATATGGAAGTGGGAAAGTACATTTGTGCTTTGGGGTTTAATGCTTGTGAAAGCCTGATCAACTTTTACATGATCTAATTTTCATGTTGAATGCTTTAATTAAGAATGAACAATATGCTCTATTAGTTTGTCAAGTTAGCCACTTGTTAGCCTTTTTATTGATTTCCTACCCTATACCTTAACCTTGTTACAACCTTTAACAAAGACCTTTTGATTTGTGCATGCATATATACAAAGTAGTGGAGATTCGGTGGACAACCAAGCTTATGATAACACATAACTATATTGACTGAACTTGAGTGATACACTTACACCTAAACACTTGTGTGATTTGAGAGTTATGTGAGCTTTCTATCCATAGCATGTTACTTATTAAATGCGACATTGATGTTTATTTCATGATTTTTGGTCTAATTTAGACTATGTGTGCATACTTGGATAGTTGTGTATAAATGATATATAAGTGGAAAGACTTATCTTTCTAATTGTGTAATTGAGGTTTACATGTGTGGAGTACTATGATATGTTGCATACTTGAGACTTGGCAGAAAAAATTGGACTTTGTGGGTAGATTCACTATAAACCCTCACGAGACAAAACTCGTCCTACTAGGGCTGCCTAGGGGTTCAACGGCTTGTTGCATATGCTCAATGCAATCGTGTCATCTACGAAAGTGGTGTTAGTTAGTTAGGATTATTTTCTTTCTTTTATTTGCGCGAGGACGTGCAAAAGGTTAAGTGTGGGGATGTTTGATAAGTATATATTTATATATACTTTATATTATTTTATTCTCCATATTTATTATATTTTGTATGTAATTGGATTTTTATTAATTAAATTTTAATGTTTTATTGTAGATTGCAAGGAATTCCTAAACTTGGAAGGATTGAAGATTAAAGAGTCCAATTTGGAGATTAATTGGAAGGAAATTCGAATTAATTGGGCTTCACACGCATGCTACACTGTTTGGGTCATATCTTGAGTTCTACCTATCAGAATTGGGTGATTCAACAGCCCACGCGAAGATAATTTAATTCTTTTTAATTCTAAAGTGGCCCAGATATCCAAAAACTAACAGGATCAGCCCAGAATCACAGCAGAAAGTCAACTATGAATTTTGCTTGTAGAAGTCTAATGAGTTTAGGAAAAGTACTTGTAATTTTCTCTAGGATTAAAATACTTTTATTAGAGACATATTAGGATTACATACATGATTTTATTATTACTTACGTTGAGAGAGAGAGAAGAGAGCAAGGGTTTTCACTTTTCTTCTTGTAAAAGATTGAAGATTGAAGGTTTATCTCTATTCTTATTAATATTAATTATGTGTTCTTTTAATAATGTTTGTGTTATTAGTTTAATTATGAGTGAGTAGATTTTTATTCTAGGATTAAGTTGAACCCTAGTTATGATTGATGCATGATTTTTCTCAACTCTAATATAGTTGTATTATATGCTCTTACTTGTTGTATTGTGCTTAATTAGCAATAACATGTCAGACGTGATTGTGTGTATTGTTTGAACCTTATATCTATTTATCAACAAAAGTTGGATTTAGATGGTTGTGATTAATTCAATAAGGACATGAAATTCTCCATGAAAATAGGTAAAACGGATTGTTAGGGTGCTGTGTTTAATGTCTCTAAATTGCATGATACCATGAAAATAGGCTTGATTGTATTTTAGAGAAGCCATTAATATTCGAGAGAGGTTATTGGTATTTTGTAGGGCGCATCTTTCCTTGTGAGTATTACATTATAATTGATTGGGGTAGGAAATCATAATTGCATTAATTCATGCTAGCGGTGATACTTAATTCTAGATGTTTTTAGTTAATTGTTAATACCCCTTATTTGCTTTAGTATAATATTAATTTAATAATCTCTCAATATTTGATTGTGTTACTTGCTTAGCTAAATCGAGTCAAGAATAACTAGTGATTGATACGTTTGTCTCTGTGGGATCGACTCTGACTTACCCTGCTATATTAGTAAGGAGGATTTGTTAGATATTTATTATTTGATAGGCACGCGACAGCCCTGTCAACATTTATATATCTTATTAGTTGTGAATCAGGGTTTCAAGCTTTACCCAACTTTTTTAGTTAGTATGTTCTTGTTAGAATATAATATATGATCCTAGTAAGTCGGTCTCCTAACACTTTGAGATTTTAGGAGTAATGGTAACTTAAAATGGTACAAGAGCTCCAGTCGGCAGGAGTCCTCGTAAGTCCGTCTCTTTTAGGAGAACTGATAACTTAACAGTTATGAATGGATTTTTAGGTTCGATTTTGTTGTAATAGGTTGAACTTTTTTGGACATTAGGGCCTTTAGGTGTTGTTTACGAGATTTTTTGGTCCTAGACAGTCGAGTTGATTTATAGTTGTCAATCTTCATGTTGAACAATATATTTGCAATTAATGTGTCTATCAGACTAGAGTTTGGGTTTTGCATCGACTCAAAATGTAGCTTATCAACTTATCTTTTGAATCAGTTACCTTCGGAAGTGAAATATTGCAGTTCTTTAAATTAAGCTGATTATGCTTTTGGCAAATGGAAATTTTCCAAAATTTGTTTGTTTTGATCATTAATCTTTTGCGGTATTTAAGAAGCTCGCTGAGAACTTTTTACTTTTTGTAATAAATTTATATCTAATAGACATCTCATTCAAACCCAGGGTTTTGAACCCGTGACCGAACAGGTAGGAACTTGACTATAAAGTCTACCAGACGACCTATACACTTGATATATATGATTGATT
Source organism: Oenanthe sinensis (assembly GCA_028671895.1). Lineage (NCBI taxonomy): Eukaryota > Viridiplantae > Streptophyta > Magnoliopsida > Apiales > Apiaceae > Oenanthe > Oenanthe sinensis. The sequence goes on from CM053800.1 coordinate 31,532,278, forward strand.
CAATTAGCATTATCAAGAGTCCATGGTAATATTTTAGGAGAAGAAAGGATGAAATGTACGGAATTTACATATATAATTGAGTTCTTTGTTTAGTAGTTGTCTTCTATTGTTTTTTTTAGGTCTTTCTTTGAAGTTTCATTTTGCAAGGGATTTTTACCATATTTCACAGAAGCGCCACGAGAGGTCAACCATTTGTATAACAAAGCTGTTGAGAATATATTGCTTTATATGTCCTAGGCTAATGTTGTTGTCATGGGTTGTGTTCTGCAAATTTCCATAAATTAAGTCTCATTTTTCAAGGAATACCGGCTATATATATATATAATGAAGTGGTGATTTGGCAATCTCTATGAATAGGATTGGATCTATGACAAAGCATACAGTCAAATTGGTTGAAGGAACTTTTAAAAATTGAGCACATATTGTTTGAATTTAAGCCGGAAAGTATGAGATTATTTCTGAGTGGCCAAGAAAAAAAGCATGATAGCATTATACTATAAAGGATCTAATATGTTGCAGACCAGCAGGGAAAAGAGTTGGCTACAACCATCTCTGCCTATAATTTTTACTTGTACAGGTGCATGAAGATTTCACCCTCTCCCTTTTTTGGCCTTTTTTGAGTGGGATTGAGAAATTAAAATAGGTTTAACATCTTTGTATTAAAAAAGGGACATCCATATAAAAACTACAGCTAAAAATAATGATGACTATATATGGCTGCTTATTAGATCCTGTAAGGTTAAAGCTTTCTACTCTGATTCTCGTGGTTGGTTATTGATCCTATAATGTTGCTATGGCTGGTTATTAGATTTCTGGAACTTCTTGATTGTGCCCATTTTTGTTTGTGTTTTTTAGGGTTCTTTTTCTTTGTGTTTTTTTACATGCAATTGTGATCATTTAATTGCCACAATAATCCCTTGCAGCTTGGTGTACAGTGTGTTTTACAGTCAGTCATCCAAGTTGGTTCTGATGAAATGAAAATGTGTAGTGAGTAATTAAGATGTCATTACTAGCTAGCTTCCGCTGTCAAGTTGTCAAATGCATTTTATTTGTTTTTTTAGTGTATTATTATTGTTCATACTGTCGCAGGTCTGTTGCGAAAATGTTTCTCAAGGCACAGTTGCAATGGAATGTTATAATTCCTGCTGAGAATCTTGATGCCAAAGGACTGGCACTGCAGAAGGCAATAATAGTCCGCCTTTTGGATGAGTTTTCTGCTAAGAAAGCTACAAGTACCCTTGGTTATTTCCTTGCAGTCACTACTTTGGACAAAGTTGGAGAAGGGAAAGTCAGACAGCACTCAGGGGATGTGCTCTTTCCTGTAACCTTCACATGCATCACGTATAAAGCTTTTGCTGGTGAGATTCTAGAAGGAGAAGTCCATAAGATATTGAAGCATGGTGTTTTTCTGAGGTGTGGACCAGTTGAGCACATTTTTCTCTCACACAGAATGATGCAGGGTTACAGTTTCGTGCCCGGCGAGAACCCTATCTTTATGAGCGAGAAGTCAGCAAAGATTGAGAAAGGTGTCAAGATGCGTGTTATCGTCATTGGTGTCGGGTATATGGAGGCTGAAAGGGAATTTCAGGCCGTTGCCAACTTGGATGGTGATTACCTAGGGCCTACTGAGTAATTTTAACTAATATGACGTGGACTAATGTTTATTTTCTGACTTCTAGATTAATGTATTGAAGTAGATTCCTATCTCCTTGTTATGGTGTATATTTGGGTGTACTCTAATGTTTTGCACTTTATTTAAATCAAGTATTATGTTATTTTTACAGCCATAATTGTTCCTTTGGTTATCACAATCATTTTATCATATCCTTCTTTTACTGCTTTCCTTGGCTGCAGATGCATCATTAATGCCATTGTATGGATGCACTCATTTGTAAATATTTTGCATTGCACATTAAATTTCACAAATCAGAGATAAAGGATCATATCAAAGACTGAAAGACTAAGCACAGGTGCTACAGCAGCATCACCGCTAAGTGCCTTCTTTTTGTCGTCCTTATCATTATTAGCTGGATATGAACCCGTAGGTGAGTGAGCTACTTTTGTCGTCATTGTCATTATTGGCTGGACATGAACCCTTAGGTGAATGAGCTACTGAATTATATGCAGGTATGCTTTCAGCTAATTCATAAATCTTGATACAAGTTGCGGCCTGATAAGTTGATTAATATTGCTGCAACTGCTAATGCTATTGTTGTCATGAATGCAACAATGAACATACGTGTCCCACTTAGTTTCCTGGTTATTTCAAGTCTATTGTCAGTCGTATATTGGCGTGGTAAATTCTTGTACATATCATGTGTGTTATTGAGAGTCCAAGTTCTGAGCAGCACCTATCTGTACAAGTAGTTTTTCAACTTTCTCCTGCAAAAAAAAAATTATAATAAGAAAGAAAGCAAGTTATTTGTCAAACTATATCTCTTTCGAAAGAGGTTTTAGGTTATATTTTTGAAAAAACTACATTTGTACCTGTTCACTTCCACTTTCAGGATGATGGCCGCGAATTAGATCAAGAGGAGTGAGATTGTCCTTGTTTAAGGCATCTTTATGTACTAATGTTTTATAAGCAATGGCACGAAACAGCCGTGAATCGCAGCATAATGAAGAGGTGTGTTGTTGCTGATCCACTTATCGTCTAAAAGCAACTTATCTTTTTGATTCAAAATGCTCTGAATCATTGGACAATTTTGTAAAATATATTCAATCACCATCTTGTGATCATACTTTACTGCGAGATGCAATATATTTCGACCTTTTCCATCAACCATGTCACAAGAATAGGGACAATATTTTATCAGTTGTTTCACTGCAGCAAGATTTCCAAGTTGAGCTGCTATGTGAAGAGCAGTTCTTTTAGCAGTTTTATCTGTTTCATAAGCTATAGATTTTTCCTGTTCTCTAATATCTTTTATGATATCAGAGAAATCAAAATAAGCTGCATAGTGTAATGCTGTCCATCCATGGATGTCCTTTGCATTTGTCAAATTCGATCTCTTCTGCAATATACATCTTACACACTCTCGAATTTTTTTACAAAAATGTTAGTACATAATTATTGATCACAACTAGAAACTAATTACTGTTCTATAACACGTACCAGTAGAACCGCTCATAACAGCAGCATGTAAAAGTGTTCTGCCATCAGGGCCATCATCAGCTGGTTTGATGCAGGTTGCAAAGATGATTTTAACCGAGGCAACATGTCCTTTGAATGTACCCAAGTAAAGCGGAGCCATGTGATGTTTATTTGGCGAATGTTCATCTTTTGGATCTTCTTCTACCAAAAATTTCACAATATGTACATAATCATGTCGAACAGATTCGTGCAGAGCTGACTCTTGTTCCTAATTCAGCATCCTAATCAGCTGCATATGAACATTATTCTCTGATCTCTCCAAGAATGATGCTTTAGCGTTATCAAGAAGCACACGAACAACATTCAAGTGTCCTCCTCGAACATCTACATGAAGTACCGTTTCACCTTTCGAATTGGTTTTACACAAAAGAGAGGGATATGTTCTGAGAATTTGCTTCACACACTCTTCTTTACCCGATTCAGATGCGAGATGAAGGACTGTGTTATTTGTTAGTGTTCGCTGATCTCCAACTCCAGTTACGCTTTGCTTCATCTTAAGAACATTTTTGTTGCCTGAAATGGCAGCTGCAAACAATTCTGAATCCATGTCTTTCTTTTAAAAGGAGATAAATGATTGTTTATTTTCAGTTTTGTGTTATGCATGCTACATTGTTGTTATATATAAGATTATAAATAGAAGAACTAAAGCTACCTTTTGGTGCCCATCTCCCTTTCCAAGTCACATACATTTCCAGAAAGAGGCAAAAGACATTTAAATATTACTCATTCTTGACGTATACTTGTTTAGTTGTTTACCAATCTTTGTTTCTTTTCTATACAAGATTGATCAATGTTAAGCGTTTTTATATGTTTGATCCAATTTTACTCAATTTAAATAATGTAAACGTATATTTAACTTGCAAACAGAGGAGTAGTAGAATGAAACTTAGGACCGATGCTTTCCCATGAAAGGACTTGTGGTGTAGATGTATGCTTTTCTTTGAACAACCTTTCAGGGGAACTGGAGTACATATATCTTAATTTCTTCTTGTAACTGACTTGTTAAATATTTTTCTTTCATTCTTTGTTTGGCTTGAACAAATTGTATTTGCTAAATATCATGGAAACAAGTCGGGCTGGGCATTCGGTCGGTTCGGTCCAGACAGGGACAAGGTATACCCATTATTTTTATTATATAGCCAAGAGGCATACATACCTTTTTCTTATTTTTTTATCAATTTAGAATATATGAACATGGCTATAATCTGCTAAAAATGCAGTTACATAGATTTATAGAATTACTTAATTACGTCGATAAATACACAGAAACCAATCGATAAGAAAAAACTAAAAGAAACTGCATAAATCAACACCTAACAATAACAGATCAACAAACCAATTATTATAAAAATAAAGCAATAAATCAAATGAGATTATGATGAAAAGCCGAATAAAATTAACAGAACTAAATGGAAGGTGAGGGAAGGAGAACTAAAGCCTTTTGCTCCAGAAGCATTTTTTTTCCTTTCTGCAGCAAGTCTCTGTAGTCCATGGTCCAATTATAAAGAACTAAAGCTATAAATAGTTCTTTGCATATACATATTTATGTCACAGCTTTCAGTATTTATTTGACAGTAAACTCAAGAATACCAATCCACATTGAAAATTACAAGTAGGGACAGCAGCAGAACATTATATAAAGAACTAGACAGAACAGGGCAGAACAGAACAGCATTACTTGTACAGTTGTACTAGACAGAACAACAAGTAAACTAGCAGCACTACAGGGCAGGACATTAAGCATTTAGCATGCTAAATCTGGACAGAAAAGTATTAAACATAAATCCAGAAAGGTAGATACCTAGTTGTTTCGAACAAGTCAGTCCTCACATCATTTCGAATCATAACAATATTTTAAAATAATTTTAACTTCAAATCTTTATTGTTTTTAACTTTATATCGCCATTTCATCTCATATCATCTCGACATATCTTTTCAAATTTTATTTCAAATCCACTATTTTTCGTATAAAACAATAATATATATGAACATTGAGAGAGAGAAATAGAAATAGAGTTGATTAAAAAATTGATATTTTTATTAAAATAGTGTAACTCTAAATATTAAGTTGAATAATAAATATATTTACATTTGAATATAGAGTAATGTACTAATGAATGGTTGGAGTAACATTTTCATTTTAAAAATAATGTGCGTTTTAGAGCTATGGTTAGAAAGGATGATTTCTTATTAATGGAAAAATGTATGTATAAGAAATCAAAATTTTGTACTGCATTCTTCCTTTAAACTGTCACTCATCAAAACAAAACATGAGACTATAATTGTTAAACATATATAGCACCATATATTTTTCACTCCGTAGGCTTTTGAATAGTCTAAAAGTTTAAGAAATGTTGTTTTGAATAATAATTTTTATTTTTATACTAATATTTTATTCTTAATTTATACTCCTGTCCTATAAATTTAATATATATTATTTCTTCGATTTTGGTCGTAGAAGTTTTTTGATATCTATACTATATTATTAAAGCCGCAAGTGCAAATATTTGGTCCGTCGTCGATCCGGTGTTTTTCTGTCCCACTCAACTTCAAATACACGTGTGTCTCCTACTCAATTTCAAACACATTCTTTTAATCAATAAACAACCATGTTTTAATTTCCTCATTAGTCAACGTCTTTAATTTATTTAATATCATAATTTATTAATTAAATTTTAAGAATATTAAAATAATATTATTATTTTATTTATATTAATTAAATTTATTATTGTGCTCTATCTATATTATATATATATATATATATATATTTATATATTATATTACTCTAAACGAATTTTTTTTAATTAGAATATATAGTTGTACTCACATCTAATAACATATTTCAATTTTCTCATCGCTCAAACACTTTAATTTATTTAAAATTACAATTTTATAATAAAATTTTTTGAATATTAAAATTATATATATATATATATTAAAACATACTCTTTTATTTAAATTTTAATTAAAATATTTTATAATATATTCGAAACTCTTTTTGTTAATAAAAATTTATTAATGATTTGCACAGATTATTAATCCATGTTAATTAATATAAATATATAAAAATATATTAATGAGAATTTAAATATATAATATAAATATGATTCAAAAATAATTAATTTATCTCATGTACAACATTACATAAAAAATATTAATAACATAAATAATCAAATTAAATATTTAATTCATTTAAAATATATAATATATTATTTATTACTCTCCTCCCGTACTTTGCACGGGTTACAAGTTAGTACTACTGTACTAGTATTTAGTTTTTTTTTGGACATGTACTAGTATTTAGTATCGAGTTAACGTGCTGAAGAATTTTTTGACATTTTAGCCATCTCTTTATTAACATAATCACAATTTTAATATTATATAGTAGGTCGGATGGATTACAATATAGGGTGTCAAATAAATTTTTTTATTTATAATATTTACAAGTGACTAATTAATCAATATAATCTATTTTATTTTCCTTAAAAATATATATTAAATTTTTTACATATAACTCATCCGATCCCTAACTCCTCTGACGATATCATTTTGTTAATCTTATATTTTATTTTATAAATATATTATGAATTGATACCTAGGGATGAGACTTGTGTCCACTATTGTTTTTAGCTTTTTCCAATACCATATAGCTTTCTCTTATACCATATGCTATATATTTAACTTGATGAATCGAAGAAAATAAAACAAACAAATAAATAATCAAATATGAATAAGTTTGTTTGTGATCGCATGATCATTATTTACTAGTCTGGGTTGAAGTCTTGTGCATAAACTCCAATACAATCACACCCCCAAAAGCACCACCACTATGTCAACACCACCACCAACCACCACCACCATAACTCGGCCGTGGCACGAATTCCTAGACATCTCCGCCCTCAGCCTCCCCATCTCCTTGTCCGAATCCACTTTCCGTATCAAAAAGAACCTCCACTTTTTCCGCTTTAATTACACTCTAATCACCCTCCTAATCCTCTTTTTCACCCTAATTTTCCACCCCTTTTCACTCATTACTTTGATCATTATACTTACAGCTTGGGGTTATCTCTATCTCTTCCGTACTGACCCTTTGCTGTTGTTTAATTGGGTTTTCGATGAATGGGTTGTGTTGATTTTTCTGTATTTGATCAGTTTTGTTGCCTTGGTTTTGACTAGGGCTTGGTGGAATGTGTTTGTTGCGTGTTTGGTTGGTGGGGTTGTGAGTTGTGTACATGGGGCTTTGAGAGCTCCTGAGGATGGGGATGATATGGAGTCTCCGTATGGCCCGTTGCTTTCGGTTGTTGATAGTCCTAGAGGGAATTATAACCGGGTTTAGTTTGGTTTTCGGGTGTGTTGTTAGTGTTGCGTATTGTTATTGTTATGCGCATTTATATTTTTATTGACATTTCTGTTGCAGTGATTGTTTTGTGTTATGTTTGAGATGATCGTATTTAGAATCTGCTTATACTTTGCGGTGATGGTTTATTTCTATGTAATTAATAATGTGACTAGTGACGAGGTTCGTTTTTGTAGTTACCTGTGAATCTATGTAATTAGGTTTATATCAAAGGGGTTGATTCTACCTATCTTACTCCTTCGTTGAGTAGGATGAGTAGTCGAGAGTAGAGAGGCCTAAATTATTATGCCCACTTTAATTTCGGCAGAAGGTAAACCCTTCTGGTAGAAATTTTGGTGTAAGTTAAATTAGATATGGTATTTTCGCTTGTTAATACCTCCTGTCAACCGTGTAAGGTTGGTTAGATAGTATTGCGGCTCTATCCAACAGTGGCTACTGACTGGTTCCCTTTATGAAATGCATGACTTTCATTTGGAAATATCATTTATCTTGAAATAGTGTAGGTTTTATCATTTGATTGTTTTAGGGGATTTTAGAAACGACTTTAGTATTATAAATAAATGTACAATTAGATAGTGTATGTTAGTAGAGATATGCCATTGTGCTACAAGGTATATTAACGTTCCGTTGGCTTCTGGGGATTCACTAGTTTAAACTCTGTCGAGATTTATATACTTACTCGAAATAAGAATGGTTTTCTCCTGGAGAGTCTATTAGTCGTGAGCATCCTTAGCAGGCTTCCTCTAGTATAGTATCAAGTATCAAGTATCAACTATTCTCCTAAAGGGTACTATCTATTGCTCTTGTTGATGGTAAAGGTAAGTTAAATTTGAGATGGTTGTGCAGGTGGGCTTGATGGCTCAATGTATTTGGTAATTTTGAAATACATGACCAGCATTCTTCGGGATTGCCTTTTATATTGTTGGAGTCCTAGGATATGCTTTTTTGTTTCTGATTATTAGTCTATATATGCACAACTAGACACTATGTGGTTTATAAAGTATAAGGTACAGTAGCCTTGTATGCCAGATAAGGTATCATAACCTTCCTATATCTCATGTATAAGGTACAGTAGCCTTGTATAATGTGCACTAGATTGGGTTTGAACATATGAATCGCTTGTTCGCTATTTAAGAATTCTTGTTTAGGCCGTTCATATCATACTGTATTCGCATACAAAGACCACTCATATTAGCTGTTGTTATACCAGCAGCAGCCCTGTCTTGTTAGGTTCTTGTTCAGAGTTGGTCGGAGCCTACAATTTGTAATTAGGCCGGTCGGTTATTGCAAGGTTAAAATAACGAGTTTGTTGCACCCCAAAGAAGCTTTTGGACTTGCCTATGTAATGGAACTGCATAATTCACGTATATTTTGAATAATTTATCATACTTCTGGCACAATGTGATTTGTTTGCTAGTCAATGTATTGCCAATTTTAATTTTATCTCCCTAGAAAATAATGGGAAACATTCTTTGGTATAAAAATTTTTCTTTCGTTTCATCTGTAAAGTAATTAATACACAATTGTATTATTATTCAGATTTAAGAGTAATATGTACTTGTTCTAAAGTTTTTTAATTTTTTTTGTAAAGTATATATAAAAGATCGTTTCACAAATTATTTTTTGATTTTTTCTTCTATACAAAAATTTAAAATTTAAATATTTACGAAAAATAATAATTTATGAAGTAGTCTTTCATTTGCATTCTGGGGAAAGTTAAAACATAAATTGTTTAGTGAATACTCGTTAGTAAACAGTTTAAAATCTAATATCAGTTGAATTAAATTAAAAGAATAGCTCAAGTGTTAAAGAGTTTATCTTCGGTCTTCGACTCATCCCAGAATTTCATATTCATTTGTAATATACAGTATGTTGATAAACTTAATTATGATTTCAAGGGAAGATACCCGTATTTAATTACGGATAAAAATTAACAGTGTTGAAAATATTAATTCCAACTCAAACCAATTTCATATGAATTAAATTGAAATAAAAAACCAATAAAAAGCTGAATAATCAAGTTCTTCGTTCAAACCTATGATCGATTAGAGAACTCTACTCTGCGAGGTAGACTTTCCCAGCTTACTCTCACACACACACAGAGTACTTGGAGGAAAAATCTTGGCTGCTTAGGAAGCTATATAATTGTTTTAATTAGATGTTGTGTTCCTGGGGTTCTGTTTGTGTGTGTGTATGTTTGTATATAAACTATATGTTCTAGGAACCCCAGATGTGTGTTGCTGTAATTAGATACTGTTTTTATAAATATGGTTGATTTGTGCTTCTAGGAACTCAGTTGTATGGCTTTTTTAATCTCTACATGATGCAAAAGGTTGTCGTAAATTTTCCCAAAATGCAACCCATCCTTATCCTTATAAATTGTTGAGTTACTTTTGACTGGATTGCTTTTGATCATACTACTTAGGTTTACGTTCGTGATTTGGATCATATTATATATGCATGAGTAGGTGTCTAGAGATCGAAGATTATGTTTATTTGATTATTAGTTCATTTATATGGGATTTTAATGCCTAAAGAGCAGGCGGACTCTTTTATACATCAGGATCATAATTTCATGAATTTTTATCACAACCCTTTTTATACTCGGACTTAGTGACATGCTTATGTGTACATATTTGATGGAGTTGTATGATTTCCGTAGTTAAGTTCTTAGTTTGTACTTTTGTCAGACAAAATAAACTTGCTTTCTACCAGTTTAAGGTCTTATAATGTTATCTTGCTATGTAGTAATTAGTTATTCTGAAATTCGTTGGCTGAAGAAAGAACAGACCAAGAAGAAAAGAGTCAGTTATGAGGATTGTGGGATTGACAGGAGGAATTGGATCGGGGAAGAGTACTGTTTCTAATCTATTCAAGTCTCACGACATCCCAGTTGTTGATGCAGACCTTGTAGCTCGTGTATGCTTTTAAGTTTTTACTATAAATTTGATAATTAGATTATCTGCTTTTCAGCTGTATTGTTTGTGCTACTTCTTTATGTGGATATATATATGAGTAAGGAAGGAGTAACTTATTATATAATAACTGGATTGTCTGCTCCTTAGCTGTATTGTTTATGGTACTACCTTGTGTTGATATTCTGAAACCTTAATTTACTTTCTTTATCATGTAGAAGTTTAGAATTAGAAAGTTTGTTTCATGTCTGATAGTAAAGCATTATTTTGTGTTATTTATATATTTTTTACTACAAAATTTATTAACTTAAACGTAGAAAAGAGAACCCTATGTTGGATATTTTTTTGCAACTACATAATTGTATATATCAAAATGTCTTCAAGTAAGCTTGAAATCTATTGAGCATTGACCTTTTAATTGGAGGAAATTAGTATGTAAGGAGGTGTTTGTTACAGGAAAGCTAAATGAGCAATCCTTGCTCATTCAATTGCTTTATGCTTACCATGCTATATAATTTAATTCACAGGATGTTTTAAAGAAGGAAACTGGTGGATGGAAAAAGGTTGTGGAAGCATTTGGCGAGGATATACTTCAGGCTAATGGGGAGGTTGACAGGCCAAAGTTAGGCCAAATTGTGTTCTCTGATCATGGGAAACGCCAGGTACTTAATAGGTAAGTTGTGAATATGCAAGTTAATTGTCAACCTATGATTACCTTTTTTCTGGGTAAATATTTGATTGCATATCTTTCAGTTTCTGGCTTTTTGTAAGCCCGAAGTAAACTTTAAATGAATAAAGATAAATATTCAAAATTAATATTATTGGTTACCTTTCTAATTTCGTTGAAAACATTACGTTTATGTTTGTCTTAATGAAGATTTGCATAAAATAACATGTGTTCAAAATGCATCTATGTTTTGATTGATGATTTTAGTACATATTTGCAGGTTACTTGCACCTTATATATCCAGGGGTATCTTTCAAGAAGTTATAAAACTATGGATGAAAGGATACAAGGTTATCGTTCTTGACATCCCATTGTTGTTCGAGGTTAAGATGGACAAGTGGACAAGTCCTGTTATTGTTGTGTGGGTTGATCCAGAAACTCAGCTTACACGACTTATGGAAAGAGATGGTACGTCGATGGAAGATGCAAAAAACAGGATAGATGCTCAGATGCCTCTGGATTTGAAGAAGACCAAGGCAGATGTAGTGATTGACAACACTGGATCCTTTGAAGAGCTGACGGAAAATTTTCTGAAGGTATTAAAACAGGTCACAAAGCCCTTGACATGGACTGAATTTTGGCTTTCAAGACGGGGAGTTTTTCTAGCTTTTGGGTCGATATTTGTTGGGGTTTTAGTCAGTAGGAAAGCCTTATAGAGAATATGGCTTTTTTACAGAAGCTTAGCTGAAATTCATAGTGATTGTGACTATTGTGCCTCACTAGGAAGCATATTTCCTATATTGTAAAACTAAAATGATGACGATTGTTTCTAGTTATAACATTCTGTAGCATTGCATTATCTTCATTTATAGAGTTGATTGTTTAATGGATAATGGATTTATGAAACGAACACGGAAACTATTTAAAAATTGGCATGGAGATCAGAATATGGATTGATAACCTGTAGTAATCATTCAAGTTACGATCATAGTTTCAGATAATAAAATTAATTCTAGCTGATTGTAGATACTACCTGGGCATTCTCACCCCTACAATTTGTCATATTTTCGTGTGACTTGATTTTTTTTACACTTTAACATATTAGTTTCAGTATATAAATCAGTGATAGTATGGTTCATGACTACTGAAGAAAGGTAATGGGCTAATTGACTGGCTGAAGAGGTTCACTACCTCTTAGGTAGAGATCGACAAAAATTGGATCGGATCGGATTACAAAAAAATTGGATTTTTCTGAACTGGATCGGGCCGGGTTTTTATTAAAATCGGGCCGGGCCGGGCCGGATTTTCAACGAAAATAGTTGGCCCGTTTTAGACTCGTGGATCGGGCCGGGCCGGGACAGACCAATTTTTTAAATATTTTAATATTAATATTTTTTTAATTTTATAAACAAAATAATTGTTTTTAGAAAGTGTTTTTATTATTTCTTGAAATATGTATACTTTTATTCGATATTTAATTCAATATTTTTATGAAAATAGATAAAATTTAAATATATTAGAAATTTTATACGGATTTTTTGAAATATTTGAATAAAATCCGGGAAAACCCGGGCCGGGCCGGGCCGGGTTTTTATCCGGATCGGGCCTAAATCCATATTTTTTTGGGCCGGGCTTAAATTCGGATTTTTTCCGGAAAAATATGTGATCCGTTCAGGCTCGCGGGCCGGATCACACCCGTACCGGGCTTTTTCGAATTGGATTTTTTCCGGATTATTTTCGGATGAGATCGGACGGGTTTTTAGGATTCAGATTTTTTGTGCATCTCTACTCTCAGCTGTGAATGCTGTTAAAAAGATACGGATAGATGTTTACCAGCAAGTCCAACAACTTACTTATTTGATGGCCTAAACTTAAACTAAAATATAGAAATCTCAAGTAAAACTGCTAACCATGTCCTAGTGATTACAACATATATCTCATTACCTAAAAAACGGTTAGTCATTATTTATTTCATTTCTTTGAATAAAAATTATTTCCCTCATTTTTTCTTCATTTTTTCTCAACTTTTTTTTTCTTTTCCCTCTTTTTTCAGAATAGTTTAGATTCAAATTTATTGGATAATAATAATATGTAATAAGAATAGGTATTATTGTTGGATTTCATATGTATTAATAATTATCTAAGTGATTAAGATTCATTATTTTATAATATTTATAGATAAACAACTAGCTCAATATCTCCCGAGGTTTGTTAATTGTTACCACTCCCGCAAAAGCCGACAAGAATGTAACTTATTGTCACAATGAAATAAAATTAAAAAATGTGAATCAGGGAATGGTAATCTTAAAGACATGTACTGCTACTTTGTTGTAAGCAAGCCGAGAACTGAAGTGAAGCTGGTTAAAAGTTCTCTGCTGTAACTACATCTACCCAGTACAGGACTGCACATAGTTCAAGTTTTCAGTCAAAGATTAAAGAGCCCTTCAGTTACTGATGGTGCGGATGTTTTCGACCATAAGTAAGAACCATGACAAACTCCTCAGCCGAGTCTCCCACCACTGCTTGCGATTTTTCCAAATCTGACATTGTTTGTGACCACAAATCAACTAATTGATGCAGCTCCAAGTCTTGAGGAAGATGCGTATCCCACAAGCTGATATCCACCTATTTACGCCACATTTTATAAACATTCAGTATTGCTAATTCACATTCTATGCCAGCATTACAGTATAGGATTTATATTTTAGTACATATCTAGATACAAGATTTATATTTTAGTCGGTACATAAATCACATTTATATAATGAATAATGATCTACTGGACAATGTTGGGAAAATATATAACAGAGGTACAAAATAGATAATTTAAGTTACCTCGTCTTCACTGTCAAGTCCCAGTTTCTGTGCAAGGTACTTCTTGATAAACAAAATTGTTAGAGTAACATTCCTTGGACACCAAAATGAAATGAAAACAATAGTTACTGGTTTTGCAAGATGCTAATTAAACAGAAAGCACAAGATAATCAGTAGAGACTGGCATATCTAAACTCATTAGCATACAGGTATGCATGCATTTTCATGACGATTAGACAACTGCAAAGCTCAAAGGGAAACTGAAGCCCCAAAAGGATTGCTGCCAATACATTACGCGGCAAATATTTTTCAGCAGCAGTAGTACAGATGCTCATCAGATACTTGACATTATAGAAAACTTCTTGAATGAGGTGGCATAGTGCCTAACAATTAGCCAGGCAATGGACACCTACTAATTACCATATAAGTCGATACCTGATGTAACTAATTACCAACATAAAAGAAAATATTATACAACTACCAAGCATAACAATATAGCATTGTATGAAAATCCATTATTGGTTTGAAATGAAAGTACTAAATATGAGTTTTAGGCATGATAAAGAAGCAATGTGGTAGAGAAATAAATTACTGTAAAGCCACTTATATTGACTTAGTAATGGGATCTGAGCGATAATAATTAGTAACTCACTTTATCATCAAGTAGCAGCGAGGAATCTGTGGCAGCGGTTCAACTCCTTCCCTAAGAACATAAACAATTAGCACAAATACAAATATGTTTATAACAGAGCTATATTACTGAACTAAGCCAAATTTAAGCTTATTGTAGAAAAAAAATTCATAGCACGAGTATAAGCTCACTGGTTAACAGAAGAAACCAAGGAAATCCAAACTGGAACTACTCTTTTTGCATGTTGACTGCTTGTAGCATCAACGATGGCTTGTGCATGAATCAATCCCTGAGGTTCAACTGTCTTTCTGGGCCGACCACGATTCTTCCTTACAGGTCTTAGTGTTGGAAGTGATGGTGGGGTAGATCTAGTTGCAACATCAGCATTGTAGCTTCTCAAGTTGTTCTCCGAGCTCTTGTCTTCACTTTTGGATGTGTTCATAAGCTTACTGGACATTTCTCCCTCTGGAACAGTTTTATTATCATTTTTGACTTTTTCCGCTTCTGCCATATCATCTAGAGGTTTCAACAAATTATTCACCAACTCAATTTTTTTGTCACTTTTTTGAGTTCTCTCTCTGCCTACTGTAGTAATTTGTTTCTTAGAGGACTCCACAGCAGCAGAATTATGCACAATCAAAACATATACAAAATCAGTACATCGATTACAGATCTATTTTAATATGGAAAGGTCAGATTTCAATATTTGTCACTGGTTTGCAAAGATAAATTTTGCATTTATAGACTATTTCATAGTCCTAGTAAGTTTTTATATGTAGTTTTACCCGAGGATACCCTGTCACAATCAAGAGAATAACATGAATCCACAGAGAGAGAGAGAGAGAGAGAGAGGGGAGGGAGAGAGAGAGAGATTATCATACACACACACATACATGGAGACCAACCTGCTTATCATCTTGAGCACAGTTGTTTAAATTTATGGGAAATCTTTTGCCCTCTGAGTGTGCTTCCACTGATTTATGTGGGCTCTGAATATAGGTAGTTGATCCTTCAGACGAGAGCGTCTTTCTTACAATAGATTTTCTTCGTCTACCCATACAATTTGAATCAGATGCATTTACTTTGTTCTCCAAAGAAGAGAGAGACTTCTGCTTTCTTTTAGCCTGGAATGTGATAGATTGCTCAGATCCTCCATTTAGCTCACATTCCTTGTATTCCAGTTCATCATCTTGTTTCTTTGCTTGTCCTGGAGAAGGAAAAATTGATTCTCTAATCGCACTCCACTTGTGGTCTGGCCTGTAATATAGTTCGATGTATAAGAAATATTGACAAGTTTAATCAGACCTCTGATTGCCTTGTACTATTTTAGACAAATTGCTTCAATTCATTTCTTGTACCCTCTATTTTTGTGCACACATTACCCAAGATATGAATACATAAGTATGATGTGTAGCCATAGAATGCAAAATTTCATACAATAACCCTTAACTGCTTCATTACATGCACTGCTTATCAGGATTTGATCCGTCACATTTGAAATAAAAGGAAAATTGTACTTAAGTTTTTTGCTTTGTATTAATATGAAAAAATTTCTGCTTACCTTATTTTATCTAGTGGCATACAACCAAGATAAACTTTGCACTCCGGGCAGCTGTTCAGATCATCTTCTTGTATCTTCTTGCTTATGCATTTGTTGCAAACTGTCAAGCAGACTTAATGAGAATCAGCAATTCATAATATTTATCAGAACAATAGGCATCAATCAAGAACAACCGAGAACTATACACATCCAACGTAATTTTCATGCACATTTTATAAAAATCCTGTTCTAATCTAGCTGACAGTAAACTCAATTATAGGAGAATTAATATCATAAAGTTTACAAATGTCTCCATATATCCAAGCTAAACTATATAAACGACCTCATCAAGTTAGCTTTCCTCGACTAGTTAATATATTTTCAGTAAAAAACCGAAGAAAAATTTCATAATTTACTAGCAATTACCCTTCAAATCACAGAATCAACATAATCAACATGTCCCTCTCGGAACCTCACATCCCTCTTTCCCTCCACGCATGAGCTAGCATGACAAAAAACATCCTCAACTCAACACGAGGCACGACAGGCATACAATTCAAGACCTAACATACGCAACATACAAATGTACAACATTCGATATCACAAACACATTAAAAAACAAAAAAAAACACTCACAAATGTGAAGGCACTCAGTGATGTTAACAGGGTCATCAAAAACGTGATCACAAATGGAGCATGTCAACAACTCAGCAAAATCTTTCTTCTTAAGTCGAAAATTTTCGCAACCAATCTCCTCGTTACTCATCACCATCTTCCCAAAAACCTCAATTCTTGACACCACAATCTGAATGCTGACTGTAACACCTTTTTCTACACGTACCAACAAAATTCATTGCATGTAAATCCAAAAATCAGTCACACACATAACAAAACAAAACAAAACAAAATAAAATAATAATTGTACCATGTAGTCTCCGCCAAAACATATAGCATGAAATAAAAATAATCATCGTTTATAAAATCAAGAATATTTCAAGAAACTCAAACTAAAAATTATACACTACATACCCGTATCTATATATCTATCTTAAAGCTTCAATGGATCAAACAAAACACCATGAACACCTACGTTGTGTGTGTAAAGAGGAGGGGTTCGAAGAGGTGATGGGGGGGTTCATATATAATGAATTAAATTGGTGTGTGTGTGTGTGTATTTTAGATAAACGTACAAGTACTAAGCATGGCTTGGCTTCTCATGTTCAGGCTTATATATATATAATATTTACTCTGATAAACTCAGGCTCTAGAGTCTCGAATGATGCAGCTTATATTTATAATTCAATTATTTTGTGGATTTTTTATGTTTATTTTATATTCCCAATCTGTATGTAAATTTATATTACAGTATTATTTTTCTGGATTATATATGTACTATAATGTATTTCAAAGAGATATATAGATTTTTTTATTGCTAATATTTCAGTGCCAGAACCACACGTGTATAAACATAGTGTACGTGTACACCTATATAGATTGTATGTTTAATAATAGGGATTTTGTGTAGTATTTAAAATGGGACATATTAGAAATTTTATTTGATAAAATTATAATAACAGAAAAGGAAAGAAAAGATAATAAAGAGGAGGATTGTTTTCTCTCTCAATTGAACATATAAAACATACAAAATAATAAACATGGATGTCATATTGGACAATGCTCGGCAATGGATCAGATATCAATAGATCCGAACCTGTATAAATAAATATGAATTTGTCTAAAAATGATTCGATCCAACTATTAAATGGATCGGACATAAATTTAGGTCAATTCAATCCATTAATAACCTGATCCGCCCATTATTATATACATATAGATAGATAAAAGTTCTATGAATTTTTTTAAATACCTCAAATAGAAATAGAGTACTAATTAGTGAACATATATACAACATACTCCATTTAAGGTTCTCGATTGAATAAAACCTATATATAACGATTAATAATATACTTAATATAGTCATCCAAATTTTAAATTACAAATACATATTTATTGTGCTATCCATGAATATTAAAAGAATATATTCAATAATTCAAAAAAGTCCCTTCTTTCATTATTTATTTTTAAAGCTATTTAGGTTCGATTATTATATATTCTAATCTCAAAATTTTATGACTTAGTTTCTTTAAATTATAACGCTATAAATTTGTCAAATTCAATAATATATAATTATAAGTTTAGTAGTTTGATTTTGATATCATGTATACGAATTTAAAAATTATTATTTTATTTTTGATATTTAAAAAAATTATATTATTACTAAATATATATCTGAAATCCTATCCGATTTTCCGATAATATAAACGGATTGGATATGGATCAACCTTTCAGCCGAACCGATAGAATTCAACAAATTACCAACAATTAAACTGGTTCAGATATGGATTTAGATCGATCCGAATCCAATCTGTTTACATGCCTTGGACGCTGAGAGTTAAAAAAATATTGACCTTAAATATAATATTTAAATTATTAAATAAAAACTAGTAATCAATAAATAAAAAATGTGAGAGAGAATTTTCTCAAATATGTAAAATTGTTAAAAATGGTATTCGCGAACATTTTAATTAAACTATATTTATTAATACACAATATTGAAATATTTAGAGAAAATTTAAAATTTTAGTGCACTTAAAAATCTCAAATTCAAAGATGATTGTTCAAAATATCTATTACAGAAAACGTAAAATTATGAATTATATAAAAATGGAGTAGAATTTAGGTAAACGAACCATAAACCTTCATAATAAAATTTGTTTAAAATAATAATGCAGTTAATGAAATTTGGAAAGTATACCGAATAAAAAGTATGCATTCAGCATTTTTAATGGTTTGTTTTTGTGGGTTGATATTTGAAGTCCTGGTTTTGTTGTATATACTCTATTCAAACGAACACGGTTTTATTAGGAACTTGAATTAAATTTTAACTCGAATTTCACCTGTTCGACAATATTTGAAATATTCTAAGAAAGAAGAAACTAGAAAAAATATATTTCAACGTTTCACACATCTAGTGTGGATTGTAATTACTTTCAAACTAATACAACATGTAAAAAATAGATATATTTTGTGCAATACTACTATAAATCAAACATTAATATAATCTACACTTTATAATAACACTTTAAATAAGGTTTTTTCCAGATATCATTAAAGACAAATATGCTAATCTGTTAAAAAAGTACAGTACTTCAAGGATTTTATTATCTTCCTTGGATATCAACTTTTCAGCTTTATCTTGAACCTGCATGAGGTAATCTATCTCTAAGAACTTAACAAATGTAGTTACATTTTAGTAATATCTTCATTCTATTCAAAGTCTGGCGTGGAATTTCACTACTGGATTCTGTCCATTGTTATATCCTCTAATGGGTTGTATATAGTTCAAGATCCAACTAGACCTTTGAGGCGGGCGTATGATACGATAAGTAGAAAAAGCACTGCTGAACCAATTCCTGATAAAATGACCACCTGTGGATGAGAGTGGAAATTAATAAAACTGACAAATAACTTTGCCAAGGTTCTGCTTATATTGCAACTTCTAGGCTTACCCATTTGAACACATAACCATGATCCTCGTTCCAAGTATATGGAATATTCATGCCAAATATTGCAGCCACCAAGGAATATATTGACAAACAGACGGTACCTGAACTTAAAAAGAGTTCTAGCTGCAATAGCATGTAAAAGACATGTATCAGCAGCTAATGAGATAATTGCATGCGTGCACAAGTGTGCGTGCAGTAACATTGTGTGTAACTATAAGAGACAGCAAAATTGCCTAACATATATGGCATCAGGTTAAGTGATTCAAAAACCAGAAAATGCATTGATAACAACTTTTGATGTAATTCATACAGCACCTGAATCAGCTGATTACGATGGTTGTCAAGCTGCAATTAAATTGCAAAAGTCGTTACGAGCCCATCAAGTAGCGGACAATAAAAAATAACTAGTGTTGCTCATATGTTACCTGAATGTTAATATAATCTTCTGTATCATCAATATACTCGCGCAGCTGCATTGGAATGTCAGAAAAGTTAATAGAAATGAACAATGTGACAAATTCACATGCAAGGAAATAATAAAAATGTAGAAAAAATGGAATATATACAAAAAATAAAGTGAACTAATGGTTGTGGATGCCTGATGCACCAATATTGTCGAAACTAGAAAGTTACAATTTCATGTAAATTTAACCAAGTGTTACTCTAAGCATTTTTCAGTTTCAAGATCAACGCTCAGCTTTACTACAATGTTAAATTAAATATCTTAATGGGATAAATCATCACGTCTCTCTGGCCTCTGCCCATACTTTTGAGGATTGACAAGCAAACAGCATTCATTATGGCCACAAAAATGCTATGCATACTCGATTAAAGTCCAAATGGTATAAACATTAGTAATAACCAAATGAAATAGAATATATATGAAGGCCAACTAGCAGCTTAACAATCTTTTTTTTGTTGCCAATTAGGGTTGTGACTGTTGACAATCTAATTTAAAAATTCACCACAATTCAGTAAAAGGTAAAATATATATAATAGGAGATGCAATATTTTGTTCATACTTGATACTTTGGTTTTTCAGTAACCATTGAGAGCGATTAAGTAACACAAGCAGAAGTTTCAGAATTTCATACAAGACACTTGAAATGGAGTATTAGAGATGAGAGTATGAAATATAGATTTTCTTAATATATTATAGGAAACAGTTGCAGTTTTAGAAAGTTAAATTCACTAAGCAATCCGTTCGCTAACTTGTTCAGATCATTTTATCTCAGCTTGCACATAATATTTACAAACTTCCTTCTAGTAAGCACTCTGTTCTATGTAAATGGTTATAAATCAGCTGTCGCTTATGGCCCGATTGGCATATCCTTATTCAATGACATTTTGATATTAGACACCAAGCATTCTTAACAAATCATTTATTTAGGTAATCAAGCTCAAGCAACGTGTGGATTATTACTCTCATATTTTATTTGAATTATATTTCAACCCTATTATTACTATATCTTCAATGCATACTGTTGAGTATAAAACAATGGAAAAGCAACAAATATATGAATTACATACAAACACATACGAACATGGCACACAGTTGGTTTAACACATCCAAAGATTATAGATTAAAATAGATGAGAATTTGTCAAAAAATCATTTGCAAGGGATGCTTATACATTTATCCAGTTTTGTCACGATTACAATAACATTAACTTTCACCAAGGAACACCTCTGGCATATCAAGACAATTAAATCAACATAGATATGAATATGACTCAGAATCCTGTCCAACTATCTATAGCACCATCAAAGATGCCGAGTACCACTGGTTAACAAAAGAAAACTTCGAGAACAGAACAAACATTGTCATTCATTGAAATAGGAAACTCGTTTTTGTGTGTGTTGTATACTGATGCATATTAGAACTCCAACGACCATGAATGTACACTACTTCCATATGAAGTGGAATAATGCCCTTTTAGAACAGTACATCTTTCTATCCAAATAAAAAATATTTCCAGCAATAAGTAAATATTTTAAGAGATTTTAAATCAAAAAGATAGATAGAATTTCTTTGACAATGTTGGGAATTTGGTTCTATTGTCCCAGAAAGAGGACTTCGCCAAGGCGATCCTCTTTCATCCTATCTATTTCTCATTTGTACTGAAGGTTTTACTGCTCTAATTAGAGATTACAAGAGGAGGGTTTTCTTAAAGGTATTCAGGTGGCTCGAGGAGCACCTTCTGTGTCGCAGCGATCAAAAGTTCGTCTGTCCTGTTATCTTACTTTGGCAGAATTACAGACGAATGCAAGAGGTTGTTTTTCTTGAAAAAAAATGCAAGAGGTTGTTGGCTGAGTTAAAAGATAGAGTTTTTTCTTTAAAGTTTGTTAAACAGTCTTCGAACAAAGTAGCTCACTATTTAGCGAGATCTAGTTGTTCTATTGCTGATCGTGTGCCGTGTGAGCAATGCTCATCCGGAGTTCATTGATGTATTGACGAACAATTTGATAATTAATGAAATTTCATTTTCCTTGCAAAAAAAAAAAGTTCGCAAACATGTCACAAATAACGTGTATTCATATATATTATGTTGAATCAGGCACAAAGCTAACATCAAACATGATATGATGAACAAGCTACTATTAAACATCAAAATGTGCAACATTCTTACCGTGGTCAGTTTGTTTAACGTGCCATCAATCTGCATAAAGTAAGCCTGAAATAAAACTACCAACTTATTTAGAAAAATAGTGTGGCTTTAGATGGTAGGAAGCAAAGAAGTTAGCATCTGACCTCAAGTAACATCTCAAGCTCCTCAACATCGTTTTCATCTCCACGTATAGTTGCCATGCTTGCCCTACTAGCTCTAGATATTTTAGAGCTTATGTTAGGGGAAGACATAAACCAACTTGCAGCAGCTGAGCCACTCAAAGGTGATGCACTAGACAACTTCCGGGACAAATAAAGATCAGCCATATCATCATCATCATCCAATAATTGTTCAAGCTCATCCCTCACCTGCAACTCATGAGCACAAAAGTAAAACCACCGTATGCATAAATTCTGGTTTTGTACAAAGGGATATAAACATGAAGTGCGGCTTACGACTAGTCAATTTTATAACAAATTATCATTTTATTATAGCCCAAAAATAGTCAAGAACTGATCTTTATCATTTGTAATTATCGTTGAACTACAACATGACCTGTGAGCTTAGACTTTTAGTGGGGCACAACTACATTTAAATAATAAAATGTTATAAACTACCTTGATGAGACAATCCAGTTCTTTCCTTCAAATATACAAGGTTCTTAAAAAAAACAGATCAGTATCAGCAAGTATAAAATGCAATATACAGCTCTTAATACTTCTATCATGTAGTAGAATACAGAACAGATCAGCAGCAATAGCAGATTATTTAGTACAAGCAAGAAGATGTGCCCAAACGAACATATGCGAATTTTATAACATTGACCGAGCTTGAAAAGCTATCAGAAAGCATTAGAAGTTTCTCCTATTCAGCAATAACTCAAAAAGCACACAGCTACAAGTAATAGTAGTTTGATCAGCAACATAAACATGGTGTTTCTGTAAAATAATCTTAGAAAGTAAGTGCTTTACCACATAAGTAAATATCATATTTTGAGACCATGAGAAAAAAAGTCAAAACCTTCTGAACACGAGCAGTCAACCGTGTCATTCCACTCTTCAATTTACGAACTCTGTCCAAGTTGCGGCTACTAATCTGCATTCATTAACAGCTGTAAGAACATGAAAAGGAAAAACAATCACACATATAACAAATGAATATCAAATTTAAAAAACAGAAACACTAAATAACAAATCTAGGGATCATCTTTGCTCCCATTGACATCGACAAAATCAGAGCACATGTGTTGAGGGTCCGGTTAATAATTACGAACATGCACAGATGAGAATACAAAATACAGTAGTAAACATATATTATCTGAAAATATTATATTATTAAAATCAATTAAAATGAACTGCTGTAATCACATAAAAAAGGGAAATATATAACTGAATATCATATTTACAAATATAATTGAATACTGAACTAGACAAATCTAGGAGTCGTCCTAGCTACCAGTGTCAGAGCCAGAACGCATGGAACATGAGGTCCAGTCAAAATCCTAATTCAGTTGGATAAGCCTAATTAATGGGGGCTTATTATGTATTTTGAACCACCAATGTAATAATTAATGTAAAGATGAAGTGAACATGTAGGAATTAACCTTAGATGTAAGCTCATCCAAGGCTGGATAGGCAGAAGTCTCCAGTTCAGTTGTTCGCGCAGCTAGAAAACTACATATGGCTTCCAAAGCAACTTCAAGGGCCCGGAATTCAAAAGGCGATTCTGTTGCATTATCATCCAAAATGTAGGACATAAGATTTACTTAACTAAAATAAGAAAATTAAGGTAGCTAACTTTAAGGCCTATAGAATAGGAAACATCAAGAATCCTTTTTAAATATATACCCGTCATAAGAAAGAACTTACCATCTTCTTCTCCTGCTTCCCCATCATTTTGCCCACCCAACTCTTTTCCTTCTCCATGATCTTCCCGAGTATTGTTTATTAAAGGTAATCGCCTCCGTAATTCTTCAACAACAGGGATGACATTATCGTCCAGTGGATCTCGAAGTAAAACCTATAAGTAGTAAATAATGCATTGCATTAAAATCAATAAAAGAAGAAGAAAAGGTAAAATGAGCAATAGATTATCCCAATTTCAAAACAAATCAACTCTGCTAGCTCACCCTAACCATCGATTATCACAGAAAATAGTACATACTAAGCCGAGAAGCATTATATAAATTAGAATCTACAAGATATTAAATTAATATTGTGTTCGGACTTTCAGATTGGCCAACAAGCAGTTCATATATATATCTATGTATCATTTGCATAGATATTATTGTGTCTGGAAGGCAGCAGTAGTATAGTACTAGTAGTAGCATGCTATTTAGTAGTAAGTGTAGTTAAGTAATCTGATAATCTCAAAGTTAGTATGGGAGTAGTATAAATAGTAGCACTAGTTGTAATTTCAGATTATGCATTATGATTCGATATGACAAATCTGTTGTAATCTCTCTATTTTTCTGGTATCTGCTACATTTTCTTACATAAAACACAGAAAATACCAAAGATATACAAAAACACAACTTAGAAACTTGTAGTTCCTGGCATATTGAGTAGCATTGTTACACGTGAATAAGTCATTAGAAGTACTCATTTTTATTTATCTTGATTACAAGGGATTATATATAAACTTAGTAAGTAACAAAAAAATAGTTGACAATTTTTCTCACGGATAGCATTTTTTATTGATCCATTTCATTGTAAATGAAACACCAAGAATAACAAATTCTAACTGCGTGCAGCATCCCCTTACAATTAATTGATTTTAAATATACATCTAAGTAATACTGTACTACATTTCATTAATCCACATAAGGAATAGAAGTCAACATGAGAACAGAGACTGGGCATATCACACTTCCATGATGTTTTTGACCTAGTACATACTACATATTGTAATAAGCGCTGTCTTCCTATATTAGAAAGTTCAACAAACCAGGCCTCACTTAGATGAAGTCACCAGATAGCTCAATTTTTTTTTCATATTCCAATTTCAATTTTCAAATCACAACAGTACACCTTTTTATTCCAGTTTTAACTTATCTAAGTACTCGAGACAAAAATACAATTAACTACCCAGTGGCAAAGAAACAAAACAAAAATCGAATACACAAATAAAACTCAAACTCATACCTCTTCCGCAGTAATAATAGCTTTGATATGCTGCCAACCCAAAAAAAAAACAAGACAAACATCAAACACAAAATTCAAAAGGCTACCACATTAATATCTTGTACTAAAACACACACACACAAAAAAAAAACAAAAAAAAAGACAAAAAGGGGTAATGGGGTACCTCAAGATTAACAACAATAGCATTTTCACGACCCAAAATAGTAGAAGGGTAAGATAAAAGGGGATCAAGAATACGAAGATCCCTAGCATGAATATGAAGTCTATGCATAATAGCATACTTATCTACATCTAATATACTGTCTTGACCCGATGAATCCAACAATATCCAACCCCGTGAATTCGCCCCTTTTGTTGTTGTTGTTGTTGTTGTTTTCTTCGACCCACAACCAGTAGTAATTGATCCTGGATCCACTGGCACCACATCTCGACCCATCTTTTTCAACCATTCCAAACTACACTACACCCTCAACTATTCAATACATACATATGTATTGTACTATTGTTATGTTGTGGGCATACAACTTCGCTTCCAACCATATATATATATACCACAATAACAGGAAACTATTTATATGTTAGGCTCTGTCCGCATGTTTATTTTTTGGGCTAGGTCACAAAAACTTTAAATAATTATATCGAATCTTCTGTTAGGTTCAACTGAGGCGGTCTGGTTCGGTGTAATTATAATTTTAAAATGTTGAATACTCCAAATGGTTCGGAGTATAATACGGTTTAGTGTTTAATTTTTCACATTTATTATCGAGAATAAGGAACCTAAGATTAGGTAATTTTTCTTAACATAGTTAATAAAATAACTGTGTTTCCCATTTTAAAAAAAATAAAAATAATGTATTTGATAATTATGATATTTTGATATACACAATCTTTGTACATATTATTTTAATTATGTATATAAAAATATCATAATTATCGAAACACAATGATTTTATTCACTATTTCAGATAAGTTATTTAAGATTAATTTTAGGTTTCTTATTCTCTTTATATTATAACAAATGACTTGTGAAGAAGACTATTAGAATATGTTTAGTCGTACTTTCAACAAGAGAAAGTTTAAAAATTAATTAAATCTTTACAAAAATTGATGCAAGTTGATTCATTTTTTCCTCAATTATATTAATATATATGATATATTGATTAACCACTAGCTATTTTAAAAAACCATAACCAAACCACACCGTTTGATTAATCCAACCATCAATAACGGTTTTTTTTATTACAAATTAAATTGATTCGGATTGTGTCAGTTCGGTTGGGTCCACGGTTTGGATGAACACATCTCAGTTTAACCTATTCAATACTAGTCCAAATTCGTTCTATGCACGAATTTTTTAATATTATACATTTTATAGTATTCATGTTATAATAATATTTTTATATGTTTAATAATTGTTTTAATTTTTTAGAAAATAAAAATATTCTTATATCATTACATGTATTGATTATTTATATTATAAAATTGACTTAAATAAGTAATAATATAAATAATATATTTTAATTATAGAATTTTACAATAAATAATAATTATAAATTTTAATATAATTCAAAAAAATTGAACAATGATAAAATTGAGATTTGTAAATCAATTATATTTGGTAACCTATGACTATTTCATCCAATCATGTGATGATAAAATTTAGGTTATAATTTAAATTTAATATAATATTAAAAAAATATTAATTTAACACAACAATTGAGATTACTTAAAAATTATGGTAACCAAACAATTTAGGATAGTCAAAAATTTAGTTTAGTTAACTATAAATAAAATATCTTAAATATGAGTATAATAATATAAATATATAAAATTCAGTGTTATACTATAAATTTTAATTTGATGAAACTAAAAATTCTATAAAAGCTACTTTATTCTGTTAGAAATGAGTTATATGAAACTTATACAGAGGGGGTGAATGTATATGTTGAATTCTTTTTCAAACTTGTTTAAATGAATGCTTGTTGAATCTTGAGTGGGTTTGTAGCTTAACTTGTAGTTGTATGTTTCTAAGCAAACAATGCGGAATTTTAAAATTATATAACACACAAAACAAATTAATTTTCAATCTAATTTGTATTAGAAAGAAACTACTACAATCTGAAATTCAAGTATGAGTTTCAGCTTCTTGTTCTTGAGAGAAAATAAATAAGGAATGAATACAATATTTCACACACTAGTTCTGTGAATCTGTGCACTTGCTAAATAGACAACATGTCTTACTTGCACATGATTTCAGAGACTAGTTACTATAACTAGAAATAGATAGAAATTACTTTACATTATACATAATTCATTTCTAGCTAAGTCATTTTCTTTGACAGTCTATTGCATCTGCTATCTTTCTTCTGTCTTTGTCTTGTTCTTTTCTTCAAGATTCTTTGTAAACTTGTCATTATCATTCACAGGTTTGACTGACTCTAATCATGACAGTGCTTCATTTTACTTGACTGTTGTTTCTACACATTTTCTTGAAATAAGTTGCTTGAGTTAGTCGAATACTCCTTTGATAACTCCTCGAGAAGCCATGTTGTTAGACTTCTCGATCGGTCATTTTTTAGACTACTCGATCGGTTACTTGTGACACTTTTCGATCAGCCTTGAATCTTTAGACTTCTCTGTTGGTGAGATTACGAACCTGTATGAATAGTAATAGTGATAACTCAACATTAGAACATGACAAATAAATAATACTACGCCTACATGGAAATCAGGAAGAAATGAAGATAAGACAAATACAGTGAATCAAGACATTAGAAGAAGTTTTGAAGTCTACTACAGGTCACTGAAAGAAGTTCATTAATATATTCAAGCGTTAGTGAATAATAATGTGTAAAGACTTTCAGGGTTTTAGAAGTGTTGAAGATTCAGTATAAAAGTGTCACTAGAAGATTTCAGTGTATTAGCATTGATTGAAGATAGACAGTGTTCGAAGCATAGGAATCTAGAAGAATTGAAGACATGGTAAAGACAAAGGTTAAAGAAGACAGCTGCAGTCTTGAAGTTATACTCACTGAAAGTTGTTCATTTATATGTTCAAGCGTCAGTGAAGAACAGAGAATGAAGTATTCAAGATTGTGGTAGTAATGAAGACGTTGTCTAAGTATCAGAAAAAATTCTAGTGAAAGTACAATGTTTATTGTTAGACAGTGCTCGAAGCAAAAGAACAAATGAAGAAATGTTAACTGACATTAATTGCAATTGAAGAACATTCTAATCAGTGTTAGTCATC
Organism: Oenanthe sinensis; assembly: GCA_028671895.1. NCBI lineage: Eukaryota > Viridiplantae > Streptophyta > Magnoliopsida > Apiales > Apiaceae > Oenanthe > Oenanthe sinensis. The sequence goes on from CM053800.1 coordinate 31,560,924, forward strand.
TGTGAACCATACCAGTGCACAAGACATCAACACAACAAGAAAAGAATTGTCTCTTCATAATCAAGAAATCAGTTAACTACAAGAAGAATTGATGACATACAAAGAAATAATTACAAGGATTAATTTAAAGGTATTTCTGAAGTCAAGCCAAGTCAAAATCAAAGTCAATGGAGGCCAAGGTCAATACAAGTCAAATGGTAAATGTAAAGTAGTTAATTGAATTATATCAAGTATTTTAGGCACCCCCAAAGAATCTATATGCTAGGCGCGCTCAAGAAATACTTGAAATAATTCTAAGTCAAAGGATTGATCTATACCTTTGAGCTCCCTCAAGGATCAAAGCCTACAGGTGCCTTCAAGGAACAACACCTTTAGGCGCCCTCAAGAGTTTCAACACTTCCAGGCGCCTCCAAGGAATACAAGCTCCTGGCGCCCTCAAGATGTATCAATACTTCAAATCGCCCTCAAGGTTTATCAAGAGTAAAAAGCGCCCTCAAGTAGAATCTAGAATAAAAAGAGCCCTCAAGGAGTATCAATGCTTGTAGGTGCCCTCAAGGCTCATCCATACCTCAAAGTGCCCTCAAGGTTGATCAAGACTTACATGTTCCCTCAAGCTTCAATCTATTACTTGAAGCGCCCCCAATAATTTCCTTTGTTAAAGTCTACACTATATAAACAAAATGACTTGCTCATTTTAAAGAGTTAAGAAATATGCAATCACACACAGAGATACAGAGAGAGTAACAGAAGCCAGAGAATAAGAGATATAAAGCCATACACATACCTTCTTTACCGGAGTTTTATAATCTAGTTGGTTCATTGTGTTACAAATATATAGGGCTATTATAAAACACCCTTTGTGAGATTGATTTCCTTTTGTACAAACACATAGTCAAACATTATAATAAGAATCAGTCATATCCCTTTGTTGTAGAGAAGAACTGTTGGACTTAAATCAAGCCTAGCCTATTTAATTATCTGTCTTGCTGTAACATAGTTTGTACATCTATAATAGTTTAGTGACTTAGATATTCTTGTATAAAATTGCAGATAGAAGTCTACTCAGTCTGTCTCTCAATTGTAAATAAAGTCAAAATAAAGTCTGTTAGAAGATTCAAGTTGAATCATGCAACAAGACAAAGAAGGCTGTGGAGAAATAAAGGAAGTCATCTGAGAATTCTATCAAGGCAATTACTCAGTCGAGAAGTCTACTATTCGAGAAGTCAGAACTGTGGGAACATTTCGAGAAGTCTCAAAACACATTCAACTGCACAGTACTCGATTGCGAAGCCATTCATTCGACAAGTCAAGTATTGAAGTCATTCGAGTAGTGTTAATTGCGAGACATTCGAGAAGTGAGAAAAGAGAATCAATTCGAGAAGTTAGCAAAAGGAGCATTCGAGAAGTGGTAAAGCTGAGGCATTCGAGAAGTCATAATTTCAAGTTACTATTCGAGAAGTCTAGTTTAATCGAGAAGTCATCTAATGGAGTATTCTAATCGAGAAGTCTGGTCATTCGAGAAGCTAGATATTCATGGTTCAATCGAGTTATCACAGCAAGTACCCAATCGAGAAGTCAACATCTATGACTTCTCGAAATATTTTGAACAGAGTACTCGACTGCACTAAGGAGCTTTTTTCAAGGAAAGTTACAGAACAAGTCAGATAATTCTGAAGCTCTGTTTTTATAGGATAAGTCAAACCTACAAAGATAGAGACAAGTCTACAATGAAGCTGGGAAGTCAGTCAAGACAAATGACAGAAAGTATAAGGCTGGATGTAGCAGACTGTCACAACAGTATTAGCTAGAAATATATATCAATCAAATGTAAAGGATGTCTTGTCTTTTTCTAGTTATAGCTAATCTGTCTTATGTGAGCATGTGCACAGGACATGTTGTCTATATATTTTATGCACAACCACATTTGATAGGTGTCTTGTGATTTTTATAATTGTAAATTTCCTAGAACAAGAAGCTGAAGTTCAATTTGAATTTCAGATTGTAACAATAGTTCATTCTAATAAAATTAGATTGAAAGTTACATCTAGTGTCTATATATTCATCATTGTTTACTGTTTACTGTTCAATCTATTCAATCTTGCAATCTAGTTAACAGTTGAACTAGCTTACTAGAATTAAAGAGAAAGAAAAAGGCTTGAAGTATACATTCACCCTCCCTTTGTAAACTTCTAGGACTCATAATTCCTAACAAGTGGTATCAGAGCAGGCTGTTAACATACAAACAGACTAAAGATCAAGATGAGTTCTCAGAAGCTAAGCAGTATAAAGATTCCTACATTTGACAGAGAAAATTACAATCTTTGGAAGAGGAAGATGCTGATGTTCATAAAGGCTGCAAACCCCATGTATCCTGAAATATTGAAGAATGGTCCTTTCATGCCAGTAACCCTAGTTCCTGAAACCACTAGTGGGTCTGAAGTTATTCTAGCAACATGGATACCTAAAGATCCATCTCACTACACAGATTTAGAGAAGGAAAAGGTGTCTCTTGACAATAGCTTAATGCTAATACTAATTGAATCACTGGATCTTGTGATGTACAATAATATTGTCAATTGCATATCTGCCAAATACATATGGGAGACTATAGAAATTCTGTGTGAAGGAACTGAGGAGGTAAGGAAAAATCAGAGGCAGCTCCTTGTCCCTCAATATGAAGTTTTCATGTCCAAACCAAATGAAGGAATAACTGAAGTATTTGAAAGGTTCAACAAACTGATCAATGACCGTCAACTTCATGGAAAATACTATGAGATAAAGGAAAAGAATATGAAGTTTTTGCTGACTCTCCCAGAGCATCTGGAGCACAAAATCTCTGCAATAAGATAAAGGAGAAATCTAACAAAACTTCCACTTGAGACCCTGTATGGAATCCTAAAGACATATGAACTTGAGTTTTATCAGAAGAAAGCCATACTGGGAAATAGAGGAAAAATGGCAAATATCTCAAATGCTTTGGTTGCAAAGGAACCTTCTATACCTGAAAAGACTGGTACAAGCAAAAGGGTGAAAACTGAAGAGTATGAAGAGCAGGAACATGAAGAAAAGGACTCTGTCAAAAGTGAATCAGAAGAGGAAGTGTTCTACACCATTGAAGAACTTGAGGGCATGGACAACAAAACCATGGCCTTCATGGCAAATAAATTTAGAAACTTGAGATTCAAAAGAAACAAAAGTTTCAAAACAAGACCAGCCTTCAAGTCCTCAAGCAAAGGAAAGAATCCAACAAGGAGCAACAGCAATGGAGGATACAAAACTGGAACAGTTGATAGATTTAAGATAAGATGTTATAACTGTAATGACCTTGAACACTTTGCAACAGAGTGTAGAAAACCTAAAGCAATAAAGAAGGATAAAGACTACTTGGAGCTGGAAGCCAAGTATGAAGCTATCCTCAAAAAGCAGACAGGAAAAGCTTATATTGTTGAGGGAAAGTGCTGGGATGACACAGATGAAGATGAGGAAGAAGAATATGGAAATTTGGCACTCATGGCCAACTCAACTAGTAGATCATTATCCTCAAATTCTCAGGTACCCACATTAATCTCTCTTGACATGTCAAATTCACAATATAAGAAAACTATGGAAGAATTGAGCATTGAAATGTTTAACATTCACACTAGCATGACTGCTGCTTATGAGGAAATTGCTAGGCTGGTAAGAGTCAATGATGAACTAACTACTAGGAATGAAACTTTGGAATTATCTGCAGTAACACTAGAAAACTTGAAACAGGAAAATGAATATCTAAAGAACAAGGTTGTTTATTCTGAATAAATTGAAAAATTTCTCAAAGAACAAATTTCTGAAAATGAGTTAAAAATCAGATCATATCAAAACTCAGCAACTGTTGTTCAAGAGTTTCATGAGAAGAGCAAAGAGAGTACTAGGATTGGAGAAAATGGGGAAGTTTCAAGTGAAGTCACTATGTGCATTTGTGAATCTTTTTCAACTATACTTCTGGCATCAACATGAGTGGGTTCATATGATGGTGCAGACTCTGTATAGATTGAAGTGAGTTAGCTCCCAATTTCAATAGGTACACCCTATTGAGAGAGTGCACATAGTAGTAGGTTTTGTCCCTCTATAACCTCTACATCTTGTTGGGAGGATGTATAGTGGTCTGTTGTGGTCCCTTTCTTTTTCTTTCTTCTGGTTAGGGAGATCACATGACTCAGGTTCATCACTTCCTTCTACTACAGTTTTCAATTTCTTGATAGCTGGTTTCCTTTTTCTTTTCTTTTCAACCACACCCTATTGAGAGGATATGGAGGTGGCTCACTAACATCTATTGGAATTAAAGGAATGGTTCCAGTTGGGTTGAGAGTCTCTGGATTAGGAGCATTGGGTACTTCAGCCTCCTTGGGACTCTCTACTGCAGTTAGATAACCATATTTAGGCTGCACTAGTGGATACCCTTCAAATACACTGCTCATGTAATGTGTGATTTGAAGAGGTACATTAACAGTATTTCGTCTATCCAATGTGCCAAATATGATTTTGGAAATGGATTTATTATAGCCAATTCTTTGTTTATCCAAACTAGACAATTCAATCAAAGTAGCATTTTTATAATTTAAAACTGATTGAATACAGCGAGGAAAGAATATTTCATTACCTTTCTTGGGAATCCCGGTTATGAGCTCCCCAAGGATGAGCTTTCCTACATTTAGCTTCTTGTTGTAAGCCAAAGCATAAACCAGCTTCAAGGCAATTGAACTAATCCGGTCATACCATGTCTTCCTGCAGGCGAAGACTCTGAGCAGGGTGTCAAACACAAATGACCATTCTTTTCTCACATTATTGTTCATCTTTCCCAGCTTATTTTTTGTTATTCATCTTCAAATTTATCTGCATATCTGATGAACTCCATGAAGTCAATGAGTTCCTCATCAGTTGGCTCAGCCTCAAGGTTTGTTGTTCGGAGAAATAGGCTACCATTTACATAATCTTTATTGTAGGTTATTTCCACTCCTTGGATTTTGCATGTTACTTGCACTTTGGTGCTCCCATCTTCAAGTGCATTCTCTACCCAGGTGGTAGAGTTCCATAACTGCTCTAGTATGTCTAAATACAGTGTGGGGTTTGCAAGCAAAGTTTATTTCAGATAGGAATCAATGAGAAATCTAATGAAGCATTTGTACTGTGGCTTGGCCTCGGCATCTCTGGCAATGGCGAGAAAGTTGGTGTCTAGAATGATGTAGGCTTCCATAGCAAGAATAGAGCTTGAAGATGCCATAAGAATTACTGTGTAAAAATGAGAAGAGAAAAAATGAAAAAGTTGTAGAGAAATAGAGAGAGAGTTCGACTAAGCTTTTTGAAAACAAGGGTTTTATGAGTTTGCGATAAGCGTAAAAATGAATTGTAGATCTACTTTGCTATTTATATGTATAAACTTCTCGAATGAGAATTGTAATCGATTTATATTTATCGAGTACTCACAAATGAATAAAGTTACTTTGATAGAGAACTGACACTCACTTTGTTGAGAATTTAGGAATATGTAGTTGAGAACTGTTTCAATCGAGAACACTAGGTTATTACTGAATAGAGAACTCTAAAGAAAAGTACTATTTGAGAACTCTTGGACAGTTATTCGAGAACTCATAAAAACTCTCAATTCTTATCAATAAGGTCTTAACATACCTTGTGTATCACTATTGCTACCATCATCAAACAATTCTCAAGCACTTGTATAACCGAAGGCCACAATGAATGAAGGCGTAGTAGAGTGATGTAGTGAGATCTTCATCTAGTGTCACAAGGTCTTGCCAATCTTGTTTCTTGATATCCCCCCTACCACTACTAATTTCTTCACTCTCAAGACGTTCAATTATTATATCATGTTCACTTTGTCAAAGATTGTCAACTCATTTACAATATGATCCACTCATGTTCACAATCAAGCTAATGAGATTGAAGAAAACACTAACAACCCGGTTAGTTTTAGCAACAACAACAATAATTTTCAACTGAAGTTGATGAGCAAAACAATGAACGTACCAAGCTTGGGGATTTTCCTTTAGAATGAGAGTCTTCAATCTGTGAAATTCTCCACGCATATCGGAAGCACCATCATATCCTTGACCTCTCAATCTCGACAATGACAATCCATGTTTGGAAAATAAGGCATCAATGGCATCTTTCAAGCATTTTGATGAAGTCTCCGTAACATGAACCAATGCTAGAAAGTGTTCAATAATTTCTCCATTCTTGTTTACATATCTAAGAATAACCGCTTGCTCTTTTACGGAAATGTCACGAGATTCATCTACTAAGGTAGTGAACAAGCTGTCACCCATGTCATTCAATATTGCTAGTGTAGTCTCCATGACACAAGCATTTGTCATTTACTTTTGAATCAAGGGGGAAGTAATTTGATTATTTCCCGGAGCATTTTGGATAACAACTTTGGCTACCTCTTTATTTCATATGCTATATCATTCAATAAATTCAAGAAAATTTCCTCTATTTATTGAAGTTGATGATTCGTCATGCCCGCGAAAAGCCAAACCTTGCCGTAATAAAATGGAGGTTTGTAAGGCTGTATGTATAGACCTATATGTAACATAGGGTTATAACTCAACACAAGAACAGGACGTGTAAATAATATGAAGTTATCACCGGAATCAGGAAGACATGAAGACTTGGTAAAGACAAAGGATAAAGAAGAAATCTACAGACTTGAAGCATTAGCTCACTAGAAGAAGTTCATTAATATGTTCATGCCTCAGTGAAGAATAAAGGTTGAAGTATTCAAGGATGTGGAAGCAGTGAAGCAGCTGTCAAAGTACCAGAAAGATTCTAGTGATCCAAATCTGCAAATTAGTCAAGCAATGAATTGCAGAGCTCAAGTGCAGGAATCGATAAGATCGAATATATGGTAAATACAAAGAATCAAAATATTAGATGGAATCTTGGAGTCTATTATAGATTGCTGGAGGAAGTTCATTCATATGTTCAGACTTCAGTGAAGGATAAAGTTCGAAGATGTTCAGGGTTTCAGATATGTTTATGGTTCAGCATAAGTGCCAGAGGATTTCAATGTACTTACAATCGGAGCACTTCTAATCAACAAGGAACAAAGTCAATTGTATTGTAAAGAAGATGTGAAGATCAAGATCGTGTTAGTCGTTTGTGAACCAGACCAGTTGCACCAAACGTCAGCACAAAAGAGATTGAGAATTGCATCTATGAATGAGAAGAATTGACTATTTACTGAAATGGGTAACAAGTGAAGTGGTATATGATGAAGCTCAGAATAAATCAAGTTCGAATAATCAAGGAAATATTTATTAGACTTGGTTGCAGTGAAAGAAAATATATTAAGGGCTTATCAGGTTCGAATTTGGCTAAGTAAAGAAGACTACAGAAGCTGTATCCAGAAGTCAACTTGGTCAAGCTATTTCGTCTCATTCACCGATGGTTAACAAGTATTTTTGTCTTATTCACCTATGGCTATTAACCATCGGGTGAGATAAACAAATGAACAAAGAAATGGTGAAATGAAAGGGCTTATTTTGTCCTATTAAGTCGATAGTTACTAACTATCGGAAAAGAAACAAAAGCCAACTAGCCACTTTCCGATGGTTACTAAGATTGGAGTAATTGATTTTATTTCAGGAATTGTTTTAAGTCTCCGATACTTATTCTACAGACTCATCGATACTTAAACAATTAATCAGTAAATTGTTCCCGATACTTAAGAAAAAACATAAGTGAAGAAGCAGCTCAGTTACTTGGACCACATGAAGCCACGTAGCTGTACTGAAAAAGTCTACACATAAATTGAAGCAGAGCCATTCATTTGGAGAGTCTTCTGCAACACAACAAAAATAACCAGAGAGAGAGAAGACGAAGCCGGAGAGGAGAGAAACCAGAAAAATCTATACCTCTTCACCGGAGATGTATCAGTGGCCGGTTCCTTAACGGAAAATGTGCAGGGCCACTATATATCACTCTCTACGGTCTTAGTTTCCTTTGTACTGATCTAGAAATACTTGTATAGGAAATTGAGAGTTATATATTTTTGTTAAGCAGCGAAGAACTTGTTCTTCGGACCGGATTTGTTGACCGGGTGTAGCAACCTCAGGGTTTATATTTATCAAATGATATATTCCCCGAATCTTGTGTTGTTTATTTTCCTGCTGATTTTCTAGAACCGAAATGATTAATCCTAAACACAGAAAATTAGTAAGCAGCTCCGTAAACACTATTCATCTCAAGAACACGAGCCCACTAACCGAACTCTAAATTATTTATCTGCAAAAGATTTGAAAGAATTTTTTAATTTAGTGAGTATCGTATTCAACCCCCCCTTCTACGATACTTCCGGGGCCTAACAAGGTTACATCCAAAGTCTCCATCAAATGAGTATAATAAGCAACTTCCATGTCAGGACTTGTCGAAGATATGAGGCAAACTTTGTCTTTGATTTTTAAAGGCTTCAAATAGTGTTCTAGCATCATGATACGGGCTACTAACTCCACCAACATGTTCTTTGAATTCTTCACTTGCTTTCTTCCAATTTTTGAATCCCACTTTAGTAAAGGCATCATCCCCAAAACGAATTATAGATGTTGGCTTGAAAAGATAACAACAAAAATAATAAGCGGCGTCTTTTGATATGATATATTCCAACCAATCATGTGTTTTAAACCAATCATCCTTAAAACTCCTCATTGATGGACCAAATTGAGTTTTGGAAAAAATATGCCTTTTTGGTTGACGGAATCCCAATTCTAAATCTAAGGTCCTTACCTATAGATTCCATAAAGGAGGTTTTCAAGATCAGTTAAAGAGGCGGTTGCAAGACAGGGATGGTTTATATTTGAAAGACAAGATCGAGGTTTTGCTACATAGTTTGAAGAAGCCTGTACAAGCAAATGATGACATAGACTATGTTGGGTTGTAGCAGGAATCTCAAACATTAGTGAGGATGCAGCAAGGGAAAACATTTGTTGATGAAGTTAAATGCAAGGATGATTCTATCAGTGACAGTGATGAACCAAATGAATATCTGGCATCAATGACCAACACTAGAGATGAATCACTAAGCACTTCACAGGTACACTTACTAACTAGTATATCTTTATCTAATTCATAATTGTATGATTATTATGTTTTGAAATGTATTAGACTCGTGTCAGCATGTTAGCATCTTAGAACTTAAATGCTTAATTGATTGCTAATAATAAGATTTCATGCTTAGTTATATGAGTTTAGTGAGTACATTTCATATTTGATTTTCTATGCAGTAAAATGAATATCTAGAATTAGATAAGGTGTTCTAGACTGTTAAGTGTATCCCTAAAACATTTGTTTGAAACTTGATTTAAATCTTCTGTGATTTAATACCTCTACTAATGTTGTGAAAATTGCTAATAGACAAACAGGTCATAGATCAGATATTTTATATTTATTCTTATTGTGATAAATGACTTGATAAGTATATGTGAAATTTGATATTGCTTATAATGTTTTATTCAAATATTCTGCATATTCTTAAATTGTTTATGTGCTTATTTTCATATGATTTGCTTGCAATCACATAGTTGCACTTAAATGTCATATCACATCATATATTGCTTGTTAAGGAGTAGAATATTAAAAGATGGTAGAATTATCTAAGTTGTCAGTAACATTTGTAGATTCAAGGTTTAATCTAAAACTGATTAGGTAATTAGAGGTAGTTAAAAATGTTAGACAACAACAGAAATGGATTAGACAGAATTAGTAATTAATTTGTTAGTTCTTCTATCCATGTGCTTTTATGCATATTGAAGCTGTTGTTATCTTTGATAATATCTCTAACCCATCTGGACTCAATTAAAATTGAGTACCAAGAAACTTAATCATTTGTGATTGCAGAGTATGTAACAAAAGACATAGATTAAAGCTCTGACATCACAGTTGGTTGAGAAGGCCTCCCCAATGGTAACCTTTGGAGATGACAGCAAAGGATGTACAAGGGATATGGCTATCATGATTTAAGAACTGTCATCAATGGAAGCATCTTTCTTGTGGAAGGATTTAAGCACTATCTACAGGGCACTAGGGAATTCTTTGTCAAGGATTTTCTGGATTAGCATTGAAAAGTAAAAGTGTTTGATCTCAAACAAGAAGGTTGGCAGCTCACTCAACTGAGAGTGAGGAAGTATGTTTGTAGCTGACATGGATTATGTATGCAAAGGTGAAGTGGATTTTTCAGTAAAGCTTCATCAGTAAAGAGTTAGCTATGGCATAAGAAGCTCTCACACTTGATCAACAAGACAACGGATTCTCCGATAAAGATGAAATTGGTGAGAGGACTGCTTCGAATGGAATTCTATCAAGAAGGACATTTTGAAGTATGTCATATAGGGAAGTCAATGAAAACATCACACTGAAGCAAATTATGTCAAGAAAGAAATATGCTTAGTGGTGGTTGATGACAACCCTAGTTACAAGTTGGTGTTGTTCGTGCATTCAACAGACAAAATGTCACAGATGGTGATGATCACATCAAAAAGATCAGTTGGAAGTAAAGTAAGCTGTGAGAAATTTGAAGTCAGATAATAGAACTGAATTTCGCGAATGAAGTTCTAAATGAATTCTGCACTGAAAAAGGTACTTTGAAGCTGAAGCAATTAACACAGCATGCTGCTTTAATCAACAAGATCGTAAAAAGACATCATATGAGTTAATGGCCAACCAGAAGCAAACATTTATGTTTGGAGGAAATTGATATTTATTGAAGATTTAGATGAGTATCTTGGCAAGTTTGAAGTTAAGGCTCAAGGAACAATTTCTTCGGCTACTCATTGAAGTCGAAAGCTTTCAAGGCATATGTGATGGAAAACCAGAAAGTGATTAAAAGTCTGAATGTGTCGACCTACTGCACCAAGCTCCCAAGCATTCAAATGAAAGACTATTCTGAATCTTTGAAGTTTGACATCCCGTCAGAGTCAAATTCAGATACTGATGTTGAAACTAAGGTTGCAGAAGGAAACAATGATAATGATGTTGATTCAGATCCTATTAGTGGAATTGGTAGTGAAACTACACAACTCGTGAACTTTAACAGAATCCACTGAAAAAGGTGAAGGATCTTCAACACATCCTAGCAGCAACTTAGGGGGAGCAAAATAAAAGAAGGATCTACTAGTCGTACTCAACACAATGAAGATCAAAGGAATACATCAAGAACATATCTGCCGAGACAAAGGGTTTGAAGTCAAAGTAAATCCTAGAGTCTAGTTCTTAGTAAACCGGATTTTGAGTAAAGGCTAGAAATGCTTATCAAAATGAACATATATTTTTCGGGACCCAACAATCAATATTTGGTATCCCAAAGAATAGTGAAGATGCACTGATTGATCCAGATTGGGTGATTGTAAATGCAAGGTGATCTCAATCAGTTCGAAGGCAGAAACTACTGAAGCTGGAACCCAGACCACTAAAGTCGAAGCTGAAATTGGTACAGTAGGGGTTTACAGAAACTGGATAATAATTGGCATTGTTATGAGGGACAAAGCCAAACTGGTTGCTACAGGTTACTTTCAGGTAGAAGGTGTCGATGATGATGGAAACAGAATCTTCGGGACTTTCAAGATCTAACAGCAAGCAACAGAGATGAGACTTGATCCTCTTAGGACCTAACAATTGGGCCTAACAAGATAAGGGCCTAACAATAGGATATTTCTAGCACATGTTGAGCATTCAAGCATGAACACCTATCAGATGAATGTGAACAAGTGCACTCCTGAATGGTGAGTTAGAAGTTGAAGTTGATGTACAACACTTCCTAGACTTTAAAGTTACAGATCATTGAAATTTGTATATCATTCTCTTCACAAGCTCTCTATGAATGGAGATAGGGATTCAAGCAAATCGTCAAGGAGATGGTATGACACTCTAACTACTAATTACTTGAAAATGATTTTATATTAGAGTAGTTATACACATATATCTCTCTAGAATGCAAGGCACACATAATGTCATATATATGTGTTAATATACCTTGAGTATATTATATGTGGGTCTACTAACGAAAATTTGGCAAGAGATATTTGCTAAGTTAATGCAGAGTAGGCAACATGAGCATGTTGGAAGAATTGAAATTCTTTTTGGATTACAAGTAATTCGAAAAAATGATGGCAATTAAAGTAAGTCAAGGATCTTTTGAAGATGCGCAGTTTAGAAGATTCTAGACCTGCCAAGACTTCTTTCCAATAAACCACTAAGCTTGATCAGGGCAAATCAGGTATATGAACTGAAGTGACAAGCTATAGAGGTAATCAGCTCATTACTTATTCAAGTACATAAAGACCATATATTTTATTCTCGATATGCCTATGTGCAAGTTTCCAAGTGGATACTAGAGAATCTTATCTTATAGTTAAGTTATGGATTGTTAGATATCTTAGGGGATCACCAATTCTTGAAATCTGGGACCCTAAAGATACTAGGTTTAACCTAATTGGCTATATAGATATAGATATACAGGTTGTAAGAAAGACAGGGAAGTCATTCCTAGAAGCTGTCATTATTTCCAGCAACTCTGTTGATCTCTTCACACCACGTTGGAACAAGCGCATGGACACCAGGTATCATTTCTTTCGAGATTGTCCTTAATAGAATAACTTGCAGATCTTTGCTAAATAACTTGATGAATTCATTTTATCTAAGTTGGTTAGTAAACTTGGGATATTATTTATTTACATATTTTTGGAAATCCCATCTGCAAGGAATTCTCAAATGAGTTCACAAGTATTAAAATTTTAAATATTTAAAGGACTTGTGAATTTATTTTAAATTCAGTTCCTCATGCTTATTGCTACTAGTTTAATTATCATGCTTACATTGTAATATGCATAAGTGGTAGTTGAATTATTTAGTATAAGTTAGAAGCATAATTATTTGTGTGTTAAATATTTGATGAGTATTAGTCAATGATATCTTGCTTAATTGCTCTGATATTTTGCTCTGGTATTTTTAAATATTTTATTACAAATAATTGTGATACTTTTGATATTAGTGACATTATTTAGAATTTCTGTTCTAAATAAATAATGCATATTTCAAGACTCACTAATATTGGAAGACGAAGTATTTTCTAAGTTATGTGTATAAAATTCTCAATATTTTATATACTTAGAAAATATTTCTAAATTTGTTTTTGTTGCGAGAAGTTGCAATTAGGAACACAAGTGTTAAATGTCTATATTTAAAGGACTTGTGAATTTCTATTCAACTATTTTCTCGAGTTTACATATATCAATAATAATTGTTATGAGTATAATTTTATTATGCTAGAGTGACAATTATTAGATATAGTGTAGGAAGTTAGATGCTAATATTCAACATAATGAATATTTTAGTATTTAGCGAAATTATTTTATCATATTAAAATTATGGATTGAAGAAATTCAATGATTATCAGTTTCATAATTTTGATTTGATAAAATATAAGAAACACAATTTCTTGCATCTTGAAATTATTGATAAATATCGAATAATTGGTATCAGCGTGCAATTAATTGTGATATTTTTAATATTAGTGGTAACACAAGTTGTTTATCTGAAATCACTAATAATAAAAATATGTCTCAATGCTTATTGTTCTACTGAATGATTGTCATGTTTATTTGATATATATGCATGTGATTGGCAATTGCTTAGTGCAACATAAGTATTTAATTTATTTTGATTTGTTTAAATCATGATGATATAAAATAATTCAGTGATATATTGGTTCCATGATTTAAGTATATTAAAATAAATTCGAAGCATAATTATTTGTAGTATAATTATTATCTTTTATTACTTTGTGATAATTGAATAATATTTTATTACAAAATAATTGTGATATATTGATACTAATGGATTTGCTTAGTTTTTATTCTAAGTAAATATTGGTTTTTGAAAAAGCCGTTAGTATTAGTATATTTAGTTTTCTTTCTTAGACTGATTCTTGAATGTATTTAAAAAGAAATTTTTGTCTATTTCTTTTTCAAAATGTGTTATTCAAAGATACATTCACTTTATATCGGTTTTAGATAAGAAAACTTCAAAATTCTTTTTCAAAACTTCTCTTTTGAAAATCATTTGATTTACAGCCCTACTTTATTTTTCCAATCCTAGGGTGTGAATCAAACTTTTCCTGAGGATAATCTTTCTTTAAATCTCAAAATATTTTATCCTCTCTCCAAAGCTGGTTTTAAATGCTATATTTTCAAAACCGTTTTCTCTCTTAATTTTTCTTTTTAAAGTGGCAGAAACTTTGTGACTGCTATTTTATTTGGAAAAATTGTTTTAACTTCGAGGTATCAATCACTTGTAATATGATTTGTTTTCAAATACTTGTTTCAATGTATGTTTCACATTGATTCATAGTACCTAAATAGTGGTTGTTGCTTTGAAGGCCTAGTACTGTTTTGTTAAGCATACATTCAACCCCAATTGTCATATTTTTATTTGAAGTCGGGGATACTATCAGGTGGACGAAAATGATGTAAATCATAATTGCATTATGAGTCGGAAAATCATAGTCCTCTATCTGATAAGTATGTTTTGCAAAATTGTTTTCAAAACATACAGTACTTAGGTTTTAAATGAAAAGAGTCATTTTATTGAGATAAAATTTGGTAGAAGAGTTGAATTTCTTCTTTGGTGTAAATTCCCGTATTTTATTATGGGAAGTTTGCCTTATAAGAAATTCATAAGGGATAGACTTTTTCTCTGATACACATTCCCGCGTTTTATTATGGGATAAGTATCTTAAAGAAAATTTCTATTGGTTTCACGCTCTTAAATGATAAATCTTTAGAACCGACAAAACTCTTTTACTAAAAGTGCTTTAATGCAATCCATTACCATTCCTTCTTATATTTTTCCTTCTCTTTGAGATGAAAAATATGTTTTGGAATGTTAAAGTGATTATCTTTTTATCTTATTTAATTGATTTTATCCGTTTAGCCCCCAGAAGCTATAGAAGCTGGCCAAGAGGTTGAAAACCCATCAATCTCTTACCCAGGCCATAATACCAAACACTCATTCATCCACTTCCATATATTAACCCTTGGAGATATAAGGAACTTATGTAAATTAGAGGTTGATAAGGGAGAAACTGCACTTGATGCAGCAAATAAGGATGAAGTCAGAAGTGCACCCACAGCTCTACCTCCAGAGAAGTAAAGTAGTATACTAACTGAGGTAACTGTAAGCTCATCTGCATTTTCTCAAAAGGATGCAGAGCTGAAAAGGCAATAAAACTGTCTCTGGAATCATTCTCTCAACAGGGTGAGTCCATTGAAATTCGCTCGTCAGCCAGAGCATCTTGTAATGAGTCAAGCACACCACTAGCGCTCACGCTGATGGTAAGCCTAAACAGATAAATTCTATGAACACATTGCAAGGAGTGCACAGTGAGAGGTATAGGCATTTAGAGGAGATACGAACTCTAGCCATAATTACATTGTCCAAGTATCTACCTCAAACAGAAGTTAATCTTCTGCATCCCGAAAGGGAGATCTCTTGTTCAGAATTATCTGAGCTTGAGAGGCAACTACTTGACAATTCTTCGGATGAGTCAAGTAGGGTATTTTATACAAAATTCCCGTCACAGGGTTACGAGGGAAACATAGGCTCTAAATTGCCATTCATTACATTGTCTACTACGTCTCCCCTCCTGGAAGGAACATTTCCAGATCCTGAAAAGGATGTCCACCTCCCATTTATGGAGTAGGTGTGAGGCAACTCCTTGATAGAACAAGGCAGGATTCCCTAACAGATTTTAAAATCTTGGGATAACCCATCTCAAAGAGGTGAGGCTCCACTAGACAGTGATTTAGCAATAGCTATTGAGTCTGGTGCTGAGACAGTGCTTATGCATGATAGATCAAGAACACCTCAATGAGGCAATTCTCCACTTGATAGTGATTTAGTTCATTCTGATGAATCAGGTGTTGGGAATATATGAATTGACGGATTTCACTTGCAGGTACATAATGCTATATTTGGAATGCAGAGTGAAAGTGAGAGAGAGAAACACTTAAGTGAAAGTGAGGGAGAGATACACTTGAGTGGGAGATAGGTAGAGAAAGAGTGATACACTTCTAAGTGCTCGACACTTGAGTGTAAACACCAACAGAACGTAGTAGAAGTGAGGAAACCTTAAGCCAAACACTTACCCTTGCTACTTGCTACTTCTGAAAGAAAAGCTACTATATTTTTCCCGATCAATGACAGACGAGAACCTTCTTTGGAAGACAAACCATTCAAAAGTGGGCCATTGGAGGATTCCTCAACTAAGGGGGAGAAGTTATAGGAAGAAAAAAGAGAAGTTAATCAAGTCTTATCTTCGTACTTTGGAAAAGTTAATATCCTAAAGGGGTTCGTATCCTGGATCATTAAGAGAAGTTCCTGGATCCTTAAGGGGAAAAGGGGTTCGCATCCTTGGGAGAAGTTAATATCCATATGGGGAGATTTGAGACGAGAAAAAGAAAATCTTATCTTCTGATCCTGAGGGGAAACAACAGAAATATGGGAGAATCAAGAAGCTGTATTCTATACTTGAAAGGAGTTGTCAGAAGAGGATTCCTAATCCAAGTGGGAAGAACAGAGGACTATTCCATTGATTTTCTAAAGGGAGAAGAAGAATAAGAAGGAGAATCACATTCTCAGGGGGAGAACATTATTTGAGCAATGTTCTATATTTTATTGAAGATGTTCCCAGGAATTTTGATTCTTATGAAGCTCAGTTTATGATAAGTTCTTTGTAGGTCAAGCTATGAAGGATTTTGAAGCAGAGAAAAGCTCAAACACAGAGGAATGAAGATGATATCTATTGAAGATGCGTTCAATGCTAAAGGAACACTCATTTTCTATTTCTCTTTACTTTATAGAAATCTGGAAATGTATTATATGATCCAGAACCCAAGTAGTATTATTTACAAGTCTAGAGCATTAATATTTTCTTGTAGTTAGTTGAGTTATCCTCTAGGGATTTGCTTGTTAATCTCTACCAAACAAATAGGGGGAGATTGTAAGGCTGTATGTATAGACCTATATGTAACATAGGGTTATAACTCAACACAAGAACAGGACGTGTAAATAATATGAAGTTATCACCGGAATCAGGAAGACATGAAGACTTGGTAAAGACAAAGGATAAAGAAGAAATCTACAGACTTGAAGCATTAGCTCACTAGAAGAAGTTCATTAATATGTTCATGCCTCAGTAAAGAATAAAGGTTGAAGTATTCAAGGATGTGGAAGCAGTGAAGCAGCTGTCAAAGTACCAGAAAGATTCTAGTGATCCAAATCTGCAAATTAGTCAAGCAATGAATTGCAGAGCTCAAGTGCAGGAATCGATAAGATCGAATATATGGTAAATACAAAGAATCAAAATATTAGATGGAATCTTGGAGTCTATTATAGATTGCTGGAGGAAGTTCATTCATATGTTCAGACTTCAGTGAAGGATAAAGTTCGAAGATGTTCAGGGTTTCAGATATGTTTATGGTTCAGCATAAGTGCCAGAGGATTTCAATGTACTTACAATCGGAGCACTTCTAATCAACAAGGAACAAAGTCAATTGTATTGTAAAGAAGATGTGAAGATCAAGATCGTGTTAGTCGTTTGTGAACCAGACCAGTTGCACCAAACGTCAGCACAAAAGAGATTGAGAATTGCATCTATGAATGAGAAGAATTGACTATTTACTGAAATGGGTAACAAGTGAAGTGGTATATGATGAAGCTCAGAATAAATCAATTTCGAATAATCAAGGAAATATTTATTAGACTTGGTTGCAGTGAAAGAAAATATATTAAGGGCTTATCAGGTTCGAATTTGGCTAAGTAAAGAAGACTACAGAAGCTGTATCCAGAAGTCAACTTGGTCAAGCTATTTCGTCTCATTCACCGATGGTTAACAAGTATTTTTGTCTTATTCACCTATGGCTATTAACCATCGGGTGAGATAAACAAATGAACAAAGAAATGGTGAAATGAAAGGGCTTATTTTGTCCTATTAAGTCGATAGTTACTAACTATCGGAAAAGAAACAAAAGCCAACTAGCCACTTTCCGATGGTTACTAAGATTGGAGTAATTGATTTTATTTCAGGAATTGTTTTAAGTCTCCGATACTTATTCTACAGACTCATCGATACTTAAACAATTAATCAGTAAATTGTTCCCGATACTTAAGAAAAAACATAAGTGAAGAAGCAGCTCAGTTACTTGGACCACATGAAGCCACGTAGCTGTACTGAAAAAGTCTACACATAAATTGAAGCAGAGCCATTCATTTGGAGAGTCTTCTGCAACACAACAAAAATAACCAGAGAGAGAGAAGACGAAGCCGGAGAGGAGAGAAACCAGAAAAATTTATACCTCTTCACCGGAGATGTATCAGTGGCTGGTTCCTTAACGGAAAATGTTCAGGGCCACTATATATCACTCTCTACGGTCTTAGTTTCCTTTGTACTGATCTAGAAATACTTGTATAGGAAATTGAGAGTTATATATTTTTGTTAAGCAGCGAAGAACTTGTTCTTCGGACCGGATTTGTTGACCGGGTGTAGCAACCTCAGGGTTTATATTTATCAAATGATATATTCCCCGAATCTTGTGTTGTTTATTTTCCTGCTGATTTTCTAGAACCGAAATGATTAATCCTAAACATAGAAAATTAGTAAGCAGCTCCGTAAACACTATTCATCTCAAGAACACGAGCCCACTAACCGAACTCTAAATTATTTATCCGCAAAAGATTCGAAAGAATTTTTTAATTTAGTGAGTATCGTATTCAACCCCCCCTTCTACGATACTTCCGGGGCCTAACAAGGTTACATCCAAAGTCTCCATCAAATGAGTATAATAAGCAACTTCCATGTCAGGACTTGTCGAAGATATGAGGCAAACTTTGTCTTTGATTTTTAAAGGCTTCAAATAGTGTTCTAGCATCATGATACGGGCTACTAACTCCACCAACATGTTCTTTGAATTCTTCACTTGCTTTCTTCCAATTTTTGAATCCCACTTTAGTAAAGGCATCATCCCCAAAACGAATTATAGATGTTGGCTTGAAAAGATAACAACAAAAATAATAAGCGGCGTCTTTTGATATGATATATTCCAACCAATCATGTGTTTTAAACCAATCATCCTTAAAACTCCTCATTGATGGACCAAATTGAGTTTTGGAAAAAATATGCCTTTTTGGTTGACAAGGACCTTTGGATATATATTCTCTTCGAATGCGATCTCTAATACCAATATCATATTCTTCAATTGATTTGCGTAATCCGGGATCACCAACAACAGCATCTATATTGCTTTCCAAGATAGAAGCAACTCTCGGAATAAGGGTAGTATTAGGAGTGAGAACCGGTATAGAACAACTACAACTACCGGAATCAACCGAGTTTCTTGATTTTTTATGAAAATACCTTTCCATTGACCTATAAAATTAAATTTACAAATAAAAATTAAATTGACCCAATGTTCAATTTGTTCAAATAAATCACTCATTCAAAGCTAAATAAAACAAACACTAAATGTACTAGTGGAGTGGAGCAATCAACTAAATTAATATAATAAAATTAGGCACAATCCACTAATACAATATATAATACACTTATACACATGTAGTGCCGTAGTTGACATAGAAGAAGCATAAAACTATTAGAAAACTAAGAATTAGAAACTTACAAATTGAACAATTGAAGTGGAAGTAAGCAAATCACAAGTTTTTGCGTGGACAGTCTCTCTCTCGCCTCTTTCTTTCAATCGGCTATTTTCTGTTGTGTGTATTTGTTTAAGTGTGTGTATTAAGTGAATAAAAACTTAGCAGGGGCAAAAACCTAAACGATGTAGTTTACTATTACTATTATAAAAAAAATTTAAATGGGGTCAAATGACCCTCATGCCCCCCTTTCCTTCCGCCACTGCTTCCAAGTTATGAAAGCATGCGAGGTCATTTGTTTTTAAACTTATAAGTTACTTATTAAATAAACGAACAGGGACCTTTGTTTTTTATAATTAAAACAAGCTAACTTAATTGAACTTGATGTTTCTAGTTTCTGAAACTTTTACAACATTACTTGACTAACTGATGCTAGCAGAAGGAAGCAAAGTAGCAAGGTTGGTCCTGCTTACTAACAAATGAGACACAAATAAAATCAATGGTAAAGCATTAACATCCTAATTTCAAAGTGATTTTTTAAACATTCTGTTGATCTTCAGAAGATAATCGGAAATGGTGAAGATTCTGCTGCACATATTTTGGTGGTAGATGATCTTCAAGATCATGTCTCTCCGGAAACATGATCCACATTGTTTCTGTTATCACCCTATGTTCCGAGTCCCCCACCAATTAGGTGGAATTGATAAATCATCCTTCAAAAAATCAGCTGATTTGTTTACCAAGGCAATGTCTCTTCCTGTCGAACGCCAGAATCTTCTCCCTTTCCCATGGTACCTAACATATGATAAAAGAAAAATTATGAAAAAATAAGAAAGATCTTGTTATGCAGATTGCCTACAAGAAAAAATGTGCATCTGACAAATCGCAAGCAGAAATTGTCATGTATATCAAACATTTATTGAACAAGCACAATATTCATCGATAGACAAATATAATAACAAAAACCAGTGAATAAACGATTATTACCAGTGAATAAACCATCGTAGTCCACGTCCTAAACAGAATTAGTACTAACCCGTCAATTAAATGCAAGAGTGCTTCCAAGTTATGGAAGCATGCAAGGTCATTTGTTTTCTTCAAGAAGGGGGAATTTTCGTGATCCAAAGCAAGCTCCTCTCCTACATGGGAATAGCACCAAGGCGACATTTCACCAACCTTTCGCACTATGAAAGACACGTGTTCATTGAAAAAGACTCCAGGCATATAAGGCACCTTGTCATGAATGTTCACCACTCTTAAGACTTTTACACCAAGCCCTTCAAGTCTTTCTTTAAATCTAGCATTTCCAACTCTTGGCCCTGAGAATGAAAATACAGATATAGGTATGTCACGCCCATCTTTTGTCAAATCTATTCCAGTCTCAGCAATGTCATAGGCATTCAGTATTGCTAGAGCGCTGCCTAAGCTATGCCCCGTAATTGTTATGCTCATCTCCTCATTTTCATACTTTTGAATCAATCTACTGAGTTCTGCTAAAATCTGTTCCCTTGCGGAGTACTTGGAGAATTTACATCTCTCATCTTTATCAGTGTAAAGTTGAAGAAAACCAGCCTCAACTCTGATGGATGGATCCCGACTATCTATCGCCCTATGAGTGACTGGCCTTAGGAAATCCATCATATCTGCAAGCCATTCCCGCTTCACAACGGTTCCTCTCCAAGCAATTGTTATGTCTCTACGACCTAAAAAAGCCGATGTTTCATCATTTGACACAGCAACATAACCACTCCAATTTGCTGAACTACTCCAGCTATTAGGCCAAAGAGACTTCGAATAAAAAATTGGTAAGTTAATATTGTAAGCTGAGTAGAGATAAGTAGTTACATCATAACCATATTTACTCAAGCCAAGACCTTCAAAAAACATGCCAGGCTCAAGTTGACAGCCGCCACAGTACTTAGAGCAAGGATCTTGATCAAAAGCATCATAACAAGCTTGTGCCATATCTCCATATCGTATTAACTCCGACTTCATGAGCGGTTCTATGGGATCCAGCATACCTTCCCAATCATTTTCCCCATGAATTTCCTTCCAAGTTTCTGCTAAACGTTTAGCATTCTCTTCGATCACAACAGTCATGTTGTTTTCTGATTGGCTACTTCTGAACATTGTTGACATACTGTGCCTTCTTGCTTTACTAGCAATTGCCAAGTTTCCAACTCCCAAAGCCACTGAATTTTGACCCTGACAAACAATTTTGTCTTGCAAATGCTTACTAACAAACCATCCTACATCAGAAAGAGGGACAGCCATTGAAAATCTCAGGTCTAAATGCTCAGTGGATTGCTAACACTGATGATAACGATACGATTAGAAGAACCAATAGAAAAGTTGTGTATCCATTTGCTGGTCACACCAAAAAATATATAAACGATGATCCATGAAGACTTATTCATGTAGAAATGCTGAAGACTTTCAGAATAGCAACCTAAGTCTTTCTTAATTCAAGCTTCAATTAGTCAATGTAACATTTCATCATCTTACAAGTTACAACATGATATCAATGTAATGACTGGTGAGTTGTCAATTCCCTGAAATACTTGCTTCTTTCCAGTTAAGAACAGTTCAATTCTCTCTTTTCATAACATAATAACATCCTAAAATTTTAAAATAATTTCAGTTCACAAAAATGTTTGGTAGAGGGCTGACTATATGTATATTGTAGCCATTTACTATACATGACTTGTGCACAAATTCACAGTAGATTTTTCTGTGTTCCCACCCCTGTCAAGAGTTTAAAAAATAATCTAACTGTGCAATACAGTGGTCGTTTGGGGTTCCTTAAACTTAAAATAAGTAACTTATTTTATTTTTATTTTTTTACATATATTTTTTTTAAAGATAAATATTTATTTTAGAATTTTAAAATCAAATATTATCTTCAAAATAAAAAATAAGTTACTTATTTTCAGAAAAAGTACATACATCCCTACTTTTTTCTGGAAATAAGGTCTTATTTCCGGAAAAAATGAGTTGCCAAACCAGGCCATAATACATTACTGGAATAAACCTTTTGAATAATTTTCATTGACATTGAGCATTGAGATTTAATCTAAAATCTGGTAATAATTTGTTCTATCTATTTGCTTCATCATTGCTTCTGTCAGCCAAATAAAAACTAGTACTAGTTGTGTATAATTTAGATTTTCTTTTAATAGTTATAATGTAGAAATTGAAGTAAAACTTAACAGGAATAATATTATGCTTCTGTCAGCTTTAACTTGGTATGGTTGAGTTTTAATACGTATGAACAATGAAGTTGGTAAATGAATGGTTGAGTTATTCTTAATTATATAGTTTGTGCAACATGCAGTCATGCACTCTGCCTATGGATTATACAATAATCAAACATGTATACTTTAAAGCAAGTTGAAATCGGATATTTTCGATTTTATAAATCGAAAGCCACTACTATTACCAAACTAATAGTTTTGTTTTGTTTTTCAAATTTTTCAGTTTGATTCCGATTAATATGTGAATGAGACGAAAAAGTTACGAGTATAACTTTAAATAAATAAAACTCACTTAAAACAATAAGTAACTTTTAGGTTAGTACGAGACTCTCTTGCAAAACCAAAATAGATTATTCAAAAATATTCAAATGGTATTATTATTAGAGTCTTTGTTTCAGGTGTTGTGGTCGGGTGGCAGTTTTTTTTGGATCGTGTTTAAATTTGTAAACAGATAAATTTTGGATTAAATTAAAATAATATAAAATTGAATAAAAATAATTATTGAAGTGAAAAGGAATGAAATTTTAAAAACGGTTCATTTCGAGTCATTTTCAAATCAATCGGATTGTGTTCGGATCATTTTTCGAGTCATATTTGCGGCCGATTACACTCCTTTTTATTTTTACACTTTACTATCAAGCAAAAATATTTCATATAGGTATGGCAAGTGAAGTAGAAAAGATTGCAATGGACATAGGGTGGTTTGAGATTTCTGTTGAAAATTGTTGTGCAGTGAGAAAAAATGTTGGTGGAAAAAGTGTTGTTAAAAAATTATATAAATGTTTTGTAATTTTTTTTTGATTTATGCATATTTTGATATATAATATATAAAAATAATTTTTTTGAGAAGATTTGATGATGAACTTGTAATTATTTCCTGCAAAAACTGAAAAACAGCTTTTTTCAAAAACATGGGGGACGTGTTTTATCTAACAGAAGCTTTTAGGCCAAAAACATTTTTCTAGACGACATCTTTTGAATTTTACCCAACACCTTCTTCACAGTTTTTCAGCAAAAAATTGTTTTAGCTGGTTGTAACAGCAATATCAAACGGGGCCTTAATATATAACTTTTTAAAACAACCTGCATAGCCAAGGTGTCAATAATGTTACTAGAAATGCTTATAATAATCGGTTCAGTTCAATTACATTTAAAAAATTGAAATCTAATTACTGGTAATGATTTAAATTTAAAATTAGATGGTTCAATTATGCCGATATTGACAAATGATTGAAAATTACAATAGATTCAAAATGTATTTTCTTTTTCAATTACTAGAAATGTTGCATAATCGACAAGTTTAAAGGAATCGTTTGTCGAACTTACATTTTTTCATATGTAATTTAAATTTATCAAAATGTTGAATAATAAAGAGTCAGTTCCCGAGTTCCTCTCTAACTTACTCCGAAATTTTTTAAAACAGATACTCAATCGTAAGGATATAAGCCTTAATATTAAAAAAAAAAAACAATGTTGAATTTGATCCAAGTTTTTTAGCAATAAATTGCAAGATTTATGCTTCTATTTGAGAAATATTGTTAGGCTTGTAGAGCCTTTTTCCTTAGGTGGGCCTAAACATGCTTATTGATTTGGACCGTCTGCATGCAAACATTAACATTGGGTTTAGTTTGACTGTTCCAGAGAAGACTGATTAGTCTAAAGACTCTGGGCCCGTCTCAGTAGAACATTTTAAGAGGAGTAAATTCTAGTTTATATCCCACATTTTTACTTGAAATAAAATTTTGTATATTTAGAATTAGAGCAAATCTAACAATTTATTTAAATGAGTTCATTTGAAATATTGAGAATATCATAAAAAATAATATTTCAACATGTCCCTAATGATTCTCTAAAATACTAGAACATGCATTTTATTTCCCTATTTTTAAATAATTTTTAGTCATTCTCTATTCCAATTTTAAGAATTAAAAATAAATTCCCTCCCTTTTTCTTCCTTTTTTACCATTTTCTCTCTCTTCTTTTTTCAATTTATAATAATAATAATGAGAAATTAATATAAAAATTATTGTTGGAATTAACATATAAAATACAGCCTCTAAATTACTATGAGCCCTTACTTCATAATATTATATTAATATTTATACTCCTACAGAAAATGAATTAGAATATTGTTGAACAGTTGAACTTTCTTTTAATTGTTCGTTGTTTTTACGTAACTAAATTATTTTATGTGGTTAACAATTAAAATAAGATATTAATTATTTAATATCGATCATGGTGGACATAGAGTATCCTGTACATTAAAATAAAATCTTATTAATTGTTTTTAATGGTAAAAGTAGATATGATTTTGATTTATATGTCGGAGTGATTTCAAATTTTGATTAAAAATTTTAATTTTTTTTAGTCCGGTCAAAATTCGGTAAGCTTTTTGTGCATTTTTAAATTCGCACTAACATTGTGACATTGTCTAAATTAGATGACAATTAAATGCTTATATCAAAATCAACTGAATATCAACTGAATCATTAGCTTTTAAATAAAACAGTTGTTCTATACTTTCAGGTTTGGGTTAGACTCCGACTTATTAGGAGAATTTTATTTTTAAGCTGTAAGTCTAATTATTTAAAAAGAATAAAATATTCTTTCCATGCCAAATTAATAGTCAATTTAATCTTTTATACGCATTTTAAGGTGCATAGAAACTATAACTCATTAAATTATTTTCGAATTTTTACTTTTTGAATAAAAATTTGCTATTTTTATTTTTATTCAGAATAAAAAAAATTAAGAAATAAATAACGGAACTATATTTTTTTTACACATTAAAATATTTGCAGAAAGTTAAAGTGATTAATGGGATAGAGAGAGTAAAACAGTTTGTGTGCGCGTGGGAAATTCAAACCCACAAGTTGACTAGGGATACATTAAGCAACACATGTAGTGTACTCGTTTGCAGAATGGACCCGGAGTTCGAAAATATCTATTACCCGATTTTAAAAAGTTTATAAAAAATTGTCAAAAACATGTCAGTAAATTTACCAGTTCTCCTAAAATCTGAAGGTGTTAAGAAACTGATTTACCAAGATCATTCAACGCTTGAACCAAACTGGCTTTGCTCTGGTTCCCCAACCTGTACCAATGTAGCCTACTAACCTCCATGAATTTTCCAGGCTCAAAACCTACCCAAGTACCACACTGTCCTGAACTATTCACCCCAACTCCCATGTGAAACTCTTGGTTTAGTTCACATGGGATGCTCTATCTCTCTCAAAAATATTAATTCAACGCCCCTGATTATACTCCCACGAACCCCCCCTAAAACGCATCTTTACCCTAACACATTCAAGTCCTCAGGTCTTCCATATGGGTGCCTACATTTGTCTAACTCTTGTCCCCTAAATGTAAGAGAACTTGCCTCTAACATGCTACCATTGCTACCGACAGCTTATTTTTCATCTGTCCTACTTTTTTTGCGTTTGATACCAATCCAAAGTCTTCTACACGCACATATAATAACATACCATCTTTGTATATCAACAACTCGAAGTATTTTAAACTTGTACCATAGACTTTATAATCATCTTATCTCTTCAACAAGCGTAAGTAATATTTCGTATACAGGAATCAGCTAGGAATCCTTCTTCAAAAATTCTTCCTTCTGGATTTAAGATGTTTAAGTATTTCTCATATAAGTGTCCTTTATTTATCTTTTAAGGATTAA
The DNA here is from genome assembly GCA_028671895.1 of Oenanthe sinensis. Lineage (NCBI taxonomy): Eukaryota > Viridiplantae > Streptophyta > Magnoliopsida > Apiales > Apiaceae > Oenanthe > Oenanthe sinensis. Next base: position 31,587,558 of record CM053800.1, read on the forward strand.
CGTTTGTTTTCAACGCTTCTGTTCTACGTCAAGTGCCATCAGAGCTAACAGAAATGGAAAGTGTTATTACTCATGAAGAAGGTCTTAACCTTAAGGAAACTGAACTTAGGTTGGGATTACCAGGGAGCGATGAGTCGTCAGAGAACGAAGCCATCTCCAGCTCAAGAAACAACAAGAGAGCTGTGCCTGATTCAGTTGAGGACAGAGAATCAGTTTCAGATGCCAAACATGAAACTGCACCTCCTGCCAAGTAAGTCACTGGTCATGTCATAGGTTGGTTTTTAGATTTTAAGAGATTAAGAAACTTACCAGAGTGCATAAAATTACAGGGCACAAGTGGTTGGATGGCCACCAATCAGATCCTACCGAAAAAGTTGCTTCCAGACGAAAAAGGTTGAGAGAGATACAGGAAGTTATGTGAAAGTAAGCATGGATGGAGCACCTTATCTAAGAAAGGTTGATTTGAAAATTTACAAGTGCTACGCGGAGCTCCTTGAGGCTTTAGAAAACATGTTCAAACTCACCATAGGTAAAATAATATTTTTTTCCTAATGAACTATTTATTTTGCATCTCCTCTGAGATTAGATGATAACTAATGTCGAAAATAATTTTGGTCATAGGTGAGTACTCTGAGAGGGAAGGTTACAAAGGATCTGAATATTCACCTACTTATGAAGACAAAGACGGTGACTGGATGCTAGTTGGCGATGTTCCCTGGGAGTAAGTTTTCTCTCCCTCCCTATGCACCCGTCTATCACACACACACACAATTCACAAACCCTTTCTTTAGTGATGTATGCAAGCTTGTCTGTCTGACAATTTAATATATGCAGCATGTTTATGTCATCCTGCAAGAGACTGAGGATAATGAAAGGATCAGAAGATAGAGGATTGGGACATGCTGCTTAAAAGAAGCTACAAAACACAACATAATACATAATATATTACAGCAGAAAGGGAGATTAGGATCTCTTTTGTGGAGAAAAAAATCTGCCAGCTTCGGTTCTTTAAGAACTTCGATATATTTTTCATCAATTTGCATGTAGACTAGTTTTTTCATGGGATTCTGTGGAGAAACAAAGTAGAATTGTTACAATATCTCATATAAGGTTATGACAGAGACTTCTGGTGATTTTAAATTGCAATGATATTTTGTTTGTAATAATCTGATCAGACCGGAACTGTATGCATGCTTCTGCATCAATTGTATAAAGAACGTATACTGAAGTTCTGGTCATGTATCACAAAAACGATAATACATACTATTGATATTTACATAGAGAGCTGGTTATAGAAATTAACATATTTTGTGTGCTATTGTTGCACAAGAAGGACAATTTCACTTTGTATACTGTCTTTCAAATCAATGCTTTTGTGTCCCCGTATTAAACTGGCTTCTAATGAATAAGTACTCAACTTCAGTTATGGTTCAAACAAAAGTTTCGCCCAAGGCTTGGGTGGATCAGCATAATTCGAAAAACAGTGGTTTAACCCTCGAGGAACTATATAATCCTCAGAAATAAACCAAACATTTTTCACAAATGATGTTTGACAGTTTGCTGCATAATAGACACTTAAAACCAGGACTTCTAAAAAGTAACGAATTAACAGGGGATTACACTTAGATGCATCATAGGCACGAATAGAATATGAATTGACAGGGGATTGCACTTGGATGCATCAAAAGTAATATGAAACAACTTAACTTTGGCCTTATCACCTATTCTTAATGTTAAATGGTTGTGTAGAAATACTCAGTAAGTGTTGCAGTGAGTTATTTCTTGATGGGTCTGGTTTATGGTTCTCCTGTGGTGGAACTACACAGGCCTTGAAGCTCTGGTTCTCTTGGTGTGAAGCCTATGTAAGGTTGGAGCAACACATTCTTGTCACCATGATATTTCTTACAAATGCAGGCATGATACTGAAGTGCTCGGCACAGAGCAGGATAAAAGGTAAGACGTATGTGGACCTTACCTCTACGACCTTAGACAGGAAGACTATTTTCGTGAAGACAATTATCTTTTAATATAAGAATGCATAAATAAAATGTGACCACACTCAACCTCTAATTTATTTGTAAATACTCGTATTTATTATTGCAGTGAACAACTTTTACGATCATGTCAATAGATTAAGCTGAAATAGAATCATCCTCCGATTCATCTCTTATCTTCAAATCACTACTGCATCACCACAACTTGCCCAAAAATCTCTTCTATCTGTAGTGCCAAACAATTTGTTCGACACGTAGCTAACAAAAATATTCTTCTGATCAGGCAAAATCAACAATATATATGATACAGATTTGAACTTGAAGATCCAGGGAGATATATTCGCTGCTTAAACCAATCCCTCCTGTCTCCTACTATTTTGAAGGTAATCAAATGCACCCACCATATTTAAGGAGTTGAAACTATGAACACAACACCTACCTATTAAAAACTACGAGTTATTTATTAAGTTACCGGTTCTCTTTAAATCGTAACGTGTAAAAACCAGTTTTACCGTGATCATATTATTTAAAATTTGTCATGCATTATGTATGCAACCATAGAAAAATAACAGTTGAGATCATAAATGTCAACGCAAAACACTAATGATAAAAATCTGAATGGTCACATGGAACAGGATGTAATTTCCATGAAAGCTGGTTTGTACAGCAAAACATGTCCCCTCCGAAATATAAAGACAGACAGAGAAAATCATAGCTGAGTTGTTTATATGGTTGTAATACTAGCACATAAAATAATTCATACATGTCATAAGTTGCATATGTGGGCTTCCAGGAGAGGGCATCCAAATACTGAGTAATATAATAAATGTTGGTGGGCATGAAGCTTCTTGGAACAAAACCCTCAACCAACAGAATCTTTTTGAGCAGTGAACAAAACTACAGATTTTTTGTGTTCAACTGAGTATTCATCAGCTTTAAGAGCATTCAGACCCTCTCTAACCAAATTTAATTTTTGGGTTTAATGATTTAAAGTTAATTTTAGATAAGTCTGTAAAATTAACATTCATTATAATAGATTATATTTGTAAATATAAGGGAACATATTCTATTATTACAAAAATGTTATTCATTTTTTATACTTAAAATACTGGTGACTTTAGGTAATTTATTTAACTTGAGAAACCTTTTACCCATTTTTAAATACAGGCCTCTCAATTATTTTTGTACATACTTTAAAATTTTTGACCAAGTTTTTTTTAAAAAGTCAGAATAAAACTAATATAACTGATATTTAGTTCAAAAAAATATATAAATAAAGTTAAACAATGCAGTCAATTTTTTTTGAAATATATGAAAAAATTAAGAAATGTGTATTAGAAAAAGAAAAGGAGTTTCTGTAATATTATATATCTCAAAAATAATTTCAAATATTATGTATCAATTTTTAATTCGTGGTCATGTAATGATGATTCCACTAACCTTGGTTAATAAAAATTAACCAAACGACATTTGTAAATAATCACAAAATGTTAATACCTGCAAATGAGATTAGATAATAATTAAGATCAATCAATCTAAGCGTATAATTAAGTAAGATTAATTTTTTTAATTAACATATTTTTTTTAAACACATGTGCATCTATATAAATACTGTTTTAAAATTGGTAAATTGAATTCACTGGTTGAAAAAATACAAGTATTTGGGTAAGAATTAAAAATTCAATATAATTAACAAAAGCGGTCAAGAGTTTTATAATAGAATACTATTTAGAAATATAATCATATTACAAATAAGTACAAGTTTGTTAGGTTAAAAATTATTTTTTCTAAAGAATAAATTTGTACATTCCACTGGTAGTACATGTATTAATAAAATCTATGAAGATATATAATTACAAGCTTTGGGTAATTCTGTAATTTTGTCAAACAAAAAGAACGTTTCACCATCGTACAATACCAAATCTCAAAAATTGATACAAAATTACAAAGCTGGAGTGTACAAACCATAAGAACTTGCTAAATGCTAACTGTCAAAATGCAGTTCGTGTAATCGCATAATCTTTGAAATCAGAAGATAACTTCTTTTCTGAAATCAGAAAACAATCTTTGTCATTCTCATCTTTTCCAGCCATGGTCATCCTTTGATTATCTGGCAAACCTTTCTAATTTATGAAATACAAATTAAAAGTCCTCTTCTGAAAACATATTCTACAAGGAATCCCTATAATAAAATTTGAACAGACTAATTGTTCCATGATATTGTACAAGGCTTTGTTAGTTTGTTGCATCTCCTGTATATGATATTTCTTTACAAGTATACAACCTTGTTTCCCAAGCCCAACAATCCAAAATTGGTTAAACCACATACCAAGAAGGATTCTAACATCATTCGTTGATACTGATTTTGCACTCATCACTTATGATGTAGTGTCCTCAAGATGCAAGAAGTATATTTTGGTCAAATTGTGGATTATGGATGTTCAGGCAAAGCAGTGAATCATTTCACCTTTATTCCCCGAAGGGCTCATTATCTCCTTTACTACTAGGTTCTGTATCATTCTCGAGATCTACTGGTGTATTAACAGCACTGGAGTCAGAAAGTAACACTACCGAGTGGCTTTGAATTATATTACCGTCTCCTCGGTCTACAGGTTCGTCACTGAGGGTTGTACTATGTGAAGCCACATATGATATGCCATACTTCTGCCCATGAGATAGTCCTGGACAGAGTCCCTGCCCAATATGTTGGGAAAAAAGTAATCAGCTAAACCTAAGAGACAGATAATGTTAAAGCAACTATAAGATATCCCGAATTACATCTCTCTCTCTCTCTCTCTCTCTTTCTCTCTCTCTCTCTCTCTCTTTCTCTCTCTCTCTCTCTATATATATTCCCAATAATTATAAAGATGCCCAATTCAGAGGGGTATTACTTTGCTCCTACAGATACTTGTACAAAATGAAATTCTGATATCTCAGTAAATTTATGATATAATAAGAAAAACATCGAAATTAGTTAATTTAAATTGTGAAGGGGCTTGGAAGCTTTATTATAATGGGTACAAGTCTATTGCCTATTGATTGAATATAAGCATTAAGCAACTTACACTTTTAAGGAAGTCCGGGGATTATCTATGGAAGCTTTATTTGTTATAAGGGTTTTATATCAAAGTGACCACTCATTACACTCAAATCTCTTACTTAAGCCACTCGTTCAAACGGGGTCTCATTTAAACCACTAAAATGCACATATATATCACGCCGTTAACGGGATACATACGATTTATTGGAAAATGTTAAATTTTTTAAATTTTTGTTAGATTATAAACCAAGGGTTCTTATTGTTGATCTGTTCATAGACGTTGCACCCACCCTTCTAACAAATTGTAGACTGTCATCCTGATGCAATGTGGATGAACATGTCAAAAATAAGAGCCATTGGTTTATAATCTAACGGAAATTTTAAACTTTTAACCATTTCCATCAAATTATAGGTTACCCGTTAACGGCGTGTGCATTTTAGTGATTTAAATGATACCTGTTTAGATGAGTGGTCTAAGTGAGAATGTGCATTTTAGTGGTTTTAAATAAAACCCCGTTTAGATGAGTGGTCTAAGTGAGATATTTGAGTGTAATGAAAGGCCACTCTGATATAAAACCCCTGTAATTAGAGATATAAAATGTACATTCACACCAGCACAAGGGTCTACACAACAACAAAGACAGAAGACGAGGGTTTCAAAACTTTAAATGTCCAAATACTACTCATGTGTATCAATATCAGTCTTTTTTGAGGAAAATTGTCTAACGGTTGTATATGGTTGATGCTTTCGGCAGATATGGGACGCAAACTGTCAAGCTAAAAGTACTGGTACTAAAGTATATTCTGGTAAAAGTTTTCTGGTGTAAAGTGCAATGACTGTATTTTAAATGTATTCGTTTATTTAAAAATGGTTCCACTATATACATGCATTCTGATTCCAATTTTGGCTGCTAAAGAAAGAAAATCACAGTTGATGAATCAGAAATAATTAATCTTGCAGTAAAAAATGTCTCATCTCTGTAGTGAGAAAAGTCATAACAGAAATAAATTTTACACTCTGCATGTCTCAGAGGGGTGGATCAAGTAGTCTGTCCTGTGATTTTTGTATGCATGTAATCAGGTTGACAGTAGTCACCACACCAAGAGGACTTACATTACATTAGAAGGGCTTACAGGAAGCAAGGGAGGGTAGATAGATACAGAAGTGTATACATAGATTACGGAGTAATTAATAATATAGGTAAGGGTGATTTAATTAAAGTCAAAATTGTTTCAACTGACCTTAATTACTCCTGACACTGAACTGGACTTGTGGACACTGGAATGCCCTAACAGACCTGTGGTATCCAGAACTGCTTTAGTGGCATTAGGTTCCTGGGAATCCATTGGAATATCGAACCTAGGGGATTCATGTCCAAAATTGCTTCTCGGACAGAATGCTCCAATATAAGAACAATGCTCCTTCACTAAAGAAATTTGGGGAGTAGCCGGTAACAAGTGGCCTTCAGTGCTGAAGACATACCTGAAGGTTAAGAAATTTTAGGGTCAAGAGGGAGAATAACAAAGGTATTTTTGAGAGTATAAATCAATTTCAAATACTATATCGTACTTGGCAGAAATGCCAAAAATTTAAGGAAGTACTACTTACTTGTATGGCCCATTCTCAACCAGATTATCAGAACCAGCAGCCAGATCAAATAGAAGCCATAGGTATTTCACCTGAACAAGTTGATGCAACTTTGTATACTCGGCAAATAATTGGAATGATTAAAATATAAATTGAAGCATAATCATATACTATAAACAATCAACATATGATGGCGGCATACGAAGATAATATATCTCAAACACTACCATTCTAGATAGACAAGTACCAGAAAGGCAGAACACAAAACCATTGTTGACACAGCACCACTGCGTTGGTAAGGGGAGTCCAGATGACATGGCAATGAGGCGTCAGCTTAGCGATATGCGTTCATTAGATATATTCATGGACACACACACACATGTATGTTCATTTTTAATATATTATTTACATATATTTACTGCAGGAAAACTAAATAGTGAACGTTCCAGTTATCAGTATTTTGCACATATATATAGTATACTTGTGCTCTTAAATATATATCAACTACCAGACTGAAAATATCCTAACATCCTACAATATAAAAATAACATTTTCAATGGTTAAATTATGCAACTACGATGTTGCATATGCTTTAGTTATAAAATATATAATGTATACGGTTGTACATTATAATAATAAATTATATTAAACATTTTCCTGATCTCCATTATAAATTACAGATTATGTAACTATATATTACGTATGGCTGCTAAGCTAGAATGACAAAGAAGAGAAAGAAAGGGGGGAGAAAAAAGCATAAAAGTAATAGAAAACAAATGAACAAACGGGAGGAAGAAGAAAATACGAGAGAAGAAGAAAATACGAGAGAAAAAAAAGAATAATATTGGACCTTTAGGTTTAGGTTCAGTCAAAACAGGTTAGAAACATATATAGATGAGTCAAAACATATATGGATCTTTAGGATGAACCGTGGGAAGGGTAAAACTAAGATGGGGAACACAGAGACCAGGGCACCTTGTGTTTTCCAGCGCTAGGACACTGTGGTGTCGCCACAAATATTATGAAATTACTAAATAGAACGTAAATTATAACAAACCAACATAGACCTGTTAAAAAATCAAGCAAGTAGTCAAATCCTAAAGCTAATTTCAATTGAAACTGTTAATAAATAAAGTATTCTCAATATGTCATATTCATCAAAATCTTTAGTGTTTATCTGCATTAATCATACCAATAATTACAAGTAACTTCCTCAATATATTGAGTACGTTATAACAATTTTATAGTCCTGACCATCGAAACATGATAAATCTCAACAGACCACCCACACTGTCAAACAACATCCCATAACGGGAGGAGAGAGCATACTATTAAAAGCAATATAAATTAGTGTTGTAGGTTATCTCAGATAGATCACCTATGGTGATTCTCAACTTTATAAAAGAAAATTTTACTAACAATGAAAAAAATCAATTTTATACATCATAACATTCTTGATATCAATTCGTTTAATAAATTTTACATACCGTTTCAGCCAAGAAAAAGCTCTCCATGTGATCTTCCTGTTTGTGAAACTCGACATCTGAGATATGGCAATATCCACAAGTGCATCGGGCTCCATATTGTAAGCTGGCAACCATATCCCGTCCAGCATCAAGATATCTATATAGAGGTGTCGTGCCAAGGCTTTAGATTTCATTAATTACAGAACAAATTTCAGATCAGTAGTAGGTCTGCAAGTTATATGGATGACATTTATAATAATTGTCAAAGGGTCACCTAGTCAAGTCCTAGGCAGGAAAGGCGGTGAAAAATTAGGCAGCGCCTAGACGTCACCAAGGCATACTCTAGGCAAATTAGGCATTCAACTATATATATTAAATATTTTATAAATATATATTTTGACTTTGCATATTTTCGTCTTTTAATGGTGAAATTTATATACTTGTACCATTAGAATTGAACTATTATACTCATAACAACAGTCTCAAAATTAAACAAGCAAAAGTTAATATAATCTATTTAATTCAATCAAAAAAATTAATCTTACATTAGTACAATTATCACTCAGAACAATCAAAATATCTCTGAGACATGCCTATATATAGCTGAGACCTGATCCGCCTAATGGACGCCTAGGCGGGCACGTTACCGCCTAGGCGGTTTTCTAGTGCATTCATTTACAAGGGGAAAAAAAATACTTGACAAGTGATAAAATGAGGAGCAGTTATCAACACAACTGGTCGAAACTTTGCGATTCGTCAATTTAACTGACTAACTGAGTTTCTGCTAACATCGTTGTAATAAAACAAAAGAGAATAGTACCCTGCCATGAACAATATAGGTTGAAGCACAAGAAAGGACAGAAACATCCAAAAATTTACAAACAAGTTTAAGCTTTTTAATAGATCAATTTACTAAAAAATGGATATATTAAAGTAATTAATAAACAATTAGATTGCAGATTCCATCCCCAACATATATTGTATATTTGACTCCAGTATATTACATTTGTAAAAAGATGCATTCCTCAACTAAAATAGCGGATCTACTTACATCATGTGACAACATATCCGCCTATTTTGTCAATATAAGAATGTGACCCTAGGGAAAAATTGACAATAACCACACAAATTAAAAAGGATTAATTAGATAAATGTATAAATTAAACCCAATTCCTATATATCACGCTTGAAAAGTCAATGAGGCCATTTAGCATTACACATTACTTCACAAATTTAAGTGATAATCTTCTTTTAAAGTAAATGAAATATATTTATAATGTTATTTTTATAGACAATCATTTTAATTAACTTTTACATCTTTTGGATTAAGATCAATTACAAGAAATTTAAATATTTAAGCACACGATTTTCCTTGGCCTTTGGTAAACAATGACGAAGGGTATCTACAACTTATAAACAGATGAATAAATGAACTAAAATGAGGTTAACGATAAACTGGGGTGGATTGATCGTAGAAAACCCACCACCCCAAGGACAAGAGACTCAATTTAAATTCAATATCATTCAATATCTCAATAACCAAGCCTTCTTAAAGGTGGGGATTACAATGCTTGTATAGGGAATAAAAACCCTAATAAAATAACCTAATGAGTCCAACGCCCGTAAACAATTGGGTTTTTAAAAATAACCTAGGTAATTATAAACTACTAGCCTCACATATAAAACACATTGATAAATAAACTAGTAGCCAGGAATTAGGGTATTGGGGTAGGTACCTAATATCCAGGACGTTAATTGCATAGGAGACTAAAGACACTAGGACCCTTTGGATGGAGTCTGTGTGTCAAAGTATTTTATGTGTTTAGCATGCCTGGTGTTACGTGTGGAGTTTGGCGAATATATTTGTGATGAGCTCTTCGTTTCACGTTAATTTTGGTTCTTATTTTAGCACAAGGTACTAAAAGTCAACCAACATCCAATAATCTAGAGTGATGGATAATAAAGGTCCAATATTGTTTCATGGTTTGTACTATAATTTGGTTTCCATTTGAACTTTTGCTAGGGGCAGAGATTTAAAATAATAAAGGGACCAACCTAGAATCCCTGGTAGCTTTGTAGAGCCAATATGTGCTTTCTATTAGTTCTGGACGCAGGGGATAGCTCCTTTGACCATGCTGGAAATAAATGAAGTGGTTAACAATCTATTATATGTACTTGAATACACTTATACTTGAATTATATATATATATATACACACACACTAGCCTATAACCCCTATAACCCGTGCAAAGTACGGAAGAAGAGTAATAAATAATATATTATATATTTTAAATGAATTAAATATTTAATTTAATTATTTATGTTATTAATATTTTTTATGTAATGTTGTACATGGGATAAATTATTTTTGCATCATATTTATATTATGTGTTTAGAGTCTCATTAATATATTTTTATTAATTAACATAGATTAATAACCTGTGCAAAGCATTAATAAATTTTTATTAATAAAAAGAGTTTCGAATATATTAGAAATATTTTAATTAAAATTTAAATAAAAGAATATGTTTTTAATATAGATAAAATATTAATATAATTTTAATATTCAAAATTTTTTATTATAAAGTTGCAATTTAAAATAAATTAAAGTGTTTGAGCGATGAGGAAATTGAAACATGCTATTAGATTGTGAGTATAACTCTATATTCTAATTAAAAAATAAGTTCGCTTAGAATAATATAATATAAAAGTATATATAATATAGATAGAGCACAATAATAAAATTCAATTAATATAAATAAAATAATAATATTATTTTAATATTCATAAAATTTAATTAATAAATTCTGATATTAAATAAATTAAAGAGGTTGACTACTGAGGAAATTAAAACATGGTAGTATATTGATTAAAAGAATGTGTTTGAAATTGAATAGGAGACGGACACATGTGTTTGAAGTTGAGTGAGACACAAAAGGACTAGACCGACGACGGATCAAACATTTGTCCTTGCGGCTTTAATAATATAGTATAAATATATATATATATATATTTGAATTACTTGAACTCATGTAACTCAGATACCTGAACATTGAAGGTGGCGAGATTAAAACCTTCTGGGGTGAACCCATATCTTTTCCAAACACTAAAGAACGCGGTATGTGTTCTAATAGCAGGGTCAACATCCCCCGCCAGAACCTAGAAAAAAATATGTAAATTTCATATAGATGTTAACATAATATGGCATTAAGTAGTAGGGAGAACAATTTATCCTTATTACCTGAAGACCAGGCCAAAAAGCCTGTAGACTGTTAAATACTGGCCAGACAAGAGCCGCAGAATTCATATTTACCTCTACATACCTATAAACATATTATAATATTGTCCTTATTTCAGTAAGTATCTTCACTTCAAGATGTAAATATGAACTATATATATATACATATATGCATACATATATATATACAGAAATAATGACTAGAATAGAATGATACATTTATACAATTTATAGCTGTATATCTTACCAAGGATCATTATAAAGGTAGTGCATTGCAGATGCATAAGCCTCTTGGAAGATAAACAGATATTCTTCATCTCCAAATAGCAGGAAAGCCTGACATTATTAACGCTTATAATTTGCATCAATCATCCTACATATGCAGTGGATAAGCCACCAAACGTATGATAAATGAACAGTTAAAGCCAACATAAACTATTACGTACATTAACAAAATTTAATAAGACCAGGAGTGGGTATGTAAATGGTCAACTAAGTACAATTTTGTCAGCCCCTACCCCCAAAAGGAAGTCAAGTAATTTCAAAATAAAGTCAACGTGTAGAAGGAGAAATCAACTAAAACAGACTACCCAAGTACTGAGAGCATTTTTGTAATACCCCAATTCTAAAATATTTAAAAAAATAAATGCTCATTTGATTTTTTTAATATTCAAAGTGTAGGCTTGAATAATTTATGGTTGGGATCAATATTTTTGCTTTAACTATTTCATAGTAGATGTTTCGCAAAAAAAATAAATCATAGTAGATGTGGAAAAAAGGAGAGTAATTAAAATAGGGCTTTATTACACTCTTACCATTGAAGTATTAGTCAAAATACACCATCACCATTAAATTAAAATTTTGATCGGTTCAACCATCAAATTCTTATAATTTGCACATTATTGCCATAATACGGTTCTTGGCGGAAAAAACCCGAAAGTGACTTTCACTTGCGGTTTGAGAATGTGAGATCGATCAGTTCGTATACATCATTACATCGTGCACCAAACCCATCTCTTCTCACATCTCTCTCCCTCCCAACCACCTCCTCTCACATCTCCCTTTCTCCCTCCCGTTGGCCCAAGAAGCACACTCCTATATACAACATCAATTGCTAATACATATATTTTACATCCTAAAGAGAGTGGCTCTATCTAAATAATCCCTATCCTTTTATCAACCATTATATATATATATCTTCATATATATACAAAATTCTTATATATAAATGGATGGGGTTTGTCCGATTACAAGGCTACAATGCCCGTCACAGTTTCTGAAGTTCATACTAATACCACCAAACATAGCCAGGTTGTTATGGGGTTTTTCATTCAAGACATCAAGTACCCACTCAAATCTTTATGGCCTAGAGAGCATATGGGAACAGGTTCAGCACTATGGCTACCATGACTATTGATCCAGGAATTGGGTTTTCAAGATTTTTCATTTCGATCAAGTCTTTCCAAAATCATGAAGAAACTTGAAAATAATGAAGAGGGGTTTAATGTGTGTGATGATCAAAACAAATCAGAGATAAGTGAGAAATCATTTTCAGAAATGCTTGGAAGGCTTACATGCATCGACAAAAGGCAAATTGTATACTCAGCAACTCAGATGTATCATGTACGGAAAAAAATTGTCTTTAATAACATAGATACTTTTTACTTTAATTTTTTTTCATATGATTATAACATTACTATAATATTTGTCAAAAAAAACATCACTATAATATATACATATTTTAAAATAAAAATATAAGTAAATAAATTAATATATTTAAAAATATAATAATATATTACATATAATATTAAATAAATTAAAAATATTAATAGAAAAATAAAAACAATTATAAATTTAAAAACTAAATTAAATATATATAAAATATTAAAAAAATAATAAAATTAAGATTATATGTTAGTTAGCAGATTTCGTCATATAAAAAGAAACTACAAAAATGATAATTATGAAGATCTATTCCAGGATTCGAAAAGAGTCTAAAAGAAATATAAAAAAATAAAAAGAATTGTAACAAGAAAAGAATTATATAAATATTATTTTTATATAATATAAAATATAAAAATATACTATTAAAAAATATTTTATTAATATTTTAGTAATAATAAAAATGAAAATATTAAAATAATAAATAGAAATGATATAATATTAAAATATAATTATAATATATATATATATTAATATTTAAAAAATGTTTTGGACATTGTACGAATTTTAAAAAAATTAATATATACAGTGGAGGGAGAGAGATGTGTGCTGTTAATTAGTTCTTGTATATCTATATATTCATATGATGTATGTAAGTTGGTCTCACCTTCCGAAAACGCAAGTGAAAATCACTTTCAACTTTTTTTTGTTTAAAACTGGATTATGATAATAATGTGCAAAATATAAGATTTTGATAGCTGAACCGTTCAAAATTTTTAAATTAATGGTGATGGTGTATTTTGGCCCATACTTCAATGGTAATAATGTAATAAAGCCTTAGAATAGTAGTTATATAATTAATAATAAAGACGCCAAAAGGTGGCAATATGGTCTGTGTAGTAAGTCATGTCTCATATATGTTACACATGCATAAGATAGACAAATGAGTAGTATTAAGTTGATTTAAGGTACACGGAAAAAAAAGGAAATTATAAAGAGGATGTGGTAACCAGGACGCTATAAATGAGTATAGCTCGGAGGTATACAAAATGAGATATAAGGTGATGACATTTATGGATATTATATATATGTACAATTCGGAAGAAAGTTAGATTAATTAGAAAAAGAAAATTAATTTATATAAAAATGTACGACTAGTTTAGTCCGAAAGGCTATAGTAAAAGCCACCACCGTGGCAATTATTGAGAAACGAAAATGGATAAAATGGTAATTGAAAAGGAAAAAGAAGATAAAAGAAAAATTAGAAATGAAGGTGAATGAACATAGTAGGAAACCAAAACTTCTAGCGCAAATTTCGAGGGAATATGAAAGGCTAATAAATTCGTGTATATAAAAGACTAAAAGTTACGTAAAAAAAACCAAATAAGAGGAGACGATAGAATCATTGTCCAAAACAAAATCATGAGGCTCGGATACCTCAAACATTTTTTAAAAAACATAGTACTCCCTCTGTCCCATTTTATTTGGCTAAGTTTCTACTTTAGTTTGTCCCAAAAAACTGTCTTCTTTTCTTTAATATATATTTAGGTTCCACCCATACCCCTATTAATTATGTATTGGTAATATACTATTTATATTATTCAATGCAAGAACTCTTCCTTTGTACCACTACATTAATACAATTACAAGAGTATTATAGTTAAAATAATGATAAATTTTACTTTTTCTTAATATGTGTGCAAAAGTCAAATAAGCCAATTAAAATGGGACGGAGGGAGTAATAAATAATAGAAGGTGCGTACTGGTAGAAAGAAAAGAGGAGAGAGCACGGCAGAAAAAGTAGAAAAAAGAGCATTTGTCTTTGTCTCTTTGTCTCGTTAGCACATGTTGTAAAGGTGATCAAGTTGAAATCTCCCAAAGAAATGATAACTAAAGGCTTCATTATCAGGACTTAAGGTAAGTATATATTGTTTTTTTTAGTTGTGGTCCATAGGTTATATTGTTTGTAACGTATTTGATATATTTGTTGAAACATACATATTAGATTTCTATACATACCGCAGAATTGATTTGAAATCATTATTGATCTTTGTTGATTCCAAGATTTATTAAATATTGAACTCGACTATTTTTGTCTTGTTAATCGTCCTAACTAGTTGTCATGATACTAGTTATCTGTCCTCAATAGTATGACTTTATTTGCTGATGTATTGATGAAAACTTGGTAGGCTTGCAATAATAACAGATTGAATTGATTGAAAGCTAAACCAACTGTTTGGCTAGCCGGAATTCCAATGATTGAAACTTCCTAACCAGAAGTTGCCGGAATTCCAACAATAGAACCTATCATGTTTGAGTGCTTAGTTTTGTGTTGGTCAATTCAGATATATTCTTGTTAGTATTCTGTTGATTGTTTTCTATTGATCGATTCAGATATATTCTTGTTAGTATTCTGTTGATTAGAATTTTGCTACTATTCTGTTTTAGTTTTGTTTAATTCTGTTTATAGGACTTTTCTTGTTGTCAAAACTATTCTTTTGGTCAGAATTATTCTCGCATCATGGATTATTGAATTTTTGTAAATTATCAGCAATCCTTCGATTGAAATTTTTAATTTGTGTTGAACAAAATAACTCTGATTTATTGAATAAAAGCTAGTCGGGAAAGGGTAAGAACATGATGGAGTCGAGAAGTAATGGTTCAAGGAATTTTGTATAGAATTATATAGAAGTGATAATGTAATATCCTTAAGCAAAGACTGTAAAAAGAATCAATTATGCTTAAAATTTCATTACAATTGTAGAAGAAAAATTAAACTATCACTGAGACATGTCTAGCACTAATCAAATTTATATAAGCTAGTCATGTAAGTGGAATAGCTAACTTTTCTGAGTCTATACCCTACCAAAACTTAATAAGCTGAGGTTTACAACATAAAAGTATATAATTAATTTGCACAATAATATTAAACTTGTGTGTCCTCTTTTTTAAGTACATATATTTTAACATAGAAGGTGAAGAGAATAAGATCTCACTACGTTTACGTTCATCCTTATCATCACATTCAATCCACAATTAGATACTGCTATTAGATTCAGTCTAGAGTCTAGACATATCAGATATATGAGAACAGTTGAAAGATAAATTTGATTTGGTTTAATTAAGGGAGTCTAGGTTCTCAGTTTTAAATA
This sequence comes from Oenanthe sinensis, assembly GCA_028671895.1. Taxonomy (NCBI): domain Eukaryota; kingdom Viridiplantae; phylum Streptophyta; class Magnoliopsida; order Apiales; family Apiaceae; genus Oenanthe; species Oenanthe sinensis. The sequence goes on from CM053800.1 coordinate 31,603,698, forward strand.
TATGGATATTATATTATATCCTGCATACAATTAGTGTAAGGGACTTAGTATGGTACGGTCGTCAACAGGTACCAAAAAAATAGTATACATAAACTATATATATTTAATACAAGTAACCAAAAAAGGTCTAATAACAATATTCTAATAACCAATTAATACGATTAACAATATTGTATTATTTCTATACATGATACTAAATAATTTTAAAAATATTGTTGAAAAAATAACAACATATATAATTCAGAAAAATAAAGTTTGAAACTACAATAATAAAATATTCAAATATTTTTAAAAAAACCCATGCCGATATAAACTAGTACATATGAGAAAAAAACCCGTCATCATTGACCAAGTGAAGAAATATAGAATAATATATATCCGGTTTCTTTACATAATTTTTCTTCTATCCAAAAAGTACCACGGTCCATGGCTACTTCACGAAAATCTATCACTCTTTATTAAGAGGCCCTTTTAATGGTGTATGCAAGGATAAAGACCATGTTCCGGTTCACAATAAAATTAAAAACATGATATTAATACACTACAATTTATTTGAATTCAATTTTTCAATTAAAATTCCACTTGAATTGCAAAAAAAATAATTATAAATCAATTTATACATATATTTCAAACCAAGTCTATATTTTCCTTCGATAATTACAATTTCGTTAAATAAGAGATTTTGTTACATTCTAAAATATAATTTACTATTTATTATTGTATCATGATTCCATTAAGTGAATTGAAAATTTCATATAAAACTTAATCATTAACATATTATATTCATAAATACAATCTATAACTAAATAATTTTTTGTAATAATTTCAATTAGTTATATAATTGTATTTTGAAAAAAAAAATATGATAAGTATACATGATAATTTGTTACACGATTAAAAGTAAATATCCTACATCAAACTAAAATATCTTCCAAGATAATTTCAATACAATTTATGTTTTATGCAAATATATTAAAATTGGTCATGGCATGAGTTACCTGCTAGTGTATCTATTATAAGAAGAAAAGACAAAAATATACTCCCTCCATCTCAAAATAATTGTCCTGTTTTGATTTTTGTTAGTCCAATTGACTAATTGTTTACCGAATATTACATATAATATATAGGGTTTAATGATCCTAAAGTTACCTTTAGATAACTATCTAAAGTTAACATCTATTATAAATAATATCAAGGTTATTTTTGTACATATAAGGGGGCAGATTCTATTATTACAAAAATGTCATCCACTTTTTATACTCGAAATGCTAGTAACTTTAGGTAAGTTATCTAAAGTTAACTTTAGATACCTTTTTCCCTAATATATAATTAAGAAAAAATAAAAATTATATCATTAGAAAATATATCTAATAAACTTTAAAATGTATTTTTCAGTTTCTGAAAAATGTAAAAAAATAATTTTTAATTACGGTCAAAGTTGAGTTAATTTGACCACACAAAAATTAAAGAAGACACTTATTGTGAGATGGAAGGAATAATTACTAGTCAAGTATGAAAGCTAGTTAATATACAGACAAAGCTACTACTTCCACATACCTTGAGGAGATATTCATAAAACGAGTCGATGCTTGTTCCTATACCAGCATCCTGCAAAACAAAATTTCGTAAATTATAAACCACAAGAAAAAGCAAAGAAAAATGAACAAATTATACAGACAAAGTTGTACAAAACTGAAGATTTACCAGAATGACTACAATCTCACTTATGCTCTTTAATTCTTTATTTAAACATTTTTTTAACATAGCTTTTACTCGCCACGGAGAATATAGTGTAAGAATCAGTGAAAAAGCAAAAATTATTGTAATTTTTATGATAAATAATTATGTAGTTCACCTATATATGTATTATTAGCAGTTTATTAAAGTCTGTTGATACGTTACTATCATCGGAGACAGCTTTCTTAAAGATTTTCAATAAATTATGTTAATCCTCAAGAAAAATAAATTTGACAGGAAACACAGGAACGGAAAGGAAAGTGAAGATGATTGATTGAATGTAAAGAAAATAAACATTACAAATTTAGGAACAAAGTTCAACTGAAAACAAGTTTTCCAAGGACAAATTGAAAGGCCCGATAGGAAATAAGTAGTATCAGTGCCATTTAGTGTATAACAGTTTTCTACTATAGTGCATAGAAAGTCAACCAGCAAAGGGTACAAAATTAGTACCCAACCAAAATCAGTCCCACTTTTCAGACAAACTATTAGATGACCCCAGTTCACATGAAATTTAGAAATGTAGAACACATTACTATCGAAAGATAAAAAATACGATGCTAGCGTGGTAATGTGCACAAATCAGGACAAGATAGCCTTTACAACTTGAATTTTATTAACAAATTTTGCAAAATCACCTCGAAGGACACTCGACTTTTGACATCTTTGTATATGTAAGAAAGTCATTATACCATTTTATGAAACGAAACTTACCAATTTTAACCCAGGTTGAGGGACAAACATCATAGGAGAACCGTAAACAGTTTTAGCACTTTGCATAGTAACAGTAGAAAGCAGAAATCATCAAAATGCCAACACCTCAATATTAGAAAGTTACACATCTATGGGCATGAATAAATTGCACAGCTAAAAGAGGGATACCTTCTGTGTCCATTCGCCAGTAAATACATTTATATGAGCACCAACTAAATTGATTCTTGATCTACGAGCCCACAACCCCCGCATAGAATTCTTTGTTACATGCTCAAAAACTGCAGCAAAAAGAAAAATTAAAGTTTATATACATTATGCAAACAAAAAATGTTTTCTGCAATATGAAGCCAGCTACCTTCTCTTTTTTTTCATTTGCTTTTTATTATTAAAGTTGGTTTATGAGACAGAACTTAACCACAAGCCTAAACGAGGCCCGAACAGGCTACTGGTAAATCACTAATATTTTCAACTTTTGCTATGAGTCCCTCACGGTTGCGCATTTCTTCATCGAAGATTAAGAGGGATACCATTGGAGCAAGGTGACTAACTATTCCGTACTAACAAATAGAGAACTGTTTTCCACTATCCATTCCATCAACCACACATAATCATTAATCTATCTATTAACATATAATTATTATACACATACATAGAGAGGCAAAAGTTATATATAAAATTATTGCAGAACATATAGGTTTCCAATTAGTACTCCATATAAGGGTACTCCACTGAATAAAACCCTACATAGAGATATAGTAGGCCCACTGCTTAACTTCTTTTTCCTGGAACATGGAAGCACGACTGACATTGCCCGTCAATCAAAATCCACCACAATTCCCTCATGTTGCCCTTTACTTTCTCGAAGAATTAGTATATTGTGTATATTTGATCCCTCAAAGAACTATAATTAATTTATCTAGAAGACAGTTTCAAAATCCATTATATATAATATTCAAGGACAGAGGGAGAGGGAGATAAGAAGACAGAGGCACAACAATGCTAATAAAGAACTTATATCCAAGTTAAATTTAATTTGTTGCTGAATGTAATGAGCTGTTTGTTTCCCAAGTGGAAGCTCTTGATCAAGAATCCACATATATCAATCTCAGATAATTACATGTTTTTTATCTTCCTAAGCTTATTAAGTGACTTCCACTGTTATCATGGCGTCCTGACTCCTGATGCTGGGGGGGAAAAACATGGATGCATCTGAAATTACATAATAGAATTTATAGAACCATTGTAGAGATGATACATCTTAAATTGTAGGATTCCTAGATTTTTTAACATTAGACACATAGCCCATATATATGCAACACTAGTAACTTCCCACTGAATATTATACAACTTCTGCATTATGTAATATTCTTCACTTAAAAGGAAATGACCCACAACAGAACTGGCCACATGATATGTTCTAGCAACAGCTAGCATACATGAATTATCATTACAATCCTGGCCATATAGGTCTCGAACTAAATAGACGAAATGGAACCTGTAACCTAGACAGAATGATTTCACCAAGAATTTATCTAGCAAAATGCCTACACATGAATTACATGGGTATCATAAAGTAAATAATATCTTTTCCACTAAAACAAGTGAAAACATGTCTTTTCCTCATTATGATTATCCATCAAATGTGAGGAAACAATTTGAGAAGCATGCTAATATACAGGCTACAGAACTTACTGGGATCACCAGTCAAGCGGCTAAGCACACCAAATTCTAGAGTCAGAGTTCCTCCACCAGCTGTAGATGTTATCTATATACGCCAAGAATATTCAACCAACAACAAAATTCATACATCAATATGCAGGTGAGGATAAGTCATTGCAACTTAAAGCATTCCAAGCAGGCAATATCGAATCACATTTACAGAATAGTGGTTCAACTTCTAAAAATATATAATATAGAGAACCCCAAAATATAAGAACTCAAATAAAAATTAATGAGCTATAGAAAATAACTTAAAAACAGCATATGAAGCAACTACATATAACATATACAGTACTGCATCTCACTTATTGGCATTGGCTTGTATCAAATAATATAACAGAACAAATGAGCATTTTCCTGCATCTGGTTATTGAAGTCGGGTTGAATTTAAATGTATGTTCTCTTCCTTGTATAAATCTAATGACAACTAATGTGACCAAATGATAGGAATACTGGTATCCAGTTCTCTACTTCAAATTTGATAAATACAGCCATAACAATGAGGAAGGAAAACTCTGAGCAGTGGGAGACTTGCAAACAAATCTCTAACCAATAACTGATATTGTTGTCTCATGACATGTCTAAAAGTATAAAATGATAGCATGTAAAACCTGGACTGAAGCCACATATACCTATACAACTTTGGGTCATTGTGCAGCATATTATTCATTTTAATAGTGTAACTCATCACCAGTTCTGGGAGTAAGAAAAGGCACTTCATATTTATTTATGCAAAATGCTAATTGTATTATTCAGTACCAGTTTTAAGAGTACATTAAGATGCTGCTTCACAAATGAAGAGGAATCTTGCAAAGTGATTACTTCTGTGACTAATATCGTGCTTTTACAGATTCTTTTAGATTGAAAAACAATGAAACGTCATTCGAAAAAGAGATTTAGGGTTAGAGAGAGCTTGAGAAGAAGCTGGGATGCAGGGAAAAAAATATGGAAGAACATACTGCTATGAATTGACTACGGCTAACAGTAAAAGAAATTGTGAATGAATAGAAATGGAGGACTGATGTTCAATAAAAAGATAAATAGTACTGAATACACAGCCTCACACTTCGAGAGGTGACCTTCTCCCAATGTGCTTGATACAATAATCTTTTCATAAAACCCTATTCCTCCTCTTTGTTCCCCTTTTATCCTATTCTCTTGAGTTTCCTTTTCTACCCCCAACTAAAAATTAATATTCCCCTTGTGCCGTTGGTGTGCCTACCTCCTCTTGTATGTTAATAACATGGGTGGCCCTGTTCCATTCACAGCATTACCCCCGGCCAGCATTACCCCCGGCCAGATGAGCTACCTTGTCCTCAAGGTGAAAGTCGGGAAACTGCACCACAATTTTAGTGAATTGCTCCCAAGTTTCTTCGCTCGCTGGAAGCTCAAACCATTTGATGTGGACTTCAGGATCATTTGAAGATGCAGAGGAGACATTACGAATACCTAGCACCTGTTCAGGTTGGTTCTTCAAAAACAATGTATTCGTGAGGGTTGGAGTAGGGGTGGCAAAATCTGACACGACCCGAAACCCGACTCGCAAAAGTATGAATCTAAGTCGAGGTTTTTTTATTTCGGGTCGGGTAAATATCTACCCGAAAAGATCGGGCCATTTTTGGGTTGACCCGAAATACCCGAACCCGTACCTGTATATTTTAATAATATATATATAAGAAATATATATTTATACATTTTACCCTAGATCTATCCGCCTCTCTCGAGTTTATTCACTTTATTCCCTTACCCGCCTCTCTCGCATTCTCGCCTCGTTCTCAACCCTCTCTCCTTCATATCAATTAGGTAATTAATCTATTCCTATGTTTGTATGTATGTATGTTTCATATCACTGTTATATTGTGAATTAATATAACATTATATTGATCCAAACTATTGCAGGAGCTTGATGACTATGAAAATGATGTGTCAGTTTTAAGTGCCAAAAAATCACAGCTGGAGCTTTACTTGGAGGAGCCAAAAGTTGATGAGGAAAGCAAATTTAGATGTTTTAGATTTTTGGAAGGGAAATCAGTTTAGATATAAAAAAACTACCCATTCAAGTTCGGGTCAAACAGGTCAACTTCGGGTACTCGGGTTTTCAACAGGACGGGTTCGGGTAACGATTTCTTAACCTGTTTCCGGTCAGGTCGTGTTCGGGTCAAACAAAAAAAAATCGGGACATGTCAACCCGACACGAACCCAGGGATGGCAACGGATCGGGTTCGGGCGGGTTTTGTGAAATCCAAATCTAAATATTTTCGGGTTTTAAAATTAAATCCAAATCCAAAAATAATATCCAAATCCATCAGATTTCGGATCGGATCGGTTTTTTTCAGATATCCAAAAATTGGAAAATAATTTAATTAATTTAACTATCAGTAGAGCACATAGAAAATGTGTTCACTATTCATTCTATTTATACAATAATTTATATGCATCTTTCACCAATTAATACCTTAATATAAAATATAATAAAAGTGTAACTAAAAAGTGTTCATCACTTTATTAATCTTTTTTGTTTAAATCGAATCACAATCGTTACACGAACCCGACCCATTACCCGAAATTGCCACCTCTAGGTTGGAGGGAGTTAGAGCGCAACTGCAGTCTCACCAACAACCTTCTTCAACTGTGAAACATGGAAGACCGGGTGAATTTTGGCGGTATCGGGTAGTTCCAACTTGTACGTCACCTTCCCCACCCACTGTTAGGTGGTGATTCCGCTTATGGGGTCAATTTGAGCAAGCGTAGTAGCGTTCGATGCTTTACGATCAGAGTTCTGTTCTACGGCTAATTGTGTTTACTTAAAATATTACGTATCGGATATATTGTTATCTAAAAACTTCTCGTTACTGCACTTTAACGACACCGACAATTTTAAAGATATGATTACGAGGCATAGAAGTTTTCTGCTATGCTATTAAATGAGAGTTACTGTAAACACACAACTTCCACTCTCTACCCCATTGGCTGTATTTCTGTTTTAGCTTTCAGAATGTGAGAAATTAACAAGAATAAATAATTTTTTTTACACAAAACAGGGAAAGAATAAACTAAAACGGAGCATATTTCTTCATTCCAGCAATAAACCCAGTTTTTCTAGATGAGAGTACATCCAATAGGAAACTTACACACACATGGACCCACCACACAACTAAACACAACATAAGAATTTGTAGATCTATACTAAAAAAAGACAAAGAACGCCATGAATTAAAACACACTACTTTGCATTTATAGACACTTATTTAAAGCTTCTAGAGTCGACGAACTCCTCTAGTCTCCCCCGCGGTTGGCACGATCAATAGGAGCTTGCACAATTAGTATTTGCTGCTCTTGGAGCATGGCCCTCTTCCGGGCCTCCAAACCGCGAATGCGATCCCGGATTTGTAGCATTATTTGTGCTATCATCTAAGGATCGAGAGCAGGTAGATACTCCCAGAAAAGTGCTAGCATTTGCTCCCGGTGGAGCTTTGCTGGCTCCATTTGTGCGATTTCATTTTCAATAATAAAAAGTCTATCAATTTCTCCATTGGAATCTATGGTTACTCACTCTAGTGTCATTTGCTTTGTGCCTAATAGAGACTGAAACAAACTTCTATTTATAGGCATTGGAGACCCTTAACTCTTTCTTCTTATTAGTAACCTTCCTCTTTATTATATTAGTATTTGTTATCTAATAGGGCGTTTTGGTTCCATAACATGGATCATTTTTTAACATTATAGTTTATCATGAATATTTAACTCCCGTACACACTATCCTTGAGTGCGCTGAAAAATTGTCCTTTCCCTATTCGGTTTTGAGTACGAAGGGCCCACCAAATAAAATTATCTCAATAGTTGAAGTTTTATTTTTAGCGGGTATCACCACGTGGCTTAATCCCATCCATGGCTCTTCTAAAGAAAAGGGCACAAGAATCGAGAGGAATAGGACAATAATCGAGCGAAGCGTCAGATAGTATTCCCCTTTCTCTAATAACAATTTAATAAGAGATTGAACAATCTCACTCGACGACACCTCAAAGCTGACGAGTACAAAAACACTACGATTCGTCCTCGTTTACGTACCCCTCTTGCTTCTAGTTGTCTTTTACTGGCTTATTTCCAGCTACATGATGGGATAAAAGAAGGGACCGATATAGAATTTGATAAAAAGAGTAGTGAAATGAAAAATAAGGATATTGTAAGATGTTTAATGTATGACAAGTTCATGAATATATTCTTAAATAAAGTTGAGATGCATATGAAATCTAGAAAATGGAAAACTAAGGCTCATAATAAGAATTTTTTTTAAATGTTAAAAGATGGTTATTATGATTATGATTGTAAAACGGATAAAGATTAAATTTATATGAATTACAGATTCAAATCGAAAGTTATATAAGGGAGTTTGAAGGAAAAGAGACTAAGGCTTTTGAGAAATATCCAGTAATGGTTAGCTACTTAATCCAAGTAAGTTTACAGCAAAAGATTATCTAAAGCAGAAGAAAATGGGTCCAACTGATAAGGCTTTAAGTATTCTAAATGTGTTAGGTCAATAAACACTAGAAGCTAGAATAGTTCATGTACTTGGGGCGTTGTTTTAATAAATTGGACCGGCGGAAATTACCATACGTGAAAGCTGCTACTAAACAAGAAGTGGTGAAGCCTGTCGTGATAGGTGGTGTCTTATATGTGTGCTCTCTCTCTCTTCTATCAAAAATTACAAATGGCGCTATCATCGCAACATTATTGACACATCTTGTGCAGTAGCCTGGCAACTGCCATCCACAATGAAAGCAAACTCTTAATATTTCTGTTCTTCATGATGATATCAAGCGGAGCATTTATTATTACAGATATTTTAGTGAGTCCGAATTGCTCACAATCGGGGATCTATTCTACTTCATGCTTTCTCTCAAATCTAGATGCCTAATGGCAAGAAAGTCACCCACTAATACTATACTATCAATTTGTTTAAGATCCTCAAAAAATGTATTAAATAAGAATGTCAGCAAAAGGAAAAATGGAAGGTGCAAGAAATTTACTACATTGGCTTCCAATTTAGACAGTAGGTGGCCAATGAAAAAAATACAGTATGTTGCTGAAGTTGTTAATGCATTTAGAGAAAAGAAAGCAGTAAATAGTGGGGGATATAATTATAGAATGAGCAAGCAAGAAGTCCGTGATACTGCTCGTATGCGAATTGGAGATACTAGTTTGATTGATAACATGTTAAAATCAATGAACAATGTCATTGTTGGTGAATACGTCGTTAAGTTTTTACCCACTTCTATACTGGTCCCTTTTTCCATCTCACTACTCTTTTTACCTACTTCTATACCGGTCCTTTCTTTTATCCCATCATGTAGCTGGAAATAAGTCAGTAAAAGACAACTAGAAGCAAGTGGTGATATGTAAACGAGAATGGATCACAGTATTTTTGTGCTGGTCAGCTTTGAGGTGTCGTCGAGTAAAAGATTGTTCTATCTCTTATGAAAGGGCCAAGGGGGTTTGCTGCCTTATTATTAGAGAAAGAGGAATACTATCTAACGTTTCGCTAGATTATTGCCCTATTCCGCTCGATTATTGTGCCCTTATCTTTAGTGTCCGAGATAGGGTTAAGCCATGTGGTGATACCCACGAAAAACAAAACTTCAACTATTGAGATAATTTTAATTAGTGGGCCCTTCGTACTCAAATCCGAAAAAGGACAATTTTTCAGCGCACTCAAAGATAGTGTGTATGGGGGTTAAATATTCCTGAAAAACCATTATGTTATGAAATGATCCAGGTTACGGAACCAAAACGCCCTATTAGATAAATACTAATAAAATAAAAAGGAGGGTTACTAATAAAAAAAGATTTAAGGGCCTCCAACGCCTATAAATAGAAGCTTATTTCCGTCTCTATTAGGCAGAAAGCAAATGGCACTTGGGAGAAGAAAGTAAGTAGCCATGGATCCCAATCGAGGAATTGACCGACTTTCTATTATTGAAAATGAAATCGCATAAGTAGAGGCAGTCAAGCTCCATTAGGAGCAAAGGCTAGGACTTTTCTGGGAGCATCTGCCTACTCTCGATTCTGAGATGATAGCACAAGCAATGCTAGAAATCCGGGATCATATTCGCGGTCTAGAGGCTCGAAGAAAGCCCTGCTCTAAAAGCAACAAGCACTAATTATGCAAGCTGCTATTGATCGTGCCAACCGCGGGGGAGACTGAGGAGTCCGTCGACTCTAGAAAGTTTAAATAAGTGTCTGTAGACGCAAAGTAGTGTGTTTTAATTCATGGTGTTCTTCGTCTTTTTTTAGTATAGATCTACGAATTCTTATGTTGTGTTTAGTTGTGTGGCTGGTCCATGTGTGTGTAAGCTTCCTATTGGATTTACTCTCATGTAGAAAAACTTGTTTTATTGCTGAAATGAAAAAAACTGCTCCATTTTAGTTCATTCTTTTTCCCTATTTTGTGCGAAAAAATTATTTATTCTTGTTAATTTCTCACATTATGCAAGCTAAAACAAAACTACAGCCAGTGGGATGGAATGGAAGTTGTGTTTTTATAGTAACTCATTTAATAACATAGCAGAAAGCTTACATGTCTCTTAATCCTATTTTTAAAACTACTAGTGTCGTTAAAGCACAGTAATGAGAAGTTTTTAGATAACAAGATATCCGATATGTAAGATTCAAGCAAGCACAATTAGCCGTAGAATAGAACTCTGATCGTAGAGCACTGAACGCTACTACGCTTGCTCGATTTGATCCCATAAGCGGAATCACCACTCAATAGCATGTTGCCGCAAGAAGCAGAACCCCGTATTTCTTTTAGAGAATCTCCTAACTGTAACCAGAAAAAATTCGGTTCAGATCGCCATGTGGATAGAAACCTGATCCTAACAGGAAAAAATTCATCACTGAACAATTATCCTAATAGGAAAAACCCCATCACTGAACAATCATAGGAATCAAAAGAAATAGGTTAAGACCACATGACAAAACTCTCTATGAGTAGGGCTACATAAAAGATCCTTTTCTAAAATGGATGTAGGCTTAACCAAAGGCCAATGTAGGTTGAACTCTATGCTATGGAATCTAAGTCTTACTACCGTGTTACAAGTCCTTATTGGCCTAATGCAAGGCCCCATCTAGATTCAGCTTAAGGCTTTACGAGAGATTGATTGATGGATCTAAGCTAAACTTATAAGATTGAACCTAAACCAAAGCCTATAGACTGAATTAGGAGAGCAGAGGTTTAATCCAAAACCAATAAAGCAAGCCCAAGTCCATGCAAGAAGGCCCACTTGAACTATCCAAATTAAAGCCCATCAAAGGTGGCTCCTCACATGAAATCATGCGAAGGATCAGCGTTGGTATGTAGGGAGAAAAAATATGGAAGAACATACATATATATGTGTGTGTGTGAGAGAGAGAGAGAGCGCTCTATGTGTGTAGGTGTTCCATATTCATTATTTGTTTCCGGACTACAAACTGCTACATAAAGCATTTTGACAACAAGCACCACGGATATAAATAGCAACCAGCTAAAGATGGAAAGGAGTATCAATATTTTACCTTGCTTTCATTTTCATCAACTCCGTACAATAGATTGACAGACCCATATGGAATTCCTTCAGCACATAAGTCAAAAAAGTCACAACATGGTATATGAGAACAAAATCCAGAACAATTTTAATGATAGAAGAACAAATGACCTTTGCTAGTGCAGGTAACTAAACAAATTAGAGTCCAATCCTCCCTTCTTTTAAATTTTAATACATACATAGGAATTAAGCTAATAAATAAGTAGTTCATGGAGAATGACATCCTTGTAGACCAGGTCATAATAATATCTTGCTGTTATATACTCTACAGGTCATAAGTTTGGGATGTTTCTGTCATACACACACACACATTACCACTCTTTAGTAATTATTTAAATGAAATTGAGCTCAACACATTTCAAACAAAAACACAATATTTTGAATATAAAAGACCCTATCCCATTATTAATAGTAGATGCAATAACGCCAGATATCCAGTACAAAAAAAATTATTAAGTCTCTGAATGATAAAAAACGGTTCTAGAAGAATACCGGTAGGAGTATCAAAGGCGGGTAATAATCTCCGGGCTAAATCCTCAGCTAAGTGAAGCAATTCATCATCATATGAGGGTATCCTCATTCCCTGTAAATGGAAATTTTAAGAAGTTTGATTGACATATATGAAGGGTAAATGATACACGGTTAGACCATAGACACCCCCCATCTCAGAGAGAACAAAATAACAAATTGCAGTAAACTAATAATAGGATCCCATCATCAGCAGTGGCATCTTGTGCTCTGCTCAATTCTAACATTTCGCTTTTATTTAAATATACATATATAAGTCGTTATAGTTTTCATACGACAAGTCACAGGATCCCATTTTGTTTCTACACATTCAGATAAGACGTTATAAATTTCAATAGCAAAAGCTGTGAAACATTCAACGAACCATCTCAATCACTAAAAATGATTAGAATTTGATGCATTCACACAAAGAAAGAAAAGCAAGACAAAAATAATTAGAAGCATAAACTGGAAAAAGCAAACTACTGTTTTGTGTCTATTAATAAGTAAAGTTGTAAAGTACATCAAGTCTAATAATGTGATACCGTAGCATAATCACTCGCAATAAGATGAGCTGAAAGTAGTCCTCCAAGTATACGGATAGTAGTTTCGAAAACGGATACTGTCTTGTTCTGCAGATATGCAATGGGAAACTTCAATTCAATTTGGAAAACAAAACAAGAGCAAGAGCAATTTCTCAGTTCAGTACTAATAGTCTTATAATTTATAACTGATAGAGACAAAAAGGTGTTATATAATCAATCTGCCATATATACACTAATGTGACTGTGAGTTGAAGGAATGACATGCTTAAAAATGAAAATATATCAAAATATAATAACATTTGAACTATAATAGTCATACTTCAGTGAGATAAAGTAACATATGGCATGGCCTAGAGTGACAAAAAACAAATCTACCACAAACAGAAATGTGACAGGTCTACAATGAAGCCAAATAGGTAATGAGTAAAAGAGAACTACAAAGTAATGAATAATAATCTAGGTTTTTTAAATGAGTATTTTTGATGAAAATAGATCACAAGTCCTTAAACTAAAGAATGATAGTGTATATCTAGTGGTAATTTTTCAATTAACTATTAATATAAATGGACTCATCATATTGTATTTAATGTGCCGAATTTTAAAAAGATAAAGATGTCACATATATCACGACTACAAAGATCTAAAGTATTTGAAAACATCACTCCAGGACCTTGGTACTTTTTGAAATGGCATATCAATATCATGGGACCAACTAGCACCTCAAACAGGAAGTGGTTATCCCTTCAACTTAAAACTACGACCCCTTAACTTCCATCCAATCAGCACATATATGTGCATACATATATAGAGTTAATTTCAGCCGAATTCCCAAACAGTAAAAAGACACAAGAAACAGATAACATCAGACAACTAATACATAAAAAAGGCTTCTATGACGCAAAATGTCAAGGCATTGACCTGTTGAAGTACAATATCATACACTTTAGGATTTTACAGATATCTTGAAATTGCATACTCACGATATCAAAACGAAGATTTTTACCAATCCATTCAACAGAGTTAGTGAAATGTTCCAGATCACCCATCAAAGCCAAAGTGTCCAAAGAATCAATCTGCAATTATCTCATATAATGTAAATTCACCTTAACAATGTTGGACAACACTAAATTAAAGACAGATCTTACCAACGTTAGAGCATAACCTCCAAGTGTATCTTCTCCTCCACAGGACAGTGGTTTTAACTCATCACGTGGAAAGGCATGATCCATATATCCATCAAATGCATGATAGAACATTCCACGAACCTACACAACAATATTACCAAAAGAATAAACTTTCTCCGTTAATTAAGTAATTTCACATGATATTGCTAGTTCGTTTCTAGATCTAAAGTCTAAACCTATATAGACCAAAACCACAGAAATTATCTAATAAAAGACAAAATCAAAAACTAAATTAACTTGCAACTCCCTAACCTCCAATTCAGCCACTAATGAATCGTTTCGAACTAAATAACTTAAAAGAACAAAGTTTCATGACTTTTACTCTATTACCTCGATATACACACAACTCCAGATACAGTATCCGATAAAGAACCATTTCAAAATACATATACCTATCTCTTATCATTACGTGTAATTACATCAAACATATGATCGATTACCAATATATTACGAGTCTATGCGATTTATTAGTGCAATTTACACAAAATCAACAACAATTTACTTCAATTCAACTAAAACTAAGAGAAAATCAATAATATAAAGCTGTTTTTACTCTAATTACTAAAATTGTATAAATCAGCAGTAGCAGATCAAAATTGTGTGTATGTGTGTGAAATTATAGTGGAAACCTCATCTCGTAATAGTTTGGCTTCCTCGGGAGTAACGCTCTCGGCTTGAATTTGAGAGATGAACACGTCCGTACACAGAGTTAGTATTAACAAATACGGTATCAGTTGTTTTCGAAACTCCATTGTCTCACTCCTCACACTCACTGTGTGTGATGTATACAATTTTTCACTTATTAACTCATAAACTACACCTCGGAAGATGGGTCTAATCCGAAATTCATGTACAATTTTATATATGCAATTATATAATCCTTTAATTGAAAATCGATTTGAATTGAAAATTGTCCGAGTCCGACCGATTAGAAGTGAATATACAATTATTTAAACCGAATGTTATTTGAAATATTAGATCTGATTCAATACAAATACGAATTATAACGAATTAGAAAATAGATTAATTGAATTTTAATCCAAATTTTTAATTATATTTTAGTGATTTTTAATATAGTATTAATCTAGTTTTTATTCACTAAATTAATCTATTTTTAAGCAAAAATCATATTTAAAATAATTTTATATAAAAAAAATTAAAAGGGTTATACAATCAAAATTTTATATTATTTTATATTATTTTATATTATAACAAATATATTTATTAATAAAATAATATTTTAAAGTTTCACAAATTAAAAAACAGGAGAAGAAAGATAATGAATAAGTTATTACGTCAACAAACGTATTAACGAATTTTGAATTAGTTAAAGATAATCGTTACGAATTTATTTTAGTTTTATTATAATTAAAAACTAATTCAAAATTAATCTAGACTGTATTTTTCTGATCCGAAATGATCTGAACCGAATTTAATCTGAACATGCTAAAATTATGGCACATGAGGAAAATTGTTCCCCCTAGTAAAACTTGTATGTTGATGGACCTAAGAAGATTAACAGGGCGGGAGATGTAATTGAACGTATTAGCCTAGAGGGAGCACCATCTTCAAAACTCCATCCACTTCGCATTAAGAGCAACCAACAATGACGCGGAATATGAGGCCTTGATTGCATGCCTAAAGCTGACTCTGGAAATGAGGATGGAGAATTTCAATGACCGTAACGATTCGAGGTAGTGTTGCATATTCGAGGCGACTCCGCACACACCTATACATGAGGTATATACACGACCTGATCCCAAGAATAAAAAATGTCAACGTAGATGCACTGGCGAAGCTAGGCTCTCAATGGTCTGCCACCCTGTTGGGAGTGATCCCATTAGAAATACAGCTCTAACCCAGCATCCCACATGAGGAAGTAATGGAAATAAAGTTCCCAACTAGGAAGTTGTGCACAGATCCCATAAGAGCCTATATAACAAAGGGGAGCTTCCGGGAGATAAAGACGAGGCCAGGAGAATCAGATACCAGACTACCAGGTATATGATACATGATGGATACCTCTATAAGAGATGTTTTAACCAACCACTGCTCAGGTGCATAACTGGTGACAACTGTGAATACAACCTAAGGGAAGTCCGTGAAGGTATATGTAGGAATCACTCGGGGGGTTCTTTCCTCGCTCACAAGGTTCTTAGGCAAGGATACTATTGGCCCACTTTGAAGGCAGATGCACACAAATTTACCAAGGCTTGTGAACATGTCCAGAAGTATGCGAATTTCAACAGTAATCTGGTTGTTCCATTCAAGCCCTTGGTTAGCCATTGGCTGTTTGCAATATGGGTATTGATCTCATTGGGGAACTACCGAAAGGAAAAGGAGGATGAAATATGTATTGATTGTTGTTGATTATTTTACAAAATGGGTGAAAGCTGAACCTCTAGAAACCATAACTGCTAACAAGTTGAAAGAGTTTGTCTATCGAGCAATCATTTGTAGGTATGGGATGCCATATAAGTTAATTTATGCCATTGGAAAGAAATTTGACATCAAAGAAATCAGGAAGTTATGTGATGACTTAGGAATAAAGAAAATCTTCTCAACTATTTGTCATCCTCAAAGTAGTTACCAAATAGAAGCTATAAACAAAATAATCAGCATACGTTAAAAACAAATTGAAAGAAAGCAAGGGAAGCTAGCCAGAAGAGCTTTCAATGGTGTTATGGTCTTATAATACCACACCCTAATCAGAAACTTGTGAGTCTCCCTTTATCATCACCAATGGTTGCGAAGATATGGTTCTAGTTGAAATCATGGTAGGTTCCTTTAGGAGGGACAATTATCAAGTTGAGAACAATGAAATAAATCATCGCCTGTACCTAGACCTTGTGGAGGAGATGAGAACATCCTCACAATTAAAGCTGGCTATCTATTAGCAGAGGATGCGTAGGTATTACAACAGTAAGGTGGAACCTCGTCCACTTAAAGTTGGAGATTTAGTATTGAGAAAAATGATGTTGAATATGAAAGTCCCAGGATATGGAGCGTTTGAAACTAATTGGGAAGGTCCTTACAAGATACGCTCAGTCTTATAGTAAGGAACCTACATCTTGCCAACCGCGATGAGAAGCTCATCCCGAGGGCCTGGAATGCCGACCATCTAAAAATATATTATGAGTAATTTATTTCCCTTCAATCAAGTAGGAAAGTAGACACCTTTCAGGCTAGAAGAATAATACAAGCTTATGAATGTTAGCTTCAAGTTCAATCATTATGTATCAATTTCATTCATGTTTTTACACTCGGGGTGGTTTCTATGAATCTCCCGAGCTTATTATGTAATGCCTTCAAGATTAATGAAAGTAGTTGCAGTTTTTTCTCCATTTATTTTTTACCAAATGTTAATTGTTGTTGTATTAGAAGCTCTGTAAGAATATTTCTCCAGCACACCAAGATGCACTGAAGAACTGGGGGGTAGTGGATGATATGCTACCTAAAGAAGGATTTTGAAATGAGTCAATTTTCAAGCAAAACCTAAGAAGTACCTTGTCATGGCACATGTAGTCCATGAGATATAACCCAAGAGGTGTCTTGTCTAGAATCCTATATTTCCTGAGATTTAACCTAAGAGTTAACTTGTCCTGGCTCATGTGTTTCTTGAGATTTAACCTAGGAGGTGTTTTGTCCCGGCTCCCATGATTCTTGAGATTTAACCTAAGAAGCGCCTTGCCCCGGCTCCTGTGGTTCCTGAGATTTAATCCAGGAGGTGTCTTGTCCCAACTCCTGTAGTTCCTGCGATTTAAGCCAGGAGGTGCCTTGTCCTAGCTCTTGAGGTTCGTGAGATTTAATTTGGTATAACAAAAAAATCTGATCTAACGGATACCCGATCCGAAACTCAAAATTTTGGATTTACCGAACCTGATTTTTTAGATTTAGATTTTGATTTGGATTCAATTTTTAGACCCAAAACTTTTTGGATTTAGAGTTGGATTTGAGGTATACCGATCTAAAATCCGATCTGATATTAAAAATTCGATTCGAACCCGAAACCCGAAAAAACCCAAACAATATATATATATATATATATATATATATATATATATATATATATATATATATATATATATATATATATATATATATATGGTGCTCATATGAGAACCCATTTTAAATGACGACGACTTTACAACCACCACTAAGATAACACTGCCTCCAAGACCATAACTTTATGAAAAGGTATTCTTTTACCATCTCAAACTCTAAATTCTGGTGAGATCATCTCCCTCTCATCCCCCACCCTCTCATTCACAAAACACGTTATCAAAATTGGGGAATGAAAAGTCGTAAAGTAGTACTTTTGACTCTTATGGTGGATACAGTATTAGTAGAGGTTGAAAGAATGTCATGATGAAAATTTTGGTGGTAGTAAATATGATAATTAATTTGAGGTATTGTGCATTATATAGTTTTTAAAAAAAATATTTGGTGATTTCTGTTAAAAAATAGTGATTTGTGTTGAATTGTTGGTGATTGGGTCGTATATTTCCTATTTATTTCTTAATTTTATAATGGAAATGATTTAATTTTTATGATTTGCATTTTGCTTTCAGTGATTTGCGTTTCATTTATGGTGATTTGAGTTAAAATTTGGTGATTTGTGTTTAATTTGGGTGTTGGTGATTGAATTGGTGAAGATATTGATTGTTTTGGAGAAACCTTATAGCTAGGAGTAAGTCATAAGTTAATAAATCATAAGATTTATATTCATTTAGGTGGAATACACCCTCTCACTCCCCCTCCCCCCTCTCCCTTTACCCATGGTTACTCGATCGATTCTTGTTGAATTCTTGGTACCCGTGATGTTTCAGACATCATATCTCAAAAGCCCCTTGAGTTAAAGTTGTATATATCTCAAAGAAATCTTTTATTGCGAGTGTTTATTCAACTCGATGATGACAATTTCGTAACTCAGTGAGTGGATAACTCAGATGGACAAATTTTCATTAATATTGGTTGATATTTTTTATTTTTTTACGCTGGTTTGGGAGTTATGTGTAATAATCATGTGTATTTACTCCGCGATTGAGGTATTCTCTGTTAAACTCATAGAATTATCAGTGTTTTATTGATATCTTGAATGACTTTAGTGAATTGTTGAGATGATATTATGTTTATAGTTGTGGTCCTTGTGGAATGATAGAGCTCTCAATTCATGTTGTTATTGCAAGCAATGCCCAATTTACTTTGGATTTGAGGTGATATGTATTGATTAGTGTCACGTAGGTATGTAGGTATGAGTGAGTGTGTGTACAGATGTATGTGTGGTGGTGTTCTTGAATGTTCTTGTATGTGTGTGTTGTAGTGTGTGTTTTGATCCATAGTTGGAGATAAAAAATTTTAGGGATATTGTTTTTAGGAATTTTGATTACTTGATTTCGTGATTATTGTATCTTTAATAGTTTCGGTTATGTTATTTTGATTTCGTGATTAGTGCATGTTAATTGATATCATTAATGTGCTGCTTATTATATTTTGAAATATAAGTTTTGATTATGGGTTTTAATTTATTGTTTTTTGTTTCCATACTTGATAATTGGTCAACCATTTTCATTTTTGTTCTTTTAAAAATACAATACAATAATTATTGTTGGGTCCCGAAGTATCGTAGAAGGGGGGTTGAATACGATACTCACTAAATTAAAAAAAATCGATTTTTTTGCGGATAAATAATTTAGAGTTCGGTTAGTGGGTTCGAGTTCATGAGGTGAAAAGTGTTTAGGAGGCTGGCTTACTAATTTTCTGTATTTATGAATAATCATTAATGTTCTAGAAAGTTAGCAAGTAATTTAATGAAACAAATTTCAGGGAATATATCTTTCATATATAAACCCTGAGGTTGCTACACCCAGTTAAAAATATAACTAGTTTCCAAAGAACAGATTAGTTCTTTGCTTCTACAATGAGATATAACTTAATCCCTATACAATATTTGACTATGTGTTTGTACTAACGGAATCAAGCTAACAGAGAGTGTTTTACAATAGCCCTATGTATTTGCAACATAATGAACCGACTAGAATATAAAACTCCGGTGAAGAAGGTATATGTATGGCTTTTTATCTTCTTCTTCTCCGACTTCAATTTCTTCTCTATATCTCTCTATATGGTTGTATATCTCAACAATTCATAATGAGCACGTCATTTTGTTTTTATACGTAGACTTTTTAAATTAATTAGAATTGATTTGCTTCACAATGCTAAGTCCTTTGTTGCGCTTGTACAGGGTGAGTGGTGTGTAGGTCATAAAATAGCTTTTGTTGCGTCTTGCTTAGTTTGTTGCGCCTACACTCTAGTTGCAGTGTGTAGGCGCCACAAAATCTCTTAGAATCCTTGTTGTGCCATCAAGTAGTCTTGTTGCGCCTTCACTCTCAATCCCTTGTGCAGGCGCCACCAAATGTTCCACACCCTTAGAAGTTATTGCCTTAGATTTTTGTTGCTCCTGTAAGTTGTTTTGTTACGCCTCCTGTCAAGAGTTTGTTGCGCCATTACACCTATGAGCCTTGTAGAGGCACCACCAAACTTCACTAAACACCAAGTCAACTATTTTGTTGCGCCTACACTCAACATCCCATGTGTAGGCGCCACAAAACACATCCTTGAGCCATGGTTATTTTTGTTGCGCATCTCCATTGCTTCAAGAGTACTGGAACACCAAAAGTGATATAACTTGCCTTAAGATAATTACTTGAAATGCTTGAAGTATTTACCACTTAGTTTTCACTTTTCTAGCTTGATCAACTGATTTTCTTCTGATAAATCAAGGTAATTCTTTACTTGTTATGTTGACGCTTAGTGCACTGGTCTGGTTCACAAACGACTAACATTGAATTGAATTCCCTTGACTTCTGTTCTGTTTCAGCTGATTAACCTTGGACTGTTGCATTGCTTCAAACACTGACTGTTGATAAACATAGTACTTTCACTAGAATCTTTTTTGGTACTTCGACAACGTCTTCATTATTACCACAATCTTGAATACTTCATTCTCTGTTCTTCACTGACGTTTGAACATTTTAATGAACTTCTTTCAGTGAGTATAACTTCAAGACTGCGGTTGTCTTCTTTAACCTTTCTCTTCACCCTTCTAGATTCCTATGCTTCGAATACTATCTATCTTCAATCAATGCTAATACACTGAAATCTTTTAGTGGCACTTTATATTGAATCTTCAACACTTTTGAAACCCTGAAAGTCTTTAAACATTATTCTTCACTGAGGCTTGAACATATTAATGAACTTCTTTCAGTGACATGTAGTAGACTTCAAAACTTCTTCTAATGTCTTGATTCACTGTATCTGCCTTGTCTTCATTTCTTCCTGATTTCTGTGTAGACGTAGTATTATTTACTTATCCTATTCTAGTGTTGAGTTATCACGATTACTATTCATACAGCTTCGTAATCTCATCAACAATCTCCCCCTATTAGATTGTTAAACTTAGCAAATAAATTCCCATTGAGACGATAACTCAACTAACAACTACAAAAAGTAATGTTCGGGACTTGTAAATAATGCTATTGGCTTTTCTGGATCAGATTCTGCATTTCCATATTTCTTGTGTAACTGATATTAAAGATGTTTGTTCCTCTAGAACTGAATTGATATTCATGTAGTATCATCTTCATTTCTGTCTATGTTTGAGCTTTGTCCGCTTCAAAATCCTTCACAGTTCAACTTAAAGAACTTATCATAAACAGAGCTTCATAATAATTAAAATTCCTGGGAACGACTTCAATAGAATATAGAACATAACTCAAGTAATGTTCTCCCCCTGAGAATGTAATTCTTCTTCTTTTTCTTGTCTAAATTCTCCCCCTAAGGATATTAACTTCTCCTAAGGATACAAAGATAAGACTTTATTAACTTCTTCTTTTTCTCTTTTTCTTACTAAATTCTCCCCCTTCGTTGAGGAATCCTCCAATGGCCCATCTTTTGAATGGTTTGTCTTCCAATGAAGGTTCTCGTCTATCATTGATTGGGAAAATATAATAGCTTTTCTTTAAGAAGTAGCATGTAGCAAGGGTAAGTTTTTGGTCTATGGTTTCCTCGCTTCTACTATGTTCTATTGGTGTTTACACTAAAGTGTCGAGCACTTTGAAGTGTTTCACTCTTTCTCTCCCTATCTCTCAATCAAGTGTATCTCTCCCTCACTTTCACTTAAGTGTTTCTCTCTATCACTTTCACTCTGCATTCCAAATATAGCCTTCTGTACCTGCAAGTGAAATCCGTCAATTTATTTGTATTCTCATCACCTGATTCATCAAAATGAACTGAATCACTATCAAGTGGAGAATTGCCTCGTAGAGGTGTTCTTGATCTATCATGCATAAGCATTGTCTCAACACCAGACTCAATAGCGTTTGCTAAATCACTGTCTAGTGGAGCCTCACCTCTTTGAGATGGGTTATCCCAAGATATTAATATATGTTAGGGAATCATGCCTTGTTCTATCAAGGAGTTGCCTCACACCTTTTCCGTAAACGGGAGGTGGACATTCCTTTTTAGGATCTGGAAATGTTCCTCCCAAAAGGGGTGACATAGTAGGCAATGTA
Organism: Oenanthe sinensis; assembly: GCA_028671895.1. Taxonomy (NCBI): domain Eukaryota; kingdom Viridiplantae; phylum Streptophyta; class Magnoliopsida; order Apiales; family Apiaceae; genus Oenanthe; species Oenanthe sinensis. Next base: position 31,626,257 of record CM053800.1, read on the forward strand.
ATGAATGACAATTTAAAGCCTACGTTTCCCTCGTAACCCTATGACGGGAATTTTGTGTAAAATACCCTACTTGACTCATTCGAAGAATTCTTGTCAAGCAGTTGCCTCTCAAGCCCAGATAAATCTAAACAAGAGATCTCCCTTTCGGGATGCAGAAGATTAACTTCTATTTGAGGTAGATACTTGGACAATGTAATGTATGGCTAGAGTCTGCATCTCCTCTGAATGCCTATACCTCTCATTGTGCACGCCTTGCAATGTGTTCTTAGAATTTATCTGTTTAGGTTTACCATCAACATGAGTGTTAGTGGTGTGCTTGAGTCATTACAAGATGTTCTGGTTGACGAGCGAATTTCAATGGAGTCACCCTGTTAAGAGAATGATTCTAGAGACAGTTTTATTGCCTTTTCAGCTCTGCATCTTTTTGAGAAGATGCAGATGAGATTACAGTTACCTCAGTTATATACTACTTTTCTTCTCTGGAGGTAGAGCTGTGGGTGCACTTCCGACTTCATCCTTATTTGCTGCATCAAGTACAGTTTCTCAATTATCAACCTCTAACTTACAAAGTTTTATTATATCTCCAAGGGTTAATATATGGAAATGGATGAATGAGTGTTTGGTATTATGGCCTGGGTAAGAGATTGATGGGTTTTCAATCTCTTGGCCAGCTTCTGAAGCCATTGTGGGCTAATCGGAAAGAATCAATCAAGATTAAAAGATAATCACCTTAACATTCCAAAATATATTTTTCATCCTAAAAAGAAGGAAAAATATATGAAGGAATGGTCAACGATTGCATTAAAGTACTTTTAGTAAAAGAGTTTTGTCGGTTCTAAAGATTTATCATTTAAGAACATGATACCAATAGAAATTTTCTTTAAGATACTTATACCATAATAAAATGCGGGAAAGTGTATTAGAGAAAAATTCTATCCCTTATGAATTTCTTATAACGCAAACTTCCCATAATAAAACGCGAGAATTTATACCAAAGAAGAAATTCAACTCTTCTACCAAATTATATCTTAATAAAATGACTCTTTTTCTTTAAAACCTTAGTACTATATGTTGTGAAAATAGTTTTGAAAAATATTCTTATCAGATAAAGGACATTGATTTTCTGAATCATAATGCAATTATGATTTACATCATTTCCGTCCACTTGATAGTATCCCCATCTTAAAATAAAAACATGAAAATTGGGGTGAATGTATGCTTAACAATACAATACAAGGCCTTCAAGGCAACAACAACTGTTTAAGTACTATTAATCAATTTGAAACATACATTGAAACTAGTGTTAAAAACAAATCAAGTGATTGGTACCTTGAAGTTAAAATAATTTCTCCAAACAAAATAACAATCACAAAGTTTCTGCCATTTTAAAAAGAAAAATTAAGAGAGAAAATGGTTTTGAAAATATAGCGTTTAAAACCATCTTTGGAGAGAGGATAAAAGATGTTGAGATTTGAAGAATGATTATCCTTAAGAAAAGTATGATTCACACCCTAGGATTCAGAAATCAAAGTAGGGCTGTAAATCAAAAGATTTTCAAAAGAGAAGTTTTGAAAAATAATTTTGATGTTTTCTTCTCTAAAACTGGTAGAAAAATGAATGTATCTTTGAATAAAATATTTTGGAAAATAATCAGACAAGAAATTCTTTTTAATTCATTCAATTTTAAAATTCAGTTAAATAAAGAAACCTAATTGTAATACTAAATAGTTGCCACAGACATGCATATATAAATCAAATAACATGTGGCAATTATTCAGTGGAACAATAAGCATTTAGATATATTTTTATTATTAATGATTTCAGATAAGCAACAAATATTATCACTAATATTAAAAATATCACAATTAATTGCAAATAAACATAACAAAATATCATTACTTGATATTTATCAATAATTTCAAAATGCAAGAAATTATTCTTCTAACATTTTATCAAATCAAAATTATGAAACTAATAAACATTGAATTGCTTCAATCCATAATTTTAATAAGATAAAATAATTTCGCTAAACACTAAAATATTCATTAGATTGAATATTAGCATCTAACTTCCTACGCTATATCTAATAATTATCACTCTAGCATATTAAAATTATACTCATAAAAATTATTAATGATATACGTAAGCTCGAGAAAAAGTTGGATAGAAATTCACAAGTCCTTTAAATATTGACATTTAATACTTGTGATCCTAATTACAACTCCTCGCAAATAAAATCAAATTTTATAAATATTTCCTAAGTATATAAAATATTGAGAGTTTTATACACATGATTTAGAAAATACTTCGTCTTCCAATATTAGTGAGTTTTGAAATATGCATTATTTATTTAGAACAGAAATTCTAAATATTGTCACTAATATCAAAAGTATCACAATTATTTGTAATAAAATATTTAAAAATATCAGGGCAAAATATCAGAGCAATTAAACAAGATATCATTGACTAATATTCATCAAATATTTAACATACAAATAATTATGCTGCTAACTTATGCTAAATCATTTAACTACCACATATGCATATAACATTGTAAGCATGATAATTAAACTAATAGCAAAAATTATGAGGTACTGGATTTAAAAATAAATTCACAAGTCCTTTAAATATGAAAATTTTAATACTTGTGAACTAATTTAAGAATTCCTTGCAGATGGGATTTCCAACAAATATGCACATAAATAATATCCCAAGTTCACTAACCAACTTAGACAAAATAAATTTATCAAGTTGTTCAGCAAATATCTGCAAGTTATTCTACTAAGGACGACTCTCAAAATAAATGATACCTGGTGTCCATGAGCTTATTCCATACGTGGTGTGGAGAATATCCAGCAGAGTTGTTGGAGTTGACAGCTTCTAGGAATTACTTCCATGTCTTTCTTACAACCTGCATCATCTATATCTATATAGCCAATTAGGTTAAACATATTATCTTCAGGGTACCTAATTCTAAGAATTGGTGATCCCCTAAGATATCTAATAATTCATAACTTAGCTATAAGATAAGATTCTCAAGTATCTACTTGGAAACTTGCACATAGGCATATCAAGTATCCACTTGGTCTTTATGCACTTGAATAAGTAATGAGCTGATCATACCTCTATAGCTTGTCACTTCAGTTTATATACCTGATTTTCCCTGATCAAGCTTAGTGGTTTTTTGGGAAGAAGTCTTGGCAGGTCTAGAATCTTCCAAATTATGCATCTTCAAAGGATCCTTGACTTACTTTAATTGCCATCATTCTTTCGAATTACTTATAATCCAAAAAGAATTGCAACTCTTCCAACATGCTCATGTTGTACCTACTTTGCATTTACTTAGCAAAATATCTCTTGCACAAGTTTTGTTAGACCCACATATAATATAATCATGGTATACTAACACATATTTTACATAATCTGTGTTGGGTTCCGAGGCATAAAACGCAGCGGATAAACGTAAATATAACAAAAATTTCGGAACCCTAATGCAGGATCATGTATAAGAATTGACGGATTATGGTGATAAACGAATCATACCTATTAAGATCTTGAATGTAACGAACTCAACGGAGATCCTTGCTATCACGATTTGTGTCTTCCTCTCGAAAGCACCTCTATGGTATCCACACGAGCACCTTCAAGAGCGTCTCACGATCTTGATTACGGGATGGATGTACTAGCCTCCTTTGATGATTTCGAATGGCTGTCTTTGCTGCCTCTCTTGCTCTGCCTCTAGGGTTTTATCATATAAAAACGTGTAGCTCTTTTAACCTATCATTATCTATTTATAATGACTGGTTAAACGGGCCTAAGCAGTAAAACCTAACCCATGTAGGTATAGGATTAAATAATAAAACATGTTTCTATTATTTAATTAATAATTAAGTCATACTTAATTATTATGGGCAGAAATCCTCTTCAACTTCGAATTTATATTATTTCAATTAATTAAGTCTCACTTAATTAATATAATAAAATTCAAACAATCATCAATTAATTTAAATCTATAATTTAAATTAACTATTCCTCTAGATGCTCTATGTGTGTGACCCTATAGGCTATTATTTAATTAGCAATAATTTTATTCTCCAATAAAATTATAAACAATGAGCGGTATCTAGTAATACATCATTGCTACCCAATTAAACAATAATTAAATCGTGATTCGATAAAACCTTTCGTGATTAATGTTTCCGTGTAATATAATCCCTTTAACCATATATATTATAGATTAAACTCGAGGCATGTATTTAGTCATCCTCTTCAACATTTAATCCGGGTTTACTTGATCCATGAGTAGACTATGAAAAACAAATCATTATTTGAGCACGGCCATGCATTTTATAGTCTCACTCAATCAAGAGGCCAATAATATCTCTCCTAATTATAGGAGGGTTAAATCCTTTATCTATCATTCATATTTCTCATACGACTCATGATATACCCGATGTCCACTTTTATCATCACCCGGTCAAAGGTAACTTTTAATGTAGTCAAAGTATATCAATCCTCGTATAGAAATATAATGATCTCAAGTCAGAGGATCATTACACCATTATCACTGTGAGTCTTTCTTATGACTTAATTAAACATGAAGAATCTCACTATGGGTCTGTCCAGTACCATGTACCCTTACATGTACCTATGTATTGACTTTAGTATCCCCATACTTATAACCAATGAGATGTGGTTATCTGTCAAACAACATACTAGTCTATTTATGTATTATTATTGTCCTATCATAATAATACTCGACTAGGGAACCTTTAAGAATATGATATATTATATAATCTCAAGTTCAAGTCATGTACTTAAACTATATAACGAGTATCATGATTCTAAGGACATTTATTATGCTAACAAATATATCGCAGTAATTAAAGTCATAATAAATACGTTTATTGAATAATCAAATGACATAAAGGTTTATTAAAGGAAACATTGTATTGCCTCTAGGGCACCTACACTAACAATCTCCCACTTGCACTAGAGCCAATCACCCATGTATCTAATACCCATGGAACTAGTGTGACCGTCATGCTTCTTCTGCGACAAGCCTTTGGTCAGTGGGTCTGCAATGTTATCATTTGTGTGCACTTTACATATGTGTATGTCACCCCTTTCATTAATCTCTCGAATGAGGTGATATCTCCTGAGTATGTGTTTGGTTCGGGAGTGAGCTCTAGGTTCTTTAGCCTGTGCAATGGCTCCATTATTATCGCAGTATAGATCAATGGGATCTGCGATCGATGGAACCACTCCCAAATCAGTAATGAATTTTCGAATCCAAACAGCTTCCTTAGCCGCTTCACAAGCTGCAATGTACTCAGCCTCCATTATAGAATCAGCTACTGTTTCTTGTTTTGAACTCTTCCAACTTACAGCACCTCCGTTTAGACAAAACACAAAACCAGACTGTGATACAGTATCATCCCTGTCTGTTTGAAAACTTGCATCGGTGTAACCTTTTACAACCAGTTTTTCCTCTCCTCCGTACACCAAGAATGAATCTTTAGTCCTTTTCAAGTACTTTAGAATATTCTTGACAGCCGTCCAGTGACCTTCACCTGGATTAGATTGGTATCTGCTCGTCATGCTTAAAGCATACGAAACATCTGGGCGAGTACATACCATCGCATACATGATGGATCCAATTGCTGAGGCATATGGAACCTTACTCATGCGGTCCTTGTCATCCAATGATTTCGGACACTGATCTTTAGAGATCGTTATCCCTTGAGACAAGGGGACATATCCCCTTTTTGCATTTTGCATACCAAAACGATGCAAAACCTTATCGATGTATGTACTCTGACTTAGACCGATCATCCTTCTAGATCTATCCCTATAGATCCTCATTCCTAGAATGTAGGATGCATCTCCTAAGTCTTTCATAGAGAAGTTGCTCCCTAACCAAATCTTAACAGCCTTGAGAGAAGGTATGTCATTCCCCATTAGTAGTATGTCATCAACATATAGTACTATGAATGCCACATGGCTCCCACTAACCTTCTTGTAAACACAAGGTTCATCTTCGTTTTGAACAAAGCCATACTCTTTGACTGTTTCATCGAAACGGATATTCCATCTCCTAGAGGCTTGCTTCAATCCATAAATGGATCGACGTAATTTACATACCTTGCTAACATTCCTTGGATCGACAAAACCTTCAGGTTGTGTCATGTACACATCCACATCCTCTTCAAGTATTCCGTTAAGGAAGGCTGTTTTGACATCCATTTGCCAGATTTCATAATCATGGAATGCTGCAATAGCAAGCAAAATCCTTATGGACTTGACCATAGCCACTGGTGAGAAAGTCTCGTCATAGTCAATACCATGAATTTGTCTGAAACCTTTTGCAACCAGTCTTGCTTTATAGGTCTGAACATTTCCATCCATGTCAGTTTTCTTCTTGAAAACCCATTTGCACCCTATGGGTTTTACCCCTTCAGGTGGATCAACCAAAGTCCATACTCGGTTTTCGTACATGGAATCCATCTCGGATTTCATGGCTTCTAGCCATCTCTTAGAGTCTGGATTGTTCATAGCATCTTGGTATGTGAGAGGCTCATCTTCATCTATGAGCATCAAATCACCACATTGAGTCAAGAGAAATCCATATCTCTCTGGCTCATGGCGAATTCTACCAGTTCTACGAACAACCTGTGTTTGTTGAGCATTATCATTATCCTGCTCCTGTTCCACTTCAGGTTCAATGCTATTTTGTGGTTCTCGATCTTCATCGAGGTCTATAGTTCTCCCACTGTTTCTTTTGGAAACAAAATCTCTTTCCATGAAAACAGCGTCTCGAGCAATAAACACCTTCTGCTCTGAAGGACTATAAAATTAATACGCCTTTGTTTCTTTAGGGTATCCCACAAAATTGCACTCTTCAGATTTAGGTCCAAACTTGTCAGATACTTGACGTTTCACAAACGCCTTGCATCCCCAAACTTTCATAAAGTTCATGCCTGACCGTTTCTTCTCCCATATCTCATATGGAGTCTTTTGAACCTTCTTAGTAGGAACACGGTTAAGTGTGAAAGCCGCTGTTTCTAGAGCGTAACCCCAGAAACTAATTGGAAGATCTGCATGACTCATCATCGATCGCACCATGTCCAACAAGGTGCGATTCCTCCTCTCTGAAACTCCATTCCATTGAGGTGTACCTGGTGGAGTGAGTTGTGATACAATACCACACTCCTTTAAATAATCTTTAAATTCTGTGCTCAAGTATTCTCCTCCACGATCAGATCGTATGACTTTAATACTTGCGCCTCCGCCAATTTGCTTCTCTACTTCAGCCTTGTATTCTTTGAACTTTTCAAAAGAATCAGATTTATTCTTCATAAGATATACATATCCATATCTACTGAAATCATCAGTAAATGTTATGAAGTAGTAGTAGCCTCCTCTTGCCATTACACGCATTGGGCCACATACATCACTATGTATTAGCTCAAGTCGTTCAGTGGCCCTTTTACCCTTACCAGTGAAAGGGGCTTTAGTCATTTTACCAAGCAAACAAGATTCGCATTCTTGGTATGATTCAAAATCAAACTTATCCAAGTATCCATCCTTATGTAATTTGGATATGCGTTTCTCGTTTATATGGCCTAGACGACAATGCCAGAGGTATGTTTGATTTGAGTCATTAACTTTAAGTCGTTTGTTTTCTATATTACAGACAGGAGTATCTAAGTCAAGAACATATAAACCATTAAACAAACGCGCAACACCATAGGTTAAATCATTTAAAACAAAAGAGCAACTATTGTTCCTTATAGTAAACGAAAAACCTTTCTTGTCCAAACAAGAAACAGAAATAATGTTTCTGCGAATCGCAGGCACGTAATAACAATTTTCTAGTTCTAAAACAAGCCCAGAGGGCAAAGATAAATAATAGGTTCCTACAGCTAAAGCAGCAACTCTTGCTCCGTTGCCAACTCGTAGGTCCATTTCTCCTTTAGCCAATGTCCTACTTCTCTGCATTTCCTGCACATTTATACAAATGTGAGAAGCACATCCGGTATCCAATACCCAAGATGTAGAAATAGACAGATTGACTTCTATAACATATATACCTGAATTAGAAGCTTGCTCAGCCCTCTTCTTCTTCAGATCCTCCAAGTAAACTGAACAGTTTCTCTTCCAGTGACCAGTTTTCTTACAGTAGTGACATTCACCCTTAGCGACCCCACCTTTAGGTTTTAAAGCCTGTTTAGGACCTGACTTTGGCTTGGGTGTAGAATCAGAACCTGTCTTCTTCTTACCCTTCCACTTGCCTTTCCCTTTGGCCTTACCTTTATTGCCCACCATCAGTATGGGAGCGGGTTCAGCCGTCTTCATGTTGGTCTCATATGTTCTCAACATAGCCAACAATTCAGTAGGTGTTTTGTCAAATTCATTCATATTGTAGTTCATAACAAACTGAGTGAATTTGTTGTTCAAAGAATTCAAGATTAGGTCAATACCAGTTTCCGGACCAATCGGGAAACCCAAAGTATCAAGATACTCAATGTAACCAATCATTTTCAGAACATGTGGGCCAACTGGTTCACTTGCCCCTTGTTTGCAGTTAAAGAGTGACTTGCTCGTGTTGAACCTTTCTTGACGAGTTTGGCTTGCAAACATGCTTTGCAAGTGCTCATTGATAGTATATGCATCCATATGCACATGTTGTCTTTGAAGCTCAGCACTCATAGTTGCCAACATAAGACATGCAACATCAGTTGCATCATTCTCATCCTTTGTGTGGGCCGCTCTTTCCTCAACAGTAGCGCCCTCAGGAAGGGGACCTGCCGGAGGAATATCAATGACATGAAGCTTGCGCTCCTGCCTGAGGACAATCCTCAAATTCCTCTGCCAGTCTAGGAAGTTGTTTCCTCCTGTCAGCTTATCCTTCTCAAGGACAGATCGTACGGATAGTGTGTTTGTGTTGTTTGTCATTATTCGGTATCTACAATGATAAAAGCACAAAATAAACATTAGATTGTCTGAGTTATTTATTATGTTCAAATGATTATGATACATTCATAATATATCTCCCACTATTTTTATCAAATCAATAGCCCTTACTATTAATTTGGAAAGTATATCCCATAATTCTTTCTAGTGAGCCAAGATCCATATTTCGTCATGTCTTAAGTCAACCACTGGAAGTCCTTAAGAATGATTATTTAGGTAGACAACATTTGTCAATTATATCATATATAATTCTTGGATAGTTTGGTGAGCAACGATTGATCTTATCTATCTAATAGATTTTTAACCAAACTCCATGCTTCTAAGTTCATAATTGTTGAATATAACCGTTTACTTTCACCTTATTATGATGACTCAGTTAAGTTTGACCCAATGATACAACGGCCGAATATAACCGTTTATATTCGTCGCATCTCACCACGATAGATAGGAGTCCCCTGCCACTGACAGTCTTTCCCCTAATCGATCTAGGATTCGATGAGTGTTCATTCATTGGAAAGCATCCGATTAAAACTTAATATTTTGTTAAGGGGTTTAGAAAATTTACGACGATCATGATCACATCATGAAGAGATCCTCAATTTTTCCTTGAACCAAATATTTCAAATTGACATCTTAAATTGTTCATTTCCCAGGTAGATGGAGGATACCAGTGGTCACACTTAAAACCCATCAGCCTTACGAATACGCATATCCGCTTTTGACAGAAAATCCCAGTTTTAGATATCAAAAATTCATATTTAATTCCGTGTTTTAAAATCCATATTTCATAAACACAAGAACCTCATGATCGTTCGTTTGTTAATTTTAAAATCTTAAATCGTTAAAGATTTTATCTTGTTTAGCATGGCAAGCATGGCATGGGTGACGTATCTAATACATGCATACATCATTAATCTAATTAAAGCATTCATCTTTTACTCTACACATACATTCATACATCAATATGTAAAGTGCAGTATGTAAACGTGCTTGGTTATGGCCCTTTTCCTATGTGATCCTTTCGAGCTAATGAAAGGATCAAAGTCAATCTATGGTGGTAAAATATAAATACAATTACATGTCTTCATTCTTCTTGTATCCATGGGTGCTTGCTCCTCTTCTTGGATCATCCTTCAATCTTCAAGTACATTACATGGAATAATTGAATACAATCTATACTAATGTACTTACATAAGAAAACTCGAGTTACATTCGAGGTTAAACAATTACAAGAATGAAGAAAACGACATGCAAGTCGTATTTATAAAACCAAAACCAAAAACCATTAATCTAGGGGTCCAAAGGCCATAACCAGCACCATGCTCAAGTACACAACAAAAATAATGCAGGGGTCCGGGGGCGGCAGCCCCTGGGCGGGGGTCCGGGGGCGGCAGCCCCTGGGCGGGGGTTCGGGGGCAGCAGCCCCCGGGCGGGGTCTGGGGGCGGCAGCCCCCAGCTGGGGTCGAGCTGCCAGGTCAGCTTGGAAATTTTTTATTTTCGAAGACCAGTCCTATTCAGAAATCATCAATTTCTGAACTACAGATCATATCTGTTGGCCTTTTTCCCCACTGCAATTTATACAGTCCACCAGAGTTTACTGCTAAACTCTGATCAGCACAGTCCATCAGAGTTTACTGCTAAACTCTGATCAGCACAGTCCATCAGAGTTTACTGCTAAACTCTGATCAGCACAGTCCATCAGAGTTTACTGCTAAACTCTGATCAGAACAGTCCATCAGAGTTTATTGCTAAACTCTGATCAGAACAGTCCATTAGAGTTTACTGCTAAACTCTGATCAGCACAGTCCATCAGAGTTTATTAAACTCTGACCATGCCCTATACTATGACCTGACCATCAGAGTTTATTAAACTCTGAGCGAGTCCATCAGAGTTTGTTAAACTCTGACACAGTCCATCAGAGTTTACTGCTAAACTCTGATCAGACCATCAGAGTTTATTAAACTCTGAGCGAGTCCATCAGAGTTTGTTAAACTCTGACCCAGCCCCAATTTCACAAACTCTGATCAGACACTGAATATACATTCTCTGACAGTTACATATTGGCAGAAGCATAGCAGTCTCATAACAGGCATGGCAGTCGCATAACAGATTATGACAAAGCAGTAGCATGGCATGGCAGTCACCAAAACAGGCATGTATGCATCAAATACATAAAACACGTAACCAAATCAGTCCCTTATACACGTAGCTCTGATACCATTGTTGGGTTCCGAGGCATAAAACGCAGCGGATAAACGTAAATATAACAAAAATTTCGGAACCCTAACGCAGGATCATGTATAAGAATTGACGGATTATGGTGATAAACGAATCATACCTATTAAGATCTTGAATGTAACGAACTCAACGGAGATCCTTGCTATCACGATTTGTGTCTTCCTCTCGAAAGCACCTCTATGGTATCCACACGAGCACCTTCAAGAGCGTCTCACGATCTTGATTACGGGATGGATGTACTAGCCTCCTTTGATGATTTCGAATGGCTGTCTTTGCTGCCTCTCTTGCTCTGCCTCTAGGGTTTTATCATATAAAAACGTGTAGCTCTTTTAACCTATCATTATCTATTTATAATGACTGGTTAAACGGGCCTAAGCAGTAAAACCTAACCCATGTAGGTATAGGATTAAATAATAAAACATGTTTCTATTATTTAATTAATAATTAAGTCATACTTAATTATTATGGGCAGAAATCCTCTTCAACTTCGAATTTATATTATTTCAATTAATTAAGTCTCACTTAATTAATATAATAAAATTCAAACAATCATCAATTAATTTAAATCTATAATTTAAATTAACTATTCCTCTAGATGCTCTATGTGTGTGACCCTATAGGCTATTATTTAATTAGCAATAATTTTATTCTCCAATAAAATTATAAACAATGAGCGGTATCTAGTAATACATCATTGCTACCCAATTAAACAATAATTAAATCGTGATTCGATAAAACCTTTCGTGATTAATGTTTCCGTGTAATATAATCCCTTTAACCATATATATTATAGATTAAACTCGAGGCATGTATTTAGTCATCCTCTTCAACATTTAATCCGGGTTTACTTGATCCATGAGTAGACTATGAAAAACAAATCGTTATTTGAGCACGGCCATGCATTTTATAGTCTCACTCAATCAAGAGGCCAATAATATCTCTCCTAATTATAGGAGGGTTAAATCCTTTATCTATCATTCATATTTCTCATACGACTCATGATATACCCGATGTCCACTTTTATCATCACCCGGTCAAAGGTAACTTTTAATGTAGTCAAAGTATATCAATCCTCGTATAGAAATATAATGATCTCAAGTCAGAGGATCATTACACCATTATCACTGTGAGTCTTTCTTATGACTTAATTAAACATGAAGAATCTCACTATGGGTCTGTCCAGTACCATGTACCCTTACATGTACCTATGTATTGACTTTAGTATCCCCATACTTATAACCAATGAGATGTGGTTATCTGTCAAACAACATACTAGTCTATTTATGTATTATTATTGTCCTATCATAATAATACTCGACTAGGGAACCTTTAAGCATATGATATATTATATAATCTCAAGTTCAAGTCATGTACTTAAACTATATAACGAGTATCATGATTCTAAGGACATTTATTATGCTAACAAATATATCGCAGTAATTAAAGTCATAATAAATACGTTTATTGAATAATCAAATGACATAAAGGTTTATTAAAGGAAACATTGTATTGCCTCTAGGGCACCTACACTAACAATCTGTGTGCCTTGTATTCTAGAGAGATATGTGTATAACGACTCTACCAAAATCATTTTCAGGTAATTAGTAGTTAGAGTGTCATACCATGTCCTTGACGATTTGTTTGAATCCCTAACTTCATTCATAGAGAGCTTGTGAAGAGGATGATATACAAATTCCAATGATCTGCAACTTCAAAGTCCAGGAGTTGTACATCAAATTCAACTTCTAGCTTACCATTCAGGAGTGCACTTGTTCACATTCATCTGATAGATATTCATGCTTGAATGCTCAACATGTGCTATAGATATCCTATTGTTAGGTCATCAACTTATTCAGCCCTAATAGGATCAAGCCTCGTCTCTGTTGCTTAACGTTAGATCTTGAAAGTCTCGAAGATTCTGTTTCCATCATCGTCGATACCTTCTACTTGATAGTAACCTGTAGCAACTAGTTTGGCTTTGTCCCTCATAACAATGCCAATAATCATCCAGTTTCTAAAAACCCTTACTGTACCAATTTCAGCTTCATCTTGTGGTCTGGGGTTCCAGTTTCAGTAGATTCTGCCTTTGAACTGATTGAGATCATTTTGTATTGCAATCAATCAATCTAGATCAATCAGTGCTTCTTTAGTATTCTTTGGGATTCTAGATGTTAGGTCCCGAAAAATATATGTTCATCTTGATTAGCACTTCTAGCCTTTACTCAATAATCCGGTTTACTAAGAACTAGACTCTAGGAATGACTTTGACTTCAAACCTTTTGTCTTGGTAGATATGTTCTTGATGTATTCCTTTGATCTTCATTGTGTTGAGTACGACTAGTAGATCCTTCTTTTATTTGCTCCCCCTAAGTTGCTGCTAGGATGTGTTGAAGATCCTTCACCTTATACAGTGGATTCTGTTAAAGTTCACGAGTTGTGTAGTTTCACTACCATTTCCACTAATAGGATCTGAATCATCATCATTAACCTTATTTCCTTCTACAATCTCAGTTTCATCATCAGTATCTGAATATGACTCTGACAGGATGTCAAACTTCAAAGATTCAGAATAGCCATTCATTTGAATGCTCGGGAGCTTGGTGTAGTAGGTCGACACATTCAGACTTTCAATCACGTTCTGGTTTTCAATCACATATGCCTCATAAGCTTTTGACTTCAATGAGTAGCCTTAGAAATTGTTCCATGAGCCTTAACTTCAACATGCCAAGATACTCATCTAAATCTTCAATAAATATCAATTTCCTCCAAACACACGAAAGAGCTTCAGTGTTTGCTTCTAGTTGGCCATTAACTCATATGGTGTCTTTTCACTATCTTTGTTGATTAAAGCAGCATGCTATGTTAATTGCTTCAGCTTCAAAGTACCTTTATAAGTGCAGACTTCATTTAGAACTTCGTTCGCGAAATTCAGTTCCAATATCTGACTTCAAAGTTCTCACAGTCTACTTTGCTTCCAACTTGATCTTCTTGATGTGATCAATCACCATCTGTGACGTATTATATTGTCTGTTGAATGCACGAACATCACCAACTTGTAACTAAGGTTGTCATAAACCACCACTAAGCATATTTCTTCCATGACATAATTTGCTTCAGTGTGATGTTTTCATTGACTTTCCTATGTGACATACTTCAAAATGTCCTTCTGGATAGAATTCAATTAGAAGCAGTCCTCTCACTAATTTCATCTTTATCATTATGAGAATCCATTGTCTTGTTGACCAAGTGTGAGAGCTTCTAATGTCATAGCTAACTCTTTACTGATGAAACTTTACTGAAAAGTTCCCTTCACCTTTTCATACTGAATCCATGTCAGTTACGAACAAATTTTCCCACTCTCAGTTGAGTGAGCTTCCAACCTTCTTTTTTTAGATCAAAAACTTTTCCTTTTCAATACTTTTCCAGAAAACCCTTGACAAAGAATTCCCTAGTGCCCTATAGATAGTGCTCAAGTCTTTCCACAAGAAAGATGCTTCCAGTGATGACAATTCCAAAAACATGATAGCCAAATCCCTTGTACATCCTTTACTGTCATCTCCAAAGGTTACCGTTGGGTAGGCTTTCTCAACCAACTATGATAACAGAGCTTTAATCTTAATCATATGCCTCGAACAATAAATGTCACGAAGTCACATAACTTTTGCCTTTTGTTACATACTCTGCATTCACAAATGATTAAGCTTCTTGGTACTCAACTTCAATTGAGTCCAGATGGGTTAGAGATATTGCTTTCAACAGTGGTAACAACAGCTTCAATATGCATATTAGAAAATTCAGTACTATCTACTTTAACCAACCTACATAAATGTGACAAATTTAAAGCAGATTTATAGATAATCAATAATTTTCTAAAAGCACATGGATAGAAGAACGAATAAGTTAATTACTAATTCTTCCTAATCTATTTCTGTTGTTGTTTAACATTCTTAACTATCTCTAATTATCCAAGTCAATTTTAGATTAAGCTTCGAATCTATAAATATTACTAACTACTTAGATAATTCTACCATCTTTTGGTATTTTATTCCTTAACAAGTAATACATGATATGATATGATATTTAAGTACAACTATGTGTGTGAGAGAAAATCATGTGAAAATAAGCACATAAACAATTTTAAGAATATGCAGAATATTTGAATAAAACATTATGAGTAATATCATAGAAGATTTAAATCAAGTTCCAACAAATGTTTTAGGGATACACCTAACCGTCTAGAACCCCCTATCTAATTCTAGATATTCATTTTACTGCATTTAATATCAAGTTTGAAATGTACTTATTTAAACCCATGAATCCTAGCATGCAATCTTATTCTTAGCAATCAATTAAGCATTTATGTCCTAAGATGCTAACATGCTGACATGAATATAATACATTTCAAAACTTAATAATTATACAATTTTGAATTAGATAAACGTATACTAGTTAGAATGTGAACCTGTAAAGTGCTTAGTGATTCATCTTCAGTGTTGGTCATTGATGCCAGATATCTATTTGGTTCATCACTATCACTGATAGAATCATCCTTGTATTTAACTTCACCAATAAATGATTTCCCTTGCTGCATCCTCACTAATGCTTGAGATTCCTACTTCAACCCAACATAGTGTTTGTCATCATTTGCTTGTACAGGCTTCTTCAATACTGTGTAGCAAACCCCTGATCTTGTCTTTCTATTTTAAACCATTCCTGTCTTATAACCGCCTTTTGAAATGGTCTTAAAAATCTCCTATTTGGAATCTATAGGTAAGGACCTTAGATTAAGAATTTGGATGCCGTCTAAATCTGATGTCACTGAACTTCCTGTTTGCCCTGCAGGCTTGTCTTGCAGTCCAGTTCTCAAGTTATTCCAAAGTGTAAGATTCACTTATAACACCTTGACCACTACCTTGAGCTACAACATCTTCAATTCAGCTTCTCGGATCATTTTGTTTCAGTTCAGAAGTTCTCAACCTTGACGTCAATCAAATTTGGTTCCTGGGTCACAAATACAGTGGATATGCCAACAACTTGCTTACCAAATATTATCTTCTACAGCTCTTGTTCTAGTTCATAGGCCTTCAGCACATACAGGTCTTTTACAGACAATATGGTTTTATCCTTAAATCCCTGTTGGCTGTATCCCTACGTTCCAGATGATCTGCAGTGTTAGCACGAACTTCTTGTAATCTACATGTAGAATAAACTTTAAGGCTTGTACTGAGATTCCATGATGTCCAGTCTGTTCTCCTTCACTACTTTAACCCCTAAGATTTTTAATCCTAAAATTCAACTCAAATTAACCAAAAGCTGTACACAAATAATATCTTCTTTTGCAGCTTCAAAATATTAATGGGATCCTATGAAGTAAACTTCTGAGGAAATTAAAACCACTTCTTCTTCAGCATGTTCCAGAATTAACTTCATTGAATAATTTTTGTCAATCTCAGTTGTCTTCAATACCCGAAAAAATCTTCATCTACTACTCCTTGAGCATACCAATCAGCTTCCGAGTTCTGCTGCTTCCTTTTGTGGCTTTTGTTATAATAAATTTAATTTTTTAAACTTTATTAAATTTTTAATATAATAAATAAATTAAAATATATAACATAAACTAATGACAGTTTATAAAAAAAAATTTATAATAATTTATAAAATAAATTTAATAAATAAAATTTATAAGATAAACTAATTAAAATTTATAACATAAACTAATGAAAGTTTATAAAATAAATTTTATAAAAGTTTATAAAATAAATTTAACATATAAAATTTATAAAATAGACTAATTAAAATTTATAACATAAACTAATAAAATTTTATAAAACAAATTTTATAAAAGTTTATAAAATAAATTTAACATATAAAATTTATAAAATAAACTAATTAAAATTTATAACATAAACTAATAAAAGTTTATCAAACAAATTGTATAAAAGTTTATAAAATAAATTTAATATAAAATTTATAAAATAAACTAATTAAAATTTATAACATAAACTAATAAAAGTTTATAAAATAAAATTTATAAAATACACTTATTAAAAGTTTATAATTAAATTTATTTAATAATGCTTCCTCTTGTTTCCAAATAGCTTCGGCGCGGTGAGTTTCACTAAGTTGTGGATCTTGATTTGTATTTCAATCAGTCTACTCTGATACCAATTGTTGGGTCCCGAAGTATCGTAGAAGGCGGAGTTGAATATGATACTCACTACATTAAAAAATTCTTTCGAATCTTTTGCGGATAAATAATTTAGAGTTCGGTTAGTGGGTTCGAGTTCATGAGGTGAAAAGTGTTTAGGAGGCTGACTAACTAATTTTTTGTATTTATGAATAATCATTAATGTTCTAGAAAATTAGCAAGTAATTTAATGAGACAAGTTTCGGGGAATATATCTTTCATATAGAAACCCTGAGGTTGCTACACCCAGTTAAAAATATAACTAGTTTCCAAAGAACAGATTAGTTCTTTGCTTCTACAAAGAGATATAACTTAATCCTTATACAATATTTGACTATGTGTTTGTACTAACGGAATCAAGCTAACAGAGAGTATTTTACAACCCTATATATTTGCAACATAATGAACTGGCTAGAATATAAAACTCCAGTGAAGAATGTATATGTATGGCTTTTTATCTTCTTCTTCTCCGACTTCAATTTCCTCTCTGTATGGTTGTATATCTCAATAATTCAAAATGAGCACGTCATTTTTTTTTATATATGTAGACTTTTCAAATCAATTAGAATTGATTTACTTCACAATGTTAAGTCCTTTATTGCGTTTGTACAGGGTGAGTGGTGTGTAGGTCATAAAATAGCTTTTGTTGCATCTTGCTTAGTTTCTTGCGCCTACACTCTAGTTGCAGTGTGTAGGTGCACAAAATCTCTTAGAATCTTTGTTGCGCCACCAAGTAGTCTTGTTGCGCATGCACTCTCAATCCCTTGTGCAGGCGCCGCCAAATGTGCCACACTCTTTGAAGTTGTTGCCTTAGATTTTTGTTGCTCCTGTAAGTTGTTTTGTTGCGCCTCCTGTAAAGAGTTTGTTGCACCATTACACCTATGAGCCTTGTAGAGGCGCCACCAAAATTCACTGAACACCAAGTCAACTATTTTGTTGCACCTACACTTAACATCCCCTGTGTAGGCGCCACAAAACACATCCTTGAGCCTTGGTTGTTTTTGTTGGGCATCTCCATTGCTTCAAGATTACTAAAACACCAAAAGTAATATAACTTGCCTTAAGATAATTACTTAAAATGCTTGAAGTATTTGCCACTTGGTTTTCACTCTTCTAGCTTGATCAACTGATTTTCTTCTGATAAATCAAGGTAATTCTTTTCTTGGTGTGCTGACTCTTAGTGCACTGGTCTGGTTCACAAACGACTAACATTGAATTGAATTCCATTGACTTCTATTCTATTTCAGCTGATTAACCTTGGACTGTTGCATTACTTCAAACACTAACTATTGATAAACACAGTACTTTCACTATAATCTTTTCTGGTACTTCGACAACGTCTTCATTATTACCACAATCTTGAAAACTTCATTCTCTGTTCTTCACTGACGTTTGAACATTTAAATGAACTTCTTTCAGTGAGTATAACTTCAAGACTGCGGCTGTCTTCTTTAACCTTTATCGTCACCCTTCTAGATTCCTATGCTTCGAACACTGTCTATCTTCAATCAATGTTAATACAGTGAAATCTTTTAGTGGCACTTTATACTGAATCTTCCGCACTTTTGAAACCCTGAAAGTCTTTACACATTATTCTTCACTAAGGCTTGAACATATTAATGAACTTCTTTTAGTGACATGTAGTAGACTTCAAAACTTCTTTTATTGTCTTGATTCACTGTATCTGCCTTGTCTTCATTTCTTCCTGATTTCTGTGTAGTCGTAGTATTATTTACTTGTCTTGTTCTAGTACTGAGTTATCACGATTACTATTCATACAGCTTCGTAATCTCACCAACAATTATTGTTCTTTTTAATTTTGAATGACAATATTTGTAGTATTTACAAATATGGCAGTTAATTGTTTTGATCGAGGATGTTAATTTTGAATTGATAATTTTTTTGTTAATTATATGGATGTTATTTGCCTTATTTAACAAGTTGTGTGCCATATATGATGCCTTTTTGTGCTTATAAAGGAGTGTCATATATGATGTCTTGTGACCATTTAAGTTGGTGTTTATGTGTCATTAATGACTTTTATGTGCTTTATAATGGTCTTTAATATTTAATGTATTTTCCTTTAAGTAACGAAGTTTGTAGAAGGGGGGTTGAATACAAATTTAAGAATTATTTCAGATTCTTGTGGATTTAAATTTGTTTGATAAAAGTTTTTGAGTGTTTGGACAGATTAAACAAAAAGAGAAAACTAGAAGAACTAAAGTAAATTTGAAAATAAATCTTTTAAAATTACTAGTGGATTGGTTTTTCCACTAGTGTATTTTTGCTTTCAATTAATCTTGGTAAAGATACCAAGCTACTTACACAATGTGATTTTGAACTGGGAAAAATACTACCAATATTTTATATCCTTCTATTGTGATTTTCTTTAGTTCTTGATATTTTTCAGCACTTTGCTACAATGAACTACTACTACATATATAGTAGTTCACTTTTTACTTCTATTTTCTATCCTTCAATTGATAACATTGTAAATTATAAATTAAAGTTTACAATGTATTCACTAAAATAGATTGTAACTTCTTTTCACAGTCTCATTTGCATTTGTCTTGTTCTGAAAAAAATCTTTGTCTAGATCTTTTCCTTGAATAATGTGTTGCCTTGAAAGTCTTCACAGTCCTGACAAAACTGTCTTCCATTGATTCAGTTTCTACAAATATCCCATTCCTTTTGTCTTTAACCAATTTGGGAAACCTTGATCAACTGATAATTGTTGTCAAGCTTATCAGTCGATCTTCCTTTGCTCATCCATCGATGGATAGATTATCCATTGATCAATTGATGTATCGATGGATAGTTAGATTATCCATCGACTCCTCATCCATTAATGGTCCTTTATCCGTTGATTGCCTTTATCCGTTAATAGTCTTTATCCATTGATGGACTTTATCCGTTGACTCCAATATCTGTTGATCACTTCATTTGTGAGAATTCTGACTTTGAATATTTACAATTGATCAATCATTCTTTACATCCATTGAGAAACTATAAATTGAAGTCAATAACATCAATTGACTACTTCACAACATCCATCGAGGTAATACAATCAATTGATAATGAAACATAAATCAAATGTTACAATCCAATTTATCAGTTATTTAGCAAGCTTCAACTGATAATTGGTTTTCTAGTTAATGGATATTTATAAGTCGTATATCCATCGACTAGTTACAATAAAATTTAAATCCCTATTGTAATTCTAAGTAATTTGTTATCATCAAATCTCATAATTCCTAACAATCTCCCCTATTTATGAATATGTGAAATATGCATAAATTTTATGTTGATGATAACAAAACTCGTAAACATTTTTATTCTAGCAGGAATTATAATATTGAAAAAAGTAATTTTGAGATAGAGTGATCAAATACCAATAGTAGATGAATTCTGATAACTTTGATGTTGTGTCTGAATCTTCTACCTTTTTCTTCTTCCCTTTGACTCATTCATCTTATCATCATTTTCCTTCATCTTTCTGTATAGGGATCCCTTCAAAATCTTTTCATCCTCAACCCTGTAGTCTAGTTGGCTTGCAAGATAATTCAATTCCAGATTGGGCAGTTTGTCTATCTCCTTACAAATATCAATGCATTTTTCCCTACCTTCCCTGTCATTGTAAATCATCATGTAGAATGGTTCATGAAGTACCTTCCTTCCTTCAGTGTTCCGAATCTTGATTCTGTCATCCATTTCTACTTGAATAGGTGCCTCCCTTGTCTTCTTCATCTTCTCAAGGATGGCTTTACCTAGTTCTTCAGTTAGATAATACTTCTTGTTGAGCATGGTGTAGATTTTCCTTTAGGTGCCATAGCCTTGTTCTATGACTTGATTAAATGTGAAAGTTGAATGTGATCCATCTTCATAATCAATGTGAAGTAGATCAATATCCCTCTTCCTTTGACCTTCTATTGCAGTCATTCCTTCAATTTTGATTGGCACAAAATTCTCAGGTTTGGATTTGAACACTTCTATTTCCTTGGATTGACACTCTTAGATGCTTGACTCTCAAGCTTCATCTCCTTTGGTTTCTCCTCCATGACTATCTTTTCATCAACAACAAGTTTCCTTTTGACTCCAGAAGTTTTAGGTTTGTTTGCAGGCTTGTTTGCTCTTTGTTTCATCCTTGGCCTCCTCTCACCTTCTTTTCTTCTGGCTTCTCTAATTAGCATATCCTCCTCATCAAATTTTCTTTGTAGTTGAATGACTAGTTCTTTTTGTGATTTCTCTTATTGCTCCCTTTCTTTCATACCAATAACTATTGCTTTGCTAAATAGGTTTTCACCTCCACTTATGGCAGAATTCTTCTTCTTTCCTTCTCCTATTAAAATTCCCTTCCCCTTTCTGTCACCATTTTGTGAGCTACCTTCATCTACCCTTATTTCTCCTTTCTCTACTGCCTCAAGAATTTCTAGTATTAAGGCAATTGGCTCTTGTGCATCAATCTCCTTAATTTTGCTGGCAATTGAATCAAATTGCCATACAATCTGTTGAGCCAATTCCTTTTTTGGATATGTCTTTTGAATAGCATTTTCTGTAGTCTTGATCACAGCTTCAATCTCCCTTCTCCATAAATCCCCATGCTTCTCCCCTTTTTGTTATCAACAACTGGTTCTTGTTCCAAGGTGTGAGAAATAAGAGGGGTTTCCAAGAGTCAGTTCAGAATTTTGATTTGAGTGATTTGATTCTTCAAAATTTGGTCTATGCTAACTTCCATGGTAGTCACTCTTTTCTCCAATGCAACAACTTTGTCATTGACTGTAGACTCAGTATCAAGCCTTTGCTTGATTCTTGTTAACATGGTGAGGCTGAGTCTAGAATCAATAGCGGAGTCAAAATGTGTCTTTTCACTATCAATTTCTTCCCTGATCTTCTTGAGTTCATACTTGGAACCTGTTACATGCATCTTTTGGATTTTCAAGTTATCTCTGTAGATGTTGAAAATTCTTCTGTGTACAGGATCCTCTACATTTAATTCAGTCATAGATTTCTGTGGTGTGAAACTATGTCCCTTTCAGTGTCAGCCAAACTAGTTTCATCACTAGCCATTGTAGGCTCCAATAGCTCATCATCAGAATTATCTTCAAAATCTTCAGGATTCATGTGAGACACATCATCAGGCTGTCTTGCCAAACTCTCCTTGCCACTCCTGAATTGTTCTTCCATTTGCACTAATCCCAACATCTTTTCAGCTTCTTGATTAGTGGTTATTGCCAATTCTTGGTAGTGTGGATCTTCATGTTGAAATGTTGTATCATGAAGATTAAATTCAATCTTATCATCTACCTCCATGTGGGCATCTGTAACTCCTGCAGGAACTCCATATTATCCATTTCCTCCTTCTCCTCCTAACTCCAACCCCAACTCTTAGGTGAGTTCAGCTGCAACCTGCTCAGTTTTAGAAGTTGATGCTTCATGAGATGGTGAAATTGGTTTCTCTCCATTATTTTCTCTCTCACTCTCTTCTCTCTATTTTTACATCAGGATCTGATCCTGGATTCTCACATCTCCCTTACTATTATCTCCTTTTGCATCACCTGCTAAGGTGGAACTCTCTTGGCTCACACCCTCTCCTTTTGTCACCTCAGAAGAAATTGAGGGCCTCTGATTCACACACTCTCATTTTCTCAAGGTATGCAAAACTTTCCTCTCACACACCTCACCTACTCCACTCAATCCTAGTAGAGTATTGGCCACTTGAATTGTTTCATTGGATGATTAATGAATTGGAATTAAAGTGTCAATCAATGGATGAGAAATATCCATCAATTGATTAATATCCGTTGATTGGAGCTCGTCGATGGATGTAAGGATATCCATCGATGGAAGTGAACTAGTCAATCGATGTTGGAAATTATCAGTTGATTGAGTGATATCCATTGACTTGTGAGAATTTTCAATATTTTCCTGATCAACCACGGTGTTAACCTTATTTAGTGATTCTAGTGAGAGTGTTGGCTTCACCCTGAGTTGCAAAGAAGGCGAATTTGAAACATTGAAGTTATCAATCATCAATGTTTCTGAAGAAATAGATTTTGAAAGAGATTGTGGAAATGGAATAGATAATGAATGGGGCTTTACCTCAAGAAAATTCTGAAAACACCAAGAGAAGAAGCTGAAGGCTCTACCAAATTTCCATTTGGCTTTGCAAGTATGTGTGTTCCCTGTGCATTGCTAATATCCTTATTTCTTCTTTTATAGGGTTGAACTATTTTGTGTCCCTTTCCCCCATCAATTGGTCTTGGTTGAGACCTTTTTTCAACAGCTACACCTTGTTGAAAAGGTGTAACTAGGGATGTGTTTAAATCCTTTATCACAACCTCAATTTTTTGAGAGATTGGGCTGGTGGCTGGATGGACTATCTCAAACTCTCATTCCTTATTCTTCTGGCTTTCTTGATGTTGGCCAATTTCCTCACCCTTATCAACCACCTTCACACTCCCCTCAGTTGTTTTTCTTTTCTTGGTTTTTACAACAGTAGTCTTTTGAGAAACTATTGATGTTGTTTGTTTAGATTTGGTTTTAGAAGGTTGTGTAACTTGGGTAGGAGGGATGGGGCATTTCCAACTTCCTCCATTGTTGCAGAAGGCAAAGAAATTGGGATGCCAGAGGAAGTAAAGGAGAAATTAAGTTTCTTGAGATATATCTGCACAAAGGGAGGATAGATGAGGCACAACTTAGGGTGTAAGTTGATTCTCACCAAGTCCTTGAAGACCCTTTTGTTCTGTGTCCAGAGCTCCATTGCTTCTATCTCTGCTGTAATCTCATAATCTTCAATAGCAGCATTAATCAACAACATAAAAAATCTAGCAAAATAGATGTTATTTTTCCTAGATGCCTTATTTCCTAATTTAGCAATTAACTCATTTAGGAGCAATGTGCTAAAATCAAAGTACTTATCAAATAGGATAGAATAAGAAATTTCTTGCATACTTGTGGTAATTATATCAAAATTACTTATTTTTTCAGAAAATACTTTAATAATAGCATCAAAGAAGTAACTCCATTCTTGTCTAAGATTTTTCCTAACACCTCACCTAATCCAGTTTTAGCATTAACATAGTTAACGGCTTCTAACATATCCCTAATGTCAGTCTCAATGGGTGACTTATCACAATTATTTTCAGGCAATTTTAAGCATTCAGAAAGAGTAGTACTTGTAATAGTATAGGGATTACCTTTGCAAGTATAAAAAATTACCTTCCCATCTTGTGAGACTTCTGCAGTGTTCCATAGCTCTTCAATAAATTAGCATATTATTGTTGGTGCTTCACTGAGAGCCTTGGACAGTTTGCAGTCTCCCAGAAACCTCATCAATGGATGAAAGTCTATAGGAGCATCATCCACGGTTAGGCATGCGACAAAATTATTATGTTCATAGGTGAACCCGGTTGAGGAAACAATCTTCTTTTGAGGTGCCATTGTTGTTCTTAGAGAGATTGAAGAGAAAACTTGAAAAAAAGTGAGTGAATTCGACTTAAGAGTTCTTGAGAGGAAGATATAGAGATAAGAGTTTAGATATAGAGAATAAAATAACAAGTAAGATTATAATGACAAATGATTTTGCTATTTATATTTTTGAGATTAAAATGACTTGAATAGTTAGTTTAATTAAGAATATAACCATTGAAAGATAAAAAGAATTACAGTAAATTACTCTAAATGACAATCGATGGATATATTCATCTGTTGACAAATAAAGTAAGGAATCAATGGCTATAATTTGATCAATGTATGTGTAAAACTATAGAAATTCATTACCATCGATGGGTAATTACATCCATTGAGTCAGAAAAAAAATCTATTTATCGATCGATAAACAATTACCAAGGTAATTATCTATCGATAGATAAATATCCATCGATAGATATATATCAGTTGAGAACAGCTTATCTGAGTTTACAAAAAGCCGGGTCAGTGTTTATTAATCTCTAAACTCTGATGAACTAGTCAGAGTTTATTAATATCTAAACTCTGATGAACTAGTCAGAGTTTATAGATAAACTTTGATGAAACTGCAATATATCAATCGATGGATGAAGAATATCCATTGATAATTAACACAATTATCAATTGATCACTTTGTTTCAACAGATAAATGTGAACAATGGCTATAACAAAAATAACTTAGCACACATTTAAGATTGAGAAAAATTAAGCATACCTAATTCACAGACCAATCTATTAAAAGTAGATTCATCTAGAGGTTTGGTAAAAATGTCTGCAAGTTATTGTTCACTAAGGAAAAAATGTAATTCAATTGTACCATTCATTATATATTCCCTAATGAAATGATACCTTATGTCAATGTGTTTTATTTTGGAATGTTGCACAGGATTTTCTATTATTGCAATGGCACTTGTGTTATCACAGAAAATAGGAATCTTGTTCATGTTGAACCCATAGTCAAATAATTGATTCCTCATCCATAATATTTGTGCACAGCAACTTCCAGCAGTAATGTACTCATCTTTTGCAGTTGAAGTTAATACTGAGTGTTGTTTTTTGCTAAACCATGATACAAGTTTGTTTCCTAGAAATTGACAGGTGCCTGTAGTACTTTTCCTGTCTATTTTGCAACCTGCATAATCTGCATCTGAGTAGCCTATTAGATTAAAATCAGAATCTCTAGGATACCAAATACCTAAATTTGATGTACCCTTGAGGTATCTAAAAATCCTCTTAATAGCCACTAAATGAGATTATCTAGGATCAACCTGAAACCTAGCACACAAACATATAGAGAACATTATGTCTATCTACTAATAGTTAAATATAGAAGTGAATCTACCATGCCTCTGTAACTTGAAATGTCCACTTTAGCTTCATTAGTGTTCAATTCAAATTTGGTGGCAGTGGCCATGAGAATTTTTGCAGAAGAACATTCACTTAAGTCAAATTTCTTTAACAAGTCATGAATGTACTTTGTTTGATTTATAAAAATATCATCCTTAAATTGTTTGACTTGTAAACCAAGAAAGTAGGTAAGTTCTCCCATCATGCTCATTTCATACTTACTCTGCATTAATTTGACAAACTTTTTATAAAGTCCCTCATTAGTTGAGCCAAAAATAATGTCATCCACATATATTTGGACAAGAATGATAGAGCCATTAACATTTCTACTAAATAGAGTTTTATCAACAATACCTCTTATGAAGTGATTCTCAATGAAGAACTGAGATAAAGTATCATACCAGGCCCTTGGTGCTTTCTTCAAGCCAAAGAGTGCTTTGAGTAGATAGTAGACAAAGTCAGGGAAATTTGGATCTTCAAAGCCAGGAGGTTATTCTACATAGACTTCCTCTTCTAACACTCCATTTAAAAATGCACTCTTCACATCCATTTGGTAGACCTTGAAATTAGCATGT
Source organism: Oenanthe sinensis (assembly GCA_028671895.1). Classification (NCBI taxonomy): domain Eukaryota; kingdom Viridiplantae; phylum Streptophyta; class Magnoliopsida; order Apiales; family Apiaceae; genus Oenanthe; species Oenanthe sinensis. The sequence goes on from CM053800.1 coordinate 31,653,048, forward strand.
ACAACATAAGCTAGAAAGATTCTTATTGCTTCCAGCCTTATAAATGGTGCAAATGTTTCATCAAAACCAATTCCTTCTTCTTGTGAGTACCCCTTTGCCACAAGCCTTGCTTTGTTTCTAGTCACAGTACCAGTTTCATCCATTTTGTTTCTGAATACCCATTTTGTACCAATTACTAATCTATCTTTTAGTTTGGACACCAGCTTCCATACTTTATTCCTTTCAAATTGATTGAGTTCCTCTTGCATAGCTAAAATCCATTCAGGATCTTTGAGAGCATATTCAACTTTTTTAGGTTCTTCTTGTGATAGGAAGCTGCTATACAGACACTCATTTTGAGTAGCACTTCTTGTCTTGACACCATCTTCTGCATTTCCAATGATTAGTTCAAATGGATGGCTTTTTGTCCATTTTCTTTGAGGAGGCAAATTTTGCCTTGATGATAAAGCTTCATGATCATTGGTATTGTGCTCAAACTGATTTAAGTTTGAAGTTTGATTTTGAAACCCTCCCCTGAATTGGATACCCTTGATGTAGAGTGTTGATTATCCATTGATGAATTATCAGTTGATGCATTATCAGTCGATGGATGCTTATCAATTGATAAATTATCCATTGATGTTGTAACATCAATTGATATTGGGTTTCTGAGTACTTGTGTATTTATAATTTCTGCTTCTTCATCATCATCTACATCATTTGATTCATTTTCAAAATGCAGTGTGTCATGATTTCCTTCATCAAGCAAGCCTTGAATCTTTTTATCATCAAATACTACATGTACAGATTCCATAACATTGTGTAGTCTCATATTATAGACTCTATAGGCTATGCTTGATAGTGCATACCCAACAAATATAGCTTTATCAACCTTGGCTTCAAATTTTCCTAGGTTTTCACCTTGATTCCTTAGAACATAGTATTTGCAGCCAAAGACATGAAGAAACCCCACTTTTGGCTTATTGTCTTTCTTGATCAATTGATAAGGTGTCTTTCCTTGAGCTTGATTCACTATGAAATTTTTTTGAACATAACATGCTGTATTAATGGCCTCAGCCCAGAAGTATATTGGTAATTTAACATCTTCCAACATAGTTCTAGCTACTTTAATCAATGTCCTATTTTTCCTCTCAACTATCCCATTTTATTGAGGTGCCCTTGGTATAGAGAAGGTGTGTATGATTCCTTTAGATTCACAAAACTCCTTTATTGTGGAATTCTTAAATTCTGTTCCATTGTCACTCCTTATTTTCTTTACATCCAATTCAAGATTTTTCTCAACTTCTCTTATGTGCTTGATGATTAGATCACTAGCTTCATCTTTTGAATGCAGAAAATAAGTCCATGACAATCTTGAGAAGTCATCCACAATGACTAGAGCATACTTCTTCTTTACAATGGACATGATATTAACAGGACCAAACAAATTCATGTGTAATAACTCAAGTGGCTTCTCAATTGATGATTCCAATTTTGACTTGAATGATGCCTTTCTTTGTTTTCCTTTCTAACAGACATCAAATAGTCCATCCTTGACAAATTCCATTTGTGGTAAACCTCTCACTTGATTTTTCTTGATCAACTAATTTATGGCTTTAAAATTTAAGTGAGCCAATTTCTTGAGCCACAACCAACTTTCATTTGTACTTGCCTTAGAGAAAAGACAAGTCATTGAGTCTGCATTTGATGAGTTGAAGTCAGCTATGTACACATTTCCTTTTCTATTCTGATTCATAACTAGGCTTCCATCTTTCTTGTTGGAAATTATGCATGCTTCAATTGTGAAACAAACTTTATTTCCATTATCACATAGTTGACTTATGCTTAGCAGGTTGTGTCTTAAGCCTTCAACCAATGCAACATGTTCAATGATGACATTCTCTTTTGAAATCAAGCCATATCCCATGGTGTATCCTTTACTGTCATCTCCAAAAGTTACTCTAGGGCCAGCTTTCTCTTCAAACTTTGTGAGCAGGGATCTATCTCCAGTCATATGTCTTGAACACCCACTATACAAGTACCAAAGATTTCTTCTTTTTCCTGCACACATCCAAAAACAATCAAGTTGATTTTGGTACTCAAGTTGCCTTGGGTTCTTTCTTATTAGTTGCTACCTTTGGTTTGGTTTCCAACTTTTGTACCTTTGGTTTAAGTGGTTTAACCTCCACTTCAACCTTAGGTGTTGGTTTCCTCACCACAGGATTCTCAGTCCTAATGTTTGAAATATTCATGCTTGCAGAATTAGAGAAATATGGAGCATGAAAATTGTTTTGCATATTCCATGGCATAGCAGACATATTCATGTTAGTAAATGCAAGATATGGATTAAACATATAAGGTATTGATGCATATTGAGCATGAATAGCATGAGGATCAACTAAATGAGGATAAACAGAATTAGAATGCATGTTAGATATAACAGGCACATTGGTTGTTGCAGGCATATTGGACTTGCATTGCACAGATAAGTGATTCTTACTACCACACTTAGCACATATCTTTCTAGGAGCATACTTGTCAGGTGTGTAGTTATTGTGCTTGTTTATGCCTATTTTACCATTTCTGTTCTTTTTCTGCTTTTCATTAGGCTTAATATTAGGCTCAATCTTTTCTAACTTTTTATTCAATTGGTCTTTAGATATGAAACCTATATTTGCCTTTTCAACTTTGACTTGAGATTTAGAGGAACTACCTTCTTTTACAAATTTAACAGGTCTGTTAAGCTTGGTTTTTAAAACAGATTGTTTAGCAGTTGATGATTCCTCAATCGATGGATAATTATCCATTGGGATAACATTATCAATCGATGGATAATCCTTATCAGTTGATTCAGGATTAGCAATCGATTGCTTCTTTTCCAAAGATTGATTTTCATCAATGGCTAATTTCTCAAGGGTCTCAGACAGCATGGTGAAAGAATTTTTTCCATGAATGTCATTCATCTTCTTACTAGCTTTGCTTGACCTATTTCATTTGACAATGGTTCTTAGTTCTTCTTCTAATTTTTCTTTCATATTTTCTATTTCCTTTTTACACTCAACTAGTTCTTTTCTAGCATCTCTGTTTTCTACCTTGAGTCTGTCCATTTGCACTAGCTCACTCTCGAGATAAATGTTTCTTTCATTAAGGGATTCTAAGGTGCTCTTGAGCCTAGTGTTTTCTTTGTTTAAAGATTTAAGAGTGACATGCAAATTTTACAGTTCATTTGACATTTCAATAATGATAATATTGCATTCATCTTTGGATAGCTCAGATAGATTTATAGAAATTACCTGATTGCTAGAAGAACTAGCTTCTTGGTCATTATGATTGGCCATTAGTGCAAGATTGATGTATTCCTCTTCTTCAGAATCACCCTCAACAGCCCAGTCCTTTTCTTCTGTTACAAAAGCCTTCTCTCTTTGTTTGAGCAAGTCAAAGTACTTCTTCTTATAGTCAATACCATCACTAAAATTTGACTTCTTCTCCATTTTCGGCTTTCTACATTCATTAGAAAAATGACCAGCCAATCCACAGTTAAAGCATTTGAATTGAGTCCTGTCAACAAGATTTTTACCTTGTTGATTGTCTCTCTTAAACTGAGATCCAGGCCTTTGCATGGGATTCCTCTTGAATTTGAGTTTTGAAAATTTCCTTTATAGAAAATCCAAATGCTCATCTATTTCATCCATTTCATCCTTGGTGAATGACTTATCATCCTCAACTATTTCTTTTCTTTTGCTAGTTGAAGATTCATTATATCTGACACCACTTGTAATATTACCATGACTTTCCTTCTTCCCTTCTTTGAGAACAACATCTTCACAAGATTCTGTAACTTGCTTATCCTTGACCACCAAGGCAACAATCTTTTCTTTCTTCTGACTTTTCTCAATCTCCTCATCTTACTGTAGTTCCAACTCGTAGGTTTTCAATATTCCATACAGCTTGTCAAGAGTGTATTCCTTAAAGTCAGGAGATTGTCTTATAGAAACAGTCATTGGTTTCCATTCCTTGGGTAAGGACCTCAAGAATTTGAGGTTGGTATCTTCAACAGCATATACTCTTCTATTTAGTTTTAGCTCATTCAACAGCTTTTGAAACCTACTATATGTGTCATTGATTGCTTCACCACTCTTGAAGTGAAAGGCCTCATTTTTTTGAATCAAGAGTTGCATCTTGTTCTTTCTTACTTACTAAGTGCCTTCACATAGAGTTTGAAGAGTATCCCAGACTTCCTTGGAGGTTATACAGGTGATGAAGAGCTCTGTGAATACTTCTGCCTTAGAAAATAATTAGCAATTAACAGATGAGTAAAATGTATGAGAATTTTCTATTTTGTTTAAGTTGCATACAATACGCACGAGTCTACAGCCTATTACCAGTCAAAAGTAATTGTTACCACATTTTCAAGTCATTTGAACAGTTTAAACATAATCAAAGTCTATAGGCGTGAATATTAACCGTTTCAGGGTCTAGGTGCCTAAAAATATTTTCAGGGTCTACAATCTCGTCAGAGTCTACAGACTCGTCAGAGTCTAGGAGTTAGACTCTGTCAAGATACAATACTTCAGAAAATTTGTAAGAATAACTAATAGTTTGAGAAATCAGGAACTATAGTTAAAGTACATACCTTGCTTCCATTTAGATTAAACACTTAAATATTTAACATACCTAATTCACCTACCAGTTTGAGAAAGGTAGATTCATCAAGTCGTTTGGTCAATATGTCTACAATCTGTCTGTCAATTGAAATATAATGAAGTGTCACAGTACCATTCTCAACATGTTCTCTAATAAAATGATACCTGACATCAATGTGCTTTGTTATGGAATATTGGACTGGATTCTCTGTAAACTTAATAGCACTTGTATTGTCACAATACATAGGAATATTTGAGAAAGTTAGTCTATAATCAAGTAACTAATTTTTCATTCACAGAATTTAAGCACAATAACTTCCAGCTGCTATGTATTCAGCCTCAGCTGTTAAGGTTAAAATTGTTTTTTGTTTCTTGCTAAACTAAGAAATTAGTCTATTACCATGAAATTGTCATTGACCTGTTGTGCTTTTCCTATCCACTTTGCATCCTGCATAGTCAAAGTCTGAATAACCAATTAGTCAAAAATCTGAATCTATAGGATACCAAAGTCCAAGTGTTTGTGCACCCTTGAGATATCTGAAAATTCTCTTTACAGCTAATAAATGTGATTCTCTTGGGTCATCTTGAAATCTAGCACACAGGCATGTTGCAAACATTATATCTAGTCTACTTGCAGTTAAATATAACAATGAGCCAATCATACCTCTATAGCTAGTGTTGTTAAATTTCTTACCTTTTGGGTCAAAGTCTAGCTTAGTGGTTGTTGATATGGGAGTTTTGGTAGTTGCACAGTCTTGCATATCAAACTTCTTCAACAGGTCTTTCACATACTTTGATTGATTGATGAAAATTACATCATCATTTTGTTTGACTTGAAGTCCCAAAAAGAAGTTTAATTCTCCCATCATGCTCATTTCATATTTTGACTGCATTAATTTGCTAAACTTTTCACAGAGATTTCCATTAGTAGAACCAAAAATAATATCATCAACATAAATCTGAACAAGCAAAATATCACCTTTATGTTTTCTAATGAAAAGTGTTTTGTCAAAACACCTATTAGAAAACAATTCCACCTTTAACTCTGTTTGTCTAGACTCTGTCTTGGTAGACTCTGAATTGTTTGGAGTTAAATTTTCTGGCTCCCCCTCAGACTATGCATAATTCTGTATTGTATTAGAAGTCAATTGAGTCTTTTCATCCTCACTATATTCATCTATCTCAGATTTTTTCAGATTTTCAAATTCTAATATTTTAGACTCTGATTCATCCTGCAATCCTGTAATCTTTTTGTCATCAAATCTAACATGAATAGATTCCATAACAATTATGGTTCTGAGATTGAATACTCTAAATGCCTTTGTGTTTGATTCATATCCAAGAAAAATAGCTTCATCGGCCTTGGTCTCAAATTTTCTTAAATTTTATGGATGTACTTTTAGCACAAAATACTTGCACCCAAATATGTGAAAATGCTTCACACTTGGCTTCTTGTTCTTTACCATATCATATGGAGTTGCTCAATGTATATTAATTAATGTACAATTTTGAGTGAAACATGTTGTACTTACTGCCTCAGCCCAAAAATATACTGGTAATTTAGACTCTGCTAACATTGTTCTGGCAGCTTCAATGAGTGTTCTATTCTTTCTCTCCACAACTCCATTTTATTGGGGTGTTCCTGGTGCAGAGAATTGTTGAGTAATTCCCTTTGATGCACAATATTCCTCCATGGTTGCATTCTTGAATTCAGTACCATTGTCACTCCTTAGTACTCTAATTGTTTTCTTTGAATTTGTTTCCAGAAAAGTGATATGGTTTACTATGTGTTGTGAACTTCATCCTTTGAATGTAAACACAAGACCCATGTGTATCTTGTAAAATCATCTACAATGACAAGAGCATATTTCTTTTTGTTAATTGACATTACATTTACTGGACCAAATAAATGAAGATGTAATAAATAAAAGGGTTCAGAAATTGTGTTTATTGTCTTGTTCTTGAAGGATGTTTTCTTTTGCTTTTCAAGTTGACATGATTCACAAAGTCCATCTTGCACAAAATCAACCTGAGGTAATCCTCTTAAAAGATTCTGTTTAACCAATTTGTTGAGGGTTTTAAAGTTGATGTGAGACAATTTCTTGTGCCACTTCCAGCTTTCTTCAGTTGAGGCTTTGCTATATAGACATGTGACTTTATTGTGAATGCAATCCTCCAAGATGGCTTCATAAATGTTACCATGTCTGTGAACTTTAAAAAACACAATGCCTGTTTCTTGGTTAGTCACAAGACACTGTTTATTGTCAAAGCCAGTATGGTAACCCTTGTCTCCAAGTTGACTTATACTGATTAAATTGTGTTTCAAGCCATTAACTAGAGCTACTTCTTCAATGATGACATTTCCAAGTACAATCTTGCCATATCCCAGTGTTTGTCCTTTGTTTCCATCTCCAAAGGATACTTCTGGGCCAGCCATCTCCACAAAATCTGTAAGCAGGGATTTCTTTTCAGTCATGTGTCCTGAGCATCCACTATCCAGGATTAGGGACATTTTCTTCTCCCTAGTTCCCTGCATACATAAAGAAACTAGTTAGATGTTTTGGGGATCCAAACTGTTTTGGATCCTTTCTTACTAACTTTGGGTGAAACAGGTTTAGAGCTCTTGACTATTGTTTTACTTGTTTCTTTTGTTACTTTAGACTCTAGTGAAGTCTTAACAGTATCATACCAGCTTTTATCAATTGAAGATTTTAGCTCATAAAAGTTGTAATACAAATCATGATAGTCTCTACACATATAAATAGAATGAAATATGTTACCACAATGATAACAGGGATTCTGTGGAATATATTGACTTTTCAGAGTCTATGAAGGGATAGACTCTGATTTCTTCTCAATCTTTGTTTTACAGTCTAGAGCTAAATGGTTGTGGTTTCCACATCTGTAACACTTCTTTCTGGGAGCATTAAGATCTTTTTGATAATTGTTGGCCTTATTAATGCCTTCTTTACCATTCATGTTCCTCCTAGTCTTGATAGACTCTAATAATGTTTCTAGCCTCTCTTTTAGCTTAGACTTGGACAAGTACCCTATGCTTATGTTTTTCTTAGGCTTATTTATTCCTATTTCCTCTGTCTTTTTGTCAACATCAGGGGGACTATTGACAGATGAGTATGTGGTTTCAGTCTTTTCTTTAGGGGACACAAACTTAATAGGAACAAAGGTACTTTTATCATTTGTCTTAGTAATTTGACTAGCTTCATTTTTATCATTCTCAACAATAGGTTTTTTTCTTGACTCATGTCATAGCCTAGACAAGCAGTTTGACATATATTTTGATTGTTGAGAATTTCTTGAACTTTTCTACCAGAGTCTGTCCAAACTTTAAACTTAAGTTTTTCTTCCTCTAGTTCTTTCCTAACATAGTCATAGGCTTTCAAGACTTCAGTGTAATTGTGACTATGTTTTTCAGAATACTTTTTGTATTGTTCCATTGACTTTAACTCAGACTCTAAATGATTATTCCTATGTGTCAAAGTTAAATTTTCTTCTCTTAACCTTTCACTTTCACTAGTGAGAGACCTACAATTTGCCAGTACATTATTAATCTTTCTTTTTACTATTAGTAAATCATCAGAATCTAAATTAAGTAATGATTCAGGAGTGAAGATTGATACCTGAGTTTTAGGAGATGAAGGTTCTTTGGGAGATTGTGATTTTCTTGAGGAGGATGCCATTAATGCAAGATTTTCATAATCAATTTCATCCTCTAAGCTTGAATCTGTCCAATCCTTTCCAGTTGATAGAAGTGCTTTCCCTTTTCCTTGACTCTTTTGCTTTTTACATTCACTAGCAAAGTGTCCCAGTATTCCACAGTTGAAACACTTGACTTTTGCTTTGTCAAGTTTAATTATTGTGCTCTTGCTCTTCTCAACCTTTTCATCATTCTTCTTGAATGATGGCCTCTTGCTAAATTTGCCAGTTCTTCTGTTAAACTTCATTCTCTTGAATTTTTTTTGCAAACATAGCCATCATTTGACTTAGGTCAATCTCTTCATCAGAATCAGAGTATGTGTCAATAGACTCTGACTCCTCAACAGATTTACCCTTTCTTCTTGAATCCTTAATTCTTGCTTCTTTGGGTTCTCTCTATTGTTCTTTGTCAGTCTCTATTAAGAGTGTCATAGATTTTGTCTTCACATATTTCTTATTCTTCCTCTGTTGCATCTCTAAATCATATGTCTTTAGTCTGCCATACAGTTCTTCTAGAGTTAGTTTATCCAAATCTTTAGCTTCCCTTATGGCTGTAGTTTTGTTGTCCCACTCTTTAGGAAGTGCTCTCAGAAACTTGGTATTTGTATCTTCAAAATCATAAATCATACCAAGCATGGCCATCTCATTCAGAAGTTTTGTGAACATATCATATAACTCAGTAATAGATTCTCCAGGTTTTGCTTCAAAGTACTCATACTCCTGAATTAACAGAGACCTTGCATTCTTCTTAACATCTTTAGTCCCTTGACAGTGCACTTCAAGTTTGGTCCACATCTCCTTGGCAGTTTTGCATGATATGACACAGTTTGTAAGAACAGAATCCAAACTGTTAAAGAGAATGCTTTTTATTTTTGCCTCCTTAAGGACATTTTCCTTGTCCTCTTTTGTCCATTCAGCCTTTGATTTCTCAATGAGGTGTTCTTCAGTTATTTTTCCTTCCTCATTGATTTGAGGCACAATCTTTAAGGGCACAAATGGTCCTTCACTAATCCTGTCAAGATAGTCAGGGTCTGTAGCTTCCAGATGGTGCAGCATCTTGACCTTCCAGTGGGTGTATTCGTTTCTCTTAAGCATAGGAATTTTAGAATTTCCATCTTTGTTTCTAGACTTCTTTGATCGATTTTAAACGTTAGGCTCTGATACCAATTGTTTTCCCAGTTCCACAAGTAGAAGGGGGGTTGAATACTTGTGTGCTTTTTCTGCCTGATTAAAATCAACTCAATAAGTAATAAAAGTTTGAATTAAGAACAAAGATGAAAACATAAAGATATGAATAACAACTGTTTGTTTTATTAATGTATAAAAATAAACTCTCATAAGGTGTACACAAACCTTAGCAGCTTCTCTGTGTATTTCACAACAACTCTCTCCATCTCTATGCTCTCTCAAAAACTCAACAATAATATTAGGTTACATAGAATGTTTATATAGAGAGCTGTCTATCAACTAATAACAGAAAAAAAAATTACAGTAGGAATAGAATTCCTAATTATTAGCTAACAGTTTCCTTCTGTAATTCTCCTTCCTTCCCATAGTATATCTGCAATATCTATGGCTTTATCTTCAAAGACTTCCCTTATATGTGATCATCTTCCAAATTCAGCTTTGACTTCATAGACTCTGAAATCTCCAAACTCTGCCAGATTATAGACTCTGATGGACTATAGACTCTGATCATTTATAGATTCTGACAGATTGTAGACTCCGATAGTCTATAGACTCTAATCACCTCCTAGACTCTGATCTTCATCTAGACTCTGGTTTCACTTTCTACAGAAAATCTTCTAAGTACAGGAATGTTGACTAACTAGACTCTGATTATAAAATTTCAGAGACTAGAAAGACTTATTACAAATAAGCTATGCTAAATCCTGTTCTAGCATTTTGTACATCATCAAATGAATAAATTCCTAACATTTTCTAACAATCTCCCCCAATTTATGCTTTATTAAGTAAAACATAAATTTCACTTATGATGTCAGAAATATGGAGACAAATGTATTAGAGTTTGAATCTTCCTTTTTTTACTTAGATTCTTCTATATAGGAAATCTTCTTTCAAAAATTGATCCAGTAGCTTTTCCTCAACATTCTTCAGTAATTCACTAAGCTTCTCATTCAATTCTTTTATCTGCTTAAATGAATCATCAATTTGGAATATAGCAGCTCTCAGATTATAGATTGATGATCTCTTCATTCTTTCATCTAAGGGAATGCAACAGGCTTTTAGTCCATCAGGATTTAGTGTAAGTGTAGGAATACCTAACACAATTTTTACCTTTACATCCCCTTTGACCATTTCCTTTTCTGATCCATCTTCAAGCAAATATCCAGGTTTGTACTCCTCAGAGTTTATCATGAGTAACCTTTCATTCTTCTTTTTCTCATTTATCACACCTTCTAGAATCTTCACATATCTCGAAGTAGCTTCATTTTCATCATTGAGTAGATAAAGAACATGTTCAAGTTCTTTAGATGCTTTATGGATCAGATCTTCTTCAGCAATTTTCATAACTCTCCCATTCTCCAAAAAATATAGAAGCTTCTCATTTGCTTGTGCACCATCAAAAATATCTTTCACTATGTTCATAAAAATTAATTCATCCAAATCTTCTTGAGTTAAATTTTCCTCAGGCTTGTCTTTCAATGAGAAGGGATCTCTGAAAATATTGGCTTCACCCTTGTAAACTTTGGCTTGAGAATCACCAATACCACCCTTGTTTTTACCAAGTCTGGCATTGAGAGTCAGAGTTTGAGTTTTGGTCCATATAAGATCAGGCTTTTTCTTTCTGATCAGAGTTTATTGATCTTCCTCTTCATCTTCAAAACTTGATCCACCTGGGAGAAATTTGGTTCCTAACATAGTGATAGGAGTTTTTTTTATTGTGATGAAGCTTTCTTCTTAATTTTAGGAGTAGGTTTAGTTTGAACAATTGGCTTGGGATTTTCAATAGGTTTAGTTTGGGCAGGCTTAGATGCAATTTTCTTTTGAGCAAGTGCCTTCCTTTGTGTTGGAGCTTTCTTTACATACTTTCTTTTCTTCTGGACTTGAGCATTGTCAGTACCAGACTTCTTCAATTCTTCTTCTACAGCAACTGGATCCGTTCCTGGATTTTCTTCTTCAAAAAGCTTTCTTGCCAGTTCTGCATCTTTCAAGTTTGGCTTTTCTATTTTCTCAGGCTTCTCTTCTTCTTCAAGCCTTTTAGCCAATTCTATGTCAGCATCCATCATAGTTTGTTTATCAGAGTTTATCCCAAAGTTTGATGGGATCAGAGTTTGAGAAGATGTCAGAGTTTGTCTAGTCATCAGAGTTTGTTACATCAGAGTTTGTTTTACATCCTTATGACTCCCTTGGTCATCATCATCAGGTTTGTTATATTTTTCTATAGCATCATCTTTGCATTTGTCTTGTGTAACTTTCTCCCCCTTTCTGACATCATTGACTTTTCTTATTGTGAGGATGCCAACAATTCTATGGAGCATATTCTGCATAGAAGTAACTGCAGTAGAAAGAGTATCAACCTTGACTTCCAAAGCATCCTGTTTTGCTGAGACATTCTTGAGCTTCAATTCCAGAGCATGTTGAGATGTTGTAACAGCAGTTTGAACAGATGCAGTGGTCTTTTTAACAGATTCTTTTAACTCATAAACTTCATTGTGAAGTCCATTGAACAACACAGTAGTAGCCTTCAAAACAGTCTTCAATTCATCTGAGTTTAGTTCCTTGTTAGCTTTATTTATCAATTCATGAACATGGGGCCATGAAATTTCTTCATTAGGATATTTCCAAGACATATCCCAAATGGATTATCTGTGAGAGTTGAGCAAATCTTCATTTGATGGCTCTGCTTTTGAGCTAAAATTCCTTTCGACACCTTCTGCATCTAAGGCAGCTTCAATTTCTCCCTTGAGCTTTTCCACCGCCACGTAATCAGGATAATCCATCCTCAACCTTTCATGAGCATCAAAAGAATTAACAGGCCATCTCTTTGTGTTATACCTCTGAGTGATGGGAATTGACAAATCTGTAACTTCTTTATCAGTAAAAATTGGCTCATCAGAGTTTGTGTCCTCCCTATCAGAGTTTATAGCATTATCAGAGATTGGCAGATCAGAGTTTATGGTGAATGATAAATTCTGAGTACTTGCAAAAGTAACAGAACATCTTAAATCACTCTTTTCTTTTAAAGTAATCTCATTACTTCTCACATCACATATATCATAACTTTTAATAGTTAGATTTTTCTCACCAGAAGTAACTTTCTTTCTCAATTCTACCTCTCCTTTTGCCAAATTCAATATATGCCTCTCATTATTAATTCTGTTTTTCATACATTTTAACCCAGACTCACATGAAAGGTTCAAATCACAGTGTCTTATTGAAATAAGAGGTGGCTGAAAAAGGATGTTTGTAGTCACATAAATAGGGGTACCCTTTTCAGGACTATCCATGGTCATCCCAGCTGTTAAAATAGGAAAGGTAAAATCTGAACTTATACTATCAGAGAATGCAAATTCTGAAGAAAATTCATAGTTTATACCTTGAGTATTTGTGGATGTGGAAGGAGTTTCCATAGACTGTGCAGAAAGTGGTTGCACCATGATTGCATCAGTGATTGCCATAGGAACTTCATCAGAGTCTATCTTCTCAGCATCAGCAACAGAAAGATCTTCCATGATTGATTGAGTGCCTGCATCTAAACTTTGATTGGATATTTCTTGTATGGCAGGGGCATTAACAACTTCTTCAACCCTTTGAGCTGAAGGTTCTTGTGGGTTGTACCCCTGATCTCTGCTGGCTTCATCTGCTTCATTTGTGGCTGCTTCAATTCTTTGTGTTGAAGGTTCTTGTGTGTCTAGCCCAGAAATGACTGCTACCTCACTTTGAGAGGCAGGTTCTTGTGTGCCTGGCCAAAAAAAACTTGATTCTTCTTCTTTCTTATGAATTGATTTGTACTAGGAGAGGCTGGAGTTGATTTTGATTTCTTTGCTTCCATATCCTTTCTTACTTCTTCTGCCAGCTCCCTTACTCTTTCATATGATATCTCCTTGATAATTTGTTTGGGAGATTGAATAGGAGAATCAGAGATTGTCACTAGAATAGCTTCACTTGCAGCATCAATATTTTCCAAGGTGATTACAGGACTGGTAAAAGGATTAACATGAAGAGAATTACCATCCATTTCAACCAATTCATCATTTTATTCTCTATTGGCATTTTCATCATCACCATCTACCTCAATTCCATCGATGTTACTATTTATTTGGTCAGGCAATACAGATTCACCAGACTTCATAACAGTATCAGAGTTTATTATTGTGGTTGAGCAGAGTTTGGATGATCAGAGATTAGGACATCAGAGTTTAAAATTTTATCAGAGTTTATTGCTGCATCAGAGTTTATCCCTTCAGAGTTTAGATATTCAGAGATTGCAGCCTTGTTCAATCTTCTTCTCTTCTTTTTCATTTCAGGCATTGGATTAACTGTTAATGGCTTCATGAATAATGCAAGAGGAATCTCAGAAGCCTTCTTAATAACCTTCTTCACAGGAAAAACCAAACCTTCATTACTGTCATTAGAATCTGTATTTTCATCTTTTAATTTCCTCTTCTTTGGAGAAGATTCTTTCACTGATTTTCCTTTTCTTTTGCTGCTTGGCCCTTGTTGTGAGGTTTTTGTTATCACTACAGTCTTTTGGGAGACTGTAAAGGTTAGAATCAGTGTTTGGTGGGTGGCTTGGGTTAGAATCAGAGGGTGCTAAACTCTGATCCATATCCACTGTCAAGAAATCCCTCTCATACATGGTAGGCATTCTCTGATTTAAGAGAAGCCTGACCCATGTAGGATAAAACAAGTTACAGAGATTACCTGCAGATTCTTTGTTTCCATCCTTCCTAGCTAAGTCAGCAAATATTCTTTTATTCAAACAAAAACTAGCTAGACTCTGATCATGCTCAAAAGTTACATCAGGCAATAAATAGCTAAAGATTAATTGTAAAAATCTAGCAAAATAAATAGTATGTGCATCATCCTCTACTTTACTAGCTAATTTCTTATAAACAGGGAAAATTTAAATTTAAATTTTGGGTTGGAGAATAACCAATCTGTTGAGACAGTTGTGGAATTGCATCAAAATTTGTACATTTGGCAGTGAATGCTCTTGTTATGCAATCGAAGAAGAAGCTTTATTCTCTTCTTAAATGGGGCCTTATTAGACTCCCCAGTTTTGACAGTCTTCCTCCATTGCCTATTTCATTGAAGAATGCCTTGATTTGATCATCATTCACAAGGTCATCATACACAGCCACTTCAGGAAGATGAAGGGCTTGTCAAACCACAGCAAGTGTTATTGAATGTTTCCCATTGCATTGAAAAGTGATTACTGGTTCTTAATTATCACCAGCATTATTAAACTTGGCTGTTGACCATATTCTGATCAGAGACAATCTTGAGATGCTTCAGTTTTTGATAAGAGAGAGATGTAATTTGTTACAGCAAAAGTATAGTTTTGGAATGAAAGACCTTTAGATGCCATTGAAATACATGGATTAGCAGGTATGAGAAAAATTAGAGTTTTAGAGAAAATGAGAGAGAAGATAAGATACAGATAGTGAAAATATGAAATAAACTATTCCCTCTCAATTGCATATAGTGTATAGTGGGACACGTGGCATGAAATTATTGGAAGAGTAATGAGTAATGCAATTCTCAAAATACAGCAAGTGTGTGTGTGTATTTGTGTATAGATATGAAATAATTTTATGAGATACGCGCACCCTTATGATTAGTCCAATCAGAAAATAATAATTATGATGTCACAAAATGAAATATGATGTCATAAAAAAATCTCAGAGTTTAGCATGTAATCAGAGTTTATATAAGTCAGAGTTTAATATTCACTATCAGAGTTTACCACGTACTCTAACAGAGTTTACCATAAATACTGATATCTGTGATCAGAGATTAGATGTTTCAATGATCAGAGTTTACTCCATTTTCCATCAGAGTTTACCACATACTCTGACAGAGTTTATCATATACTCTAATTGTCTCTTACTTGCCATCTGGAGTTGAGCAACTTGTCACCATCCCTAATTCAGAAACCAATCTTGTAAATGTTGCTTCACACAGAGGCTTGGTAAATATGTCTATTAACTGTTGATCTGAGGGAACAAAATGCATCTCAATTATTCCATCCATGACATGTTCCCTTATGAAGTGATATATGATACTGATATGCTTTGTCAGAGAATGTTGAACTAGATTTCCTGTCATTGCAATAGCACTTTGATTATCACAATATATAGGAATTTTTGAAAATTTCAAACCATAATCTAACAATTGATTTCTCATCCATAAGATTTATGCACAGCAGCTTCCTGCAGCTATATATTCAGCCTCTGTTGTTGATGTTGAGATATATTTTTGTTTTTTACTGAACCATGAGACAATTCTTCCACCTAAAAATTGACAACTACCACTTGTGCCTTTCCTGTCAATTTTGCATCCTGCAAAGTCAGCATCTGAATAACCTATTAATTTAAAATCAAACTCTTCAGAATACCATAGGCCAAGATTAATGGTGCCTTTGAGATATCTAAAAATTCTCTTAACAGTAATCAAATGAGGTTCCATTGGATTTGCCTGAAATCTAGCACATAGACAGGTTGCAAACATTATGTCTGGTTTACTTGCAGTCAAATAGAGAAGTGATCCAATCATGCCTCTATATGTTGTAATATCTATAGGCTCTCCAGTGTCTTGATCAAGCTTAGTTGTAGTAGCCATTGGAGTTGATGCAGATACAGAGTCTTTCATTTGAAACTTTTTGAGTAGATTCTTTGTAAATTTAGGCTGATTTATGAAAATACCTTCCTCAGTTTGTTTCACTTATAACCCTAGAAAATAACTCAATTATCTCATCATGCTCATTTGATACCTAGACTGCATTAGCTTTAAAAATCTTTTACAAAGTTTCTCATTAGTGGAACCAAATATAATATCATCAATATATATTTGAACCAATAATAAATCATTACCTTGAGTTCTATAAAACAAGGTTTTATCAATTGTACCTCTTATAAAACCACTTTCAAATAAAAATTGAGCTAGAGTTTCATACCAGGCTCTTGGTGCTTGCTTGAGTCCATATAAGGCTTTATCCAGTTTGTAGACATGATTTGGATATTTTGGATTGACAAAGTCAGGTGGTTGTTCAACATAAATCTCTTCTTCAAGTTCTCCATCTAAAAATGCATTTTTAACATCCATCTGATAGACCTTAAATTTCTTGTGTGCAGCATAAATAAGAAAAATTTTGATTGCTTCAAGTCTAGCTACAGGTGCAAAGGTTTCATCATAATCAATACCTTTCTGTTGAGAGTAACATTTGGCAACTAGTCTTGCTTTGTTCCTTGTAATAATTCCATCAGAGTCTGTTATGTTTCTAAAAATCCACTTTGTGCCAATAATTGGTCTATTCCTTGGCCTTGGAACTAGGGTCCAAACTTCATTTCTCTCAAACTCATTTAATTTTTCCTATATTATAGTAACCCAATCTGCATCCTTCAAGGCATCTTCAACCTTCTTTGGTTCTATTTGAGAAAGAAAACTATGAAATAGACATTCATTTTGAGTAGCTTTTCTTGTCTGTACTCCAATTTCTAGATCACCAATAATCAAGTCAGGTGTGTGATCCTTGGTCCATTTTCTTGGACGTAGAAAATTTCTTGAACTAGATGTTGCCCCATGATTTGTGCCTTCATAGAATGATTCTTCTGTAAATACTGATCATCCCCCTGAAGTTGTGCTTCTATCAGTGCTTGATGACTCATAGTTTAAGTACTCAGAGTTTGAATAATTAGAGTTTTAGTGATCAGTGTTTGTGATTTCAGAGTTTGATTGGTCAGATTTTAGGGTTTTAGAGTTTGTGTTGGTCAGAGTTTGGTCAAGCTCTGATATTTCAATAATTGTGGTTTATTCTCCAATATCAGTAATTTATTGATGTTGCTCCACCTCAACATGTGCAGAATCTTCAATTTCTATTTCAATCATTTCTGAATCAGAATTTAAGGAATCAGATTTTAACTAACTAGAGTTTGATTCATTAGAGTTTATCTCATCAGAGTTTAGCTCAATAGAGTTTGTGTTCTGCAATTCATTTTCAAATCTCAGAGTTTCCTGAGCATCTTCATCGTGTAACCTAACTATTTTTCCTTCATCAAAAGAGATATTAATTGATTCCATGATTGCCCTTGTCCTTAGATTAAACACTTTGAATGCCCTTGAAGAGGTTTTAGAAGTTGTTTCATAACCAACAAAAATTCCTTCATCTGATTTGAGTACAAATTCTTCAATTGTTTAGGATGTGTTTTGAGAATAAAATACTTGCTTCCAAAGATGTGAAAGTATTTTACATTTTACTTCCTTCCCTTCAATGTTTCATATGGAGTCATTCCATGTTTATTTATCAAAGTGCAATTCTGAGTAACGCATACAGTATTCATAGCTTCTGCCCAAAAATAAGTAGGTAGCTTTGCTCTTTCTAGTATTGTTCTAGCAGCTTTAATGAGAGTTATGTTCTTTCTTTCAACTACACCATTTTGTTGAGGTGTTTCAGGTGCCGAAAATTATTGAATTATGCCTTTTGTTGAACAGAATTCCTCCATTGAAAAATTCTTAAACTATGTTCCATTATCACTCCTAAGAATCTTTACCTTGTGTGGTGATCCATTTTCAATCATTGCAATATGATCAAAAATTATCTCAGCAGTTTCATCTTTTTTATGTAAAAAGTATACCCATGTAAATCTTGTATAATCATCAACAATCACCAGAGTGTATTTCTTCTTTCCAATGGACATAATGTTGACAAGACTAAATAAATCAAGATGCAATAGATGAAAAGGTTGATCAATAGAATTTTTAATTTTGCTCTTGAAATATGTCTTCTTTTGTTTGGCCTTTTGACATGAATCACAGAGTCCATCAGGATGAAATTGAACTTTTGGAAGACCTCTAACTAGATCCTTTTTCACTAATTCATTAATGTTTCCAAAGTTCAACTAACACATCTTTTTGTGCCAATTCCAACTTTCCAAAGATGATGCTTTTTCAAGTAAACAAGTTAAGGGACTATCAGAGTTTACATCCAAGCTGTCTTCAAATAAGTTGTTATATCTGTGACCAATAAGAACCACTTTGCCATCCTTTTTACTTTTCACTTCACAATGAGTTCCATGAAATTCCACAGAAAAATCTTTGTTTATCATTTGACTCACACTTAACAGATTATGATTGAGTCCTTCAACCAGAGCTACATTTTTAATAATGACATTTCCAATAACAATATTGTCATATCCTAGTGTTCTTCCTATGTTTCCATCTCTATGAGATACTGCTGGGTCAGCCTTCTCCTCGAAATCTGAAAGCAGGGATTTGTTTCCAGTCATATGTGCAGAACATCCACTATCAATTACTAGGATGTTTTTCCTGTTTCCCTGCAATCAATTAATACAAATTAATTAGTAGATTTAAGAACCCAAACAAGTTTGGGTCCTTTCTTTTGAAACTTGTTAACTTTTGCAGCAGAAGTATTTTTATCAGAGTTTATGTTAACAGAGTTTGCATTATCATAGTTTGCATTTTCAGAGTTTATACTGTCAGAGTTTACTTTTCTTTTATCAAATTTTATTACATAAATTTGTTTGATAACATATTTTGGAGATTTATTTAGTTGAGGCAATGATTCATAATAATTGTAATACAAACTATGATATTCTTTGCATGTATAAATTGAATGACACAAATAACCACAGAGAAAACAGGGATTTTGTGGTCTATATCTAGTTTGTTTTCTAGCCTCTGAACTAGGTCTCTCAGGTTCCTTCTTTTTATTTTGTTTACAGTAAATGGCAAGATGATTTGAATTATCACAAGGAAAACATGTTTTTCTAGGAGCATCAGGGATATACTTATAGTTATTCTCCTTAGTAATTCCTACTTTGCCATTTCTATTCCTTTTTACCTTTTTAAGTTTGTTTTTATTAGTGACTGCCTTCAACTTTTCTTTAAGTTGCTTCTGAGAAAGTAACTCTATATTCACCTTTATATTCTCTGACACACTATTTTCTTTATTTTTTGAGCATTCACCAGGAGTTTTCTTGTCATTAATAGCTCTAACAAATTTCATAGGTTTATTAAATATTCCTTTTGTGTGTGTTCTAGTATGTGTATCCTTGTCAGATTCATAACCTAAGGCAGAAGTCCAATTCTTGTTAGAAAGCATTTGTTAGACTCTCTTGCAAGAGTTTCTCCAAACTCTGAAAGTCTCTTTTTCTTTAGCTAACTCAGATTTTAAATATTCAACTTGTATTTCTAACTAAGTTTGCATATGTATAGCATTCTCACAGTCCTTCTTAGTGCTAAGCATATGTGAATTTTCAGATTCAAGAAAGTCATTCCTAGCAGCCAGAGTTTTTATTTCAGATTTTAATCTTTCATTCTCAAGTGACTGTGATTTAAAGCTAACATGCAAAGTTCTAAGAAAAGACTTTAATTCATGGATATCTTCAGTATTAAAATTGAAAACAGAGTTTGGTACCTTATCAGAGTTTAAGATGGGAGCATCAGTGTTTGCCATGAGTGCATAATTGGTTTCTTCTTCAGAGTCTGAGGAATCCATCCAATCCTTCTTTAATGTGATTAGTGCTTTTCCAGATTCCTTGCTTCTGCATTCAGTAGCAAAGTGTCACATCTTGTTACACTTGTAACACTTAACCTTTGATTTGTCAATAGTCTTTGAGTTTCCATCTTTATCTTCTCTTTTCCTGAATCTGTCTTTCTTTTCTGGTTCTCCATGCTTTTTCTGAAAATTACCTTGTTTCTTATACTTTCTGTACTTCATCTTTTTGAAACCTTTAACAATTATAGTTACCATCTCCATCATGTTAGAGTATGTGAAGTCATTAGAGTTTGCATCAGAATTTGTTTCAGACTCTGATTCACTGTTTTCCTTGACCATTACAACTTTTCCTTTTCTTGTTGAGGCCTTAAGGACTTTTTCTTTTGGTTCTTCAATCTTGGCTTCAACATTCAAAGCAATAGATTTTGCCTTGCTACTTTTCTTATTCCTTCTTTGTGTTAATTCCAAGTCATGAGTCTTTAATTTTCCATAGACTTCATCCAAGGACATCTCATCTAAATCAGCCTTGTCTCTTATCAAGGATGTTTGTAAATCCCATTTTTCAGGAAGAGCCCTAAGAAACTTGGTGTTTGAATCCTCATTGTCATACACCTTATCCACCAATATCAAATTATTCAATAAAGTAAGAAATCTATCATAAATATCAATGAGAGACTCATTCTGTTTAGCCTCAAAATATTCATATTCTTGTATAAGGATAGATCTCATGTTCTTCTTTATCTCATTGGTTCCTTGTTATTGAACTTCTAGTGCATCCCAGATTTCTTTACAGTTTTTTATGCAATTACCCTGTTAGACATCACAGATTTAAGACTGTTATGCAGTATGTTCCTTACCTTTGCATCTTTGAGAACATCTAGTTTTTCCTCATTTGTCCACTCCTTTTTATCTTTCAAGGTGTAGTATTTAGTAACATCTCTTCCTTCTACAATTGTTGATGGCACTAGTTTGGTTGGAATCAGGATTTGTGGCTTCCAAGAACATCAGCATCTTCACCCTTCATGTAGGGTACTCAGCTTTTCTCAAGATTGGAATTCTTATGCTTTCATACTTGTTTCCTGACATGTTTTTATGATCTTCCAATTGTTTGCTCAGATGATAATTTATTATAGAAGGGGGGTTGCATATAATAGTATCAAGTAAATCGATTATGAACACAAGTATGTAAAGAAGTACAGTTTTGTATTGATATTAAACTGTGTACAAGAACTCTCTCAAGAAAATCTATGTTCTCAAGAGCTGCTAGGTTGTATGAAAATTATGACTTGAATATTGCATTAATGTTAACCTATTTCTGTGTTTATATAGACACAGTTACAATTCAATTACAAAACAGATTATGATAATAATAGCTTCAATAAGGTAATTTGATTTACATTGGAGTTCCTTCTTCACTATCCAAATCATATTCTGTTTTGTATGTTTCCTTTACAAACTCAGATTTATAAACTCTGTCAGTTGTCATTCTCTGATTGAGCATTCTCTGTTAGAGTAAACTCTGACCGACAGCTTCTTATTCTCTGATGAAGTCAGCAATCATAAACTCTGTTCTAGTATTCTCTGACAGCATTAGTGTTTATTTTCTAACAAAAGTTTTCCAAGTTTTATGTAATTGATTAACTTGCTGTTTTAGGTGATTGTAATTGTGCCTATATAAGCATATAATATGTTTACTTTGAAAGTGTTCGAATTATATTATCTTTTTCATAACCTAGCAACCCTTAAAAACTTTGTTCTTCTTGAGAGAGTTTTGTAGCGTATCGGATTTTATGCACAGTTAACAAAATCTATTAGTCATATTTTGAACAACAACAACAACTATATCATATATCCTATATATAATAAGAGTAGAAGAGATCTTATCTGAATACTATCAAAGGTCAGAGATTCGATACTCAATAACAACATATTTAAATCTAATATTATATCTTAAGTATCTTATCCAATCATATATTGAGTTTGAAAGGGATATTATTCAAATAATATTAAAAATCTAAAAATTGATTTCTAACAAATATATATATATATATATCATTACGTGATTTTCATAAAACAAAACTTTAATACAAACTCTTTTAATAATAAATATGATTTTTCTACGATCTTTATGAATTATTTTATAAACCTATAAACATCAAAACAAAACAAATTTCAAGATTTTATACAAAATCTAACGAATTTAGTTTGATAAACTAATACAACCCTGCGGTTAAAAATGTAAAGTATAATTTATTTCTTAACATATCATATTCATATCTCACATGATCATTGAATTTTAAATTAAATAAATAATAAAAATTAAATTTTAATCTATTAAAAATATATTATTTAGTTTAATATATAATTATTATTAAATTATATCCTATATATAAAGAGTAAAAGAGATATATCAAAATTCTACCAAAATTCTTAAGTTTGATTCTTATTATCAACATAAAATTATATAATTTATAAATAATATTAATAGATATTGATTTTTAATAAATACAAATATTTTATAATAATTTGTAAGTTATAACTAATATTATGCAATAACAAATTCTTTGAAAAATATAAAATTCTGCACTTTCTTATACAAGTATTTTTTATGAGACTTTTAATAGAATTTGAGAACTTTTATGTTCTTATCTTAACTCTTAAGAGATTGACGTGGCCTATAAAATACTAACTTTAATTTTTGAGTTGAAAATAAATTGAATCTCTATAGCCGGTATATTAAAACACTTAAGCAAAAATGAGGAATAACTTTCAATATATGTGAAAGGCATATGACTAGACCTATTTGTAATAATTAGATGACAACTCAACTCTAGCTATAAAGAGAAGTAAATAATAAATATCAAACATGAATCAAGATGAAGACAGTCAACTAGACACAAAGAATCCTAATATCAGAAGTGTTCTAATGAAACTGTTACTCTACATCGGAAGAAATTCATTAATATGTTCAGGCGTCGGTGAAAAATAAAGGAGTAGTATTTCAGAAGAGTTCAGAAGATACAGAAGATTCCAAGTGCCTACGACAAAGAGATTCCAAGAAAAGAAATATTGAAGAAAAAGCTAGAAACAAGACAAGACACAAAGACCACTACAATAGAAATGAGAATCGACATTTTAGTTAGTCATCCGTGAACCAGACCAGTGCACAGGGTGTTAACAATGTCAGTGAAGAACTAGTGATTACTTATTAGTGATTACTTAACAACATGCTTGGATTGGAAAGAACTAGTGATTACTTATTAGTCTTCTATTCTAGTTGATTTTAGAAGATTCTTGTATATAGGATTAACCAGATTTTCTAAAATGCATAACATGTCATAGTTTGCATTTTTTATATCTGCGATGGTTTAATGCTGTATGTATGCCATGTCTGTTACCTCTATTAAAATGGTTGGATAATTCAAGTAAGGGGAGAATGAATTCACCTTGAGAGAGAAGGGAAGACAGGAGTTGGAGAAACAGAGGAGAAGTGGTAATGAGAAGAGAACAAGACTACATCCCTGCCATCCTAAGAGGGAGTAGTGATGAGTCTGAGAAATGAAGATAATACTACTTGTATAATATGTTCAGTTCTAGAGGAACAAACATATTTTATTTCAGTTACTCAAGAAATCTGGAAATGTATTATATAATCCGGAGAACAGTTTATTATTTACAGTTCTTAAATGTCATATTTATTTCTTAGTTGTTAGTTGAGTTATCCTCTAGGAATTTGTGTGTTAAATGTTTAACAACAAATAGGGGGAGATTGAAAGGCATATGATTAGGTCTATTTGTAATAATTATATGACAACTCAACTCTAGCTATAAAGAGAAGTAAATAATAAATACCAAACATGAATCAAGATGAAGACAGTCAACTAGACACAAAGAATCCTAATATCAGAAGTGTTCTAATGAAGCTGCTACTCTACACCGGAAGAAGCTCATTAATATGTTCAAGCGTCGGCGAAAAATAAAAGAGTAGTATTTCAGAAGAGTTCAGGAGATACAGAAGATTCCAAGTGCCTACTACAAAGAGATTCTAACAAAAAAAATATTGAAGACAAAGCTAGAAACAAAACAAGACACAAAGACCACTACAATAGAAATGAGAATCGACATTGTAGTTAGTCATACGTGAACCAGACCAGTGCACATGGTGTTAACAATGTCAGTGAAGATTCGTCATCAAAAAGTTCAAGTGGTTAGAAAGGTTATTGTTGAAGAACAGAAGAATTTTATCTACATCAACAATAGTCCTACAGTCAAGACTTTATTTTAATTCTCTATTAATTAATTAAATTAATTAGTAAATTAATTCACTCAGAATTAATTTATTTCTTAAATTAATTAAAGGATTAATTAATTTAGAATTATTTTAGAATGACAGAAGCTGGAAGCTCAAAGGGATACATGTTTGTTTGGAATGCAGTGTACAAGAGTCAGAATCCAAGATTGAATATTTGACTGGGTACATGCAGTGGTGAAAAGAAGTACTGTGTAGTTTAAAAAGTCAGATTATTTCAGTAACAGAGGTACTTCTAATTGTCACTGTAGAAACAACTAAACATGCCTGACAGTACTGACTTGAAGAAAATACGGAAAAAGAATTGACACGGAAGAAATGCAAATTCATATATTCGTAAAAGTGGAACCCCGGTTGGAATTGATTTATCATTTCCAAGTCAAAAGGATTTCGGTTCCAGACGTTCAGAAGACCGCAGCTTAGAGCGTAAAGATTTATTTAATTAATAAATATTTTATTTATTTAGTAAATTATATTTATAAATATCTAAATAATATTAGATATTTATTTTTATAATTTCTGAATTAAATTTATTATTTATTAATCAAAGATTATAAGTTATGCGGGTCGAAAAGCATTTCTACGGAGGCTATCCACTAAAAGACGAAATAAGCCCCTTTTCAATTTGAATTGGCAGGAGAATTAAAGTGTCCCATCAAGGCTTGCCACGTGTCCATTCAAGTGGAAAAGAAAATGAATTGACAGTTGATTTAAGAGTCATACCGAGAGAGGAAAGGAAAAGTCACACGGAAGAAATTAAAAGTCATACCGAGCAATTTTTCTAAAGGTCATGCTGAAATGATTTTATTTAATTAAAATAAGTCATACCAATTTTTTTTAATTAAAGAAAGTCATACCGAGCCGATTTTATTTAATTAAAATAAGTCATACCGATTATTTTAATTAAAGAAAATCTGAATATGACTTTAGAAAAGTCATACCGAATTTTCTAAAGTCATACTGAATTTTAAAAGTCATGCCCAGCTTTCTGAAGAGTCATACAAGGCTTAATTTGATGATAAAAAGAGTCATATTGGAAAAGTCATGCTAGCTTTTCAACCTCTATAAATATGAGGCTTGAGCTTCATTTTTCAAGTAAGGAAAAACAATTCAAATTCAGAAATTTGTCTGCATTGTAATATTCACAGATTTCTGTGCAAGTTTGAATATAATTGTTAAATCAGAACAATTCATGTCAAAATCGTTCTAGACATTTAATCAGTTATATAAACTATAATCATATTAATTTTATAATACATTTCAAGTTAAAATCATATATTCTACTTGGACAGTATTTGTAAAGCAAAATGTAACGTAAAGTAACATGTAAGCGAGGTAACTAACTCAACACTACAAGTCAGTAACTTATATTAAAGTGAAGCACGGAATCGACTGCGAATCATTTTGAAGTTGAATACAAAGAACCAAAATATTAGAGGAAGCTTTGAAGACATTGAAGATCACTGAAAGGAGTTCATTAACATATTTAAGCCTCAGTGAAGAATAAAGTTAAAGTGTTTCAAAGGTTCTGAAGATGAAGAAGGTTTTACTACAGAGAAAGCAGAAGATTCCAGTGAAATTTAAGAAGCACTTCTTATCATTGTGGAACAGGTCAATTGCATAGCAAAGAAGATGTGAAGATCAAGATCTTGCTAGTCGGTTGTGAACTAGACCAGTTGCACCAATCGACAGCACAAAAGAATTTGAGAACTGCATCACTGATTCAGAAGAATTGACTAGATACTGAGATGAGTAACCTAAGTGGTATGCGATTAAGCCCAGAATAAATCAAGGTCGAATTAACAAGGAAATATTTATTTGACTTGGTTGCAGTGGAAGAAATAATGTTAAAGGGCTTAACAAGTTCGAAATATGGCTAAGTGAATGAGACTGCAGAAGCTGTATCCAGGAGTCATTGGTCAAGCTATTTTGTCTTATTCCTATTTTGTCTTATTCACCTATGGTTAATAACCATCGGGTGAGTTAAACAAATGATCAAAATTGGTGAAAGACAAAGGGCTTATTTTGTCTTATATGCCGATAGTTATTAACTATCGGGTATAGGAAACAAAAGCAAGCTAGCACTTTCCGATGGTTGTTAAAACTGCAGGAATAATTACGATGGTTACTAATATTTGAAATAATTAATTTTATTTCAGGAATTGTTTTATGTGTCCGATAGTTAATTTACAGACTCATCGATACTTAACAATTACTCAGAAAATGTTCCCGATACTTAGAAGAAAAAGAAGCGAAGCTGCAACTTGTTTTACTTGGCACAAAATGGGCCACGTATCTAAAGTTGAAAAAGACTACACAAATAGCAGCAAAGCATCGTCTTTGAAGATTCATTCATCAAAACAAGCAGAGAGATACACAGAGCGATTAAAGAGAGAAAACACAGAGAGAATTCAAGAGTAAACACTGAAGCCATTAATTTTGTACACAACTGTTGTTACCCTTGGTTGTTTTCATTTAAAGCTTGTAACTTAACTGCTGTTCTAGTGAATCATCGTAACTAATCGAAAGATTAGATTTGTGGAGCACCCTCGTGGTTTATATTAATAAAACGATATATTCCCCGAAGAACTGTGTTTATGTTAACTGTCTGCATACCTTGTGTTTGATTTAATAACTGTTCGAACTGTCAATAAGTCCATAACAAACCATTCCGTGAATATTTTATAAATTGGACAATATCGTATTCAACCCCCCTTCTACGATATTTGGGACTAACAATTGGTATCAGAGCTTACTAATTGAGTTTACAAATCAGGATCTATTGTTTGGACTTCAGTATTAAGCTTCTGGAATTTTTAACGGATTTTTTAATTTTCAAAATATTTCACTCAGAAATTGTTTTGAACTTTAAATAATTTTGAAAAATTCAATATCATGAGTTCTCAGAAAGTAGGAAGTATTAAGTTTCCTCAGTTTGATAGAGTGAATTATAATCTCTGGAAAAAGAAGACGACCCTGTTTATTAAGGCTGCAAATCTATTGTACATGAGTATCTTAGAGAACGGACCGTTTGTACCAATGAAGATGATTTCTGAATCTACAGTGGACGGAGTAAGAGTTCCTCAAAGGTCCACTCCAAAGGATCCTACAGAGTTCACTGATACAGAGAAAGAAATTGTTGCATTGGACATAGGCCTTCAGTTGATTATTGTTGACTCAATGGATGAAGACATGTGCCATCAAATTCTAAATTGTATATCTGGAAAGCACATGTGGGAAACCATCGAACTGATTATGGAAGGAACAGAAGAAGTAAAAGAGAACCGGTTGGATATACTGACATCAAGATATGAAACGTTCAAATCTACTCCTGGAGAAACAATCACTCAAGTCTTTGAGCGATACAATAAATTATTAAATGAGTTGAGTATCCAGGGGAAGAACTATCCATTAAGGGAAACGAACAGGAAGTTTATGTTGACTCTTCCACATCATGTTGAGCATAAAGTTTCTTCAATTAGAGAAAGGGACAACTTCAATGTCATGCCCCTTGAAAAGCTATATGGAAAATTGAAGACTTATGAAATGGAACAAGAACAGAGGTTGATTATCTATGGTTCCGGCTCAGTGGACAGTAAGAGTGCAGCACTAATGAAGACCACAACTCTTGTGGCAGATGAAGTGAAGACTTCTGAAGCAAAGGTTGTTGAAACCAAGATTGGTAAAGAATTGATCATTGAAGCTGAAATGGCTACAGAATCACAAGCTGAAGAGGAATATGATTTTTATACATTGGAAGATCTTGATGAGATGGAAGACAAATCTATGGCGTACTTGGCAGGGCGTTTCAAGCATATAAGATTCAGAAGGAATCCCAAGTACAAGAAAAGTTTTGGTAGCAGATTTCAGAAGACAGGATCATTTTCGGGATCCAACTCAAGAGGTGGTTGCAAGTCAAACATGGTAGACCGTAGTAAGTTCCGGTGCTACAACTGCAATGAACTAGGGCATTTCGCCACTGAATGTAAGAAACCGAAACAAGCAAAAGACAATAAGGTTTATGAGAAGAAGAGTTCATACGAGAAGAAAAGCTATGATGAGTTGAAAAGGGAGAATGAAAAGTTGAAACAGAGATTGGATGCTTTGGTTGAAAAATAACAAGGCAAGGCTTACATTGTTGAAGGTAGAAGCTGGGATGACACAGATTATGAAGAAGAAGAATATGGAAATCTTGCATTAATGGCAGACACTTCAGAAGAATCTTCATCATCAGCACAGGTACCTATTCTCACCACTATAGATATGTCTCTATCTGAATATAAAAATACTGTTAATGACTTGAGTATAGAGATGTTTAACATTCATACAAGCATGCTAGCTTCTGAAGAAGAAAATGCTAGACTAGTTGCGAAGATTAAAAAGCTAGAATCTGGAAAGGAACAACTAGAGCTTGTAGGAATCACAGTTAATGACCTTAGGGAAAGAAATGAATATTTAGAGAATAAGGTTATCTGTAATGCAGAGGTTGAGACAGCACTTATGGCTAAGATTTCTGAGCTAGAGTTAAAATTGGAAGCTTTTAAGAACTCAGCTAATATTGCTAAAGACATAATGGATAAGCAGAGCTTAGAAAATAAGACATGTATAGGCTTTGACTACGATGAACATAAAAAGAAAAACAAGAAGGATAAAAGAAATATAATTTTCAATGCTTCTAGTACTGTTTTATTAGAAAATGAAAATGTTCCTTTTGTCATTAAGAAGAGTAGTAATCCTGTCTTTAAGCTCCTACTCTCAGAACCCTTAGACGAAGATACTATCGTATGGAAACAAGAAATGCTTGTTGAGGATAAGTTAAAAGAGAAAGAAGTTAAGGAAGGTAATGTAGAAGAAGTTACACCTAATGAGTCACTTAAAATTGAATCTGTTAAAACTGAATTAGGTGGTAACAAGAATAAGTCAAAGAGTAATAGGAATGGGAAAGTAGGTGTTAAAATTGCTAATTCTGCTACACCTGCACCCACTGCACCTAGGAAATTGTGTACTAATTGCAATTCTGTTGGACACCTTAGTCATGCATGTAATAAGGTTAAAGTAGAATCTAATATTCTTGTTGTGCAGAACATGTTTAGCATGAATAGTTTTCATTTGCCTTGTGGTATTACTGGATGTATGCCATGTGCTTTTAATATTATGAATGCTTATTTCAATTTGATGAATGCATCTACTTCTAGTAATTGCATAGGCATAGAAAGAAGCATGAATAAGAAAAAGGTAAGGGCAAAGATTACTAGTCCTCCTAAAGTTAGAAATGAGACTCAATCTCCTAAGCCAAAAGACAAATCTGTCAAGGCAAAGGAACATGATTCGAGTTCAGTCAAAGTAGAACTTAAAGATGTGAAAACTGAACCTATTACACCATCTGCAGGAACCTCTAAATTTCTTGGACCCAAACAAGTTTGGGTGCCAAAGAAACTTTAATCACTTTGTGGTTGCAGGGCATAGGTACTAATGAAAAAGTCATGTGGATTCTGGATAGTGGATGTTCAAGGCATATGACAGGAGACAAGTCCCTGCTGACCAATGTGGTTGAGAAGACCGGCCCAGTTGTAACCTTTGGAGATGACAGCAAAGGCTTTACTAAGGGATATGGTAGTCTGGAAGTTGGAAATGTCATCATTGAAAATATCTCTCTTGTTGACGGTCTGGAGCACAACTTGCTGAGCGTCAGTCAATTTACAGATAAAGGATATAATGTGGACTTCAGGAAGGAAAAGTGTCTGATCACCAACAGGAAAGATGAAAATCTTGCTCTTAAAGGAGTAAGAAAAGGAAATCTGTTCGTAGCTGACTTAAACACTGCAAGCAGAGGAGAAGCAAGTTGTTTCTACAGTAAAGCATCCTCTGAATTAAGTTGGTTATGGCACATAAAACTATCTCACCTGAACTTTAAAGCAATGAATTCTTTAGTTAGAAGAGAATTGGTGAGAGGGTTACCACAGATGGAATTCTACCAAGAAGGACTCTGTGAAGCATGTGAAAAGGGTAAGTCAAAGAAGGCGTCACATAGAAGTAAGGACATGTCAAGCATCAGCGAACCTCTCCAGTTGATTCATATGGATCTGTTTGGACCGGTTAATGTCATGTCAGTTTCAAAGAAGAAATATGCATTAGTGATTGTCGACGACTACTCCAAGTACACGTGGGTGTTGTTTTTGCATTCTAAGGATGAAGCACCTCAAATGGTAATCGATCACATTAAAAAGACTGAAATGGAAGCTGGATTGCCTATGCGGACGATCAGATCAGATAATGGAACTGAATTCAGAAATGCAGTTCTAAATGAATTCTGCACGGAGCAAGGCATTTCAAGACAATACTCAGCCCCAAGAACTCCACAGCAGAATGGAGTGGTAGAAAGGAAAAATAGGACTTTGATTGAAGCAGCAAGGACAATGTTAAGCCAGTCAAAGCTACCTACATATTTTTGGGCAGAAGCAGTCAACACAGCTTGTTACACTCAGAACAGAACCCTGATTAATAAAGATCTAGAAAAGACATCCTATGAGATTATGACCAACAAGAAGCCATCACTGAAGTACTTTCATGTGTTTGGTGGAAAATGCTATGCATTGAAAGATGAACATCTGGGCAAGTTTGATGCTAAAGCAGATGAAGGGATTTTCCTTGGTTACTCACTAGAGTCTAAGACGTACAGGGTATATGTGGTTGAAACTCATAAGGTCATTGAAAGCCTTAATGTAACGTTTGACGACACCAAACTCCCAAGTCTTCAAAAAGATAAAGATTCTGAATCTTTGAAAATTGAAAATCAATCAGAATACTACTTAGGAGATGAAGACGTACCTGGTGATGCATCTGGTAGTCATGAACACACGGAGATTGATAATCCAGAGCAAAGCAGTGGAAGTGTTGGTAATACCACACAGTCACAGTCACAGTCTGTATTTCAAAATCAGTCTGTTACTGAACCTGCTAGCTCAACTGGTGGATCATCAAATAATAAAGGCAACAACTCAGGGGGAGGTGAAGAAGGATCAGCTAGTCACTCTCAACACAACTACGAAGAAGGACAATCATCAAGGGCTAATCTGCCTAAATAGAGGGTATGGAACAAATATCATCCCTTTGAATTAATCATTGGTGACCCAGAGAGTGGTGTGATGACTAGAAGAGCAACGAAGAATGAATGTCTGTACTCTGGTTTTCTATCAAAGGAAGAACCTAAAAAGGTTGAAGATGCTCTAGAAGATCCAGATTGGGTGATTGCGATGCAAGATGAACTTAATCAGTTTGATAGGCGGAAAGTTTGGAAACTGGTACCCAGACCTAAAGACAAATATGTGATTGGCACTAAATGGGTATTCAGGAATAAGTTGGATGAAAATGGCATTGTTACGAGGAACAAGGCCAGACTGGTTGCTAAGGGGTATTCTCAAGAAGAAGGAATAGATTATGACGAGACCTGTGCACCAGTAGCAAGACTTGAAGCCATCAGGATGTTTTTGGCATTCGTAACACATTCAGACTTTAAAGTTTATCAAATGGATGTGAAGAGTGCATTCCTGAATGGGGAGCTGGAAGAAGAAGTATATGTAGAGCAACCTCCGGGTTTCGAGAACAAAGATCATATGGACTTTATGTACTTCATTTTTAAAGCTCTTTATGGACTCAAGCAGGCACCTCGAACATGGTATGAAACACTATCTGAATTTTTAATTGAAAATGGTTTTATCAGAGGTGTTATAGATAAGTCTCTCTTTCATAAACAGCACAAAGATAATTTGATATTAGTTCAAGTGTATGTTGATGATATAATATTCGGTTCTACTAATGATGAACTTTGCAAGAGATTTGCTAAGTTAATGCAGAGTAGGTACGAGATAAGTATGATGGGCGAGCTGACATTATTTCTTGGGCTATAAGTGAGTCAGAAGAAAGATGGGATCTTCATTTGTCAGACAAAGTACATCAGAGATCTTCTGAAGAAATATGGACTTGAAGATTCAGCTCCAGCCAAGACTCCAATGCCAACTGCCACAAAGCTTGATGAGGACAAATCAGGTAAATCTGTCGATATCACAAGCTACAGAGGTATGATTGGATCTCTACTTTACTTAACTGCAAGTAGGCCATATATTATGTTTTCCACTTGCTTATGTGCACGGTTCCAAGCTAACCCAAAAGAGTCTCACCTTATAGCTATCAAAAGAATTTTTAGATACTTGAAGGGTACTCCAAATTTGGGAATTTGGTATCCTAAAGGTACCGATTTTGACCTAATCGGCTATACAGACTCGGATTTTGCAGGTTGTAAGATTGACATGAAGAGTACTTCTAGAAGCTGTCAATTCTTGGGAAGAAGATTGGTCTCATGGTATAGCAAGAAGCAGCACTCAGTGTCTACCTCAACAGCAGAGGCAGAATACATCGCAGCTGGTAGTTGTTGTGCTCAGATCCTATGGATGAGAAACCAACTTCAGGACTATGGCTTTATATTGAACAAGATTCCAATATTCTGCGACAACACAAGCGCCATAGCTATAACCAACAATCCGGTTCAGCACTCACGGACCAAGCATATTGATATCAGGTATCACTTTATACGAGAGCATGTCATGAATGGAATTGTGGAGTTGCATTTTGTACCCACAGAACAACAACTTGCAGACATCTTCACGAAACCACTAGACGAATCCACTTTCTCTAGGTTGGTTAGTGAATTAGGGATGTTAAATTTAAATTAATTTTTGTTTGCGAGGAGTTGTATGGATTCACAAGTTATTGAATTTGTATATCCAAAGGACTTGTGAACTCCAGTCTAACTTATAATCTCGG
Organism: Oenanthe sinensis; assembly: GCA_028671895.1. Classification (NCBI taxonomy): domain Eukaryota; kingdom Viridiplantae; phylum Streptophyta; class Magnoliopsida; order Apiales; family Apiaceae; genus Oenanthe; species Oenanthe sinensis. The sequence continues at coordinate 31,686,217 of CM053800.1, forward strand.
GCTTATGAATATCAATATTAATTATCATAAGTATACCAGTTATGCTTTGTGACAATTATTCGATATAGCATAAGTAGTTAACTGCTACATAAGTGTTTGTAGTTAACAAGAAGCATAACAGTCTGTGGTTTAGAATTAATTGGTGGATTTCAATGATGAAATCAGGCTGAGAGATTCTATATCAGACAAGTTGTGATTTTTAGTGAGAATTTGGATGTACTGTCTTGTTTATTTAGTTTCCTGGCTCTCACTAGAAGAATATGTAGCATTTACATTTCATGATATTATTTTGCATAACTGCCTGTATGGTTTATTCACAGTATGCTTATATGATTAATTGAATTGTGATTGGGTTGGTTTTAAATTTTTGGAAATTACAACTGCAACAGAGTATGGAACAAATTTTTTTTGGTTTTCAAAAATCTCCAATCAACCACCTGTGTATTATATATTAATATGTATGTCTGTGTAATTCAAATTGAATTATATTTAATGTTTACCTATTTCTGAATTAAAATTTTAATAATTCTATTTTAGGAATATTAAAATTTTAATTCAAGAAATCTCTATTTAATTAAATTTATGACAATTTGAATTTATATGTTTACATGTTTTAAATTATTTGATAAATGCAAGTTTTATTTTAATTTTTAAATCATCAGTATTTCAATTATTAATGATTTTCTAATTAAAATTAACTTACATGTATCGATAGTTGTTAACTATCGGAAATGTATTCTATTTTATTTTAAAATTAATTAGATTGCATGTCCCGATGGTTAATTTTGTCTTGTTTTATTATTTAAATATACATGCATCGAATCGATAGTTGTTAACTATCGGGAAGAGTATTTTATTTTAATTAATTAAATGCATGTCCCGATAGTTACATATATATATATATATAATATTTTTTTCTTTGCATGATCCGATGATGAAAAAAAAATCTGATACTTAATAACCATCGGGTGGTGGATGTAGTACTTTACTTTTCTTTTTGTTACATGCATGTGCCGATACTTAGCTAAGATATATATATATAAATTGTTTTACTTTACTTTTGTCTGCATGTGCCGATAGTTTAGTATTATCGGAACCAAAATCAATTTTTCTCTCTTCAATATCTACATTTCTAGGCCTTATTTTGCAAATCTAAAACCATGAATGTGTAGATCTGTTAACTAGCTTCATTTCCATACTAATTTTGCTTCGTTTTGTTTCAAAAAATTTCGAATATTTCGAACTTTGGGAATTTTTCTAGGGTTAACTAGAAGTCAAAAAATCGTAATAAAAATACTGGTGTATTTCAAATCTCTCCTAATTTATCATATATTATTTTTAAAATTTTTGGAGAAGTTTGAATTTTTGGGTGTTTTTGGTTCGTATACGAATAAACTAAGTTCGTTTTTGTTTTGGAAAAGTTAAAATTTTTTGGTAATTTTTACTTGTTAAAAATGGCTGGAATTTTTACTATCACTCGTACGAATTTAGTTGTCGATTATAATATTCACACCCTACCTGCTGATTATCGGGCTTAGGCACGAATATTACTCGAATATTCTAGGATCAGGTATGTTTTAGTGACAGACGTTCTATTAAATCATAATATATTGCGAGACTGTTACTGCTCTGCTACTGACTCCTCAGTTGGTGAAGTGTTGGCTTTTACTTTTCACTTAGGCAATCGGGAAATTAGGGTTACTGAACATGATTTGAATCGTATTCTTCGATTCCCACAGGATAATTTTGTTCAAGATCCTACACCCGAACAATTAGCTGATTTTTGTACTTTTGCCAACTACTTCAATTTCGAAGTTCGTGACTTGGGTGAAATGTATAAACAACATTTTCCTAAGGCATGGAATTTCTTTTTCCATACCATTGTTCAGTGTTTTTCCTTTAAGAAGACGAGCACCCATGGTATTCCTTATTTTTATCAAGCTATTGGATATGGTGTTGCTAATAATCTTAGGTTAAACTATGGTCATTTGTTAATGCATAAGATTATAAGTGTAATGGGACTTCCGGATAACAGAAACCTCCAACTTCGCAATGTGGACTGTTTCTTTCCAAGGTTCCTATAGCTTGTTATTAATGATTTATCTACTAACGAGGAAAAGCTACGCTATTATAGTAGTCCTACTTCTTTTCCTGTGAAACAGAAGAATAAGATTGCTACAACGTTGCAGAACAACAATGACTATAACAACAACTCACCAGCACTAATGACAGATTTTATGAGGAGGTGTGTTGTTGATATGGACAGAGAGGTCCCTCTTAGACCACAAGAAGATATTCAAATCCCTGAACAAGATCAAGGACAAGATCAAGTGCCTACCCCTGAATTGGAGTTGTCACAAGAAGAAAATGTTCAGGTGACCGAAGAGGTACAAGTTACATCTGGAGGAGATTCACTTGGGAATGCTGATAGTCAAGATTCATATCATCCCATATCTCTAACAGGTAGTCAAACAGGTAGTCCAACTGAATCCACATCTTCACTGTTTATTAATTTGCAGAATTTGTTTAAAGATACTGGAATGGAACTTGCTGCTGAGCCCTCTGTGGCATTAGGAACAGGCAATGAATCTGCAACCCAACAGATTCTAACCCCTGCATCAGAACCAAACACTACTCAATCCTTACCGTTATTTTCTCTCCTACCCTTGAAACGCAAAATCATGAGTGAGGGAGATAGTGCCTTAGAAGCACCACATAAGGCAGGTGAGGGAACCCCAACAGCTCTACCTCTGACTAGAAGGAGATTAGAAGAACCTGAGGTATCTGTTAGCCCATCTATGCCCTCTCAAAAGGACATAGAGCTGAAAAAGGCAAATACAAAACCTCTGGGGACATCCTCTCAACAGGGTGAACCTATTAAAATTCGCCCGTCTGCCAGGGCATCTGACAGAGTGTCAATAATTGAGCCTCCAACCAAGTTAAATGTTGCACTGAAACGAGCAAACACACAGGAGGAATTGACGGATGTTGCTACTACTGTAGCAGAACCTATGCAGGTAGATCCTGTACAGGTCATGCCTTCACAGGCTATTGCGGGAGTCACGGGTCCTTCATTGCTAAACATTACATGATCCAATGTGATAAGCCCCCCAGGAGGAACATTCCTGGCTCCTCATAAGGAGGTCTCCACCACTATTAGTGGAAAGGAGAAACAACTACTTGGCAATAGTTCTTCGGATGAGCCATTTAGGATTTTCACTGCAGGTACAGAAGACTTGCTGGAGTCACGGAGAATGAGTGAAACACCAACAGAACGATTGAGTGATTATTATTCACCCACACTCTTAAGACTGAGTGAGAGAATTGAGAGACAAACACTTACAGAACCTGTCAGTGAGACACCTACCAGCCAAATAAATACCCTCACAATGCACACACAATCACTAAGTCAAAGGGTTTATAACCTGGAGACTACTGTCACTGAAATGAAATCTGAATTTCACAACAATGTAATGGAAATAAAATCTGTTCAGTACAACATGTTGCAGGATTTGCAGAATTTCAAGACGGATATGAAGAAGTTTGTTACAGATTTGTTTGAAAAGCATAAATCTCAATCTACTCAAATCCCTACTTCGGAGGATAACACAACTAAGGGGGAGATGATAGTGCGAGAGCAAGAAAAAGAATCTGGTGCAGAAATGAGGAGTAATGACAAAGGGAAAGGCAAGTTGGTAGAGGAAGAAGCAAACATTTATACATCTCAGGGGGAGAAAGATATACCGCTAGAGGTAAGGCTCACACTTGAAGAAGGAGAAATATGGGAACTTTCTCATACTGCTCCTACATCTCAGGAAGATGATTTGTTTGATGAATTTGTAAATGGTGTCGCTTATCAGTTCACTGAAACGGACTTCGTGGAAACATTTGGTTTGCTCGATGCGAATCAATCCAGGATAAGGGCATGTGAAGTTGCACGAATGTCTAAAGAGAAAGTCAGAAAAGAACACTACAACCACTATATTGTAAGGAGACAAAGGCCGTTGATGTTATTAAGAGAAGGAAGTGCATGGGATAAGGCTAGGAGTCTTTTGCAGAAACCAGAGTTAGGAATGATTCAAAATGAAGATCAAAAAGTTCTGGAAGCATTGCAAGAAGCTCAAAAGAGTCATCCATCAATAAATCAGTTCTTTCATGCATTGAAACAAACTATCAAGTTGATATTCATCACGACCAACATCAATGGATGGCGGATTCAGATTCAATTCAATAATTCGACTACTAAGACCATTTCTTCAAATTTTATCAAGTTGAGGTCTCTCACAGAATTGTATGGCATGAAGATTAGAGTGGACAAGAGATCTCATGTGAATGAACTTCTTACTGATATGATTGAAGATCAAATGAGCAAAGCAGAAGTTGAAGTTCACACAACTCCTTATACAGTGATATTCTACAAAGACAAGTTGGTTCAGACACTGTGTTTGAGTGATGAAAGACTGAGCCTATATCCTCTGAAGCGTCTGAAATATGTTGAAGGGCTTCTTAGGAGTGAAGGACTTAGGACAGAAGAAAAATGGAAAGCTGCAGAGCGCATTTATGCTTATAGACTTAATGTCTTATCAAACCAATCTGTAGATATTTCCAAGGTCAGAAGAATAGATCCTTCAAATGGATCTCAACCAAAATTGCCAGTGTATACAAGGGAAGAAGTAAATTGGGACTTTGAAAAAGTCAAGGCAATGACTGAATTCAGATTTAATCATCCAGGAAAAGTGTTCGAATATGCAGAAAAGCCAGATTTTCCAATTGTCTTTCCAGATTTTGATTTAATCAGGGAGATAGAGACAATGGTGCTAAAGGATCCTCCAGCTATCATGTATAAGAACCCCAAAGGAAAAACTGAAATAGTTGATATCCACAAGATGTCTTATATGACTTCTAGGGAACTAGGTTTTATACTTGATCAAATCAAGACTTCGACAAACTACAAAGACAAATCAGCATTGGCAGAAATCTCTAAGCTTTACATGGAGAAGTTGAGAGCAGAATCATACTACAACACTGATCGGGTTAAAGCAGTACCAAAAAGGTTGAGTGTTAAAGGAAAGACGAAAGTTCTTGAATTTACATTCGAACAAGTTAAGCAGATCAGAAGAGTAGCTTTCTTGCAAACACTTCAGGAAGCTTTGTCAGATCCTAAGCCAAGTAATATGCTAGAAGAAGAAGCGCTGGATCTAGTGAATGACCAGCTTGCAAGTCTTGTACAGTGAGAATGACTTAATGTATATCAGTTCAGGCTAGAGGAACATTCATTCTACATTGTAATTGTTTTTGAAATCTGGAAATGTATAATACGATCCAGAATGTATTTAATATTAGTTTACCGTCTTCTATTTTTTTTTTCTTGTAAGTTAGTTGAGTTATCCTCTTAAGGGATTTGCTTGTCGAACTCTAACAATCAAATAGGGGGAGATTGTAAAGCAAAATGTAACGTAAAGTAAAATGTAACCGAGGTAACTAACTCAACACTACAAGTCGGTAACTTATATTAAAGTGAAGCACGGAATTGACTGCGAATCATTTTGAAGTTGAATACAAAGAACCAAAATATTAGAGGAAGCTTTGAAGACATTTTAGATCACTGAAAGAAGTTCATTAACATGTTTAAGCCTCAGTGAAGAATAAAGTTAAAGTGTTTCAAAGGTTCTGAAGATGAAGAAGGTTTTACTACAGAGAAAGCAGAAGATTCCAGTGAAATTTAAGAAGCACTTCTTATCATTGTGGAACAGGTCAATTGCATAGCAAAGAAGATGTGAAGATCAAGATCTTGCTAGTCGGTTGTGAACCAGACCAGTTGCACCAATCGACAGCACAAAAGAGTTTGAGAACTGCATCACTGATTCAGAAGAATTGACTAGATACTGAGATGAGTAACCTAAGTGTTATGCGATTAAGCCCAGAATAAATCAAGGTCGAATTAATAAGGAAATATTTATTTGACTTGGTTGCAGTGGAAGAAATAATGTTAAAGGGCTTAACAAGTTCGAAATATGGCTAAGTGAATGAGACTGCAGAAGCTGTATCCAGAAGTCATTGGTCAAGCTATTTCGTCTTATTCCTATTTTGTCTTATTCACCTATGGTTAATAACCATCGGGTGAGTTAAACAAATGATCAAAATTGGTGAAAGACAAAGGGCTTATTTTGTCTTATATGCCGATAGTTATTAACTATCGGGTAAAGGAAACAAAAGCAAGCTAGCACTTTTCGATGGTTGTTAAAACTGCAGGAATAATTCCGATGGTTACTAATGTTTGAAATAATTAATTTTATTTCAGGAATTGTTTTATGTGTCCGATAGTTAATTTACAGACTCATCGATACTTAACAATTACTCAGAAAATGTTCCCGATACTTAGAAGAAAAAGAAGCGAAGCTGCAACTTGTTTTACTTGGCACAAAATGGGCCACGTATCTAAAGTTGAAAAAGACTACACAAATAGCAGCAAAGCATCGTCTTTGAAGATTCATTCAGCAAAACAGGCAGAGAGATACACAGAGCGATTAAAGAGAGAAAACACAGAGAGCATTCAAGAGTAAACACTGAAGCCATTAATTTTGTACACAGCTGTTGTTACCCTTGGTTGTTTTCATTTAAAGCTTGTAACTTAACTGCTGTTCTAGTGAATCATCGTAACTAATCGAAAGATTAGATTTGTGGAGCACCCTCGTGGTTTATATTAATAAAAAGATATATTCTCCGAAAAACTGTGTTTATGTTAACTGTCTGCATACCTTGTGTTTGATTTAATAACTGTTCGAACTGTCAACAAGTCCATAACAAACCATTCCGCGAATATTTTATAAATTGGACAATATCGTATTCAACCCCCCTTCTACGATATTTGGGACTAACAGTATTTCATTAAAATTAATATTTCACGAGAAATTAAAGTAATATTTTTAAATCCTATATTCTGCGATTAAATTAAGATATTGTATCCAGCCCCCCTTCTACAATATCAGGGACCAACAATTGGCATCAGAGCTGGTTGATATTTTTAATATCAGATCTGAACCAAATATTCCGCAACTCATACATATCTCAAAAATTATTTTTAATTCGAAATAATTTTTTATTCGAAATAATTTTTTCCAAAAAATTATTTTTGATCAAAAATTATTTTAAGTCCAAAATTAAAATATTTTTTTTAACACTTAAATTTTAATCTTATTAAAGATGAGTACACAGAAAGTGACGAGCATTAAAATTCCACAGTTTGATAGAGATCACTACAATTTGTGGAAGCACAAAATGCTACTATTCATTGGGATTGCCAATCCCAAATATGCATTAATTTTGGCCAAAGGTGTTGAACTCCCAATAACAGTTATTCTCCAACACGAGGAAGATGGAGTCGTAATTCCTCAGAGACAGTTTCCAAAAAGTCTAGCTGATTATACAATTGAAGAAAAGGAAGTTGTGTCTCTGGACAACAATCTCAAACTCATATTAATAGAATCCCTAGACTACGTCATGTACAATCACGTGGTCAACTGTAAAAATGTTAAACAGATCTGGGATACAATAAAGATAATCAACGAAGGGACTGAAGAAGTCAGAGAGAATAGACTGGAGATCCTGACCTCCCAGTACGAGCAGTTTAGATCCAACCTTAGTGAGGGTATCTCTGAGGTGTTTCAGAGATTGAATAAATTAATAAACGAGCTCAGCCTCAATGGGAAATATTATCAGAACCAGGAGGTCAACAGGAAGTTTTTGTTAACCTTGCCAGAGCATCTAGAACATAGGATCGCAGCTATCCGGGAGTCTAGGAACATGAAAGAACTTACACTAGACAGACTCTACGGAGTGCTAAAGACTTATGAATTAGAGCAGATTCAGACAAGAGAAACATATGGTAGAGGTAAGGTTCTGAGTTCCTCCAAAGCATTAATAGTGGAAACACCAGAGAAGATGGAAGTGAAGGCTGTTGCACCTTTTAACAGTATAACGGAGTATGTGGTTCCAGAATTTGGACATACTTCTGACAAATAAGAAGATGATGAGTTCAACTCGTTGGAAGAACTAGATCAGTTAGAAGATGAATCTCTAGCTATGGTTTCCAGGAGGTTTGGCAATATGAGATTCAGAAGAAACTCCTCCTACAGAGTTAAGCCTAATTTTGGAAGGTTCCAAAAAGGTGGTTCTTCGACAGCGGCATCAAAAAGCGGCTACAAGACCAGCTTAGTTGATAGAAGCAAGTTTCGTTGCTTCAACTGCAATGAGCTAGGCCACTTTGCAACAGAGTGCAAGAAGCCTAAGCAAGGAAAGAAGAGAGAGTCTTACGAAGAGCTCAAGGAGAAGTATGATGCTCTTATGAAAAAACATCAGGGAAAGTCCTATCTAGCAGAAGGCAAAAGCTGGGATGACTCAGACAATGATGATGAGGAAGAGATGGGAAATCTTGCTCTTATGGCTTCATCCGAGGAATCACTGTCTCCCACACGTCAAGGAGGAATAGATGTAAATCCTTCTTGCCCTAAAATATTTGCATTGCTAGGTAAAGAACTAGATGGCGAAAGAGATAAGGTTAAGAAACTCAGACTCAAAGTCAAAGAGTTAGTTGATGAGACTGAAGTTCTTAAGCAGTTAAAAAGAAATCATGACCAGTTGACTGTCAAGTTGACTGAGGACTTAGCTGTTCAAGTCAGTAAAGTCAGTTGTCATGTTATAACTGAAACCAATCTCAGAATTCAGATAGAGGAAGAAAATAAAAAGTGTCTTGCATATAAGAATTCCTCGTATATTGTAAAGAACCTAGTTGACCAACAAGAAATAAGTCGTAAAGTTAGAATAGGCTTCGAGTACAATAAATCTGTAGGAAATCCAAGCAATATAACCCCTTTCAGAAAAAGTGCTGCAGAAAGGGGGATCTCACATGTTGTTAAAGACACACTGAAACCTCTCTTCATAACACCGATAGCTGAATCCATCCTTGAGAGTTCCATACTGATTGCATATGAAATGCAGTTAGAGGATCTCGAGGAAGAGAAGAAGAGAGGAGAACAGGTTAAGGACATAAAAAGAGTTAATGTCCAGAAAGAGAAGAGTGCAGCCAAAACACCAGTGAAAGTTGTTGGAACTTCTGATTTCCCCAAACCTGGTATAGGTGCTAAAAACTTAAAGAATAATGTGAACAGACCTAATACGTTTGTTAATAGTAGGAATAGTAATAATAAATATTATTCTACTGAGAACTTTAAAATTGTTGATAAAGTTGAAGTAGAAACTGTTAAAACACGTACTGTTTTGAATAACATGCCTGTTATTGATGTATGCATAAACCTTGTGGTATTTTAAATTGTATGTTATGTGCTTTTAATGCTATGACTGCTTATTTCAAACGTATGATTGCTAATAAAGAGAACATGACACCTAGACAACACATCAATAATAAATTTGCTAAATCCAAGACTACGACTCCTTCACCTGTTAAGAAGGAAACATACACTCCCAAGTCTAAACAGAAAGTTGTTAAGACTGTTTATAAAAAGGTAGGTACAGTCAAAGAAGATGATGTTGTTATTCGAAAAGGATCTGTTGTCAAAGCTGACAAAGGTCAATTCTTTAAGTATGCCGGACCCAATCAATTTTGGGCTCCAAAGATGAATTAATCCGTTTGGTATGTGCAGGGAGTTAAACAGGTAAACCAAGTTATATGGATCCTGGACAGCGGATCTTCAAGGCATATGACCGGAGATAGAGTCTGCTATCAAATGTTATTGAGAGAGCTGGCCTAAAATTCACCTTTGGAGATAACAGCAAAGGGATGACTACGGGATATGACAAGTTAAATACTGGGAATGTTATCATTGAAAACGTCTCTTTAGTGGAAGGACTTAAGCACAATCTACTCAGCGTCAGTCAATTTTGTGATAAAGGGTACAAAGTAAACTGTATCAAGGAGAAATGCTTAATAGCTCATTCTAAAGATGACAAACTAGCCTTGCATGGAGTAAGGAAAGGAAACTTGTACGTTGCCGATCTCACTCAGGAACTGAAGATGAAGCAAACTATTTTTATTCAAAGGCTTCATCCGAAGAAAGCTGGCTATGTCACAAGAAACTCTCAGATCTAAACTTCAAAACAATGAACTCTTTAGTCAAGAGGGATTTGGTGAGAGGACTGCCTCCGATGGAATTTACACAAGAAGGTTTGTGTGAGGCATGTCAGAAAGGGAAGTCGAAGAAAGCAAGTCACAGAGGCACGGACACTTCAATCATCACTGAACTACTTCAACTCCTTCACATGGATTTATTTGGTCCAGTAAATATTATGTCTATGTCAAGAAAGAAATATGCCTTAGTGATTGTGGATGACTTCACAAAGTTTATGTGGGTTTTATTCTTGAACTCTAAGGATGCAAATCCATAATTGGTGATTAATCATGTAAAGCTGATTGAGTTAGATTCAAAGTTACCTGTCAGGGCAATCAGATCAGACAATGGAACAGAATTCAGAAATGAAGTTCTGAATAGCTTCTGCTCAGACAAGGGGATAACAAGACAATTTTCAGCGCCAAGAACTGCGCAACAGAATGAAGTTGTAGAAAGGAAAATTAGAACCCTGATTGAAGCTGCAAGGACTATGCTAAGTGAATCAAGGTTACCTATCTACTTCTGGGCTGAAGCACTAAATACAGTTTGCTATACTCAGAATCGAACTCTGATCAACAAAGATCATATGAAGACTCCCTATGAATTAATGGCTGGCAAGAAACCAACTCTAAAGTACTTTCATGTATTTGGAGCTAAATGCTATGTGCTAAAGGATGGAGATGAACATCGTGGTACTTTTGAGGCCAAGGCACATGAAGCTATTTTTGTCAAATATTCAAGAAGAGCATATAGGGTGTACATAATTGATCATCACCAAGTGAAATAAAGTGTCAACGTAACTTTTGATGACACTAAACTCACAAGCATCCAAAATGAAGATCCTTCTGAGTCATTAAAATTTGATAATCATTCAGACTCAGATTCAGATAGTGAAGAAGAACCTGAAGTTGCTGCAGGAAATGATAATGGAAACAATGATGATAATGATACAGGTAATAGTTGTGAAAACAATGGTAACACTGGAGATACTACTAATACCAGTGGTGGATCAACAAGTCATCCTGGCAGCAACTCAGGGGGAGATGGAGGATCTACTGGCAGAATACAATATCACAATGAAGATAGAGGCGAATCATCAAGATCAAACCTACCAAGGGAAAGGATATAGAGCAGAGATCATCCTTTTGAATTGATCATAGGTGATCCAGATGTTGGATTTAGAACCAGAAGTACAACTTCAAAAGAATGTTTATTTTCAGTTTTTCTATCTCAAGAAGAACCAAAGAAGATTGAAGATGCATTAATTGATCCAGATTGGGTTCTTGCCATGCAAGAAGAGCTCAATCAGTTTGAAAGACAAGAAGTCTGGACACTGGTACCCAGGCCTAAAGATAGATCCGTTATTGGTACGAAATGGGTATACAGGAATAAGTTAGATGGTGATGGCATTGTTACAAGAAACAAATCCAGACTGGTTGCAAAGGGTTACTCCCAGGAAGAGGGAATTGATTATGACAAGACCTACGCACCAGTTGCAAGACTTGAAGCCATCGGGATATTTCTGGGATTCGCAGCACATTCCAATTTTAAAGTTTTTCAAATAGATGTGAAGAGTGCATTTCTGAATGGGGGGTTAGAAGAGGAAGTATTTGTGGAATAGCCCCTTGGCTTTGAAAATCTAAAGTTTGCTGACTTTGTGTATTTCCTATTCAAAGCTCTCTATGGACTCAAGCAAGCACCAAGGACATGGTATGACTCTCTCTCTGTGTTTTTACTTGAAAATGGTTTCATTAGAGGTGTCATAGATAAAACTCTCTTTTACAAACTGCATAAAAAAGATATGATAGTTGTCCAAGTTTATGTTGACGATATTATATTTGGTTCTACTAACGAAAACTTGTGTAAAAGATTTGCTAAGTTAATGCAGAGCAGATATAAAATGAGCATGATGGGTGAGCTGTCATTCTTCCTTGGATTACAAGTAAAGCAAAAGGAAGATGTGATTTTTATTTGCCAATCAAAGTACGTAAGGGATCTTATTAGAAAATACAGTCTAGAAGATTCTTCACCGGCAAAAACCCCAATACCAACAGCCACCAAGCTTGACAAAGATGAAACTGGTAAGAAAGTTGACATCACAAGCTACAGAGGTATGATAGGCTCATTATTATATCTAACTGCTAGTAGACCCGATATAATATTTGCAACATGCTTATGTGCAAGGTTTCAATCTAACCCTAGAGAATCCCATCTTATAGCCGTGAAAAGAATTTTTAGATATTTGAAGGGCACACCAAATCTTGGAATTTTGTACCATAAAGATACAAGTTTTGAACTAATATGCTATACAGATTCAGATTATGCAGGATGCAGGATGGACAGGAAAAGTACTTCTGGAAGCTGTCAGTTTCTAGGACAACGGTTGATCTCCTGGTACAGCAAGAAACAACATTCAGTATCTACCTCGACAGCCAAAGCAGAATACATTGCGGAAGGTAGTTGTTGTATACAGATCTTGTGGATAAAGAATCAGCTGAATTATTATGGACTTGCGCTAACTAAAATTCCAATAATTTGCGATAACACAAGTGTCATAGCAATTTCCAACAATCCTGTACAACATTCAAGAACCAAGCACATAGACATAAGGTATCATTTTATCCGAGAGCATGTCATGAATGGAAATGTGGTATTACATTTTGTACCCACAGAAGATCAAATTGCTGACATCTTCACGAAACCACTTGATGAATCCACTTTCTCTAAGTTGGTTAGTGAGTTAGGGATGTTAAATATGAACTGATTATTGCATGATGTTTTAAATTGCATATTTAATTTTAAGCAATCCTTGTAAATATACTGTATATATTCCTTAAAGTTATCAAAAATAAACAAAATGAAAAAGAAAACTCAAAAAGATTTTCCTTATTTTTGTACAGTTTTATTTATTTGGCATCTCTACTGTAAATATACTTTGTATTACTTTTGTTTTCCAACAACTTGGCATATTTATTTTTATTAAATGTATTTTTATTTTATCTAAATATGTGCTGATTATTTCACGTCTCTTTTGAGAAGTATGAAAGATCTATGAGCTTGATCATCCAATAGTTTCTAATAATGAGATCCTCAACATTGGCATCAATCTCTATCCAAGATCTTAGAACCAAACACATAAACACTATCACATCCATCTCTCTAACCATTAAATAGAATACCTAATTGCTAAGAATGAGGGAGTCAATGCCTAGAGTGCATTTGATAAGGTTGTTAATGTGAGTGAACCAACAGCTCTGTCTCCAGAAAGGTGATTCAAGTATATATAAAATGAATTGTTAGCTCATTTGTGTTCTCTCAAAAGGATACAAACATGGAAAAGGCAAAACTGTTACTAGGTTCATTCTCTCAACAGAGTGAGTCTATTGAATTCAGCCTATCAGCTAAGGCTACCAGCAAAGAGTTAATTTCATCTGACATTTTTTTCAAGAAACCACAAATATTGTCTTATTTTTAGGGACCAACAAGGGACCAAAAATTAAAGGACCAAGCAATTGAAATGTCACAAGAAGGATGAATTGACGGTAGCAATTATTCTAAACTTCCATATCAAGGAAGGAAAAACGATTGATGATTCTGACTGAATCAACATGCCTTCACAGGTATCAGGAGGAAACTTGGATCATGTGCTACATTTTAGATCCTTGTCTCCCTCCCCAGATGGAACATATCTGGATTCCTAATGGAATAGATCATCTTAGATGATCAGCAACTCATTGAATCTATTCCTGAAGCAATTCAGTTTTCAAATTCAAATATTTTAAAAGATTAAATTGAGGACGGGGATTTGCGAAACCCCATTGCACCACCAGTGACCTCTCTTGAAGGGACTATGGTGATCTTTCTTGCAGGTATAAACGATTGTGTCATCCGTACTGAGAGAGAAATAGTGATATGAGAAAGAGTGAAACACAAGTAAGAAAGAGTGAAAATATATATTCAATGAGTGAAACACTTAGAGAGTATATGATCGAAAAACTTGTAAGATACACAAAGTAAAATCACACACTAGCACAATTACCAAATCACATTCCCAATTCCATATTACAGATTTCTAATGTTACTCAACTAAGGGGGAAGAAATTTCTTCTGAAGAGGATTACTCAACTAAGGGGGAGAAGTGTTGAACAAGATCCAAAAGGGAGAAGTGTTATCCAAAAACGGAGAAGTGTTGAACAAGACGTTTATAAAAAGGGAGAAGTGTTGAACAAGACTTTTACCAGAAGAGGATTACTCAACTAAGGGGGAGAATTGTTGAACAAGAAAAAAGGGGTATATAACAACATGTTTGGATTGGAAAGAACTAGTGATTACTTATTAGTCTTCTATTCCAGTTGATTTTAGAAGATTCTTGTATATAGGATTAACCAGATTTTCTAAAATGCATAACATGTCATAGTTTGCATTTTTTATATCTGCGATGGTTTAATGCTGTATGTATGCCATGTCTGTTACCTCTATTAAAATGGTTGGATAATTCAAGTAAGGGGAGAATGAATTCATCTTGAGAGAGAAGGGAAGACAGGAGTTGGAGAAACAGAGGAGAAGTGGTAATGAGAAGAGAACAAGACTACATCCCTGCCATCCTAAGAGGGAGTAGTGATGAGTCTGAGAAATGAAGATAATACTACTTGTATAATATGTTCAGTTCTAGAGGAACAAACATCTTTTATTTCAGTTACTCAAGAAATCTGGAAATGTATTATATAATCCAGAGAACAGTTTATTATTTACAGTTCTTAAATGTCATATTTATTTCTTAGTTGTTAGTTGAGTTATCCTCTAGGAATTTGTGTGTTAAATGTTTAACAACAAATAGGGGGAGATTGAAAGGCATATGATTAGGTCTATTTATAATAATTATATGACAACTCAACTCTAGCTATAAAGAGAAGTAAATAATAAATACCAAACATGAATCAAGATGAAGACAGTCAACTAGACACAAAGAATCCTAATATCAAAAGTGTTCTAATGAAGCTGCTACTCTACACCGGAAGAAGTTCATTAATATGTTCAAGCGTCGGCGAAAAATAAAAGAGTAGTATTTCAGAAGAGTTCAGGAGATACAGAAGATTCCAAGTGCCTACTACAAAGAGATTCTAACAAAAAAAATATTGAAGACAAAGCTAGAAACAAAACAAGACACAAAGACCACTACAATAGAAATGAGAATCGACATTGTAGTTAGTCATACGTGAACCACACCAGTGCACAGGGTGTTAACAATGTCAGTGAAGATTCGTCATCAAAAAGTTCAAGTGGTTAGAAATGTTATTGTTGAAGAACAGAAGAATTTTATCTACATCAACAATAGTCCTACAGTCAAGACTTTATTTTAATTCTCTATTAATTAATTAAATTAATTAGTAAATTAATTCACTCAGAATTAATTTATTTCTTAAATTAATTAAAGGATTAATTAATTTAGAATTATTTTAGAATGACAGAAGCTGGAAGCTCAAAGGGATACATGTTTGTTTGGAATGCAGTGTACAAGAGTCAGAATCCAAGATTGAATATTTGACTGGGTACATGCAGTGGTGAAAAGAAGTACTGTGTAGTTTAAAAAGTCAGATTATTTCAGTAACAGAGGTACTTCTAATTATCACTGTAGAAATAACTAAACATGCCTGACAGTACTGACTTGAAGAAAAGACGGAAAAAGAATTGACACGGAAGAAATGCAAATTCATATATTCGTAAAAGTGGAACCCCGGTTGGAATTGATTTATCATTTCCAAGTCAAAAGGATTTCGGTTCCAGACGTTCAGAAGACCGCAGCTTAGAGCGTAAAGATTTATTTAATTAATAAATATTTTATTTATTTAGTAAATTATATTTATAAACATCTAAATAATATTAGATATTTATTTTTATAATTTCTGAATTAAATTTTATTTATTAATCAAAGATTATAAGTTATGCGGGTCGAAAAGCATTTCTACGGAGGCTATCCACTAAAAGACGAAATAAGCCCCTTTTCAATTTGAATTGGCTGAGAATTAAAGTGTCCAATCAAGGCTTGCCACGTGTCCATTCAAGTGGAAAAGAAAATGAATTGACAGTTGATTTAAGAGTCATACCGAGAGAGGAAAGGAAAAGTCATACGGAAGAAATTAAAAGTCATACCGAGCAATTTTTCTAAAGGTCATGCTGAAATGATTTTATTTAATTAAAATAAGTCATACCAATTTTTTTAATTAAAGAAAGTCATACCGAGCAGATTTTATTTAATTAAAATAAGTCATACCGATTTTTTTAATTAAAGAAAATCTGAATATGACTTTAGAAAAGTCATACCGAATTTTCTAAAGTCATACCGAATTCTAAAAGTCATGCTCAGCTTTCTGAAGAGTCATACAATGCTTAATTTGATGATAAAAAGAGTCATATTGGAAAAGTCATGCTAGATTTTCAACCTCTATAAATATGAGGCTTGAGCTTCATTTTTCAAGTAAGGAAAAATAATTCAAATTCAGAAATTTGTCTGCATTGTAATATTCACAGATTTATGTGCAAGTTTGAATATAATTGTTAAATCGGAACAATTCATGTCAAAATCGTTCTAGACATTTAATCAGTTATATAAATTATAATCATATTAATTTTGTAATACTTTTCAAGTTAAAATCATATCTTCTACTTGAACAGTATTTCATTAAAATTAATATTTCACGAGAAATTAAAGTAATATTTTTAAATCCAATATTCTGCGATTAAATTAAGATATTGTATTCAATCCCCCGTCTACAATATCAGGGACCAACAATATGTATAGTATGGTTCGAGCGTGGATTAGAAATTATATTATTTCTTAGGTATAATAAGTGTAACATAAATTTTATCCAATTATTATTCTACGGGTTTATTTTAAAATTTTAAAATTTATATTTAATTTAATTAATGTATGAATATATAATTAAAATAAGTTAAAATTTAATAATAATTATAATATATTAAAATTTTATTAAATATAAAAATAATATTTTTATGATAATAATTAAATTAATAAAAATAAATAAATATCCGTGCATCGCACGGGTTAAAATCTAATAATAACAACAACAATAACAATAACAACAACAATAATAATTAATACATTTAGAGAATTTTTTAGACGGCCTAGACGTACTCTCAGCCCATTATAGGCTCTTCACATACCTAGACTCATCTAGAGTATTCTTGGAGATCCATATATTTTACAGGATTTTGTAAAGTATATATAAACGCATCAACCATAACACATGTAATCAAACATACATATGTTATATCAAGATTATATTTTTCTAGATGCGTAAAGTTTCGTAAGTCTGTCATACTACTTGTATAGTAACAAATCGCTGCTCACAATACTCTACAACTAACATCATGAATGTAAATTAAATTGTGACAAAATCTTCTTAATTGTGTGGATCTTTTATTCTTGTAAGTATTTCTACTTCCTTTGTAGCTTCGATCTATAGATCTTATTTAATTTCAATTTTTTCAAACATAATTAGATCGAAATAATTATATGTACTATTACATATAAGTAATAGTACATATATGTTAAATAATTCCCAAATTGATTTACGCCGAACTATTTCTTATTATATAATCGATAAATTTGGTGTTATTGTATATAGAATCAGTGAAATACCAAAATTGAAAGATTGATTATTCTTCATTATATCATATTTTTTCTCTGAATTAATTTATTTAGATCTAGCTCATTGCCTTTAATTGGCCAGTATGGTCATAAACAAATTAATTTGTTATTTTTATTAATATAATTATGACAACTAACTAATTTTGAATAATTTTCTTGAATTCACAGGTAATACTAGCATAAACATGGACCAATGTGCTTCTTAAGCAATGAAAAAAATGCTCCAAATCCTTCAAGTTTCGGCAAGCATAACCTTAAAGGTAATTAATTTATTACTCCATTTTTTTAAGTATAATCACTTTTTATAAATTTGGTCTTATTATATTTTAAAATTTTATCATATAAAAAATCTATAAGAGATTAAGAGTCAAAAACGTTTCAATGAAAAACCTCTTATAGGATCACCTATAAATGTTATCCTTAATTTTAGATTTTTATTTATTAATTTAGGGAACTTTTAAGATTATATGTCATGAAAATCGTATTATCATCTTTGCAAAATTAGCCATTAGTTTGTGATTAGATTGGTTTTTCGCTATGTATATATTATTGTAACGGTTTTTCTTTGACCTTTCATATAACATGGCCATTTGCATGTTTGGATCTTTTTTCTTTCATTTCTCATGTAGTTTGTAATTTATAAGCACACACATATATATAGTGTGTATTTAATTTATGTTATGAAAAAAAGATTATATATTTTGCTCTATCTTTTCTATCAAATTCTTTACATTATATGTTATTAATACTCATTGTTATTAACATAGTTGTTGTTTGTGTTATAGAATTTCAGATTATTTGTCGAGTCGAAAGACTTTGAAGTTTTTGAAAAGCTCTTTATATTTTTACAAATTTCATTCTTTAAACATATTTGAGATTTTTACTTTAAGTATTTAAAATTTCTTAATTTGTATGACTCATTGGTATGACTTTAAGATTAGTTTACTATAGTTTTAAAAAAAACATGTAATATTAAGTACATAATAAAAAAATTTGTGCAATACCAATCCGAATAGCCCTTTTTGAATTATATAATTCATGTTCCAAGTTTATCTAGAATTATAAAAGGTTATTTGGTAAAGGGATGAATTTTGTTATCTTCTAAAAACTTGTGTTTAATTTTTGTTATGTCATCTTCCCTTTAATTTATTCTAAATTTATTACTACTTTGCTTCTAATTAATCTTAACATTTCAGAAATATCTCTTAGTAGTCTATACCAATATTCAAATATTGAATTACAGTAAAATCTCGATTAATTAATAATCGATAAATTAATAACACACGGTAAATTAACATTTTCAATACATATTTTTGATCTCAAATAATAGCAAAAATACATCATTTACTTCGATTAATTAATAATCTCAATCAATTAATAAAATTTGTCAGTCTCGGCATTATTAATTTATAGAGGTTTTACTATTGGTTGGATTGCTAGAAAGTTGAATTATTGGACTTTATATGTTTTATAACTTGAGCTCATTTAATATGATAAGAATTATATTTCTTATAAGTATGCCATTATTATAGCTTTTTTATGGCCAGGTTGATTATACTATCGGTAAAAATCATCCTTTCAAATGCAATATCTTATTGATCAAAGCATGGTGTTACTATGAAAGCAATATTTTGGAATCTCATTATGGACTAATTTCAACCTATGCATTGGAGACTTCAGTTCAATACATCATTCAATGTTGGGTATTATATTAGTTGTAAGTGCACCTAGATTAATCATTACATCTTTATTACATGATATCTCATATGTCCTTCAGTAAATTAAATTAAACTATTAATACTTGTCCCACTTTAAAGTAATATATGTGCATATTTTAACTTACTTATTGAGTAGAAATTTTTTTTACATTAAGACATTTGACTTAATCATTGCATAAATTCCAAACTCGTTTGGATTGTCATGCTCACAAACAATTGTTGAAGTAGCATAGCCTGATTAGTCTAATACTGCATCAAATTATCACCAACAGCTTGGTTGTCATCATTGTTGGACCATCCTAACAACTGGTTCCCATTGAGTTTTATTTTACGGGCTATTACACAAATGTTATAGCCTGGACTATGATTTAACAAATTCTTATGATGTTGATTTGTGAAATTTTCTTGCGGACCCTTCTAAGCTGGCGGTTAAATGTTAACTTGTGAAATATCATCATTATTGATTGGTTAAATTATATTGAACAGAGCATACATGTATTTACTAAATTATATTGCAATAAAATGTACTAGGATAAAAGTTTTAAAAATATTTTATAACTTTTATTTGTCCTTCAATATTGGCATTCATTCATGTTTATTTTTAAAACACTCTATCATATCTCTGCTTTTTAAACTTATGTCGAATTTCTTTTCATTTTGTAGGAAATTTTTATCGAATAAAGAATGCTTTCATATTAAGAAATTTGGACAAATACTAAAGCATTCAAGAGTGTAGCTGTCGATTTTCATGTGTTTATCTCAAATACACTTGATAGATACGAAAGTGGACAGAGACCTTATGCAATGGATATTCACCAAATGTTGGTTCCTAATATGACTCGTCTTTCAATTTTTATTACAGAAAGTGCTTCAAACCAAAAAGCTGATGTTGTTTTAAGTTCAAATCTGTATATTGTATTTGTGTAGTTATGGGATTATAAACACGTTAATAAAGGTTAATTTAGGACATAATTTGTATCTTTACAAGATTAAATACTAAAATGAACATCATATTTGTAGAACCATGAATGAGATTTAAATCAAATATATTCAAACTCATAACACTTGACTATATATAACCATGAACTCAACATTCTTATTTCTTTCTTGAAATAAAACATCATCTTTTATATATGTTTCACATTAACACGATAATTTTTTTCTCTATATATAATCTTTATTATTTCAGTTTGGTGTTTAACTACAATCAAGTAGCCTTTTATAGTATTGTGATACATAATTTCATATCATGTCTTACATCACTATATACTAGAGTAATTGACGACTTTTGATATTTCCGTATCAACATTTCCTCAATTCTTTCTTTCACATATGAAACGTGACATACATGTCGACATTCAATTAAGAGCACACCATTTAAAGTCTATATTTTTTCCTCATATATGAGTATGAGATCTTTGTTGTTGTTGTTTAAATATAATATGCACTATTCACAAAACTCAAAAAAATAATTGAATTTGTCTCTCATAAAAATTGGATCATGTGAATTTTTCAAAAATATTTTAGAACAGTATTATATGACAAATTCCACTGTGAAGATTTTCAAAAATGGAGTGACAAAAAGTATGAGCATAAGAGTATTTGGATTTTAGTAGTGTATAATAATTTGATATAAAAGTGAAGTTCTCTTATAACTACTACGAAAAATATTATAAAAGAACCAAAACTGATGAATTAGTACTTGTATTTTCAAGTACAAATAAAATTTTCAAGATATTATATAAATAATAAGGCCAGGGGTCTCAAAACAATTTCTAAAATTTTTCCAAAAGATATGTGTCAAGATTTGATTGGTTCTACCCATAATTAAAAATGATAATAAAGTGCATGAGATTAACTCATGAAAATTACCTAAGATGCAAGTGTTTTTATGGCAAAGACCATTAGCAGGCTGGTATACTTGTAACGTGCATGTTGCAGTTCTCATAAGAGATGAAAATGGAAATTTTATTGCAAGATGTGGTGGTAACTTATGTGGTATTATTGATTTGAAAATAGCTGAGATCATGGCATTTAGAGAGGCTCTATCGTGGCTAAAAAAGATGAAAATTACAAATGTTTTCATTAAACTTAATTCCCTTGGGGTAATTCAGGCTTACCAAAACAACTCAAATGATTCATCTTTTCTGGTTCTATCATTAATGATTGTTGCTCTCTTGTAAAGGATTTAAGATCCTACTTAGTTATTTCATTAGACGATCAACAAATGTAGCCGTCATACTATAACTACGGTAGTTAATTCAAGATTTGATCATGAGGAATGGTTTTCTATACCATCATATCTTATCGATACAATTGCTTCTGATAACCACTAATATCAATCTTATTTTGATTTCAAAAAAAAATGTAAAATATTAATGACATTTTTATAATTGCACATAATCTGTTATGATTACAATAACACCCTCATATATTTATATGAGAATTCTTATAAACTCAGATAAATTATATGAGCTAATCTCAAGAACATTATTCTCATTAAAAATAATGGACCCTCATGTATGCACAAAAACACTCCAATTAAAATAAGCCACCTCAACTTTTGGGATTTTTTTAGAAATACTTTTGGTATCTCTAGCATTACTCTTATATAAAAAAATTTCTTAAGTGGATCTAATTCTAGACCATTTAAAATGTTAATATCTATCTATCTATCTATCTATCTATATATATATATATATAATAGCAAGGCGAATGGGTAGGTGATGTGGCTGCTTAAGATTCATTTTAAGTGGATTTTCTTTTATTTGCATAGATGTGCTCCGAAATTGGTGTCGTTGGACGTTTGTTCAATGTTGCTTCACTTTTCTTTATTTGAAATTTGAGTTTGTAACTTCTAATTTAAACTTTTTCCCTTGACGAAAATATTATTTTTTTAATAATAATAGTATACGATATATATATATATAATTAAATATTTAATAATATTTCTAATCATTGTCAAGAAAAACTAATTAGAGGGACAATATTGAACCAACAATTTAAATTTTAAGGACTTTTTTGAGATTTTTTAAATTACAGGGACTTATCTGTTCCTACACTTAAACCACAACGCCTTTTTTGCTCCTTAACCCCTTCTAATAATAAAACCCTAATATATAAGAGTTTTTAATGTTTTACAAGGAAATACAAGCAATATCCTAAAATAAATTGGATTTTAATTGTAAAATTCATAATATGCATTTTAGGTCTATTTCTGAGCTTCTCCAGTTTCAATTTTAATGGAGGACCAACCCTGAATTAAAGATAATTTCGTTCTCTTCGCGTTGGCCATAAAAGCGTCCAATTCTAATATCTAGAACTTAAGATATGACCTAAAAAATGATGTATGTGCAAGCTGTCCATTAAATTCGACTTTCCTTCTAAGTTATCTTCAAAGTGGACTTTTTATGCTCTAATTCTTTCAAGTTTAGAAATTATTTATTTTCTATAATAAAACATTAAACTCTAATTAATAAATATCCAAATATGTATAAAATACTAGAAATATGAAAATAAAATCATATAATTACATATACATATATATACATATTTGATCGTTGCAATTCCTTTTAAATTATTCATTTACCTATTCCCAGAAATTTTAAATCGACTCTTTTATGTTTTCATTTATCAAATATTGCTCCCGTCCTAAATAAAAATAGTTTTCATTCGATAATTTATTTGTTCTCATTTTTTCGAAACGATTACACATATATAAATTTTAACCAACTTATACATTCACCTTTACATAAGTTTCATTGAATTCATAACTAACAAACGTGTTAATCGCCCTTAAGTACACTAAGTTTGGAGAAGGGGGGTTGAATACAAACTTAAGAATTAAGTGAAAATTCTTGCGGATTTAAGTTTGTTCAAAAAGAGTGTTTATTTAAGACTGATGTAACTAAGAACTAGATAATTAAAGTATTGAAGACAAAACTCAGCAAGGTTAAAAATTACTAGTGGATTGATTTTCCACTAGTGTGTTTTTGCTTTCAATAGATCTTAGTAAGAATACCAAGCTGCTTACAAAGTTGAATTTGGAACTCAGAAAAGCATTACAAGTCCTGCCTATTTTTACTTTGCTTTACTTGAGTTCTTGAAAACTATTGCCTTCACTTTGCTACTGTGTTTTTCTAACTACTATATAGAAAAACTACATCTCTAGTTTTCCATCGACAGCTAACAATATAATATTACAATTTATATTGTTTACATGAAAATAGAAACTAGCTACTTTTCACAGCCTTTCTTTTTGAACTGACTAGTCCTGAAGATATCTTTGTCTTGATATATTCCTTGGATGCTGTGTTGCCTTGAAAGTCTTCACAATCCTAACAGGACTGTCTTCCAATGATTCAGTTTCTGCACTGTTCCTGTAATTCTTGGCTTTGGCTAAATAGGGAAACTTTAATCAACTGATAAATGCTGTTAAGCTTATCAGTTGATCCTCCTTTGCTTATCCATCGATGGATAGGATATCTGTTGATCAGTTGATGTGTCGATGGATAATTGAGTTATCCATCGACTCCTTATCCATTGATGGTTCTTTATCAATTGATGATTGGTATCCGTTGATAGCCTTTACCCGTTGAGTAGTGTCTTCATCCATCGACTTCAATATCAGTTGATCACTTCACTTGTGAGGATTCTGACTTGGGATATTAACAGTTGATCAGCCATTCTTCACATCTGTTGAGAAGCTAAAGATTGAAGTCAGTAATATCAGTCGACTACTTCATAGCATCCATCGAGGCAATACAATCAATTGATAATGAAACTTGAATCAAATGTTACAATCCAGTTTATCAGTTGATAAACAAGCTTCAACTGATAACTGGTTTTCTAGTCAATGGATATTTATAAGTCATATCCATCGACTAGTTACAAAGTAATTTTAAGTCCCTATTGTAATTCTAAGAAATTTATTATCATCAAAACTTATACTTCCTAACAATCTCCCCTTATTTATTGCTGTGTAAAACATTCATAAATCTTCTGTTGATGATAACAAAACTTCTGAACAATTTTTATTCTTAGAATGAATTACAATATTGACAAGTATAGTTTGAGACAAAGTAATCTGATACCAGACAAAGATGAATTCTGATAATTTTGATGATTGAGGTTGAATCTTTTATCTTCTCCTTCTTCCCCTTAACTCATTCATCTTGTCTTCATTTTCCTTCATCTTCCTGTAAAGGGTTCCTTTCAATATCTTCTCATCTTCAATCATGTAGTCTAATTGACTTGCCAGAAGATTTAATTCCAGATTAGGCAATTTGTCTATTTCTTGACAAATATCAATGCATTTTTCTCTGCCTTCCCTGTCCTTATATATCATTAAGTAGAATGGCTCATGAAGCACCTTTCTTCCTTCAGGGTTCCAAATCTTTATTTTGTCATCCCTTTCTTCTTGAACAGGTGCCTCCCTCATCTTCTTCATTCTTTCAAGGATGGCCTTTCCTAGCTCTTCAGTTAGATAATACTTCCTGTTGAGCATAGTGTAGATTTTCCTTAAGATGCCATATCCTTAATT
This sequence comes from Oenanthe sinensis, assembly GCA_028671895.1. Lineage (NCBI taxonomy): Eukaryota > Viridiplantae > Streptophyta > Magnoliopsida > Apiales > Apiaceae > Oenanthe > Oenanthe sinensis. The sequence goes on from CM053800.1 coordinate 31,711,270, forward strand.
TAAGACTTGGTTGAATGTAAAAGTTGAGTGTGGTCCATCTTCATACTCAATGTGGAGAAGATCAACATCTTTCTTCCTTTGTCCTTTTGTTGCAATCATTCCCTCAGTTTTGATTGGCACAAAGTCTTCAGATTTGTGTTTGAACACCTCTATTTCTTTGGCTTGATTATTCCCAGAAGCTTGACCTTCAGCCTTGACTTGTTTTGGCTTCATCTCCTTGTCTCCTTTGTCTTCAACAACCAATTGTCTTTTAACTCCAGAGGATTTTGGTGCATATTTAGGCTTGTTTGCTCTTTGCTTCACTCTTGGCCTCCTTTCACCTTCTTTTCTTCTGGCTTCTCTTATTAGCATATCCTCCTCATCATATTCCCTTTGCAATTGAATGGCTAATTCTTCTTGGGATTTTTCTTGTTGCTCCCTTTCTCTTATGCCAACTAATATGGCTTTGCTCAACAATTTTTCACTTTCCCCTCCACCTGTGACAGCTTTCTTTTTACCAGCTTCAATTAGCTTTCCCTTTCCTTTCCTGTCACCAGGTTGTGAGCTACTGGAACTTGTCTCCTTGAATTTGCTAGCAATCAAATTAAATTTCCTTACTATATCCTGAGCCAATTCCTTCTTTGGATCTGTAGTCTTTATCACTACAGTTTCACTTGCTTTGTCCAATTCAGCTTCACTTGCTTGCTTCTCCCCCTTTTTGTTATCAGCAACTTGCACTTGTGCTAATGATTGTGAGATAATAGGGGTCTCTAACAGTTTGCTCATAAGATTGATCTGAGTGACTTGGTTTTTCAAGATTTGCTGCATGTTGAGCTCCATGGCAGCTACTCTTTTCTCCAATTCAATTGCCTTATCCTTGGCTGTAAACTCAGTGTCTAACCTTTGCTTGATTCTAGTTAGCATTGTGAGACTAAGCCTAGAATCAATGGTGGTGTCGAAGTGCATCCTTGAGCTTTCAATGTCCTCTCTTATCTTCTTCAACTCAAATCTGGAGCTTGTGACATGCATTTTCTGGATCTTCAAATTGTCTCTGTAAAAGTCCAGAATCCTTCTGTGCAAGGGATCCACCACATCGACTTCAGCCATTGACCTTCTGTAGAGAGAAATGATGGCCCTTTCTGTGTCAGCCAAATTTGTTTCATCACTAGCCACCTGAGGATCTAGAAGTCCATCATCATCAGAGCTATCGTCAAAATCCTCAGGATTCATGTGAGATACATCATCAGGTTGATTGGCTAGGAACTCCTTCCCACTCCTGAATTGTTCTTCTGTTTGCAGCAAACCCAGCATCTGCTCAGCTTCTTGATTAGATGCTGCTGCTAGTTCTTGATAATGGGGATCTGCATGTAGAAAGGTTGAAGCATCAAGATTGACATCAATCTCATCCTCCATTGTCAAGTTGACATCTGCAACTCCTGCAGGAACTTCATGTTTTCCATCTCCCCCTGACTCTAGCCCCAACTCCTGGGTGAGTTCAGATGCTACATGCTCAGTTTTAGAAGTTGATGCTTCATCGGATTGAAAAACAAATTTCTCTCTATTCTTTTCTCTTTCACTCTTATCTCTCTGTTCTTGCATCAGGATCTCATCCTGGATTCTCACATCTCCCTTACTTAGCTCTCCTTTTTCATCACCTTCTAAGGTGGAACTCTCTTTTGTCACACCCTCTCCTTTTGCCACCTCAGAAAAAGTTGAGGGCCCCTCATTCACACACTCTCCTTTTGCCAAGGTATGCAACCCTTGCCTCTCACTCATCTCACCCACTCCACTCAAACCTAAGAGTGTATTTGCCACAAGTATTTCAGTGGAAGCTTCAGAAATTGAAATAAATTTCTCAATCGATGGATAAGGAATATCCATCGATGGATGAATATCTGTTGATGGGAGCTCGTCGATGGATGTAAGGATATCCATCGATGGAAGTGAACTATTCAATGGATGTGGAATATCAGTTGATTGAATATTATCAATTGATTGAATATTATCAGTTGATTGAATATTATCCATTGACTTGAGAGATTTTTCAGCATTTGTCTGATCAACCAAGGTGTTATCCTTATTCGGTGATACAGGTGAGAGTGTTGGCTCCACCCTGAGTTATAAAGAGGGTGAATTTGAAACAATGAAGTTGTCAATCAACACTGTTTCTGAAGAAAAGGATTTTGAAGGAGATTGAGGAGAAGAAACAGATAAAGAATGGGGCTGTGCCTCAGGAAGATTATGAGACACATCAAAAGAGGAAGATGAAGGCTCCACCAAATTTGCATTTGGCTTTGCAAGATGTGTGTGTGTACCTTGTGCAATATGTGTAACCTTCTTTCTCCTTTTGTATGGCTGTATTGTTTTGTGACCTTTATCCCCATCTGATGGTCCTGGTTCAGACCTCTTTTCAATAGTTACACCTTTTTGAGAAGATGCACCTAGGGATATGTTTAAGTCCTTTACTACAACCTCAATCTGTTGGGAGATTGGGCTAGAGGCTGGCTGGTTTCTCTTAATCTCACTCTCCTTATTCTTCTGGCTTTCTTGATGTTGGCCAGTTCCCTTACCCTCAACCACCACCTTCACACTCCCCTCAGTGATTTTCCTTTTCTTAGATTTTACAACAGTAGTCTTTTGAGAAACTACTGAGGTGGTTTGTTTAGATTTGGGTTTTGAAGATTGTGCAACTTGGGTAGGAGGGATGGGGGCATTTCCATCTCCTTCCATTGTTGTAGAAGGCAAAGAAATTTGAGATTTTGAAGAAGAATGTAAAAGATTGAGATTTTGAAGATATACCTGCACAAGAGGAGGATAAATGAGGCACAACTTAGGGTGTAAGTTGATTCTCACAAGATCCTTGAAGACCCTTTTATTTTGCATCCATGGCTCCAAGGACTCCATATCTGCACTTATCTCATATTCTCCAATAGAGGCATTAATAATCATCATGAAAAATATGGCAAAATAAATATTATTTTTCCTAGATGACTTGGTTCCTAACTTGGCAGTTAATTCATTTAGGAGTAATGTGCCAAAATCAAAATATTTATCAAATAGGACAGAATAAGCAATTTCTTGCATACTAGTTGTAATTGTATCAAAATTACTTATTTTTCCAGAAAATATTTTAATTATGGCATCAAAGAAATAACTCCATTCTTTTCTAAGATTTTTCCTAACAACTTCTCCTAATCCAGTTTCAGCATTTGCATAATTAACGGATTCTAACATATCCCTAATTTCATTTTCAGTGGGTGGTTTATCACAGTTATTTGCAGGTAATCCTAAACATTCAGATAACAAAGTACTAGTAATTGTATAGGTATTACCTCTGCAAGAGTAAGAAATTACCTTCCCATCTGGTGATATTTCTGCAGAGTTCCACAGTTCCTCAACAAATGAACACACGATTGTTGGTGCTTCGCTGAGAGCTTTGGACACTTTGCAGTCTCCTAGGAATCGCATCAATGGATGAAAATCCACAGGAGCATCATTCACCGTTAGACATGCTGTGAAGTTGTTCTGCTCGTAGATGAACCCAGTTGAAGAGACAATCTTCTTTTATGGTGCCATTTTTTAGTTGATATTCAAGAAATTAAAGAGAACTTGGAAGAAATTAAGAGAATTCGTGAGAATTAGAGAGAATTAGCTTTAGAGAGAGAGATACAGAGATGAATATATTAGAGTTAGAAAGTAAAATAGCAGGTAAGAATGAATTTTTAATTGCAACTGCTATTTATATTTTCTGGTATTAAAAAGACTTGAAAAGACCTTTTTAATTAGGGAGATAACCGTTGATGTATAAAAGACTGTAGTTGATTACCCTTGATAGTAATTATCCAACGGCTATAATCTGATCAATGGATAAATAAAACTGTATAAATTCTATTACTATCGACTGATATAATAAAGAGTTAATCATTTATCGATCGATCACTAATTACTGGAGTAATTATCTGTCGATAGATAAATATCCATCGATAGGAATAAAATTTATCAGTTGATCAATAAGTAAAGAATTTATCCATCGATTAAACAATTACTGAGGTAATTATCTGTCGATAGACAAATATCCATTGATAGAAATAAATATCCATTGATAATTAACACATTTATCAATTGATTACTTGGATTCAACAGATAATTGTGAACAATGGCTACAATTTAAAGAAAACTTGACAGACATTTCAAGATTGAGCAAAATTAAGCATACCTAACTCACAGACTAATCTGTTAAAGGTAGATTCATCTAGAGGTTTGGTAAAAATGTCTGCAAGTTGTTGTTCACTAGGGACAAAATGTAACTCAACTGTACCATTCATTACATGTTCCCTAATGAAATGATACCTTATGGCAATATGTTTGGTTCTGGAGTGTTGCACAGGATTTTCTATTATTGCAATGGCACTTGTATTGTCACGGAAAATGGGAATCTTGTTCAAGTTGAACCCATAGTCAAATAATTGATTTCTCATCCATAATATTTGTGCACAGCAGCTTCCAGCAGCAATGTACTTAGCTTCTGCAGTTGAAGTTGATACTGAGTGTTGTTTTTTACTAAACCATGACACAAGTTTATTTCCTAGAAATTGACAGGTGCCTGTAGTACTTTTCCTGTCTATTTTGCAACCTGCATAATCTGCATCTGAGTAGCCTATTAGATTAAAACCAGAATCTCTAGGATACCAAATACCTAAATTTGATGTACCCTTCAGATATCTAAAAATTCTTTTAATAGCTACTAAATGAGATTCTCTAGGATCAGCCTGAAATCTAGCACATAAGCATGTAGAGAACATTATATCTGGTCAGCTAGCAGTTAAATATAAAAGTGAGTCTACCATGCCTCTATAACTTGAAATATCCACCTTAGCTTCTTTGGTGTTTAATTCAAGTTTAGTGGTAGTGGCCATGGGAGTTTTTGCAGAAGAACATCCACTTAACTCAAATTTCTTTAACAAATCATGAATGTACTTTGTTTGATTTATAAAAATACCATCCTTAACCTGTTTGACTTGCAACCCAAGAAAGTAGGTAAGCTCTCCCATCATGCTCATTTCATATTTACACTGCATTAATTTGGCAAACTTCTTGCAAAGTTCCACATAAATTTGTACAAGAATGATAGAGCCATTAACATTCCTACTAAATAGAGTTTTATCAACAGTACCTCTTGTGAAGTGATTCTCAATGAGGAACTGAGATAGAGTATCATACCAGGCCCTTGGTGCTTGCTTCAAGCCATAAAGTGCTTTGAGTAAATAGTAGACAAAGTTAGGGAATTTTGGATCTTCAAAACCAGGAGGTTGTTCCACATAGACTTCCTCTTCTAGTACTCCATTAAAAAATGCACTCTTCACATCCATCTGGTAGACTTTGAAATTAGCATGTGCAGCATAAGCCAGAAAGATTCTGATTGCTTCTAACCTTGCAACTGGTGCAAATGTTTCATCAAAATCAATTCCTTCTTCTTGTGAATAACCCTTTGCTACAAGCCTTGCTTTGTTCCTAGTCACAATACCAGTTTCATCCATTTTGTTTCTGAATACCCATTTTGTACCAATTACTGCTCTATCTTTTGGTCTGGGCACCAGTTTTCATACTTTATTTCTTTCAAATTGATTCAGTTCTTCCTGCATAGCTAGAACCCAATCAGGATCCATAATAGCATTTTCAATTCTTTTGGGTTCTTTTTGAGATAGAAAACTGCTATACAGACACTCATTTTGAGTAGCACTTCTTGTCTTGACACCTTCTTCTGCATTTCCAATGATCAGTTCAAATGGATGGCTTATTGTACATTTTCTTTGAGGAGGCAAATTTTGCCTTGATGATGAAGCTTCATGATCATTTGTAATGAATTCAAATTGATTTGAATTTGTCGATTGATTCTGAAACCCTCCCTCTATGTTGGATACCCTTGTTGTAGAGTGTTGATTATCCATTGAAGAGTTACCAGTTGATGCATTATCAGTTGATGGAATTCTTTCAACTGATAAATTATCCATTGATGCAGTAACATCAACTAATATTGGGTTTCTGAAAACTTGAGGTTTTATAATTTCTACCTCTTCATCATCATTTACATCATTTGATTCATTCTCAAAGTGCAGTATGTCATGATTTCCTTCATCAAACAAGCCTTGAATCTTTTTATCATCAAATACTACATGTACAGATTCCATAACAATGTGTAGTCTGAGATTGTAGACTCTATAGGCTATGCCTGATAGTGCATACCCAACAAATATAGCTTCATCAGCCTTGGCTTCAAACTTTCCTAGGTTTTCACCTTGATTTCTTAGCACATAGCACTTGCAGCCGAAAACATGAAGAAACCCCACTTTTGGCTTTTTGTCTTTCTTGATCAATTGATAAGGTGTCTTCCCTTGAGCTTTATTTACTAGGGAGATGTTTTGAATGAAACATGCTGTGTTTATGGCCTCAGCCCAGAAATATGTTGGAAGTTTGGCATCCTCCAACATGGTTCTAGCTGCTTCAATCAATGTCCTATTTTTCCTTTCAACTACTCCATTTTGTTGAGGTGTTCTAAGTACAGAGAATGTGTGTATGATTCCTTCTGATTCACAGAACTCTTTCATTGTGGAATTTTTGAATTCTGTCCCATTGTCACTCCTTATCTTCTTTACATCCAGTTCAAGGTTTTTCTCAATTTCTCTTATGTGCTTGATAATGAGATGACTAACTTCATCCTTTGAATGTAGAAAATAAGTCCATGAAAATCTTGAAAAATCATCCACAATAACTAGAGCATACTTCTTCTTTGCAATAGACATGATATTTACAGGACCAAACAAATCCATATGTAGTAACTCAAGTGGCTTTTCAATTGATGATTCCAATTTTGACTTAAATGATGCCTTCCTTTGTTTTCCTTTCTGACAGGCATCACAAAGTCCATCCTTGACAAATTCCATTTGTGGTAGGCCTCTCACTTGATTTTTCTTGACCAGTAAATTTATGGCTTTGAAATTCAAGTAAGCTAATTTCTTATGCCACAGCCAACTTTCATTTGTACTTGCCTTAGAGAGAAGACAAGTCATTGAATCTGCACTTGTTGAATTGAAGTCAGCTATGTATACATTTCCTTTCCTGTTCCCAGTCATAACTAGGCTTCTATCTTCCTTGTTGGAAATTATGCATGCTTCTGTTGTGAAACAAACTCTATTTCCATTGTCACATAGTTGACTTATGCTTAGCAAGTTATGTCTCAAGCCATCAACTAATGCAACTGGTTCAATGATGACATTCTCTTTTGTTAGGAATCTACATGTGATTTGATGATAACATTAATCTTAGAATCATAGAAATTTTATTTGTTGTAACTGATCAATTGATATGAAAGTTATAAATATCAATTGATCAGGAAACCATTTATCAGTTGAAATGTTTATATGAATCAACTGATAATTTGGATTGTAGCATAGGTGTACTTAGTCTATTTCAATCGATAAGGTGTAAATCAATTGATATTTTGTTCATCAATTGATGTTAGAGTCGATTGATATAGATCATCAATTGATGTGTAAATTAAATTGTTAAATTGTAATTATGAGAAGACAGGAAATTGCACAAGTGAAGGATGATCAATTGATATTGAAGCATCGATGGATGAAGGATCAATCGAAGACTATTCTTCCTTTACTCAACAGAAGGTACAAACTCAACATTGAAAACAATCTATTCATTGAAAGTGATAATGAAGCAAAGCTACAATGTTTTAAAGACTATTCTTCATTTACTCAACAGAAGGTACAAACTCAACATTATAATTGCTCAGGAGATTCAACAGCAAATATCAAAGTTAAGGAGATCCAAGGCTGAAGCTGAACCTGATTCACCTCTAAAGCTATGGAAGTCACAGGTCAAAAAGGTGGTGTTGGAGCCAAAGTATGCTATGATTTTTACAGATATAGAGGGCAATACAAAGTTCTTTGATATCTGCAAATATCTGGACAAAATCACAGATGAAGAAATACACTACCTTATGAGGCAACTTGGAGAAACTAACAGGGATGAAGCAATATTGAGAAGTTCTTTCATGAGGCAACTAAAGGAAAATGCTGAGAAGAGAAGGAAGAGGAACTAATTTAAATCATGAAGACATTGAAGCTGCTTGCAGGAGTTATCTATCAATCTGGTACTTCCAAAATAAATGTGCCAATTAAATTTCTTGATTTTATCTGAATGTAAATTTTTAAGGGTTTTTGTTATCATCAAGTAGATTTATGCCTGTTAAGAACACAGACACAAATAGGGGGAGATTGTTAGGAATCTACATGTGATTTGATGATAGCATTAATCTTAGAATCATAGAAATTTTATTTGTTGTAACTGATCAATTGATATGAAAGTTATAAATATCAATTGATCAGGAAACCATTTATCAGTTGAAATGTTTATATGAATCAACTGATAATTTGGATTGTAGCATAGGTGTACTTAGTCTATTTCAATCGATAAGGTGTAAATCAATTGATATTTTGTTCATCAATTGATGTTAGAGTCGATTGATATAGATCATTAATTGATGTGTAAATTAAACTGTTAAATTGTAATTATGAGAAGACAGGAAATTGCACAAGTGAAGGATGATCAATTGATATTGAAGCATCGATGGATGAAGGATCAATCGAAGAAGCCAAGCCAAGGATTGAAGACCATCAACTGATGTGAAGACCCATCGACTGATATATCGATTGATAACATCTATCAATCGATAAGACATCTTTTATCAATCGATGGATATAAAGATCAATCGAAGAAGTACATCAGTTGATGGATTAAAGAATGGATCAATTGATATGCTTAACAGCAAATTATCAATTGAGTGTGACAACACAGAAAGAATATATGTTGAAGATCCAGAGAACAAAAGCACACCTATGGAAGACAGTCTAGAGTGACTGTGAAGACTCAATCAGAAGCTGTCTTTCAAACCTTTTTGTAAAATAGAAAAAGGTAAAAGGAAGGCAGGTAGAAACAATCCTAGAATAGGTATTGTAAAAGTACACTTGTGATATATAAACAAGTGTAGTAGCATTATTAGAAAACATACAAGTTAGACATTATTTTACAATCAACTGTTCAAGCTTGAGAGCACATTTGTAAGAACAGTTGATTTTTTTTCTAATCTTGTAAAAATGAAGCTAGGTTTCTTCTAACCTAGGAGCATTGAGCAAAAATACATATTGATGGAAAAACCAATCCATCAATAATTTTAAATCTCTTTGTTCAGTTTTATTTTTCAGCATTAATTTGTTCGAACTTATTCTCTTATTCTATCAAACATCAAGAACAAATATTAGAACACACAAAAAGTTTTAATATTTGTATTCAACCCCCCCTTCTACAAATATTGACATTGTTCTAAGGAATAACAATTGGTATCAGAGCAGGCTTTCAACATACAGAAAGTTTAAAGATCAAGAACAATCAATATGGGCCAAAAAGATTCAGGTGTGAAGATTCCAGTTTTAGAGAAAGATGAATATTTTCCATGGAAGGTAAAAATGCATCTGCATCTTCTTTCTCTTGACCCTTCCTATGTTCACTGCATAGAGAAAGGTCCTCATGTTCCCATGAAGCTAGTCACAGGTGTAAACCCTGATGGAACTCCTGCACTTGACAGACATGTTCCAAAACTCATTTCTGAGTTCACAGAAGAGGATGAAAAAGAAGTACTCAAAGACAAGAAGGCTATGAACATTCTGTTTAATGGCCTAGATAAAGATATGTTTGACAATGTTATAAACTGTACTTCATCAAAAGAAGTATGGGATACACTTCAAACTCTGTGTGAAGGAACTGAACAAGTAAGGAAAAACAAGATGCAACTCTTGATTCAAAAATATAAATCATTTCATTTCAAGAGTGGAGAATCTATCAAAGACACCTATAGCAGATTTCAGAAGTTGTTAAATGGACTGAAGCTATATGGTAGGGTTTATGCAACTGAGGATACAAATCTAAAATTTCTTAGATCTCTTCCAAAAGAATGGAAACTAATGACTGTTTCCATTAGACAATCTCAGGACTTCAAGGATTTTACACTAGAGAAACTTTATGGTATTCTCAAGACATATGAGTTGGAAATCCAACAAGATGAAGAGATTGAGAAGAATCAAAGAAAAGAGAAAACTGTGGCTTTGGTAGTCAAGGGAAATGAAGAGAAGAAAGAAAATGGCTATGAAGAAGAGTCTGTCATGATGGCTGGTGATGCTGTTGAAGAATCATTCAAGAGAAAAGGAAAGAGCAAGTGTGAAGAAGATGAAACATGCTCTCAGGATGATTTGGATGAGATTGATGAGCACCTTGCATTTCTATCAAGGAAATTTTCAAAGCTAAAATTCAAGAAGAATCCATATGCTCAAAGGCCTGGATCCCAGTTTAGAAGCAACAATCAAAATAAAAATTTGGTTGATAGATCTAAATTCAAATGTTTTAACTGTGGATTGGCTGGTCATTTCTCAAATGAGTGCAGAAAGCCAAAACAAGAAAAGGCAAAGTCATATGAGGGTATTGACTATAAGAAGAAATACTTTGACCTTTTAAAACAGAAAGAAAAGGCTTTTGTCACTGAGGAGAAGGACTGGGCTGCTGAGGATAGTGATTCTGAAGAATATGTCAATCTTGCATTAATGGCCAACCATGAAGATGAAGAAGCTAGTTCAGCATCCAATCAGGTATTAGCTACAAACTTTTCGGAGCTTTCAGCTGATGAATGCAATAGTACTATTAATGAAATGTCCAATGAATTGTACAATTTGCATGTCACTCTAAAATCTCTAAACAAAGAAAATTTCAAGTTAAAGAGCACCATTGATGCCTTAACTGAGAGGAATATTTTTCTTGAAAATGAACTTGTTTGTTTAGAAATATTTAAGCAGGAAAGAAAGGATACTAGGAATGAACTAGTAAACAGTTTGAAAAGAGAAGAATTGTTGAAAGAACAATTGGCTGAAGAAATTGAAACCATTAGCAAATGGAATAGGTCTGCTAAAACTGCCAAACAAATTATTGATGTTCAGGGTGTAGATACTCTAGGAGAACTCCCCAAATCAATAGGCAAGTCATTGGCTGATACTTCAATGGATAAAGATCAATCGACTGCTAATCCTTCATCAACTGATAAGGATTATCAATCGATTGATGCTGAATCAATCGATAAGCATCCATCGATAAGTAAATCATCAATGGCTAATAAAAAGAACAAATTTAGCACTCCTATTAAGTTTGTTAAGGAAACCAAAAATCAAGTTGAGGCTGAGGCTGAGAAAATCAACATAGGAAGCTTATCCAAGAAACAACTAAAAGAAAAATTAGAAAAGATAGCACCTGTGGAAATTACTCAACCTAAGTCTGAGAAAAAGAAAAAGAATAGGAATGGTAAAGTAGGCATAAATAAGCACAACAACTACACTCCTGATATGTATGCCCCTAGAAAGGTATGTGCTAAATGTGGTAGTGTAAATCATTTGTCCATGCAATGCAAGAATGAAAAGAAGTCTATATCTGCAAATGATTTAAATATACATGCCATGACTGCAAATGCCATGTTTACCAATCCTATGCTCATGAATGCCATGTCTTCTAATTTGGTTGCACCTAATGTTCATATGCCTTATGCACAAGTTCCATACATGTATAATCCCTTCTTTGCATATCCTAATATGAACATGCCTGGTATGCCATGGAACATGCCTAATGTAAATGATGAAATCCATGGAAATTCTGCCATGAGTTCTAAGGTGTCAAAGCCCCAAAAGTCAACTCCCAAAGATAAAGTGGATTTAAACCCACCAAAACAAAAAGAACCTAAGTTGACAACAGGGGCTCAGGCTGCAACTAATAAAAGAGGACCCAAGGCAACTTGGGTACCAAAAGTAACTTGATTGTTTTATGTGTGTGCAGGGAAACAGGAAGAAAAATCTCTGGTATTTGGATAATGGATGTTCAAGGCACATGACTGGAGATTTGTCCCTGCTCATAAAGTTTGTGGAAAAGGCTGGCCCAAGAGTTACTTTTGGAGATAACAGCAAAGGTTTTACTCTGGGATATGGCTCAATTGCAAAAGAAAATGTTATCATTGAAACTGTAGCACTGGTTGATGGATTGAAGCACAATCTGCTCAGTATAAGTCAACTGTGTGATAATGGTAATGGTGTGTGGTTTACAACTGAATCATGCATCATAGCCAACAAAGAATCTGGTGAAATTCTCTTAACGGGAGAAAGAAAAGGAAATGTCTATGTGGCTGATTTTCTCTCTGTAAAAGCAAATTCAATGACATGTCTACTTAGCAAAGCCAATACAGATGAAAGTTGGATTTGGCACAAGAAACTAGCCCACTTGAATTTCAAAGCCATGAATTTATTGGTTAGAAAGAATCTGGTTAGAGGCATTCCACAGATGGAATTCACCAAGGATGGACTATGTGATGCCTGTCAAAAGGGAAAACAAAGAAAAGCATCATTCAAGTCAAAGTCTGAATCATCAATTGATAAGCCTCTTGAATTACTGCACATGGACTTATTTGGACCAGTCAACATCATGTCAATTGCCAAAAAGAAATCTGCCTTAGTAATTGTGGATGACTTCACAAGATTTTCATGGGTATATTTCTTACATTCTAAGGATGAGGCAAGCAAATTAATTATCAATCATGTGAAGAATGTTGACAATGGAACTGAATGGAAGGTCAAGAAATTTAGAAGTGATAATGGTACTGAATTCAAGAATTCAACCATGAGAGAATTCTGTGAAGAAAAAGGTATCACTCATCATTTCTTTGCTCCAAGAACTCCACAGCAAAATGGAGTAGTTGAAAGGAAAAATAGGACCTTAATTGAAGCTGCTAGAACTATGTTAGAAGAAGCAAAAATACCTACATACTTCTGGGCAGAAGCAATTAATACTGCTTGTTACATTCAAAATATCTCCATGGTCAATAGATTTCAAGGCAAAACACCATATCAATTGATAAAGAAAGACAAGAAGCCAACAGTTAATTTTCTTCATGTCTTTGGCTGCAAATGCTTTGTACTGAGAAATCAAGGTGATAATCTAGGAAAATTTGAAGCCAAAGCCGATGAAGCTATATTTGTTGGATATGGAATAACAACCAAAGCATACAGAGTCTACAATCTTAGATTACACATTGTTATGGAATCTATGCATGTAGTCTTTGATGACAAGAAAATTTAAGGGTTGTTTGATGAAGGATTTCATGATCTATTACATTTTAAAAATGAATCCACAAGTAATATTGAAGATAGTGATGATGATGTGGAAAACACAAGAGTTCAAGTACCTAGAATCCTCCCATCAATTGATGTCAATGCATCAACAGATAACTTATCAGTTGACAATCATCAATCAACTGATAATACATCAATTGATAATCATTCGATGGATATCAACTCTGCTCAACAATCTTCAAGTAGAGTGTCCATCTCAGGGGGAGGGTTCTCAAATAGTCAATCACATCACAATGATCATAACACTTCCAATGATCATGAAGCATCATCTTCAAGGACAAATTTACCATCACAAAGGAAATGGACAAAAAGCCATCCCTTTGAATTAATAATTGGAGATGCAAATGATGGTGTCAAAACTAGAAGTGCAACTCAAAATGAATGCTTGTATAGTAGCTTCCTGTCTCAAGAAGAACCAAAAAGGATTGAAGAAGCCTTGAATGATCCTGATTGGATAATTGCTATGCAAGAAGAGTTGAATCAATTCGAAAGAAACAAGGTATGGAAGCTGGTGCCCAAACCAAAGAACAAGTCTATCATTGGTACAAAATGGGTGTTCAGAAACAAAATGGATGAATCTGGTACAGTAACAAGAAATAAAGCAAGATTAGTGGCAAAGGGCTAATCACAAGAAGAAGGCATAGATTTTGATGAAACCTTTGCACCTGTTGCAAGGTTGGAAGCAATCAGAATCTTCTTAGCATATGTTGCTCATGCAAATTTCAAGGTGTATCAGATGGATGTGAAAAGTGCTTTTCTCAATGGAGAACTAGAAGAAGAAGTATATGTAGAACAACCTCATGGTTTTATTGATCCTCTTCATCCTGGATTTGTATACTATCTTCTCAAGGCACTTTATGGATTAAAACAAGCACCTAGAGCCTGGTATGACACCTTGTCTAAATTCTTGATTGAGAATCACTTCACAAGAGGTACTGTTGATAAAACTCTCTTTCATAGAAATGTAAATGGCTCTATGATTCTTGTTCAAATCTATGTAGATGACATTATTTTTGGCTCAACTAATGAAAAACTTTGTAAAATGTTTGCTAAGTTGATGCAGAGTAAATATGAAATGAGCATGATGGGAGAACTTACCTACTTTCTTGGCTTGCAAATCAAACAAGTCAAAAATGGTATTTTCATAAATCAAACCAAATATATTTCTGATTTATTAAAGAGATTTGATTTAAGTGAATGTTCTTCTGCTAAAACTCCCATGGCCACTGCAACTAAACTTGAATTAAACACTAAGGAAGCAATAGTGGACATTTCAAGTTATAGAGGCATGGTTGGCTCATTACTTTATTTAACTGCAAGTAGGCCAGATATAATGTTTGCTACATGTCTTTGTGCTAGGTTTCAAGCTGATCCTAGAGAATCTCATTTGATTGCAATAAAAAGAATATTCAGATATCTCAAAGGAACTCCAAATCTTGGAATTTGGTATCCTAGAGATTCTGGATTTGATCTAATTGGCTATTCAGATGCAGATTATGCAGGTTGCAGAATTGACAGAAAAAGTACAACAGGCTCCTGTCAATTTCTAGGAAATAAGCTTGTTTCATGGTTTAGCAAGAAGCAGAATTCAGTGTCTACATCTACTGCAGAGGCTAAATACATTGCAGCTGGAAGTTGCTGTGCACAAATATTATGGATGAGGAATCAACTACTTGACTATGGGTTCAACTTGAACAAGATTCCTATTTTCTGTGATAATACAAGTGCCATTGCTATAACAGAAAATCCTGTGCAACATTCCAGAACCAAGCACATTGATGTAAGGTATCACTTCATTAGGGAACATGTAATGAATGGTACAGTTGAATTACATTTTGTCCCTAGTGAAAGACAACTTGCAGACATTTTTACCAAACCATTAGATGAATCTACCTTCAATAGATTGATCTGTGATTTAGGAATGCTTAATTATATTTAATCCTTTAAATGTCTGACAAGTTATGTAATTATATTGATGGTAGCCATTGTTTATGTTAAATTATTGATTCTTCAATAATCAACTGATAAATATTTTACATATCAATGGATATTATTGGAGCTGTCGATAGATAAATATATCAATTGATGATATATTTGTTTATCGATGGATAGGGGTAACTATCGACAGATAGATATATCAATCAATGATATATTTGTCTATCGATGGATAATTGTACCTATCGATGGATAAGAAATTTATCAATCGATGACCTGGAATTTTAATAGTCCACGTCATCAATCGATCTGTACAAACTCTAGCCGTTGATTACTTATTTTATCAATTGATTAATACATACACTCCTGTATGTATATAAGTCGATTGCCAAAATTGGTAACTTTTACTCTTAAATACTCTTCCAACGGTCAATTTTGTTCTATTTTGAGTAAGTAATTGATTGAGAAATCAGTAAATATAAATAGTGAGATTAAAACATCTTTTAATTCTTACTTGCAATTTTTTTTTACTAACGACTTCTCTATCTCTTTCTCTTTATCAATCTTTGAACTTACTCTGTATCTATCTCTTGCTAAGAACCCTAAACTGCTACTGTCTAATTATTGTTTCTGTTATAATTACTAACAAGTTTGCCAGTTAATTCTATTATAAATCTTCAAACTCGATAATGGCATCTTCAAAGAAAGTCTCACAATCTGGATTCTACTATGAGCTCAACAACTTCATTGCTTGCACTATGGTGGAGGAAGCCCCAACAAAATTCCATCCTCAAATGGAATTTCTAAAGAATTCAAAAATTTCAAAGGCCCTCTTAGAAGCACCAAAAATAGTGTGCAATCTAGTTGAAGAATTCTGGACAACAGCAGAAGTAGCAGATGATTTTTCTACAATCTCCTTTGATTGCAAAGGACAAAGGTATATTCTAACCACTGTGGTCTTGGGTGAGTGTTTAAATATTCCGTCAAATAATACTAAAAATGCACCCACTGACACAGATATTAGAAACATGCTTAGGGAAATCAATTATACTGCTCCTGATGCTAGTCTAAGTAGTATTGTTAGAAAGAATCTAAGAAAAGAATGGTCATATTTCTTTGATGCTTTAATAAAGTGTTTTTCTGGTAAGGTTAGTAATTTTGATGCAATAACAACAAGTATGCAACAAGTAGGGTATAGCATTTTATATGATAGATATCATAATTTAGGAAGCCTGTTACTCAATGAAATATCTGCCAAATTGAGGAATAAAATAAATAGATCTAATCATATTTATTATGCAAGATTTATTATGATTATTATTAACCACTTTGTCAAGGATATTGAGATTGACAGGAATACAGAAATTTTGGATTGCTGGACTCAAAACAAAAGGGTCTTTAAAGACTTGGTTAGGATCAATCTTCACAGCAATGTGGAATTGATCTATCCCCCTTTTGTTCAGGTATTTATCTCTACTTTAAACTCTTCTCAACCTAATTCTTCTTTGCCTTCTGTGACTATGGAGGGTGGTAGTAATGACCCCAACCCTCCTACCCAAGCCACACAACCAATCTCTAAATCCAAATCTAAGAAACCAACCTCAACAGGTTCTCAAAAACCTGCTGTTGTAAAAACCAAGAAAAGAAAATCAACTATTGTGGTAGATAGATTAGAGGAGGATGTAGGTGGTGAGGGAACTGGGGAACATCAAAGAACCCAGAAGGATAAGGAGAGTGAGGGTGTGCAACCTCAACCAAGCCACTCCATAGTCTCCCAAAAGACTGTGGATGTTAACATGGAAAAAACCACATCCCTATTGTCATTCTCTCAAAAGGATGACAATATTGAAAATAGCCCACAACCAGGGGCACAGAATCAAATTGGGGACACAAAAGCCAAAACATTAACACCATACAAAAGAAGAGAAAATAAAGTCACCTTTGCACTTGGGGAATCACACACTGCAAAACCACAGGAAACTGTGGAGGAGCCTTCACAAAGTCTGCTTGATGCATCTCATATAAATGATGAGATGCAGCCCCATTCTCTTTCAATTCCTATCTCTTCTATTCTTCTTTCCCCATCTCAAACTTCTTCAGAAAATGTTTTGATAGATTATCGAACATTTTCAGATTCTCCTTCTTTGTTTTTCAAGGAGAAGCCAACACTCTCTCCTGAATCTTCTTCTCAGAATTTTCAGGATTCTATTTCCCATATCATTTCAAACATTACTTCTCAAATTAATTCAACTGTTTCTACTCCATCAACTGATGTTCCTTCATCAATTGATATTCAACCATCGACTGATAAGCCATCGATCGATACTCAAGATCAATCGATGGGTATGCATCAATCGATGGATATCCCAAACACCACTTCAACTGATAATGTCAATACATCAATTGATGCTCAATCAATTGATGTTGCACAAACACTCTTAGGATTGAGTGAGTTGAGTGAGAGGCAGGATTGTAACCTGGCAAAAGGAGAGGAAGTGAGTAAAAACATTCTTATTTCTTCCAGGAATGAGAGTGAAACACTTGAGGGCCCCACCTTAGTAGGTGTACAAGAAATGAGTGAGGGAGAGGTGAGATTCCAGGATGAGATCCTGATGCAAAATAGAGAGATGAGTGAAAGTGATAAAAACATTCTACTTTTTGCACAGGAATTGGAAATTGAACTGATGGCAGAAGAAGGAGTAAAGGAGATAGGGGGAGCAAATAATGCTGAAGCTAGTGGGAGTAGAATTGCTAAAAACTTTGAAGAGGAAATAGATGCTGGTGAATTGGATCCAAAGAATTTCATTCATCCTGATCCACAATATCAAGGGTTGGCTACTTCAAGTAACAGGAATGCAGAACAACTCTTGGGCATTGATCATACAGATCAAAGGACCAGGAATCTGAAGGAAAGCATTGCCAATACAACAGACACTTGTTATATGGCACCTGAAGAGTTGGAGAGTGATTCTGATGAAGAGCCATGGATGAGCACTATTGATGGTTCCTTAGAAGCTGCTGAGACTGAGATTCTCTCTCAATATAGAAGAACAATAGTGGAATGAGACATTGAAGATCCTACTCAAAGGAGAATTGCTCACTATATGAGAGAATCAATGAAAATTCAAAAGATAACAGTAACAGGAGTAATGAGGGAACTGGAGAGGATCAAGGACTCTATCTCATCTAACAAGGATGCAATGGACAGAAGATTGGATGAGAAGCTACCATTCAACACCATGAATAGCATCAAAGACAAGCTTTTCAATGAATCCAAAAATTTTACATCCTTGGAGACAAGAGTAGGTTCTCTAGAAAAGAAGATGGATGATATTATCAGAGGTCAAAATCTTCATGCTTCCATTCTTCAAAAGTTTCTTGACAGACTTCCACCACCCCCTCCAATTGATGATAACAAAAAGGGGGAGAATACAAAGAAGAAGGATGATGGTGATGGTGGTGATGGTAAAGGTGGTTCTGGTATGGATAAGTCAAGTGGCATTGGTGGTTCTGCACCCAAAAGATATAAAAGCAAAAGTAACAGGGACAATCAATCTTCAAAGAAATCTAAGTCATCTAATTCTCCAAAAGATGATTTAGAACAGAAAAAAGAAAGAATACAAGAAGTTTGATGAAGATATTGAAGCTAGGAGAATTTCTAGGGAGAAAGAAACTCAATTAATGATTGAGAGGGAAAAGAAAAGAATTGAAGATCTAAGGAGAATCACTGAGTTAGTAACAGAGGCAGTAGAAAAAGGAGACTTGGATGAGTTCATTGCTCAAACAAGAAAAATAAATGAAGATGCACAAAAGGCTGCCAAGGAAAGAAACTCAAATACAGAAGCTTTTCTTCAATTGGATATTGAAGCTCTTAAAGAAAAGAAGAAAGGGAAAGCAATAGTGATTGAAGAAGAGAAGAAGAAAGAGACTGAACCAGTAAGTCAAAAGCTACTTCAAGGAGCCATCACTATAGGAATCTCATATGCCTCAAGGAGAGAAAGGGAGAATGAATAGATTGCTAGACAGATGGAAATGCAATGGCATTTGGAAGAAGAGCTACAGGCAGAGCAACCATTGAGAAAAAGTAGAAAAGTTACTATGGCCAAGAAAAGGTCAAGTTCTACTCAAGAAATAGTGGTTCAGGAAAACCTCCAGGGTCAACAAGAAGAAATCAAGGAGGAGGTCACAATTGAAGGATATGATTTGAAGGGAATACCAGTAATCAATGAAAAAGGATTAATTGGAGTAAGGACTCACCCTGCAACCTCTAACCATGAAGAATCAATAAGGTTGGAGTATGAAAATGGAGTGAAAATAATCTATTCATTGAAAGTGATAATGAAGCAAAGCTACAATGTTTTAAAGACTATTCTTCCTTTACTCAACAGAAGGTACAAACTCAACATTACAATTGCTCAGAAGATTCAACAGCAAATATCAAAGTTAAGGAGATCCAAGGCTGAAGCTGAACCTTATTCACCTCTAAAGCTATGGAAGTCACAGGTCAAAAAGGTGGTGTTGGAGCCAAAGTATGCTATGATTTTTACAGATATAGAGGGCAATACAAAGTTCTTTGATATCTACAAATATCTGGACAAAATCACAGATGAAGAAATACACTACCTTATGAGGCAACTTGGAGAAACTAACAGGGATGAAGCAATATTGAGAAGTTCTTTCATGAGGCAACTAAAGGAAAATGCTGAGAAGAGAAGGAAGAGGAACTAATTTAAATCATGAAGACATTGAAGCTGCTTGCAGGAGTTATCTATCAATCTGGTACTTCCAAAATAAATGTGCCAATTAAATTTCTTGATTTTATCTGAATGTAAATTTTTAAGGGTTTTTGTTATCATCAAGTAGATTTATGCCTGTTAAGAACACAGACACAAATAGGGGGAGATTGTTAGGAATCTACATGTGATTTGATGATAACATTAATCTTAGAATCATAGAAATTTTATTTGTTGTAACTGATCAATTGATATGAAAGTTATAAATATCAATTGATCAGGAAACCATTTATCAGTTGAAATGTTTATATGAATCAACTGATAATTTGGATTGTAGCATAGGTGTACTTAGTCTATTTCAATCGATAAGGTGTAAATCAATTGATATTTTGTTCATCAATCGATGTTAGAGTCGATTGATATAGATCATTAATTGATGTGTAAATTAAACTGTTAAATTGTAATTATGAGAAGACAGGAAATTGCACAAGTGAAGGATGATCAATTGATATTGAAGCATCGATGGATGAAGGATCAATCGAAGAAGCCAAGCCAAGGATTGAAGACCATCAACTGATGTGAAGACCCATCGACTGATATATCGATTGATAACATCTATCAATCGATAAGACATCTTTTATCAATCGATGGATATAAAGATCAATCGAAGAAGTACATCAGTTGATGGATTAAAGAATGGATCAATTGATATGCTTAACAGCAAATTATCAATTGAGTGTGACAACACAGAAAGAATATATGTTGAAGATCCAGAGAACAAAAGCACACCTATGGAAGACAGTCTAGAGTGACTGTGAAGACTCAATCAGAAGCTGTCTTTCAAACCTTTTTGTAAAATAGAAAAAGGTAAAAGGAAGGCAGGTAGAAACAATCCTAGAATAGGTATTGTAAAAGTACACTTGTGATATATAAACAAGTGTAGTAGCATTATTAGAAAACATACAAGTTAGACATTATTTTACAATCAACTGTTCAAGCTTGAGAGCACATTTGTAAGAACAGTTGATTTGTTTTCTAATCTTGTAAAAACGAAGCTAGGTTTCTTCTAACCTAGGAGCATTGAGCAAAAATACATATTGATGGAAAAACCAATTCATCAATAATTTTAAATCTCTTTGTTCAGTTTTATTTTTCAGCATTAATTTGTTCGAACTTATTTTCTTATTCTATCAAACATCAAGAACAAATATTAGAACATACAAAAAGTTTTAATATTTGTATTCAACCCCCCCTTCTACAAATATTGACATTGTTCTAAGGAATAACATCTTTTGAAATCAAGCCATATCCCATGGTGTACCCTTTGCTGTCATCTCCAAAAGTTACTCAAGGGCCAGCTTTCTCCTCAAACTTTGTGAGCAGGGATTTATCTCCAGTCATATGTCTTGAACACCCACTGTCCAAGTACCAAAGATTTCTTCTTTTTCCCTGCACACAGTCAAAACAGATCAAGTTGATTTTGGTACCCAAGTTGCCTTGGGTCCTTTCTTATTAGTTGCTATCTTTGGCTTGGTTTCCAATTTTTGTACCTTTGGTTTAGGTGGTTTTACTTCCACTTCAACCTTAGGTTTTGGTTTCCTTACCTCAGACTTCTCAGTGCCAATATTTGGAATGCCTATGCTTGCAGAATTGGAAAGATTTGATGTATGAAGATTATTAAGCATATTCCATTGCATGGCAGGCATATTCATGTTGGCAAATGCAAGATATGGATTAAACATATAAGGCATTGAAGCATACTGAGCATGAATAGCATGAGAATCAACTAAATGAGGAAGAACAGAATTGGTATACATGTTAGGTACAGTAGGTACATTTGTTGCTGTAGGCATGGTGAGTTTACATTGCACAGATAAATGATATTTACTACCACACTTAGCACATACTTTCCTAGGAGCATATTTGTCAGGTGTGTAGTTGTTGTGCTTGTTTATGCCTACTTTACCATTTCTATTTTTCTTCTTCTTTTCATTTGGCTGAATGTTAGGTTCTATCTTTTCCAATTTTTCTTTCAAATGATTTTTAGATAAGAATCCTATATTAGCCTGTTCAACTTTGATTTGAGATCCAGAGGAGCTACTTTCTTTGACAAATTTAACAGGTCTGTTAAGCTTGGTTTTGATAACACATTTCTTAGCAGTTGATGATTCCTCAATCGATGGATAATTATCCGTTAGAATAGCATTATCAATCGATGGATAATTCTTATCAGTTGATTCAGAATTAGCAATCGATTGCTTCATCAATGGCTATTTTCTCAAGAGTTTCAGACAACATGGTGAAAGAGTTTGTTCCATGAATGTCATTCATCTTCTTACTGACTTTACTTGACCTGTTCCACTTATCAATGGTTCTTAGTTCATCTTCTAATTTTTCTTTTAACTTCTCTATTTCCTTTTTACTCTCAACTAGCTCATTTCTAGCATCTTTGTTTTCCATCTTGAGTCTGTCCAATTGCACTAGCTCACTCTCTAGGAAATTGTTTCTTTCAATGAGAGTTTCTAATGTTAATTTGAGCCTAGTGTTCTCTTTGTTCAAAGACTTAAGAGTGACATGCAAATTATACAATTCATTAGACATTTCATTAATAGTAATATTGCATTCATCCTTGGACAACTCAGATAGATTTGTAGAAATTACCTGATTGCTAGATGAACTAGCTTCCTGGTCATCTTGATTGGCCATTAGTGCAAGGTTGATGTGTTCTTCTTCTTTTTCAGAATCCTCCTCAACAGCCCAGTCCTTTTCTTCTGTCACAAAAGCCTTCTCTCTTTGTTTAAGCAGGTCAAAGTACTTCTTCTTATAGTCAATACCATCACTGGACTTTGACCTCTTTTCCATTTTAGGCTTTCTGCATTCACTTGAAAAGTGACCAGCCGATCCACAGTTGAAGCATCTGAATTGAGTCCTGTCAACAAGATTTTTGCTTTGTTGAGTGTCTCTCCTGAACTGTGATCCAGGCCTTTGCATTGGATTCCTTTTGAACTTGAGTTTAGAAAATTTTCTTGATAGAAAAGCTAAATGCTCATTTATTTCATCCATTTCATCTTTGATGAGTGACTCATCATTGTCACAAAGTTCTTTTCCTTTACTAGTAGAAGATTCATCATATCTAACATGATTTGCGCCATTGCCATGACCTTCTTTCTTCCCTTCTTTGAAATCAGCATCTTCATCTGTTTCTGCAACTTGCTTATCCTTGACCACCAAAGCAATGGACTTTTCTCTCTTCTGACTTTTCTCAATTTCCTCATCTTGTTGTAGCTCCAACTCATAGGTTTTCAAGATGCCATACAGCTTATCCAAGGTATAATCTTTAAAGTCAGGAGATTGTCTTATAGAAACAGTCATTGGTTTCCATTCTTTGGGTAAGGACCTCAAGAATTTGAGGTTGGTGTACTCAACAGCATAAACTCTTCCATATAGTTTAAGCTCATTTAATAGCTTTTGAAACCTACTATATGTATCATTTATTGTTTCACCACTCTTGAAGTGAAAGGCCTCATACTTTTGAATCAAGAGTTGCATCTTGTTCTTTCTTACTTGCTCAGTGCCTTCACAGAGGGTTTGAAGAGTGTCCCAGACTTTTCACCACTCTTAAGTACACTAAGTTTGGAGAAGGGGGGTTGAATACAAACTTAAGAATTAAGTGAAAATTCTTGCGGATTTAAGTTTGTTCAAAGAGAGTGTTTATTTAAGACTGATGTAACTAAGAACTAGATAATTAAAGTATTGAAGACAAAACTCAGCAAGGTTAAAAATTACTAGTGGATTGATTTTCCACTAGTGTGTTTTTGCTTTCAATAGATCTTAGTAAGAATACCAAGCTGCTTACAAAGTTGAATTTGGAACTCAGAAAAGCATTACAAGTTCTGCCTATTTTTACTTTGCTTTACTTGAGTTCTTGAAAACTATTGCCTTCACTTTGCTACTGTGTTTTTCTAACTACTATATAGAAAAACTACATCTCTAGTTTTCCATCGACAACTAACAATATAATATTACAATTTATATTGTTTACATGAAAATAGAAACTAGCTACTTTTCACAGCCTTCCTTTTTGAACTGACTAGTCCTGGAGATATCTTTGTCTTGATATATTCCTTGGATGCTGTGTTGCCTTAAAAGTCTTCATAATCCTGACAGGACTGTCTTCCAATGATTCAGTTTCTGCACTGTTCCCGTAATTCTTGGCTTTGGCTAAATAGGGAAACTTTAATCAACTGATAAATGATGTTAAGCTTATCAGTTGATCCTCCTTTGCTTATCCATCGATGGATAGGATATCTGTTGATCAGTTGATGTGTCGATGGATAATTGAGTTATCCATCGACTCCTTATCCATTGATGGTTCTTTATCAATTGATGATTGGTATCCGTTGATAGCCTTCATCCGTTGAGTAGTGTCTTCATCCATCGACTTCAATATCAGTTGATCACTTCACTTGTGAGAATTCTGACTTGGGATATTAACAGTTGATCAGCCATTCTTCACATCTGTTGAGAAGCTAAAGATTGAAGTCAGTAATATCAGTCGACTACTTCATAGCATCCATCGAGGCAATACAATCAATTGATAATGAAACTTGAATCAAATGTTACAATCCAGTTTATCAGTTGATAAACAAGCTTCAACTGATAACTGGTTTTCTAGTCAATGGATATTTATAAGTCATATCCATCGACTAGTTACAAAGTAATTTTAAGTCCCTATTGTAATTCTAAGAAATTTGTTATCATCAAAACTTACAATTCCTAACAAAACGTACTATGGGGTGGGTATCGTATGTGAGATGATCAGTTCTTTAAATTGATTTATTCATAGATAATTATTTTGTGTAATCACTTCGCGTGTTTTGATAATTGACTTGTGACATATTTAATGATATTACTATCATCCAAATTTTCTATATTTTTGGCTTAGTGACTCCTTATTGATTTTGGGAGCTAAGGTAAGTTATTTTATTAACATCTACTTATATTTGAGATATTTTGATTATTTACCATCCTAGTGGTGTGTTTGCTGAGCATTCATTCTTTAATATTGATATTTTTTTATGACTTGTTCACAGTTAAACTTGAGAATTTTGAGAACCTCAATTCAACTGATAAAGGAAAGGGGATAATACAGAGGTTATGTGTACAAAGTTATTAACTCTATAATTATAGCATCTTGGTCCAGATTTCGGATTAATGTTGCTTCTTTGTTCATATTAAGATTTGTGGTGTGTAATAATGTTATTTTGAGATATTTAAATTTATGTTTAGACTTATAATGTGTGGATCCTGAATTTACGCTTGGCACAGTGTCATTCCTCTAAAAGGGTGTTTTTTGAGTTTGATTATTGGCTTTGCACCGTTGCGGCATTGTAAATTTTATATTTATTATTGTAAATTTGAGAATGAATTGTTAGTGAAACTCGAAACCGCTAGACCCCAGTTTTGGGGCGTCACATCTATTAAGTACATTATCGTGTAAATCTTCTTAAAAATAATTTGGCCCTTCTATTATTGTATGCTTGTTCCGTCCCTCACTATGTCTTTTTAAAGTTTTTGTTTTACAATTATATATATTATAAAAATAATATTTATACTATATTATTATAACCGAAAGATTAAAAGTTTTAGTTAGTCGGTACTGGCCTAGTGAACCATAGAAAAGATCATAACCGTTCAATTTTAGGTGAACCATATAAACGATCCTAACCATCCAATTTTAATAAAATATAATTTTAAAATTATATATATATATAGGGAAAACTTAGAGTACTCATCTCATCCATTGATTCATGTAATTAATATTATTATTAATTCTATTTCAAACTGAAAAGTATATTATGTCTAGATAACATACCAAAATTAGAAAGATATTATGTTTATTACAAACTGGAAAGTATATTATGTCTAGATAACATACCAAAATAATTGATTCAGTCAATATCAACCGTTAGATTATTTACAAATCAATGGCTGACAAAAGTACCTTAAGTTTTCTCCAAAATATGGTTTTCTTTTGAGCATTCCCCTGTATATATATATCATACATATAACTCTATCCTCAATAGTTCTCTCTTTATACAACTATTCATAGATAATATTATTAAAATATAAATAAAAAATCAATTTACTTAAATATTAGGCCCAATTATATCTTTATTATAACACATGTCTAAATTATAATATGTTTATAATAAATAGAATAAATTTATGTAAAATAAGAGAACATATAATATTAACATAAATTCTTAAAATTATAAAATTTTATATTAAGTATTAATAAAAATATAAATAAAAAATTAATTTACTTAAATATTAATTATCCCGTGCGAAGCACGGGTTATAAGTTTGTATTAATCATATTACAAAATTACCTTTATTTGCTAGTGACATGATTCACATTACTCTTTTCTTATAAATCAAAAAAAAAATCACTTGAACTTCATAAAATATATATTAAAAGGTATATTAATAATATAAGTGCAAAATATTTAAAATGGGCTTAAACATTTTCTCAGTCCATTCCACGTTTTGGCCTCCCCAGCCTATATCGAGATTCATCTAGAATTTTCCTAAAGATCTACAAATTTCATAGAACAGAACACCTTCTAAAATAAACAAGAGTTAACGAATATTGTTCACACACTGTAAATATCCTTTTTTTCTAGATTTTAAACCCTTCAATTTTTCTTTCGACGATTATTTATACATCTCGTATACAACTTTTGAATAATAACATATCATTATTTGCATTGTTTGTGTTCATTATCGTGAATGAAGGAAATTCGTGATAAAATCTTTGTGAATAACTGTTGAATCTTGTAAGTAATTTTATTCATACAGTTTAGACAGTTTATATCCAACTTTAGAGATATGCCAACAATTAAATTTAAATAATATATAGGGAAAATTAAATATTAGGTCTCTGAATTATTCTTATTTTATTATCTAGGTCCCTGAACAAAAGATTCTGTATTTCAGGTCCCTCAGCTATTTTATTTTCTGGTTCAAATCCCTTCGTTAAAAAGATTCTAACGGACGTTAAAATCCTGATAACGTGTCACTAATGTGACATAAGAATTTCTGGTTTAGGTCCTTGAATTTTTCCATTTCCTGGTTTAGGTCCTTAAACATAAAATTTTGAAAATAATTGAATATTTATAAATTTTAAACATAAAAATCTGAACATAATCTTTGTTATGTTTATCATTTATTTTAAAAATAAAATTTTAAAACCATACACAACTCTAAACATCTAAATTTACCGTTATCAAGCCACTTTTAATGCCAATTACAATTAGCATGTCAAAAGGTACCGGAGTAAGCTTCTTCCGGGTGTAACTCTAGTTTTGAGATTTTGCGAATATCTATTAACTCATGTATCGAATCATTTTACTTTTATCGTGTTTATATTGTGTTCCATCGAATACGAGTCAAATATAATCCACTACCATTAAGTATTATTTTTTTTGAACTATATAGATAATTATTTCATCTAAGAATAAAACAAATCTGATATGTGTATCATATGTTCGAGCCGGATACAAACCAGGTTGACAAATAGTCTGAATCAATTTACAGCACTAGTCATGTCAAGCCGAAAAATTTCATACAACCAAAATTTAAAAATAATTGAATATTTTTAAATTTTAAACATAAAAATCTTAACATAATTTTTTTATGTTTATCGTTTATTTTTATTTTAAAAATAATATTTTAAAAATAAACATGATTATCGTTTAAATTTAAAAATATTTAATTATTTTTAAAAAATTTATGTTTAATACCTAAACCAGGAAATAGAGAAAAATTCAGGGACCTAAACCAGAAATTTTTTTGTCACATCAATGACACTTCATCAAAATTCTAACATCCGTTAGAATATTTTTAACGGAGGGATTTGAACCAGAAAATAAAATAGTTGAGGGACCTAAAATACGAAATCTTTTATTTAGGGATCTAGATAATAAAACAAGAATAATTTAGGGACCTATTATTTAATTTTCCCTAATCTATACTATATTATTAAAGACGAAAGATTAAAAGTTTTGGTCGTCGGTTGGTTTGGTACTGGGTGAACCATAGAAAAGATCTTGACCGTCCAATTTTAAGTTAACCATAGAAACAATCTTAACCGTTAAATTTTAAAAAAATATAGTCATACATACAATTCTAACACTAGTAGTCCTCCTTTTATGCAAACAATTCATAAACATTATAATTCTAAAGAATATAAACATTACTTTAATATAAGAATATAATTCCGTTGATATGATAATATTATATTATATTTAAATTATATTTTTTATTTTTTATTTTACGAATCTCACTTATCCTATAATTTTTATTTAATATATCATTAAAGTCTATCATATAATTTTAATTTAATATATCATTAAAATTTATGAGAACATTGAAAGTTTGGTAGTCGGTCGATATTTGGGCCGGATAATTGATTAATTATTGGGCCTAATTTTAAAATATTAATCTTCTAACTAAAATACAATCTCATATTAATCTTCTAACTAAAATATCTCACATTAATCTCCTAAGTAAAATATATCTCTATACAAAACAAACAAAAATTATCCTATTAAAATATAAATACAAATAAATTATATAAAAACATATGCATATAATATTAAATAAAATTTAAATTATTATTATACAAATACAAATAAATTCAAATCATTAAAAAATATTAAAATAAAAATATTAAAAAATTAAAAAAAATTCATTCGTGCATCGCACGGGATACAATCTAGTATATATGGTTTGTTATAAGTAAGTTAACTTGTTATAATTTATTGATGTCATTATTATGACAATTGATTAATTCGAATTCATTTATTCTTCATTTCTATTTGCAGGTAATAATGACATAAATACATATCAATCTCTTATTCAAACAATGAAGAAGATGCTCCAAAAATCATCCATTTTCACGTAGTTAAAGTTATAAATTTATTATTAACATTGTTATTACTAACTTATATCATTAACGGTGAACGGGCGCTTGTAATATAATATTTTAATATTTTTCTACTTTTTTCTTGTTTTTATTTTTCCAAAAAACTTTCAATATTATTTAATATCAAGTAATAAAATATCTTTTAATAAATCATATTTTATTAAAAATTGTATGAAATAAAAATAGATATTTATTTAGTTTTGTACTTTAACATTGACCAACTACTTCCCAAAACGGTTTATCATTATTTATCATTAGAATGGATTCTTAAGTTGTCGATCCGTTCAATTGATATGATTAGATCCAAAAAAATCCTTCAATTTTTTATCATTTAAAATAAAAAAATTATATACACTTTTTTTTGTCAGAATCAACTTTCACATTAATGAGTTGTATCGAAATATAATCCCGTAAATGCCGGAGTTCTTTCTTTCAAGAAAATTTATCGTCTAACCAAAAAATATACATAGATGTCTTTGGAAATTTAGACAATAAGACTTTAATGTCTGAAAACAGAACATCTGTTACAAAAAATTAAAATAAAATAATTAGAGCCCATAAAAAAGAAAAGGACAAAAATTATAACTTAAAAAAGTATATGATTGCAACTAATATTTGATATAAAAAGAAAAAAATCTAACCAAAGGGGTTTCTTTTGGTTAGATACATTCAAATAAAACTATAAAAATTCATAATTAATACAAAAATTATTTAAACTCAATAATATATGAAATAAACAAAATATCGAAATAACACCTAATTTAAATAAAAGTGAAAATAAAAGTCACATAATCGTGATACTCAATTGTCATAAACGACACATAAAACCATAGTATATAATCAATATACCATCAATAATGGCAACACCGGTACAAAAATTCACAATATGTTGTGGCACGTATACGTATTATATATATTACAAATTTTTATTCAAGAAACTCTTAAATTTGAATTCAAAATATTGACTATAGCAAAGTAATTACCATAATTAAAAACCAACAATTAAATGGTACTATTAATCTAAAAAGGTGAAATAAATGTAGACATTTAAGACATTTAAGGAGCAATTTAAAAAAAAGGCAAAGGTTGACCAATCATTGAAGATGGAAACAAAATAATAAATTAAAAATTCAAAACCGTTATCCCTAAAACTTATATTACCAAAAAATTAAAATAACATAACTGAAACATTAATTGTACAAAAATCACGAAATCAAGCAATCAAAAATCCCAAAAAATAATAATACTAAAATTTTAATCTCCAAATACGGATTAAAACACACATTACAACACAAACAATCCTAAAACCTATTGAACATCAAGAAACCTATATAACGAAATATATTAATTCTAAAAAAACCATCGATAGGGAAGTATAAAAATGAAAAATAAATATTAAACAACACCAATATAAATAAATATATTTATAGACCAGAAACAAGATACTAAAATATATAACACGATAATATGGCAGACAATAAAATTGTGTTGTATTAGACAAATCATATCACTCAGAACTTTTTAACTTCGACTTGTATATTCATGGTATGTTGGCATGTATTGAGAGCAAATCTGATAGATATAAAGATATAAATTGAGTGATTAGAAGACAAATCAAGAACAGAGTTACATAAAATTAAAAATAAACAAATCAGAAGAATAAAGATGAGAGACATATAAATTAAAGAGAAAGAGAATTAGAGAGATGAGAGTTCTCCCTTATTAGCAGCTCCATATCCAAGGTGTAAATACTATAAATTTGTATAAACTTTATATTCACATTTCATAATTATTTAATAAATAATTCATTTAATTTGATATTTTATTTAATTATAAATTTGGAAATCCTACGACAATCATTTCACAGTAATCTCTGCTTCGCACGGTTATCTAAGTAGTTAAGTTTAAATCATTAAATACACTAGCATAGACTCATGCGATGCACGAATCGAATTATTTTAATATGTTTTTAATAATAATTTAAAATTTATTTAATATTATACGTATATATTTTATATAATTTTTCATATACCTTATTTGTATTTTAATAAGATAATATTTGTGTGTTTTGTTTAGAGATCTATTTTATTTAAGATATTAATGTGAGACGTATATTAGAGATTAATGTGAGATATATATTAATTAGAAGATTAATGTTTAAAAATTAGGGTCAATGTCTGACATGTATTTTAATTAGGAGATTAGTGTTTAAAAATTACGCCAATAATAATTATCCAGCCCAAATACCGATCAAGGACCACCAAATTTTTAATTTTTCAATTTTAATAATATAGTATAGATAACTAGTGATAATGTTCATTAAACTTGATTATTTCACCATAGACATCATAGGTGTTGGAGCTGACAAGTGAGGATTCGATGGAAAATAATTTACACGATTGAAAATATTTAGTGATAATTTTACTAGAGTAAAAAAATTAAAACATACTCATGGTTTGCAGGACCGTTGATTTTATAGATCGCACATCACATGCACCACATCCTGTGCTAAATACTCACCTGCGCTAAATACTCCACAGTGAGGCTAGAGATATTTGGGTGCTGTCGGGCATAGCGGACGGTCCGTTTCACGACTTGTATAGTAGATTTGTTGGACGAATCCTCTTCTTCGAGCTGCAGAATAATGTCAAAATGAAGACAATACTTTCTCCCCGGAGAGCATCTCATATTTATCATATTAAACAAACTTCGACAAGCATTGTACACACTTTTTGTATCATATTTATCCATGGATAAGTTGCAGAAGAAGATAAAAGTATGTGCTAAACAATGATCTGATGATTACATACAAGACTAATAGTGACTTGAATGTCTTTATGTGTAGCACTGTTTTATGCTTTCTCCTGAAGAATTAATGTTGCGACTTCAAAACTAATTTTTTGTTCCAAGCTATTTGTCCCTCTTTAAACCGAACCAAACATATCCAATACATGTCTTGGTCGGAAGCCAGGTATGGAGAGGGTGAGATGTGTGCACCTTACCCTACTATATCATTGATATGTACACTATACCAAAAAGATAGAGCAAAGCAGTTCCCAAGCACAAGGCTTCTCGACTATTGCAAGTTTTACATTTACACTGTCCAAGTATATGTGTATGAGAGTGTAAGGTTAGAGGCTGAATCCTCGGAAGCAAGGGCATCCATGCAAGTATAAACTGCTGAAAAGAACAATCATCATAGAACACATTTTAAGCAAGAACCGGTTGTGCTCCTTCAAGTTCCGAAATCACAATCAGTGAGTCGGTCATTGCAAGGAAGAGGGGTTCAGCCTTGGAAATTGGATTTATGACCTGCAATTTTTCAATTATGATTAAAACTTACTAATTTCAATATATGAGTAAAACTTATTAAGTTTCAATATACGAGTAAAACATACTAAGCTACATACATCTCATACACAAATCGATGTAATAATACCTTCTTATTGTTTTTAAAGTAACCAATAGCAACCTCCCTTCTCAATTGTGCTCTTTCAGAGAGTTCTCCAAATGATGGATTCTCCCCCTCCTTCATGTAGAGGGAAACATCCTGTCGAATGTGGAAAGAGGACGTGTAAAGAAAAAATTCAGCATTTAGTGGCCCTTGACATCCATCAATTAAGGGTCTTTAACTTTTGGGATACTTCAATAAAAACCCTTGTCAGATAGAGTTAAGCTACCAAGTTCCATGATGCATCCTAGTTTTTCCACATTGTTTTCATATAAGAACATATCATACATTCAGATTAGTGGAGATACAAATAATACTTTAAGCATAACACAATCATCTTTCACCCAAGGTACTCTTCCAGATTATTTACTGGTAACCATGAGAGCAGTGGGGCATCATCTTTTTTTTCTTTAATACATATAAATAACTTGCAGAAAATATTAGACATTTGTTTGCTACAACTTGTTTGATGGATGGTTCAGTCAGGAGGGACAAAAGAGATGCTTCATGCTTTTATAAAGTTAAGCTATAACAAATATAGAACACCTGCATTTGTGTCATATGCTGAAGTTTAAACACTCTAGATAAACTCATTATCACAAATTCACAATGCATCATTGCATGACCAATAATCCTACAAGATAGTGTTTACCTTCACATAAATTTCATCTCCTTCTGCATTCAGGATGTCTTTCCACACCACACCCAGATCACTATTCTCTGCAACTGATATGAGCAAATGAAAAGTTTATTAGCCGAGAAAAATATTAGAATTTCTAATTCAGCTGTAAGTGAGAAATATACATATAACACCACACCTTGAGAGGTTACCAGACTCATCACTTCCTCTGCTGCAATATAAGTGAGTGATGGCTTGATTTTCATAATCTATCAAGTGCAGTCATATAATAAGTGAAACATCCCTGTGTTCGCATTTCAACACAAAGCTACACATATTTCATACACTAATAAATTTACACAAGGATAGCTTACTTGGTTGCCCAGTTGCGAGTCAACAATTTCCGCAACTAGATTTTGCACCTGCAATCCAACCATTTAACAAGAACAGTTGATAAAAGAAGCAGGTTAATTTAATATCGAGCAACATTTTGCAGGAGGGAGAGAGAGGGGAAAAGTATACATTTTGACTAAGATATGAAAAAGTTGATTAAAAAAAAATTCTCAGCCAAATAAGAATGAAGAGAAAATTTTAAAGTAAAATATAATCATTCACAGAGATAGTGATGACTTGTGATAATATGTTGCCACAAGGCTATTAGAAAATCCTACTGTGTTCCTAATAATATGCAGCATTTTCTAATTTTTATTTACATGATGAATGATTTTTAACAATATTACAATATGTAATAATAATACTCAAAAAGAAGTTGTAGCACTCTTTACTTTAAAATTTAGTATTAGGCACAATTTGATGGATTTATTTATATTTCAGATATTCAACTCGACTACTAGAGGTCAACTATTCCTGTGGTTTGGAACAAACTGAATGTATCATCTGAAGCTATGGGGTATATCCTCAAATGTTCAAGCGGCATCTAAATTTATAATGCTCAAGAAGTTGATAGATTTAGTCTACATTCAAAAAGACAAAAAGGATACAGCTGTAATGATTATATTGAAGTGCACTTACCTTCACTCCAAGTTTTCCACAGATGTTTTCAGCAAGAAGAAGAGTATATGCTGATTGCTTGTCTGCCCTTGAAGGATCTGAATATAAATCTGTTAATTTTCAATAGCATGCTTCCAAAAACCAAAAGATGCACAATTTTATTACCTTGAAGGAGCCACTCTCTATCGGATAACACAACAATGGAAAAGGGTATATCGTTGCTTCTACTGGTTTTCTGAATATTTCTAATGGCTTCTTTCAGAACATCAGAGTCCATGGGATCTCCAACCTGCATGTTTAACCATAAATAATGTATACCAAGACAGAGAAGGCACAGAAGCACTACTAACTTCTAATGCACTTAGTTAATCAGTACCATATGGAGGACTTTAATGTTTCTTAGCTTGCGTTGAAGAGCAACAGTCTTTGCTCTTTTTTTATCATGCATCGGCACATCTGATAACACCTCCTACACATATGGACAGAGAGAGACTATTAGTATAGAAGAATAATAGGCACATGTTACTGTGCACAATGATGACGATGCTGGTACACCTTCTGGAACAATGCACTGATACTTCACACTAAAATAGCTTCATAACAGAAATCTTCTACCTGTTGAATTTCCAAAATTAAAAATATTGTTTCTCTATGGTAGGACTACTAAGAATCTTTCACCCATTTCTCTCGGATTTGATCGGCTTATCTCCAACTCGTAAATTTGCAAACATAAAGCTATGTCCTTTTGGCTCTTCCTTCGACTTTTATTTCCAAACATGCCACCTAGGAGCCCTATTCATTTTAATGGGCAACCTGCTGTTAATATTAGTTGTACACTTGTACCTTATCAGACATTGTCATGCATATTGACTAGTATGGCCCTGATAAGCCTGTCCTTGCTGATTATGAAGTTGAGCTCTTGTCATCAATAACCTTCAATAGAGTTATATATACCCAGGCCTTAATATCCCATTAGAGATTTCCCAAAGTCTGTAAATCTTTACTCATTTTTGTAACATATTAATTAGAAAGTACTATCATCACTTCAATTAGAATGTTGTTGTAGATTACTTTACCTTGATATCTGGATTCTAATACCTAAAATTAAGAATGACTCCAATCAAAAATGGAAAAGGTAATAATTATGATGTCATAATGAAGACATTTAAATCCTTATAAAGAGGCCCATAACTGGCACTTTAAGACACTAAGAAAAAGAGGCAATGCTAAACACTATCCACAAAAAACCTTGGCTCATTACTAAAGATTAGGAGGATTGGTATGTGAAACATTCAAGTGTTCACAAGCTATCACAAAGTCAGATGTTTCAAAAACTAGTTCCTGTGATAATGTGTATAAAACATCAGAAACTTACCAGTATACTGCCAGGTCCAAGATAGCTATCGTACTCTTCTATCATTTCCACAATATCTGGTCGCCATCCAACCATTAATATCCTTTCTTTTGGTCCTAAACTCCAATCTGATGCCTACAACAAAATTCAGGGAGAAAAGTTGATACGTAATAATACATACTGATCTCACTGGTGTCATGAATATAATACCTTGGAACCTGATCTTTTGGGCCGTTTCACTGTATTTGCCTTCCGTACTTTTTCTATCTGGGCATCTTTTGTCGAGGCACCTTTCTGCTTGAGTGTTTTAAGATTGTGAAGGGAGTCAACCTCTTTAGCGAAGAGATTTTGGTATGCTAGTTGTGGTCTATTCTTCCCATACACAGGTGCAATAAACAAAACCTACACCATACAAAGTAAAGAAGCATTAAAACAAGTAGCCCTCATCTCTCATAATAGCATTCGACCTGCTAACGATGCCTATATTTTTTTATTGTTTTTTCTTAGAAAGAAAGATAAAGCATCAAATTTTATGCAGTCACTTTTTTCTGTTAAATACTTCTATTAAGTAACCAAGTATAATTTCTTGGCGCGGTCTTTACAATTTAAGACCAAGCCAGGCATGGATCCCATTTTTGATGAATATTACATTCACCCATTTATTATGTTCTTTTAGTAACCCATTCTTAATGAAATGTTAATAACTCACATCTATTCTTTTATTAAGCAATTACACGTATTCACGGTTTTGTAGTGCTGAGCGTTTTTATTGACCAATTCAAACTAGCAAAAGAAGCTGGGCAATCTTTCCCAATCAAGTTGCGAAAGCAGCTTATAAACAATTAGACAAGCAACTCCTATATAATGCCAGGTTGGATCAGCGAAAGCTATTTGTTCAATAGCCATTTTTGTTACCTAAGATCACTGCAGTTTGACCTCAAGGCTTTAGGTACACAGTGAGACTGTCTTTATTATCTGGCGAAGTATAAAATTAAAATACATGATGCTATATTACTAATATGACCTACCCAGTGCAGCATCTATGCAACTCGTTTTTATTCTAGATTCACGAATGAGCCATCGTCTTAAGATTAAACAGAGTGCAAAAAGAAGTAAATGTTATGTCATATTTTAGTGCAATGATAAATAGGCACTTCACTAATTTCTCTATTAAAAAAACACCTCACTAACTTGCCTGAAATAGTTCAAAGTCAGGAGAAACTGTGAATTGTTTTGGATATATTTCAAATACTTCCATACTAGACCCGATGTCAATCAAACATTACTCCAATGAAAAATAAAATAGGTGCAGTGATATGATACAGTAACTACTGAAAGTATTAAAAAGCTGAAAAGTTAGAATAAGCGTGACTGCAATTAAGAAACAACGTAATTGTAAGTATATTTTTGTTCGCAAAGGTGAATTTGGCAGGGCCCTTACCCTGAGACAGAGACTCGCAGCCTCGCCCACACATGCCTCCACCAAGACTTTAACCCTCAAGCTCTACCAAGAGTAGAGGGGAATCCGCTAGGATACAATGCTATGGATTATTAGGGATGCGTCATATATATATGCCAAGGCTTACAAGTTCTTTATATGCAGTAAGATATTTCATCTAATAAAGGGTTTTATTCCTTTTAACAATATTTATGCATAAATGAAGGGGATCGTTTAAGTTGTCTCAACATATATATCTGCTGATGCTTTATTGGAGAAACAAAACATTGGAATAGTCAATTATCTTTATAACATCAATCTTGTTGTGTAACCATTTTGAAAATTAGCAACATAAAACCTAATTAAAAAAAAATTCTCACATACTTTGTCATCTTGTTTGAGAACTTCATCATCATTTGGGTGAAAATTTATCTTCCCTTTTCGATGAATACCACAGACAATTGCCTGAAAAATAATTAACAAATGGAAGAAAATGACAAATGAAAACATTAATCCAGGAAAATGCAGGAGATATAAGCAGAGTACTGAATTACCATCAACAAGGTTAGCCCCACATGAAAATATAATCACTTCTTTTTTCACCATATCATGTTATTATGTAAACACAGAGAACTACAGAAGTTAGCTCAATTGGGAATGCTCCAAGATCAGTCTTCTCCATGTTCTCCTTTATTTGATTTGGGATTTATGCTTCCCATTTTATTATTATGTGATGCTCAAGCCGAAAAGCACTAAATGTATCAACGTCAGACCGGATTTTATAGCTAGTCAGCCGGACACATGTAGGAAGAAATACAAACCAGTTAACACTGGAAAATGAGCAAAAATAATAACGCAAAAAACTTGGATTAAAGCTGATGATCTACATAAGTTTATTGTTAGGGATAATAGCACCGAGCTACTGCTAGGATCCCATGCCGTGAAGGACATAAATAGAAACATGTTCAAAGAACTAAACATTCTAGTTAATGCTGGAAAAATGGGTTGAAAAATAATAACACGAGAAATTTGGGTCAAAGCTAATAATTAAATCTAAGAAGTTTATTGTTAGGGATAATAACAAGTAGCTACTGGCAGAAGCCCACACCCTGAAGGGAAGGGATAAAACTAACCACCCGAATGCATACACCCAAGGAATATGAGTTAAAGAAGAATGAACAGGAAAAAGGTACCTCTTGAAATCCACACCTTAATTGCTTGTAATTTAATCCTGCCAGGTTAGGAAAATTGCATAGATTGAATACATTTTCTGCAAGATAAATTGGGTCTCAGATGTGCAAATGAAATATTTTAGCTAGAAGAAGGTAACTGGAAGAAGTATGCATGCCTAGACATGTTGGTCATAATACTGATCAAAAGAACATGCTATAATCAGCGTCAAATAAAATAGTGGTCACCACAATTTTTTTAAAAAAAATCAGCATTTAACAAATTACCAAGTCAAAGTATCTATCCTCCATACAATGACTGTATTTTTAAGAGCTACAAGTACATGGAAATGTCTACATATTCTAGTCAGATGAAAATATTAAAGCAAAGAGAATCAAATTCACTGATATCAAAAAGATACAACCTTGAAAATTGGTTTAATGTTAAATCAAATTATAAGAATTAATAAGGAACACTAACAAAATCTCAGCTTTGAGGATTAATAATATGTAACAATATGCATACAAGGATGGTAATGCATATAAAGATGATGATGATATTCCTTGTATTATTGTTTTATTTTAAAATACATAAAGCATTATTCATAATGAGGATAAAAAGTTTACTTTGATAATTGAGTAAATGTCTGTAAATTTTTATGAGCCCCTTTTGCCTAGAACACTGTACAAATAATTTGGAAGAAACACTTTCGACAGGCTCCACCTTCAATCCTGATATTGTTTTCAGGAGCTCACAAGTATTGGAGCTAGACACCTGCATGCAAGTAGAACAGTTTAAACCACAATACACCAAGGTGGTGCTTGATACAACTAAATTACAATTACAAAAGAGTCAAGTGTCTTTGAATTATTTAACTCTTACGAAAACAACATAGGTTGGATGTTATTTATAACATATTATTTGTTAATCTTCTGTACAACAAATTTGAATAGCTAAATTTACTGTAAAATAATCATAGCATCATCTTACCACTAAACATAATAAATAGACATATAAAATAATCTTTTAAAATATAATTATATCGTAACAACAGAAGGGTGAAGTCCTTTAATATCTAAATTTGAACAAAATATAACCAAAGCACATATTTTCAGGAGACAGGACCCTAATATTTTTTTTTGTAAAAAGACATACATTTAATTCTTTCCATAAAAAAGAGGAGATGGTAGAAGAGATGTTGCACATCTCATATATGCATAACAACTCGCGAAAAATTAAACAAATATAGAACATGTCCAGATATCGGGCCAATTTCCCAAAAGTCAGTATATTGGGGAATTTAAGCCCCAAATTGAGGTACTTTGGTTATCTTGCAAAATATAAAATAATACCTACCAAAAACCTCTTTTGTCGTATTAGATTCTTTTAAGTAAAAACTAGTTATGTTTCAAAGTTACTGTAAAATGAAGCAAATTCACATTTTCAGTTTAACCATCATATATTTACAAGAGTAACATGTTTTGACTTTCTCTTTTCATCCCCCCGCCCCAAAAAAAAATAATAGGCAGTATAATATCCAATACTCATGTCTTCTTCCTGTTAGGAAATATCTTCTCGAGATACAATTTCTTTATTCTTTCCTTACCTAGGAAACTAATCATCTCCTAAATTCAAAACCTCCATGTCCAACCGTTGCTTGAGTAAGATCCATGTTCTACCCCTTGCATAAATATTCTATATCTCGATTATTCTTCCAAAATTTAGACCACTCATTGTTATGCTTATGGTGTCTTTGATCGTAATGAGTGTACTGTAACCATTTCTTTATAATTTAGAGATTCATTGATTGAGTATGATTATTTTTCCATTTGAAGAGGTGGATGCTCAGAAAATTGAAAGAATATATTGAAAAAGGGAAGGAAGAAGGTATATCTGGTAACATCTGCCGTTGAATATGTACAAGGGCTAAATCATGTTTGACCATGCAGAACCAAAATGAATGACACAGGGGTTAACATATAAAATTAAACAGGCGAATCCTTTGGATCAGCAAGAAAATTTATGCACACGACCTATCAAGTAAAAATGAAATACTACCTAAACCTTTCCACTAGAAAAGATATCCATAACTAAGTACCTCAACAATGGTAGGGACAAGTTCCATCTTTGGAAGGGGTTGAAGGGCAAGAACAGAAAGAAATGCATCTGAATCGATTCCATACCTGCAAATTATGGAGTGGGACGGTAAATGAAAAGGTTTTTGATAAATATAACAAGAGTTTTCTCTTTGAAATGATTTTATAACAGTACATAGCAAGAAAAATGCAACCTTTCTGGAGAATTCAAATTTTTGAATGAATATATTAGGCCTCTTGTTTGAAATCTTGCTTAAGACCTTCAAACATTAACTCGTTTGTTAACTGTTTGTGCTTCCACGTTTTCACTCCTTACCTTGTTTATTAAGTTTATTATTTCAATTTCCGACTTTTAAATTAATAGATTTAAGAATAATGCTTGATAATTATGAGATAACGATATAATAATGTGTGGAAGGTAAAAGGAATATGATTTGCTAAGAGGATTTGGAACTTTTACCTCTATCTACTTTCGATGGTTGTATCTAGTACGTGTGAATGGGCGACATGTGTCCATTGCAGATAGTGCATAACTGTCAAAATTAATAGGACAAATGTAACTAATATAATTATACTATTGTAATTAACATATATGAATATTAAAATATAAGTAACTCTTAACCAGAAATTTATATATATAA
The DNA here is from genome assembly GCA_028671895.1 of Oenanthe sinensis. Classification (NCBI taxonomy): domain Eukaryota; kingdom Viridiplantae; phylum Streptophyta; class Magnoliopsida; order Apiales; family Apiaceae; genus Oenanthe; species Oenanthe sinensis. The sequence continues at coordinate 31,751,969 of CM053800.1, forward strand.
ATATGTATAATATTATATATTATTCTATTACATATCAAGTCAACAGACCGAAAACCAAAAGATAATTACCGACTAAAAATGATCACTTGTCAAGCTTTAATAGTATAAATATATAGAAAAGTGGTGTGACAAACTTGTCAAAGCTTGAAGCATCCTATTTTAATTTTATGTTAATGGTCATGATATCAAGAGTTATGTCAATCCGATCCAGGGTGGGTTGACAAAGAGTTACAGGTGATGCGGCCACATTTAGGTGTAGAGCAGGATTTCGAATTTTTTTCCAACCGTCTTCAACTATATGGTTGGGATCTTCTTGGATTTAGTAGTGACTCAATGTTAAGTATCTGACTCTTAGGCTCTTTTGTGTTTCCAAATCAGCTAAGGTGAATTCTCTGGTTGTTTGTGTTTCAGTTAGCAGTACCTCAATTATGTTTCACTTTTGAGTTTTGTTTCGTGTTCAGTTGTTCCCTAGGGTGGAATTGCTTTTTCTTTTCCTTTTCGTGCCCTCTAATGGGATTGACCCTTAGTGGGAATTGTTTTTCTTTTTTCGTGCCCTTCAATGAGATTGGCCCTTGGTGAGATGGTTTTTTATTCTCTCTTGTGCCCTTTAGTGGGCTGGGCCCTTAGTGGCATTGGCCCCTTAAAGGGATTGTTTTTTCTTCTTTTTTTGTTCTTATTCAATGAACTGGTTTAGAATTATAGATTGGTTTTGGACTGGATTTGGATTCAGTTTGTAGATTTTATTTCAGTTGGTGTATTGTTTCAGATTCAACTTGGTTTGAGTTTTGCTTCTGTTTTCGTTGGTTGTGGATAGAAATATAACCAAAAATCATTTATAGTGAAATCAGTGAAAAAGCTTACGCATCGCTCTTTGTTGCCAATATAATAATGGCACGTGCCTTATTGGATGCTGCTCTTTCATAGGATTCTGTCATAGTCAGACTACAGCTGCACCAAAATATTGGAAAGTAATGAAAGTCTGAATTATAGGAAGATGAGGGTGTACAACGTAAGAGCATATGGACACTCTATCTACATTGTAAAACAAAAATAATGATTATAAAAATCTCTTCTAGAACATAAGGGAATGTCGTTGTGGATATTGGTACCATTAAAGGATTATTAAGGAGATCACTAGTAGACTGCATAAATTATTGGTGTTCAACTTTTAGGCTTACTTTGAGTACAAAGAACAAAGCATATCCTGTGAATGCATCAATAATACTATCATATGAATCCAAACAAAGCATAGACGGGGCAGTCAAGAAGTCCTAAGATCTAGAATTTCTGTACTCATGCAACAGTTTCTAATAATCAGTAAAATATACCTTTTTGTAAAAACATCAATGTGTATGAGATCCTTTGCAACATTGTCAATGATTTGGTCCATTTGCTTCCTTGGGAGATCAGACAAAATAAGTATTTTCTGCTTCCTGCATATAAAGTAGGATATGATAGATACCACAGTTTAAATGCTTCGCTAAACAGATGGAGATTACCTAGCTGTAGCAGCACCTAATCGAACAGAAAATTCATGGTAGCTATCTATCTGCTTCAGTATGAAACTCAGACGACTATTAATTCCACAGATGATTATATGATCAGTCTCCATAACCTGGACTTGGGCTCCTTCCCGCAGCTTTCGCATATTGTTCTGTCCAGATGCTAATTAGTAGGAACCATACGGTTATAAACTTTTATTAATGCCACTTCCAAGAGCTTACCCTTAACTGCTCTGTCATTGTGCTCAGAAGACGAGAATAAAATAATATGCCCCATATAGCAAGAACAAAGCCAATGACACGCTCAATACGTGTTCGTTGCTGCATTTTGTAAGCAAGCAGTACAGTAATATTAGCAAGATAATTAATATCATATATTCAGTAAATAGCGTAAATAAACAGCAGAAATAACACTTTCAGGTGAGTGGATGATGATATCAGACATGCCCAAGCCTCCCATAAGCATTCCTCCAGAGATTGTGCACTAGAACCCCTGGGTTAGCCACAATGAAGATATCCATGAGAAACAAAACAACAGTAACTTCAAAAATAACCAAATAGCCTGGCGATGATAGCCAAGATATAATAGATTACACTTTTTTCATCAAATGTGATTAAGATGACGCTAAATTATTCATATGAATAATTTCTTAGTCTTGAACCCTCTAGCTTTCAAAAATTAAATATCAGTCACTACAATGGTTTTTATAGCAGTGTTTACAAATAATTCTATTACAGTTACAAAGCAAACTTTTATAAGCTAACAAACTCCTTTTTTCCAAAATAAATAAATCATTTCTAGATACCTACTATTTTCTTCAAAACCTTTCGTTTCAGATTAATACAGTAAAGAAACAGAACACTGGTCACAGTTACTGCAGCAATACTGTTTTACAAGATAACAATTACCTTATCTTATAGAAGAGTAAACCTCCAATTAGAATGAATGAGAAGCAGGCTATGATGAGGACCACAAAAAACCTGCAAACGATTTTAAATGACTAATGACTCATAGTATGTGTGTGAATAGATTGATAAAATATCATCATCACAAAGACACTCCATAATTTTCTTATCAAATAAGAATTATTGAAGCAACAGTCAGGCAGAAATATACAATACAAAACTTCCCTCAGATGTTTGTAAAATTCAACTTAAATAGCAACATGAGAACCCCAAAGCCACTGTCTTTTTTAAAGATACTTGATCAAATGAATTTCTGACTACATGAATCAATTCATAATTGTTTTACCACACTGGTGTAGCCAATATTCAATGTAATTTAGATCTTAATCTTAAAAATTCCTCGTGATATACATAATCTATGAGACTCTTCCACATATCTCTGTTATGTAATTGAATAAGCCTAACTGCCTAAGTTTCTATGAAGGAACCAAATTACTTATGCTGAAAAGACATAATTTTCTTATATCTACTACTTCCACATCTCGTCAGAAAAGTAAAGCAAAAAAACTAAAAATATAAAATAAAAATTGGTAGCTTTATAATTCTACGTCAATAGTCTGCTTTATCCTGCCCTGTTCATATTTTATGCAAATGAAAAGCACCTGCTGCTGTCTTTTCATTATAGCTTACAAAATCTTAGAATTTGCAAACTAGAATCTGAAATCAATGCAAAGAATTACACTGCAAAAATATGTGTCAATATCCCACTATGGATCCCGAACCAAAATTTGGTCCGGATACTATATTACATTTATCTTCTAGCGAAGAGATTTAAAAGCAAAGCATACATAGTTCACAAGTTTCTTAATGAAGCCTTGATCAGGAACAATAATTTGATATCTTAATGTCATCATGCCAACATGTTGCTAAAATCTCCTAATTTGGGAGTTATATACGTCAGAAACAAGCCATTAAAATGTACAGAGTAGGAAAATGAGATTCTTCCGGTGAAACAGAACGCAGAGAGTTGATAATTCTGAATATACTGTAGTAGTGTAAGAGGACGAAACTGAAATTACCAAAACTCTATTGAAAAGAGGGTGATTACATTTTAAGAGACTGGTCTATTTAAATTTTATGATAATGATGTTTATAAAAGAATTTTATTGACGCCATATAGTTGTTTCAAATGTAACGGTACCCCAATTGTGAAATTTAGTAAGAAACAACAATCATCTTTTGTTTTCAAAAAAGAAAATATCACATCGTAGGCATTCTGCAATTTGAAAGCATTCTTCCATATATATGATGCCATATATTCCCTATCATATAATAACCAAATAATCTTAAGGAGTTTAAACTGTCACATAGACTAGTATACTCCCAAAAATGAATATCTATGTTGAAGAGAAAATTTACTTACGTGCCAACATTTTTCTCAAGTTGTCTATTGAATAAATATAGTAATCTCGAAAAGTTCCATCTGATATCTTGTATTGAAGAAAAAGTTACATTCAAATGAAGAGGTGTCGGCTTGTTCAAGGAATCGGATATGCAAGCAAAAGGTAAACTTGAAGGAAAACTTGTGGTTGCTGATGTAGACATCACATAAAAGAATAAGCCATGGACCACATTATGCAGTGTATTGCCGGAAATCACTTGCATCAGTCCAACTAAGAAATAAGCTGACAGATATGTGATCATTAGTTTAGTGTGAGGACCCTGCAAATATATCATCTGATTAAATGTTTGTAGTAAGTCTGTAAAAATAACCAATAGAAAAGGTGCTTATAATCATATAATGCAAAAAAAATTGTTTCTATCAGTATCATGTTCGAGCTACTTGTTAAATAACACACACCTGTACAAGGATTTTAAGATCCATCTTCGAGATCCTGGTTCTCAAGTTGTCTATAACACCCGAAGAGTGCTCTATCTTGGCACAAGTTATTAAAGAATTACTATGCCTCTTCCCTGGAAAAGATGAAAGGTATTGAAGTAAAAAAGAAGTGTAGATTAGCTGTAGATAATGTGTATTGAAACTTAGATGTGGAAATTATCTGGACACTGAGATCCTTGTGGTATTTAACCAGACATATTTTCCTTGATTCTAGGATAGATATTTCCTTTTCTGCTCTTATATTCTTTCTATATAGGACTTTAAAGCTCCAATATATATATATATATGAGAATATGGTACATATTTCTCTCCTATTTCACAATATGGTATTAGACCTTTTACATTTTATTTTTTTTGCATATCTTCATTTCCAGCAGTTCATTGCTACGTAGTTGTGAGATTTTTAGCAGCCTTAACTGCCGCATTTTTCCTTTCAATTTTCCTCATCAATTTCTGTCATTAGCAGCCTTCTTCATCACCATGTCAGCCAAAACACTGAATATTAAACTAACAATCTTTTCTTATTTAAACAATCATAATTTGTTCAAAATAATGAAGACTTGCAAAATATTTGTAACCTCTGAAGGTTTAATGGGAAGAACCAGGTCAGGTAATTTAAAATATTCTTTCAGAGCTAAAAGGTAAGGACGACTAAACCATCTGGTTGGGCCAGCACTAAAAACAGGGTAATCCATCCTAAGGCTTAGATGGGATGACCCTGTGTTCCCTATCCCCGGAAAAAGGCAGACGCTCCTGTAGGTAGGATTTATTTAACTTTCGGTACTCGGCGCTTTGTCATGGATATGGGATTCAATGCTAAAAATAAAGATATACTACTCGAAAGTATTTCATGAGAAAGAATTAAAGAAATATTACCACGGATTCCAACCATAATCCCATACAAAGCTGAAGACTGCCTCAACCTCCACCGGCCTGGCAATGAATTCCTGAAAATTTATAGAGCTAAAATCACATTTTCAATTTTAAACTTTATGTAATATTCAAATCTTAGTAAGGCTCGTCTTCCTCAGCCTGTAAGGTTACAAAGATAGGTGCGCAAGTTCAAGGTGCAAGTTGTAAATATATATTATACGTAACTACGTTCAATTAGAATATTGGGCTTTCCAGTCAACTGAACTCAACAAAGCCTAAGCTGAGCTTGTGAATTTTGAGTGTAACACCTTGCTCCCGAGTTTTGAAGAGGGAAGAAAGCAAGTGAAAGGGAAGTAAAGTAGTTTCACTTTCACTCATATTTATGCTCCCGGGTTTTTAATAGGGAAGAAAGCAAGTGAAAGTGACTGTAAATTAGACATACTTTCATTCCAAAACTTTCACTTCCAAAATTGGGATGAAACTCGGGAGCAGGGGTAAGAGCTGCTATAAACTGGTTATGACAATTATACATTGCAGTAATAGCTGACTTAGCCAAGCTTTTAAATAAAAATAATGCTAATTCTATACCCCTTTCTTTCCATCCATAGCATGTTAATTAAGCTTATAATTTACAACAATTTCACATAATGAACTCCCGCATTGGACCAGCAAATTCTCTTCCTTTCTATCACAAGCATTGTAAACTAGTGGTCACTACCCTTCACTTATCTAGTTATCCCTAGCATTGCTGATACCAGGGTTCGAATATCGAATTTAAATACTCATAAATTCGAACCCTGGTATCACTTATCTAGTTATCCCTAGCATTGCTGAGACCTCCTCCATGTGAGTATTTAAATTTCCGCAAATAAAAAGTAGCCAAAGAAATCTAACTTGCCAACATAAATTTCCAAAACAAGACTATATAATCAAACATTAAACAGAAACTACAAAATTTACACAAGTAACCAAAATGAGCATGTATGCAGTTATAAATTATGTTAAATCAGGATCATACACACAAGAGAAATACATGCATATACATTTTGTTATCAGGATGGAAGTATGAAGGTGTTGGAGGAGGAGGGGGTTTATGAGACAACAGGAGGAGCATTTCTTCTTCACAATTTGCCTGATATTACTCTATTTTTTTTATTCTTCATTATTTTATTCTGTTTTTGTATTTATACAAATCAGGAGGATAAGGAAAACGTGGGAATTATCTATAACCAAGTACAATCTACAACCTTTCAAAAATAAAATATCTATGTTTGGTATGTTACTGTCATCTATTGATTCTGTGTTTGTTTTTAAAGAAGTATGATATTGTAATTACTCCCTCCGTCCCAACCAATTCTTTACACTTTCCTTTTTGGGACGTCCCACCCAATTCTTTACATTACTAAAAATAGTAACTTTTAACAATAAATATATTATTACATCCACTACTTCACTCCACTTTTTCAACACTTTACACTATTACACCCACTATTTCATTTATTTTAACAATAAAATCACTATTACACCCACTATCCTTGGTCTCCGTGCCCGGACCAAATGTAAACATTTGGCCGGGACGGAGGGAGTATATTTTATGTAATTTAATTTTTATTTTTAGTAAAATTTAAATTAATTAATAATACACGATAATTTAATATTTTTAATACAAATTTACTAGTTCCAATATTATTATCTATGTTTTCTTTTTACCCACAAAAGCTCTTATTGAACGTTTATATATTAACCACACTTTTTTTATAATTTTTTGATGACAAACTTTGAATTGATATTCAAATATGAAAATATTTTACAATTTTTTTAAAATGTACAGAAATTTAAGAAATTAATATTAATGTATAAAAATATCAAATATATTTCATAACTAATATAAAATTATATAATATTACAAATCATATTTTTATTGGTTTATATTTTGGTTTAGGAAATTTTTTATCCACGATCTCATTTTTGTTAAGTTTTTGACACAACATCACGATAAATAATAGTTTTATAATTAATTTTGAAAACTTTTATAACAAAAATTTAAATATTAAGTTTTTATTTACGAAATCAAAATTTTAAAAGTATTTTTTATAAACTTTAAAATGCGTATAAAAACTCAAAACGAAAAATATTTTAAAATAAATCAAATATGTTTTTCAAATTTATTTAAACGAAAAAATATGGATTATTTGTCAAAGTATATACTATATAGTACTACAATATAAAACAGTAGGCGGTGCGGTTAGCTTTTTAACGACGCTAATGTGCTTAGTAAATAAGCAATGTTACCCCCGTATACTTTACACCTACGTCTCGCAATGGATCGGAGCTTCTATCCAAATCGATTGGATCCGTAACTTTATTAAATAAAATCAATCTGATTTGATAAAAGTCTGATCCAATAAATATGGATATGGATTATATATAATTCGATCCGCTGACAACCCGATCCGAATAAATATAATTATATATATATATATATATATTATATTTAAATAAATATAATTATATTTATAGATATTACATTTATATAAATATATAAAATCTAAGTATTTTAATTTTGATACGAATAGTTACCTTCTTCCGTTGAAAACATATATGTCGTGCATTAAATTCTACAATATATAATAAGCAGAATATGATGCAGAACGTATATGTTCCCCAATTAGTATTTCAAATAAGGTTATCCATATAATTTTTTCCTTAAATATATATTTATATTTATATCCAAATTCTAAATTGACTCATTTTAATAATTATCATTAATGTAATATATAATATTCATGATAAATTTCGTATCAAATTTTGAAATTTTAAGATAATTTCATTAATATAAATTATATCATAACATATATAGGTTTAAAAATTTACCATTTTCGGTATGGTTTTACTTTAATTTTATGTTATATATATACGTGTTCCGGTGCGAACAGTTTTCACAGAACAATTGTCGTGTATTTTTAAAAATTGCAGAATTTGTACAAATTTTACCAGTGCTAGACTATTTATATATATAGATTTATTGTGAATTGTAGTTTATTCGTCCCACCCAATTGTTATTCTTTCGGAGAGAAGGTCTGACACGTATTTTAAGGGGCATATAAAATATAATTTCATAATTTATTTTTAATTTTTTTTCTGAATAAAAATTTAATATTATTTAAATATTAAATTTTTATTCAGAAAAAAAATTAAAAAAAATTATGAAACTATGCACTGCCGGACCTTTTCGGATAATAATTTGATTGGGACAAACATTTGCGGACTTCCGGGATGAAAGTTTGGTATTTGAGGTGTTGGATTTGAAACACGATGTTCCCGACAATGGAAGTGCTACCTGGTTCTTTCAAGACCGGGGAAACCATGCTAAATTTATTCATTTTTAGTATTATTATTTCACTTATCTTACCAACACTGGTATTTGGTAAATTCTCAAAATTAACAAAGTTGTTTGTTATGTGCGTTTTTAGTTATTGAAGGTGTGCATTTGGCCGAAATAAGAAATTACTTTGACAAAAATTATATTTTCTTAAGTGTCATATAATGATGTTTGTAAGTTGTTGTAAAAACTATATAATTGTTAGAGTCTACTCCTTTTTATCTTTATTTTTCGTCCTCGCTACTTCTCTTGTCAAGTTTGCTTGCCTCTTTAAACTCATTATATTATATAGATATGTTGTAACTTAATTTTTTTTATAAATTTGTTACATCTTGATTTGGGTATGTACCATTATATTGAATCTGTCAGACTTCTACACATTTTCATTTTGAACTTTCTTGTGTTTTCATAAACTCAAAAATCGGGATATGGATACAATTAAACAAATTACTCTGGATATGGATGTTTACCCAGGCACAAGTCTGTGTTGGTAACCTGTTTACACAGTTCCGCCGATTGTTCACACTGTTGGCTATATTCAACTCACTAATGAAACTCTTATTTTATACATGATGTAGTTCTACTTGATGCACACTAATTTCTTTTTTTAATCTAGTCGGTGTTCGGGATCCGATAAATGGTTTCCAAACTCCAATTAATTATCTGGTTCATTGTAATGATTTAGTCGCCTGTCTGCCCATGTTACACTTCTGTTTCCCGGGCTTCCAATTGTACCATAAAATCATCGAAAGGAGTTGAGTCGGGTCATTGTATGTTGTTGTTAAGTTGGAGGATAAGATGTATGAGAAATTGCTGACCTGATTATAAAATAGATATGACACTTAAGTCGTGTAGGAAGGTTGTATAGTATGGTTCCCAACTTTTTATACCGGAGTTGAAAAGGCAGTAAGATATTTTATAAACTCAGGTCTAAGCCATATATATTAAAGAATAGTAGATTAATTTGGAGGGACATGCTATCTGCTATATGTGATAGTACTATTGAATCCAAAAGAATTGATTTCAATTGTATCTGGTTATCAAAATATGTAACTTTACACTTTTGAGAGAAGGTAGTACATGGAAAAGAATCAAAAGTATTGAAACTTTAAGCTAGAGTTATTAATGTATAATTTAAGAGGCAAACACATTGGCTGGTCTCTTGCTGACTTCAATGAATTTGTGGTTCGGTATATTTCCAATAGTTAGTTTCTCCGTACTCAAAAGTCTAATTCATCGAAAAATCTGTTCTGGAATTAGAAGTTAGTATCATTAGATGTTTAGTCAAGTGACGTGATCAGTTAATTAAAGTTAAAAAAGTTCTGAGAAGAAATGCAAGTCTTTGTTATTTGAAATATATGAGAATTGGTAGGACTGAGAAAACAATATTTTTTTTCTTTTTTGTCATTGCAGAAATTAGCACATCGTCCCATCCATGCATATCGCCATGCCTTCCCTTTCCTCAATTTGCTTGTTTGCGTAATATGTCTCAGACTACTTTGTGTTCTACTCCTGTGCAGGCAATCTCTAAGGGGCGCCAAGGAAGGGAAGCTCAAAATATTGTAAAGGTAAGTTGTTTGCTGTTTTTGTGAATCTCCTTTCGTTATAAGTAATTGAGCTGACTGGTGACTACAAAACCTTGGTTCCCGCAGGTGTATCTTGCAAATTTGCGCCAGAAGGAAGTTGGCACAGATGTACTAATCACTGCATATGAACCCCTTCTAATAAAGTAAGCCTGCACAAATTTTTTGGCTTCAAGTACAATTCCATGCTTTTGTTTTCCTTTAGCCAGCTGATTACTGGGAAGTAGGTAGAAGTTTTACTTGTATCACCTACAAGACATCCGCATCTAGTCTGGCATAAGTTAATAGAATTTTTTTGAAATCATGTGTCATATTGTGGATAACAAAATGTGCTGGAGGTTGTTTGATATGGGACACCTACAAGACATCCACATCTAGTCTGGCATAAGTTAATAGAATTTTTTTGAAATCATGTGTCATATTGTGGATGACAAAATGTGCTGGAGGTTGTTTGATATGGGATACATTATTGGATCGAAAGGTAGTAGTTGGTCAACACTTCAGAGTGTTGGGGGGACTGTGGTAAGACCAATAAGTTAAATCACTATACAATATCTACTTCCCCTTTTGGTTTCTATTATCATTCTGGTAATGTTCTAGAGAATTCATGTAATTTTATCTGGTGTGTTTTAATAATCAAAGTGCACATAGGCTTTGTATGTTCTTCTATGTACGAACAAGACAATGATGTATGTAGTAGTTACCATATTAATCATCTTGTATATGGGTCAAGTAAATGGATACATTTTATTTGGATATTAATTACGCATTGCTTGATCTGAAATATACTGGTATTTTGTCAAGAAGGAAAGAGGCTTTACCTGTTATTACACTCATATAATTGTTGCAGCCATCTTAGTGAGAGTGCCAACACAGTTGGAGCTGGCTTAGCCGTCTGGGTTTAAGCCAATGGATGATGTTTTCAAAATAGCAGTCTCGAGCTTCAGAGTCCTTGACTGGTGTCTTTTTGGTAGTCCTGCACATGAGAATCCACTGGAGAAGATGATTTGCTTTCTCTTTACCATCACTACGACAAAATGTATACCGGTAATTAGTTTTTGCTTTGGTATTATTTAGGGAAAGGATAGTTTAATTGGAAATACCTGTTGGCTATTTTGCAATCAGTTTTTTGTTTATTAAACTACAATGCCCTTTCTGAAAGTCATAATTTGTTTGTTGATTAAACTCGCTATATTAGTATTTTCCCCTTCTTATGGATGTCTTTGATTTTGGTAAGATTAGACTCTTTTTTTCATAAACTTTTTGCCGAGTCGAAACTTATCTGAAAAACTTGGTTACATTAATAAAAAAGGCCTTCATTTATTAAAGTTTAGTTCGTCGTTTAATTTGTCGGCTTCCTTGTTATTATGAAGTCACGAGGAAAGGAATACTCGTAATAGCATATTTTGTAAATTGTAATGCTTTTTCAAAGATGAAAAATATATTTGACAATTAGAACATATATATTTTTAATGATATAAATTTTAAAATTTTCTTAATTATATATTACTAGATATTTATAAAATTGGTTTTATTTCATTCATATTAAACTAATGCACGACAACAAAAATATAAAAATATCAGAAATCTGTGCCTCCTCCAGTGATTTCATTAGTCCACCTGCTATAGGTCTAGTCTCAGCTGAGAGGCCAGGAAAAGGTCGGCCAATTGGTTCGCAGAACAGGCCACACACAATGTAGGCTAAAAAAAATATAGATAATTGCAGTTTTTCATGTTAAAAGGTTTATAATTTGAGATGACAAACTGGTTACATAGTTTAAAAGATAGTTGTTGTACCCATCTATCATCTTTGTTTCTCCGACTCTTTATTTCACTTCTACTACCCATGTCTGTCACTCAAAACTAGTTGTTGTACCCTTGTTTTCAGTTCAAGTGCCAAATCTTGTCTATAGGAAACCTGATATTTTCCTTGTAACTCTTTCTCAAGGTAGGTTTGAGGATCCTTCACACCTGCTTCGGTATATGGAGGACGCAACAGCAGCAGAGTAGGTAGCATGAGCATTACCTTTGGCCCAGCCTGGCGATCTTGTTGTTGGGGCAGGGGAGATAATGGTTCGGTTCGGCTCGGTTTTTGAATAAAACCGGAGCTGAAACCATATATCTTCGGTTTTAAAAATCAAAAACGGCAACCGAAATCGAACCATCGGTTTCGGTTTTAAAAATGCCGGTTCAGTTTCGTACAAAACCGGATGAAATAAAAATGAGAAAAAGGATTTTAATTTATATAAATAAAACAGAATCAATTAAAAAAGAATTTTTGCATTTAAATCTTATACCAATTAAAATTTCTAACATAAATAATGACATTATAAAATTCAAATATAATTAATAAAATAGGAATTAAAACATGAACTATTACAAACTAGAGCATTTGCGGCCTTGGGAAGAAGCATGGTAGAAAGATGTGGTGGCCTGCCACTCGGCCGTTTATTGTACTCGAAGTCTGAGAAAGAGTGGATAGATATAAAAAATAGCGAAACATGGCAATCAGAAAATGTATTGCCTTCCTTGAAACTGTCATATGATAATTTACCTTTCTTGTCATTGAAACAGTGTTTTGCATATTGCTCTATTATGCCAAAGGATACTTTCATTTTTAAGGATGAGTTGATACAAATTTGGATGGCATTAGGGTTTCTCCTGCCTCCCAGGAGAGGTAATGCACATATGGAAGATATTGGCAACACATATTTCAACATGCTGTTATGGAATTATTTGTTACAAGATGAAGCAAGGGATGCATTTGGAAACATTGTTTGGTGCAAGATGCATGATCTAGTGCATGATCTTGCACTAGATCTATCTAAACATCACTCTGTAATCCTGAAAGCAAGTCAGGAGGTGAATCTTGTTCGTAAGGCTATATATTTGAGAGTTGATCAAGGGGATACAGATATAAAACCAACAATTCTAAAGAGAAACTTTGAAAGTGTACAAATGTTATATGCAGATGCAGGGGCTTATATCCTTCCTTACCTAACACACCTGACTATTTTGGTGTTGAAAAATGATGGTTATGCTTATATTGAGTGGCCAAGTTCGTTACGCAAGCTGAAATATCTTAAATATCTCGATATTTCATGTTTCAACTCAAGATTGCCTACTTACATCACAGAACTCTACAACTTGCAGACATTGAGGATGGGGGAAATAGATGAGCTTCCAAACAAGTTTTGCCACTTAATTAACTTGAGACATTTGTACATTAAGGAGAGAGATGATGGTAAAAGATGCATATTTAATGGGATAGAGAGGTTGACTAGTTTGCAAACGCTGCCTCATTTTGTTGTGAGTAAAGATCAAAAGTCTCTGGTTGGACAACTTGGAGGGTTGAAAAATCTTAGAGGTGTGCACTCTTTGGCCTTAATGACGTGGAAAATATTGAAGAAGCAAGGAAAGCAAAGCTTTGTGAGAAGTCCAATATTCAGCAGTTACTGTTGATGTGGAAGATCAATGAAGATGAAAGGGAAGACAAAGAATACAATGATGAGGATGTGATGGAAGGACTGGAACCTCACCCGAATCTGCAAGGATTGAGAATTATAGAGTTTATGGGGAAGGAGTTTGCAAAATGGATGACAATGATAGACCAACTTGGTAAAAATTACATTGGCACATTGCAAAAGGTGAAAAGTACTTCCCCCATTGGGTCACCTTCCTAAACTCAAGGAGATGGATATATGGAGCATGGAAAATGTGAAGTTCATTGGGAAGGAATTAAGTGGAGGTGTAGAAAGTGGGTCCCCAAAAGCAGTTACAACAACAACAACAACAATACTGCATCCATCACTGACAGTACTCGATTTGAAGTATATGCCAGAGCTAGAAGAATGGGTAGAAGGAGTCATGAGTAGAGGGGGTTATGATGGCCACACTGTTTTTCCTAAACTTGAGAAATTGTATATCTGGGAATGTCCAAGGTTGAGAAAGATCTCGAAGTTGACAAATCATAATATGGAGAACAGCATGATACTAGAAAGTATGACCACAAATGTTACTTCACTCACCTTTCTACAATTGGAGAACATCCGAGATTTATCAAGAAGAATTCCCATGGCCATTCTCTTCTTCTTCTTTATCAAATTCATTTCCTAACCTACTTACTTTATCTAAATGGGTGGGAAAAGGTAAAGTCAATAACGCTGTTGGACCAACTTCACTTGTCCCCCATCTTTCCTGCCTTGACTCGATTTATTTAGAGTGAAAGCTCTCCCGGATTCAATAGCAAACCTTCCATCTCTCAAGAAGTTTAATATTTGGAATTGTGAGAATTTGGAGACTCTCCCCTTGTTTGACCAATCTCATCCCCTTGAATATAGCAAGGGGAGTGGGCTAGAATGGTTTAAGATATTTGATTAGAGCAGTTCCAGTAGAAGCCTCCATCCAACTCTGTAAAATGGAACTGGATTTTGGTGTTGGAGCATCAAGAGGAAAAAAGGTACAATTCAAGTTTCTCCCAATTCATACATACCCTTTTATCCACCACAGCAAAAGCTTGAAGATTTTAGCCCAAAGGTATTGAATAGGTCTCTTGGTGAACACATTTGAGCTGTGAAAACGGGGCCAGGTGCTAACTTGAATGGTAGTTTTTCTTTTTTTTAAATAACTTGATTGGTAGATTTAAGTTGAGACATTATAGAAAAGAGTAATTATTCATTGCACGATTGGTTGCTCTATAACCTGTACATTTTAATAATTTAATTAAAAAAGTAATAAAACAATTAGAAGTTCTTGTTGTTGTCTTCTGTGTATTGGAAAGTTTTTATGATTTCCAAAATCAATCCTCACCACCTATGAAGTGGACACTGACCGGTATGGCTCTATCCTTTTCAATGTTCTTGTTTTTTGATCTGGTGGTGCAATCTGAATATTTAAACTTTGTCAGGTAGCAATTTTTATTATAAAATTGTCCGTAAATTTAGAGAATCGGTGGAAGTTCTTGCTGCAGTTGGTCTTGATCCAGTGATGCATGGCAAATTCAGGTAGGTCAAATCTTGATGCCAAGGCCTTCTTTTCATCACTCTCCTCCTCTTTTTTTGCGTCCAGGAGCTCTAGTTCATTCTTTTGTTCAATTGAGATTTTTTTATTCATGCTTCTAGATTACACAAGCGTCTATTAACTTGTATTTCAGTATTTGTTTTGAAAACACATTAACTCAAAATGTTACTTGAATCACTGGCCCAGTCACAAGTCTAATCCCTGGGCAACAAGAGGAAAGACCTAAATCTGTAATTGGCTGAGTCTGTAGCCCAAAGAAATTGAAGGTCTATCAACATATGAGAGCACAGGACATCATTACATTTGCAATTCGAACCTAACTTCTCCTTGCATTTGTTTTCAGGATGTCACAAGGAAAATTACTGCATTATCTTAACAAGGGCCTCGTGCTGTTCCTTTCAGTTGGTGTAATTACTGTAATGTGAAAAGTGTATATGTAACACTTTGGCAATTATCTTCTGGGGGGGACTTATACTTATGAGGTATGGTAATGGCATATATATCTTTCATTTTTTCTATTTTTACTGCAAATAATTTGTCGAGTAACACTCATGACAGCAGCAACTGAATATAAAGCCATTTCTTTAAGAGTAAATTATTATTCATATTCTTTATATCCCTTAAATGCTTACTTGTCAAAAAAAATGAAAATCCTTATAAATTTTTTTGTTTGTTGGATAATTGCACTTTCTGAGAGTAGCACTAAAACAGTTTCAGTCTATCACTAATAGGTTACTCAGAAATTGTAGATTTCATATGAATACATCTCATTTATAAATCTTGGTCTATTTGCAACATAATTGTGGTATTGATGTTCACTCTATGTTATATGTATTCTGAATAAATCTATTCTAATTATTCAGCCATGCAACCTGCACTCATGACTCGCCACAATTTGGTTGGTATAGACAATGTAAATTTGACAGTTTTGGCCGCAGTTAATAGTGTTGGCATGGGTCTATTACCAACAACCCTAGAAGTTCTTAATTTTAGCACACTTCCGTAGAATTCATGTAGCCAAATCTAAACTTTAGGCTTTATTACTTGTAAGTCTTGTATGGTATAAGAACTTCAAATTAATCCAAAGTTAATAACAGTCTCGGACCAGATTCACAACAAATTAATTAGTAAATATCATTCTCGTACCAGATCCACAAAAGTTTTAACAGGATAGGTTCCAAGTTAAGAAAATTATATAGTAAAAACCACAACATATGAAGGCACTGAATAAAAGCTAGTAGAGACTTGTAGTGCCTTGGTGACTAACATTGCATGAGATGTTGCCCCACTCTTCATACCAAGTCTTCATGAACGGCCAACTGACATTGCATAAGCTGTTGCTCCAACCCTCATACCACATCTTCATGAATGTGGCCAGTTATTATAATACGAACCAGATCATGAAATCTGCATCTATTCTTTGCTTATTACTTGTTTGTGTTGGGAAGGAAAGTGTTTTGTTTTAAATTCATGAAAGGAAATGTCATTTTTCATTTTACATTTTTTCCTCGCTGTTTAATATAGAGGACTTGCGAAAGTAAGATATCTACCTTAACCCGATAATTTTATGTGCCCAATTGTTCTTGGCATTCTTATTTCTTATCTAAATAAAAATAAGACCTGACTTACTACAGGTACTAGCCATCCTAAGATGCTTTTCAAATAAAAAGTTTATAGGTATTTTGTATGTGTTTGTTTTTATTAGTGTCCAATCTTGTTATACTCTATAGGAAACCTGATCTTTTTCCTTGTAACTCTTTCTCAGGGGATGTTTGATATACTTAGTTTATCAGGATCTTGCACAACTTCTATTGGGTATCTGGAGGAGCCATTAGCAGCAGAGTATGTAGCATGAGCATTACTGTGGCCCAGCCTGATGGTCTTTTTGGAGGGCTTGCTCGCTGGGTTGCTAATAGCTGCTAGTACCGTACAGGTAGAGCTAGTAGTTCTCACGTTCACTTTTCAGTAGCCTGTAATCCTAATTACTCTACTTTTAATACTGACATATTTGAGCTTCTGCTTGTTCTTTCTTGCAAAACTGAACAGCTAGTCTATAAATATCGTGTATAAGAGTACATGTACTTGATTAATATTATTTTCAGCAGCTTTTTCTGATTCTTGGCTCTCGCTGATCAACCATATTGAGAAGCCCAAAAAGCATAGTTATGAACATAAACTAGCCAGATCTGCAACAGGCTCTGTAACTAGTCTGCCCCCCAAAGATGGAGCAAAATGACTTGAGTCCGGTTGTTCCAAAATACTCTGATAATCCAAATTGGATACTGCCTCCTTTGTACCATACATCAAAGTGGCCTAAAATGCTAATGATGCAAGATTCAAGAAAGTCTGCGGACATCAATATATCTTTGCAGAAAGGGTAATGTTTCCGTGCATCACTTAGACATACCCCTTGTAGTATGAATAGAGATTTATCAACAATATGGTCAGTAGTAATTAGTAGTGTGGGATCAACTTGGCAGCTTGGTGTCCAAAAATATTAATCCTAGTTTATTTATGTGTATGTATTGCTACCCTAGTATCACTTTCTCTTCTGAGGGTGGGAGGTTGAGAGTTCAATTGTTTATAATTTAGTTTTTTTTTAATAAAAGTATGATTTTACAATACAATACATTTAAATGCAACCAAACTCGATCATCCTTGATGTGCCTTGCTAGAGCATCCTATTATGTTGTTGATCGTGTTATTAGGAGTAAGGATATATCTCCTGATCTCCTTGATGTAATCTTATATTTTTGCCGTTAATAAAGCTGTTAATAAAAGCTTTAAGACTGTTTGTGTCGATATACGTACTTATCTCCTTAACAGCTGATACCCAACTTATTTAAGACTGTTTGGGTAAATGGGGTTTGATTCTTGTTTGTGTCGAAAGTTGTGATCTTTGATGTGAGTTTGTTGGTTAATTGCTAGATTGAGCACCATTGGTCTTGGCTTGTTGGCTTAATTGAACAAATTTTATTAATGTTAGAGTGGGACTTGTATATTGTTCAAAATTAAGATCATATGGTGGTTCCTTCGCAACAAATATTACTCAACTCCACAGACCTTTAGCAATATATTTGATAACCAAAACATACGTGCATTAAAGCCTTGACTTATTATTTACTGAGACAAGCTCCTCTGATGTCTCTTGTGTGCTTAATGGTCTTTCTTTATGCTTTTCTCCTGATGCAATTTTGGATTGTGAAGCCCCTACATTTATTTTCCCATTTGCAAACTCACTGTTCTTTCCTGCATTGGCCTTCTCACCCTACCAGCATTTCTCTTTATTTGTTTACTTTACAATGAGGACCACCTTTATCCTTTTTTTTTTCAACTTTATTTTGGTTTATCATTTTAATTGTTGTCTGAGTTGGTTTGGGTGTTCTAGATACAGTATCTGTATTATTCTGTTTTAGACATAGAGATGGACTGGTACTTCCTGATCCAGGCCAGATGTATCAGTTTCTTTTCTGATAATGATCAATTACAGAAATTTATATACCCAGTCCCACTGAATCCTCAACCTCCTCTAAGTAATAATAGGGGTCGCTTAACCTTCTATGTGCATTTGACTTACTATTACCCTATTTTACAGTGATTAAAGCATTCTTCATTTTCCTTACTTCCTATAGAACATTTGTCATCTACCACTACCACACAATACTCTCAATAACATTGATGCACCTCGAAATGAGGACAAACACACTTCCAGACCTCTGCAGCCTGCAGGAAACATGAGTTCAGGAATAAATGAGATCTAATAACTTTTGTTCATAAACTGCTATTAGGACCTCCTATTGTAAACACCAATTAATTCCATAAATTGGCACAATAATTTTGGTTTCTGCAGTACCATATCTGCATAAAAAATAACTCATATTTTATCCGAACACTATTCAAACACCGGAAAAACCTTCACTTTGTCTCAGACTTCTGTTCCCATTTTCGATGGAGATGCTTATGATTTTTGGAGCATCCAAATGAGAACTATATTTATCTCACAAGAATTATGGGAACTTGTCCAAAGTGGATATGAACAGCCCGCTGATGCAGCAACACTTGGAAGCAGAGTATAACAACAATAGTATGAAGGATGCAAATGCTCTGCCAGCAAGGAGTCAGCAAGGTGATATTTCCAAGAATGGGGGCCACAACATCAAAGGAGGCCCGGGAAATTTTGAACATCGAATTCAAAGGTTCTGACAAGGTAATCTCAATTGAACTCCAGTCTCTTTGGAAAGAGCTTGACAATTTATTAATGAAGGTGAATCAATAGAAGTATTTTTCTCACATGTTTCGAATGTTATCAATCAAATTCGGAGTTTTGGAGATACAATTGAAGATAAGAAAATTGTTGAAATTTTTTTAAGAAGTCCTCCAGTTAAATACGATCACGTTGTTGCTGCTATCGAAGAATCAAAGAATTTATATCAATTAACTCTCGTTGAGTTAATAGGATCGCTTGAAGCTCATATTTTCACTTCAATTAATTTAAACTAAAAAGGAAAAAAGGAGTTAAAAGTAGAGAAAATTTTACTTGTTCACCTCCAAAACCTAAATCTAATATTAGAATGAAAGTAGACAGACGACAGTTAGGGCAACTCTATGGTAAAAGGTATGAAGAGTGATGCCTTAAACATCCCTTATTGATTGTATTTGTTAGTGCAGAAATGGATATTTATTCAGGAAAGCTAAGATGGAGTCTAATAGAGTTGAGCTAATGAAAGCATAGATGCATGTGAGTAAATGAATCCACGTCCAGAATAGTGCATCTTGAGTGTGGCACAGATAACATCTGCAATATGAACAGATTTCAATATCAGGTCCTAAGCTAGCAGCTAATGAAAAGCCTAGTCAAGGATTTTATTTC
Source organism: Oenanthe sinensis (assembly GCA_028671895.1). Taxonomy (NCBI): domain Eukaryota; kingdom Viridiplantae; phylum Streptophyta; class Magnoliopsida; order Apiales; family Apiaceae; genus Oenanthe; species Oenanthe sinensis. Next base: position 31,772,004 of record CM053800.1, read on the forward strand.
CGGAAACTATGATACTTTGTCGGCAGCAAATGGTGGTTGCACAGCATTTACTAGACACTCAATAGACAATGGCATTGCAACAAAAAAATGATAAGCCCAAACTTGCTGATTATTCCTGAAGCCGAATTACAAGACATCTCCAGGCTGAAGCACATGCTTCAGAGAACCAGGAGAAAGTCAAGCCAGTTAGAAACAGTAGCATGTCTATACATGCCTTGCAGATGCTCTCACAGACTTCCACCCTTGAAGTGTCCTTAATATTATTCCTAGTCCTTTCACTCTGAATTCGGAAGGGAAACAGTTTATGATGATAAATCTAAAATGCACTATGCAAGGGCAAGATGTTCTCGTATCAATTTTAACGCGACATGGTAAGATCCCTGCCAAAACATGCTCACCTATAATAAAAAAAGACATCAAATATTAACTCTCTAGGATCCTGAAACTACTACCACAGTATACTTATCTAACTGCTATCTGTGTGAAGCTATGCCAGAAGGAAGGGAAAGCGACATGAAAGCAACCCCAGCTTCTAAAATTGTCCTAATTTAATAAAGGCATCAATTAAAATGTTAATGATTGCGCTTTCCAGAAGATATTGGTTCTTAAGTTATACAAGAAAATCCCACGAGTTTATCTCAATTTGTTTAAAATATATACAAAAAGCTTGTAATAATGCAAGTTTGGTTCATTACCAGATACCAAGTTTCCCTATAATACAAATGCAATGTATGAAGTAGAAAGTATTTCAATCAGTTAGGCCCATAATCACCATATGCTGATCCCTAGACAGATAGGTATGGGCCATGGCTTGATAGTATTACCATTTTATAAGAAAAGCAGTGCTTTCTTACTTTCAAGAAACATTTCCCACCAACTAAATTATACTACAAGCAAGCACAAATCATCTTTCTGCAACTACTTTCCCAAAAGGCACATTTCTTTATCCATCTAAAGCATTTATACTCCATAAACTAATCCATATTTTTTATGTAGGCATCTCAATGGCCACCATAGGAAAACCCAATTTCACACATGATGAGTGTTTGCTACTTATCTTACCAAAAATAACCTTCAGATAATCTTCCATTTAACCACCTTGTTTAAGAAGACTTTAAGACCAAAAGGACCAGGGAGAGGAGCCAAGTACAGTTGTAGCATCTAACTTTGATTGCATTGCGTAAACGTCAAGTAACAGAAGATGATATTTAATTATAGGATAAGATTTGATGTAACGGAGAATGAGACATATAACGCTGTCAAGGAGTCGTCATAGGCACGTGCAGCTTGCTTTATGTCTATGACGGAGGTAGAGGCTCAGGCTTGACAATGGAGATGTCTGTCTGATTAGTAGGATATATCAGTGCAGCTAGTGAGATTGGCATGATACATAGTGCTTTGGATTGCAGAAATTGCATGGCAGCTCCAACATCTTCTTCCATGAGTTTAGCTACTTCTTGTTCTGTGTCATCATTTGACCAGTTCTCCCAAACAGGATGGTCACCTCCATTTTCAATCATGCCCCCCTAAATATATTGTAAAAGCATCAAGCATATATAAAAGAAACCCTGAAATAAAGATATCAAAAGGGCTTCTGCGGAAAATATTCGGTCTCAAGAATTAATTAACTAGTTACATGTTACCTCGACTGACTGCAATGGGCTATCTGACACAAGCTGCGCAACAGCACCCGCTCCGCCCAGCCTACTCATGCTCAGAACCTACCAAATAGAATGTATAACCAAATTTCCAAATAGTCAACAAAGTCACTGGAAAGAAATTCACACACAAGCTAGTGAACACTATATATCTTGACCTGTATTAGTTCTTATTGAATTCCAAAAGCTGAAGGCCAAAATAACAGATTTCTTCACATATAAGGCTTATAGTAATGTAGTATATGACCAACCATTTTAACGAGATAAACTAAACTACACTATAAACAACCTTTTGAATAGTAATCGCTGCTGCATCAAAGTAAAACTATCAGGTAAAAAAATTATATGCAAACAAAGCACTAGAAACTACAGCAAGAGATCATACAAAGGACAAAAAGTCATCTAGAATTAAATTTGTGCAAGAAAACAAATCAGACCATACATGTCCTATGAGTACAAACTATACAATAATTTATGGACATACTCAGCATATAAACTGCTAAAAATATAGAAAAAGCAGGTTCAATAAAATTTGATGATAAACATGATCATAGTATTTTAATTTAAGTAAAAGGTTAAAATATTTAGCAAAAAAATGTTAAACGTTCAGGATAGTTTATACCTTAACTTGAAGCCTCAAAAACTTTACATAATCCAGAATTTCATCCAGCATAGCAGCCTTATCTGACTGAGAACATATTTGATTAATCAATACTAGGAAAGAGTATTATTTCTATATGGTGGAAATACTAGCACCATTACAAGAGCATGCGACATGTTATAAATCAACTTTAATCTGAACCTTGAAGAGTTTAAATTGGATAAAACTTTCGTAATACGAAGTTATGCTCCATCGTTTCTTTTAAAATGGTCTTATCTACCAAATATGTACATAATCCAGAATTAACTTGAGTATAACGATACAATATTTGAAGGAGGCACTCATACTGACATAGGAAAAGTGTCCATGCCTCTCATACAGCTGGTACATTTCCTTAATCCTTTCGTGGGAGAACTAATTCACATTGTCCCACTAGTGGACTTTACAAAAAATAATAATAATAAATAAATAAATGGGATTCCTTTATGTGGAATAAAGGGAGTGCCGAACAATAGTGATTTTAATTATGACTGCATACTATATATGTACAATATACATAATTACTGCAAATGTCTTATATACATAAACATAGTAACACGATACATACATATCATATTATATCATATATATAATAAGAGTAAGAAGGATCTTATCTGAATACTACCAAAAGTCAAAGGATCGATTCTTAACAACTATGTAATATTATATACTAATTATTTATAAGTTATAATTATTATTAAGATTCCTAACAACTATAAATTATATCTCATTATATCCTATATATATAATAAGAGTACGATGGATCTTATCCAAATACTACAAAAGGTCAAAAGATCGATTCTTAACAACTACATAATATTTTATACTAATTATTTATAAGTTATACAACTACATAATATTTTATACCAATTATTTATAAGTTATAATTATTATTAAGATTTGTAATAACAATAATATTTCTTACCTCCTTTCAGATTATAACTCAAACTCTATTAAATATCTTAGTAATATTAAACTTAAAGAGCTATTTTGTAGTTGCATTAAAAAAATCATAATTATTGTGTTACTTACATGACACACATTGTTTGGGCTATATTTTGAGTTTCAAAAGTCAGAATTGGACGATTTTACAGCCCACGCGAAGCTTACAAAAATATCTTTAATTCTGAGGTGATCCAACATCCAAAATCCAACGGGAGAAGCCTGTAATCTAGACAGAAAAGAGAGCTACGAATTTTTATCGGAGAATTCTATTCCATTTAGGAAAACTTTTTATAACTGATTTAAAATATTAAAATACTTTTTATATAAGATTTATATAGAGACATGTCATATATCAGATATTATTATGTATTATTATTATATTAGAGTAGAGATAGTATTAAGATTTTACATAGATGGAGGGAGGCTGTGAATTTTCCTAGTGAGAGGGAGGATTAAAGTTTTTCTTATCCAATTGTTTTCTATAAAAATATTTAATATATTATATAAGATATTAGGGTAACTTTATACGGAGAGAAATTATTATATTCAAAACTCAGAAACCTTATTAATTCATTTATTTGGAACGAATGAAAGAAATTAGGTTTTTTTTTTAAAATAATTATTTGAGTTCCCCGGCTAAGAGTTCAACATTAGCCTACGACATTAAATACACATTTTATTTTGTTACTATATTATATATAATACTATATCAAAAACATGTTATCACATACTTTGAATCATGCTATTTGATAAACAAAATAAATCAAATTAAAATAATATAAATTAGTAAATATTAATAATTTTTTTATTTAATCAATTTATATATGAAAAAATTATAGTCATAACACATATTAAGTATTAATATGGAGTAATATGTTTGGTTCTTATTAGTAATATAATAACATCTATTATTTATTGATGCAATGTTTAAATTTTATATATATTATATAATTATTTATAAATTGCAATCAATAATATACTACTAGATATCTAATAACATAAAAAAAAACTTATTCAAATGAATAATTGTATTATCATATTAACAAATACATATATATTATATCTCATATACCATAATATCTATTAAATTTTATATAAAACATAATACAAATCTTATCAAAAATATATTTAAATCTACTATGTATAATCTTAAATATATTAAACATATATTTGATATATTAAAAAATCATTTTCATAATACTTTGAATCACAAAATTTAACGTATTTATATATTAATAATATAAATTTATATTTTGTGTGATATGCATATTTATTTTTAATATTTTATATTGCTCTGTCCCTAATTAATAGTCCTTTTTTGATTTTTCGTGGTCAAATTGACTAGTTTTTGACTAACAATTAAAAATTGTTCTTTTTATAATTTTTAAAAACTAAAAATAAATTTTAAAGTAGATTATATATATTTTTTAACAAAATAAAATTTTAATTTTTTTTCAATTATATATTATATTTAAATTGCAGTCAAAGATGAGTTAGTTTGACCACACTGAAAACAAAGGGGACGGAGAGAGTAATTTTTTATTTATATTTAATTCAGTTGATGTAAAAATATATAATTTAAATAATTTTTAAAACTAATATAATTATAATATATTAAGAATTTTTAAAATTATAAAAATATTAATAATTTTAAAATAAATAATTTAAATAATAAAACAAAATATATGTGCATCGCACGGGTTAAAATCTAGTTTACCATAATATCTATTAAATTTTATATAAAACATAATAGAGATCTTATCAAAAATATATTTTAATCTAATATGTATAATCTTAAATATATTAAACAAATGTTTGATATATTAAAAAATCATGTTCATAATATTTTGAATCACAAAATTTTACATATTTATATATTAATAATATAAATTTATATTTTGTGCGATGTGCATATTTATTTTTAGTATTTTATAATTTTCTTATTTATATTTAATTCGGTTGATGTAAAAATATATAATTTAAATAAGTTAAAAAAAACTAATATAATTATAATATATCAAGACTTTTGAAAATTATAAAAATATTATTAATTAATAAAATAAATAATTTAATTAATAAAATAAAATATCCGTGCATCGCACAGGTTAACAATTTCTTATTAGATGTTGTACTTTGAGTGCTTAACCTGAAAGATGATGCTACTGCTCCAGTTTATTCTGCCTTAAAAGAGTGGTACTCCTAATTTTCGGTCCTAAACCAAAAACATATGCAATAGAGAAAATCTTGAGTACTCAGTTCTGTTTACTTTAACACTACCCATGCCGTTATATAATACTCTCATCTTACTTTCTTAATTTGAGCCATTGTTTATACCAACTTTTATCCAGTTCAATTTGATTGTATTATGATTTGATTGACTTTAATGTTAGAGCTAAAAAATTAGTCAAACCATTTAAGTTGAGCAAGATTAAAAACTATAGCGTGCACATAACCCACTTATATGTGAGAAGATGAAGGTGACAGATTATCCCTCCAACCGATGACACGATATTTCTACTTCATAAAAAAATAAATAGTAAAACGTACCTAGGATTCAATAAAACAAGTCAATGATTGTATATCACACGTTGGTGCTTAATGTTGTTTCATTTATCATCATAAGTAATGACATTCATTAGAACTCCAAATTTCACATTTGATAGCAAGATATCAATATGTAAAACTAATATAGATCAGGTTAAATTTTTTCTAGAGGTTCACAATTTAAGAAAAGGATGTGGAATCATTCATCGCAAGATTCTAAACATATGCAGGAATGACAAAAATTAATATAAACTGATAACTTATGCATAGAATTATATAAAACCTTGTTGCAGCTGGGAACAAGTTCCTGCAAGGCCCTCATTCGCTCAGCAATTCTTTCTCTACGCAGCTGCAAAAAAAATATTCATTCAGATTAAACTGAGGCTGTTGAAATTTGCAAGGAAACCTAATAAATATTGCTTAAAAGATATAAATTTATTTGCGTGTATGTACTCTCGTTACCCGTTCAGCAATACTATGGGGATCTGTAGCTTGTCCTCGTCGAGCCCGTACCCTTGGGCGCATGTTAGGAGGGTGTGGCATTGTCACTGCTGTGCTTGTAGTTGTCTGTCCTTGAAAACCCTGGATAGAGAAAGTTGCAAGTGCAATTAAGAGACGAGCTCAGACTGAAAGCATAAACTAAAGACATCCATATATAGTATACATGTAGCCATGATGCAGTCCAAGTGTTCAGCCACTTTGCTGAGTGGCATGGGATCAACAGTATGTCAAGATCCCAAGCCAGTTAGCAGTTTGTTTCCAAAGTATCACATAAGAAAAAATCTTGTTTTCAACAAGTCAACGAATGCCAACATGCTCACTGCAAAACCAGAACTTTATATCTGTATGCTTGACTTCGGAAATTTTAAAACCTTTAAACTCTAGCCACAGCCACAAACTTGATCAAAATACAATCACATTTGACTCATCTCAAAAGAGAACTTTGATCTATCAACTATGTAAATATCTAGATGCTTCACATCTGTCCTTATTTCAGATTCTCTAGCATTCAAACAGCTAACTGGTAATACATTTTAAGATTTAAATGACATTAATTCTACGGTGATCGTTTATTCATACATGCTTAGACTGACCATACACCCAATATGAGCACAATGGCCACACCTTAAATGTAGAGGTCAAAATCCACTAATTTATTAATCAACGCAGTGCATAAACTGCACAACAGACCGACAGAAAGGCTAACTAATTACAGGTTCAAGATTTTAGTCGATGTCTGCAATTTTCCCTTTGCTCTAATAATAAAAACTCGTAAAAGGGTACGGGGGTATAAGGTACTGGAATCTAGCACATCATTTTCATGTGGAGGGCCTTCGTCAGACTCTTCAGTCAAATACACATATCCAATTGAAACTTTCCATGTGTCTAACTGACACAAGCTCCGAACAAGGATAAAACTACACAAAAATGTCAATAAAAACCGCCGTCGAACAAAATTCTTCCAAACCAAACTTGAATACTCCGGATTGTAAAATTTATCAACAAAACAATATCAACCAAAATAAGCATCATCCTTACACACATAGTTTATCAAACCTAAGATATCCCATTGTGTATTATCATAATCACAAAATGATACACACACACACATATATAGGGGTACAACCTGGTGCATTTGAGGAACAGCATGGCGAACAGAGTGAGGCTGTAAATGCTCAAACACTGGAAACAAATTCCCCATGTTCATTGATCCCCTCTCCTGCATACCAAACACACATAAACACACACACACACACACAACATAAAAAAAACCCTAGTAAGAAAAATTCAAGAAACTACAAGTAAACAACACAAACACAACAATGAACCAAGTATGTATATATATGTGGAGTAAAATGAAAAGGGGTAAAAAGGGGTGGTAAAAAATGTACACGGTGGCTATTATCCAAGCTCAAACCCAAGGGAAAGAAGGGGTGTTGGGCACCACCGGAGAGGTGAGAAGCAGTCTCTGATGAAGTTCCATCTGGGTTTGACAAGCCATTGTAAGATGATGGGATTGCAAGTATTTGTTCCAAGAAATCATCTGAGTAACCGTCACCTGGGTTATTAGCCATGCCGGATACTAGTTTTTCCGGCGACAAGGAGACTTGTCGGAGATAATGATGACCGAATAGAGAGTGAAAAATGGAGTTGGGGAGGATATATATTATATATAATCAAGAAAGGATGGGGGTTGAGTCTGACAAGAGTAGTATTAGTAGGAGGACTATTGTCTTTTGTTGTCTAAAGGCGTGCTTTTTATTAGTGTGAAAGTGTGTAATTATTCAACACTCATCATCATCATTTGTTTTTGTTTTGTTGGGTAATCTTCCATTATTTCGTTAGCACTACTTTATATTATTAAATTAAGTTGTTTTTTAGGTTAAGAATAGAGATGCATACAAAACTTTGTAACTTTCAAATAAAATAAAATTTGTAGGTCGAATTTTATTTGAAATTTGGAAATTTTAATTTTCTTAAAATTGTATTTTTCTTTTGAACCAAACTGAATTATCACTAAATCAAGCGAAATCATACATAAGCGTATGGAACAAAACAATCGGAGGAGACATGAACACTTGCTAGCAATTTACATACAAGGAATTCTAGCCATCAAGTGAGCTACCTTGTTTGCTTTCTTTTTAACGAAACTAACTGAGATATTACTTCTACATAGAGGCATAATTCGACTTATATCTAAAATATCTCCGACTTCCATCTGGTAATGAGTCTGATTCCTCATTGCATTTACTGTTTGGAGCAAATCCGTTTCAATAATCACAAGTTGAGGAGTATCATTCATAACACATTTGATAGCTTCACTCATCCCAGATGCCTCTGCCTCAAACACAGAGACATCACCTTCCACCCGCAAACATTGGCCCCTTAAATATAGACCTTTATCATCTCTCAAAACCATTCCTATTGAAAAGAAAGGTGCACCAGTGTGCACTAAGGCATCCACATTTAATTTCATCACCCCTCCCTCAGGTGCAGAAGTATCCATACCACTTTGATTGCTGCTTTGTATGACATGAGCCAACTTCAAGTTCATTACCTATGCCTCTTTCCACTCTCTGAAACATGCCTTGAGCTCTAGTCCATAGTCATTGCTGGTGTTAAAGTCTGATTCTCCCATACCTTTTTGTTACGAGCGAACCATATGGCCTAAAGAACTCCGTCAATGTTGGTCAAAAACTCATGAGAGTCATAACTAAGTTTATTCAACGGCCACTCCTGGGTCGATTCAGCATGTTCCATATTAAAAGAGAGACCTTTATACTGCCAACAATCCTGTGCAAATTTACAATCAGAAAACAAGTGGAACAAATGTTCAACGTCCGTGTCACACATCGAACAAAGAATAGGATTTTAAATTCCCTTGCTTGGAAGCAAATTATGAACTAGTAGGTTATTCCTACAGACTCTCCATAAGAATATTTTGAGTTTCTGAGGTACATTCATACTCCATAATTTCTTCCACCCCTGTGACTGAGGAATCTGCCCTGATATTTATTTGTCCCTGCAAAAAATGGTACCCTTCTTGACAGAATAAGTGTCATTATTTGAATGCACCCATGCCAATCTATCCCTTCTTTGAACCTGAGGGATTCGAGTTACCAGAATCTCATGGACATCTCTTTCATTGAACGAATTACACTATGATAAAAAAAAAATTCACACATATTGGGTTTATATGAGCATTTAAGGAGTTGTTTACTTGAAGGAAAGTTTTCCAATTTTAATTTCTTAAATTTTCTAAAATTTTCACCATTTTCCATTTCTTAGAAAACAGATTAAAACTCAGAAATTGTGTTCCAAAGATGAAAAGTAGAATATGATTAATTTTCTATTTTTCTGGATTGATGATATATATATATATATATATATATATATATATATATATATATATATATATATATATATATATATATATATATATATATATATATATATTAACATATAATTAATAATTATGTATAATATTTTGAATTTGATAACCTTTGTTTATGGATTTTATTAAATTTAATATTTTTACATGCTTAAATAATAAAAAGTTATTGATTATTATTTTACAAAAAAATTAACAATTTGAAATTCATTAAATTTTGTAAAACTTATTACCCATAAAACAGGAAAGAAATGTAAATTATTAGATTTATTTTAGTCTTTCAAAAAACAAATATTAACTTTATTTTAATAGATTAAGTTAGAGTTAGTTAGTAAGTACTAATTTTATTTAAGTCTTTGTATTAAAGTGATGAACAGGTTATCCTCTAATTTACATACTAGACATTTATTATATATATTAGTGAATGTATTAAATTACTACATATATTAGTTAATGTACAAATCCTAATGTGATTATATTATTCTCAAGTTTAATATGATGAATATTTAGTTAAATATAGTTTAGGTTTAATTAAAAAATATATAAAAGTCTAATAAATGTATTCAAATTATTATATTTTATATTTTGTATAGTTTATTTCAACAATTTAACTAATAAACAAAAATATATTATTTTATATTGTGTATTATTTATCTTTTTATCGGATATATTTTCATTTTAAAATGATAATGGATAGTGTATTTTGATATGTACGTATAAATGTAATAAAAAGGTGAAAATATGTATTTGTTGAGGTTCGAATGGTATATCTATATAACATTTTGCCGTATTTTCTAGTTTTCAAAATCTAGAAAACGATAAAAAACTCTTTTCTAGGTTTTCCAATGTCTACTTATAATTTAGAAAACCGTGTTTTCCAATTTTCTAACTTTCTGTTTGAAAAATATTTAACTTGAACGTGTTTTCTCTTTTTTCTATTTTCTTAGAAAATTTTCTAGAAAACTGTTGAAGTAAACATGGCCTAAATGATCCATATCTACTTTAAAATGAATTCCTCTCTCCCACCTCTCGAGTTATTACTCCACCAAAATTTATTCATGAATTGATTGGACCATACTTGTAATGTTCCGTTTCAAAATAAATTGAATATAGTTACTTAAATTTTTATAATTTTGAATAAAATTTGAGAAATAGAATTTTAGGTATGTTTAATTGTTACACTTATAATTTGTATAGAGTAGATATTTTTTTATTAATTAAAATATTTATTTTAAAATTATTAACATTTTTATAATTATAAAAATTATTAATATATTATAATTATATTAGTTTTTTAACTTATTTAAATTATATATCTTTTCATCAATTGAATTAAATATAAATAAGAAAATTATAAAATATTAAAAATAAATACGCACATTGCACAAAATATAAATTTATATTAATAGTATATCAATATGTAAAATTTTGTGATTCGAGATATTATGAATATAATTTTTTAATATATTTAAGATTATAAATATTAGATTTAAATATATTTTTTATAAGATCTGTATTATGTTTATTTTATATAAAATTTAATATACATTATGGTATATGAGATATAATATATATATATATATATACACACACACACACACACGTATGTATGCATATTTTAATAATATGATAATATAATTATTCATTTGAATAAGTTTTTTTATGTTATTAGATTTTTAGTAGTATAGTATTAATTGCAATTTATAAATATCTATATAATATATATATATATATATATAATTTAAACCTTGCATCAATAAATAATAAATATTACTCTAAATAATTTAAACTCTAAATTAATATTAAAAAAATAAAATGATACATAATCATTATCGTCATAATAATTTTTAGATTCCACTTTTTTATACTAATATATGACATGTTCTTTATTGAACCAAATATATTACTCCATATTAATACTTAATGTGTGTCACGACAATTCAACCTATGTAATAACATTATTTTAGAAATATAAATGACTTTTAATTATAAAATAATTAATAGTAGTCCTTGGCTATTAAAAATTAAATCAATATAATTTTCTCATACATAAGTTGATTAAAATTAAAAATGTATTAATATTTATTAATTTATATTATTTTAATTTTAATTTAATTTATTTATCAAATAGCATGATTCAAAGTATTTGTAGTAACAAAATAAAATTAGGCTAAGGTTGAACTTTTAATCGAGGAACTCAAATATTATTTTTTTTAAAAAAACTAATTTCTTCATTTCGACAATGAATTAATAAGGTTTCCGAGCTCTCAATATAATAATTTCTCTTGTAATTATAATTGGTTCTCCGTATAAAATTATCTTCATATCTTATATAATATATTAAATATTTTTATAGAAAAAATTTGGATAAGAAAAAAATTTAATCCTCTCTCTCATAAAAAAATTCACGACCTCCCTCCATCTCTTTGTATGTAAAATCATAATCATATCTCTACTCTAATCTAATAATAATAATACATAATAATGTCTGATATATGATACGTAGTGAAAATGCACACCTAGAGGGGGGGTGAATAGGTGTTAAGGCTAACAATGACCAATTTTAATTTTATCAAGTTATTAAACCTGTCAGCTAGCTAAGATTGATTAACAGACACTGTCAGCTAGCTGCTATATGCAATGCAGTACAGAAAAAATAAATAACTCCAAGTCTTTTAGCCAGGTTCGACCCCTAATCTCCTATGGTCTACGTCCTGGTCCCCTACCAACTGGTAAGAGAGAATATTATTAATCAAATCAACCACGATTACAGATTACAATAATATTCCACCCTTTATCCCTTGCAGCTGATCCTAGCTTGCTGAAACACCTGTTCCACTGAACTATTCTGCCCTCTAAGCACTATACTACCCTAGCATAGCCTTCTCTAGCTTCTAGTTCCCTTGAACCCTGTTTCACAAGCCTAGCAATCCAGCCACAACTTGATTACAATCAAACGAATACAAGTGAATAAATTTACAACTCAAACTATAAGCTCTCACGTATATATATAACTATATAGAATAATAGAGCTCAAGATATTTGCTAAGATCGTTTTGAGTTTGAGAAGAAGTGTGTATGTATTTTTTTTCAAATCAGTATATCTTCACTTGGTTGAAGAGAAAAACTATACACACTTGTTTATATATATATATATTCGATTTTATCGAACCAATGCTAACGTTGAAATTATAACGTTTGAATTAGTTAAGATAAGATACATATATATTTAAAAGTACGTATATTGAGGATAAAAAGATAATAGAACCGTTTGAAATCAGCCTCAATATAGTATAGATAAGAGTTAGTTTTAGAAGATAAGTTTTAGTCAAACTCCAACTCCTATTAAATAGGAAAATTAATTTGAATATTAAAATCTGTTTGAATTTGATAAAACTGAGCCCTAATATAATATATAACCATATATATATATTAGATAGACTCGTACAAGTAAGATCCTATAAATTCTCCAAGAAAATCGGACTTCCTTGCAAATCAAACAGTTTCTGCGTTCCAGTGTCAGCTTGCTGATACAACCTGTTACCATGCTGTCAGCTTGCTGAAACACTCTGTTTTCCTTCTTTCAGCTTGCTGTCAATGTACTACAACTATATTATACTGATAAAACATGTCAGTAAGCTAATACCTGCAAAACCAAGTTAGTACATGTATAACAGCTTGCTATTTTATATCATATACAAGCTTTCAGCTTGCTAACAGTGATCATCAAAATCCAAAAGGGTTTCAATCTCCCCCTTTTTGATGATTATCACAAAATAATTTAGGAGAATAAAATACTCCCCCTAAATTCCTGCAATCCTGTAAACACATGATATAAAATTGCAAATATAATACACTAGTCATTTAACAGATAAGATTTAAAACCAAATCCATAGCATATCATGATAATACATGCATACTAGCATGCAACCAGCAAAAATTATCCAAAATAACCAAGTACCAAAAACCAGCAAATATTCAAGTACCCCAAATACCAGCAAAAATTAACAAGTCTATCATGCTTGAAATTAAAACTTAAAACTGACCCCAACCCAGCCTAATTCTCCTAAAATACTCCCCCTTAATCATTAAAAAGGAATATTCAAGAATATTCTGGGCTCACAGCATCCTCTGGATCTGCAAACTTGTCATCTTCAGCATCTGTCTCTAGCACTTTGTCATCTGGAGTAGTTAATCCACCAGCTTTTCCACTTTTCTCAGCACTACTTACTGCAGCATTTGCCAGACCAGCCAAGTTACACTCTGTAGCATTGCCATCATCTGATATTTTGAGCTCCTTTTTATAAGCTGTCAACAACTTACTTACCACAACTTCTCTAAAAAACTTAACCTCATCAGTTAAACTTTCAATTTTTGAAGCCAAGTGAGCAATGTCAAGAGTCATAGTGGCATTATCATTTTTCAACTCTTTAGCAAGAACTTCACACTTTTTCTCAAAATATCCAGTAGATTGTTCACCAACAGCGGTACTTGGAGTTTGAACTTCAACTTGCACCAAACTCCCATCCTTGTCCACTTTGAGATGAGACAGAGCTAAGCTTTTGTTGTCCAAGAACTCCTTAGCCACAGATTTGTCAACATCCCTCAGTTTGACACCATACCAATCAAAAATTCTAGTCAATAAACAACCATATGGTAACCCTGTACTCTGGTTTCCCTCAAAAACAGCCAACATGTTCTTCAAAATCAAATCAGCTAAATCAAACTTCTTGCCAGCTAGTAACATACCAACAACACACACATCTTGACAGTTAAAATTTGACCTACTTCCAACCCTAGGACAGATATTTGCCAAACAAATCTTAAAAAGAACATGAGCCATTGGAGTAACATTCGATGTAGTAGGGCAATTGAACTCCAAAATACCATGCAAACCTGAAAGGCATAGGTGTACTAACTTGTAACACTTAATTACTATGTAACTCAACTAAGTAAAAGATAAAACAACAGCAAAATAAGGAAAACTGAAAAAGCACATGGAATCAATCAACTGAAGAAATGGTAATGATACTTGGTAACTACAAGTAATTAATTTGGTTAATCAAGGATGCCTGAGTTAGAAGAAGTTCAATCTCAGTATTGCTCATGCCCTAACTTAACTAATGGAAAATCAAATTAATGTCAAAGAAGTACCAAGAAGACCAAAGTGATTTCATATGATGAATCTCAACAACTGGATAATGTAAAGGTTAATCAACAAATGAGAACTGACATTCAGAAGCAAGAACCCCTACAAGACTAGTCACTTATGAACCAGACCTTTACATCAAGTGTCAGGACATTGGAGGCAAGTTCATGTCAGTAATAGAAGATCTCATTTGAATTGAGTGAGGAAAAGAAATTGAAGAAGCTAGGGAAACTTGCTCATAAAGGTTAATCCACAATTGGTCACTAAAGAAAGTCAACATTCGATGAGTGCATATTTGCCAAGGCAAATGTCGATCCACAGCAGATCGAGATGCGGATCGAGATTGAAAATTAAAGATAAACATTGCAAAGGCAAATCTCGATCCACGGCAGATCGAGATCGAGATCGAGATCTTCATAGATCGAGATCGAGATTCTCCCAGATCGAGATCGAGATCTTCATAGATCGAGATCGAGATTCTCCCAGATCGAGATCGAGATTTTCACAGATCGAGATCAAGATGGGTCCAGGCGAAGATCGAGATGCGGGTAGATATGTAACATTTAATGTTCAAGGGACAAGTGGCTTATTGTGAACGATTGATCCAGAGTTGTTGGGAAAGTACTTTTTGTTGTCGAAGTCCTGATTGGGCCACGTACACAAAAAGGACAAGATCAAGACTACATGACATTATAAAAGCAGCACTTTGTTTTTATTAGTAGATGGACTTTTATCTCTGTATTTCAACGATATATTAAAAAGAGAGAGCATTTACTGTAAAACAATAGTGAGAGAGAGGATCAGTTGAATCTAGCTTTAATTGTTGTATTTATCGTTCAACTGATCATGATGCCTTTATGAATGTTGTAGCAAATCCTTCAATGAACATAATGATATATTCTTGAAATTCTGTGTCATAATTTATTACCTGCATATTTATACATTCTCTCATTATTCTAAAAAGTTGTATTCACCCCCCCCTCTACAACACTTTGGACCTAACAATTGGTATCAGAGCTCCTGTTAAACACATCTAACAGAGATCCTACTGTGTTGTTTGAGTTGGTTCTTGGAAATCCCAGATCTAATTTTTCTTGAAGTTTGTGCCGAAAGTTTTTATTTGTTTCTTCCTGGAAAAGTCATAGATCTAAAAAGTTCTAAGTAATGGTGTAAGGAATATTTGTACAACATTCTAAAACATTGTACTTTAGAGCTTTGTGGGTTTTCTTGTGGTTAAAAATCTGGTTATAAAAGAATATTTGATTGGTTGACTAGGGAACTTGAATCAACTGTTTGGTTGAACAAAAAGAACAAATTCGAACTACTGTCAACTAGATAGTGGACAACTTTTTGTTTGGACTTGAGAAAGTGGTGGACCCTGCTACTGTTCCTGTGATTAGAACTAACTTGCTTGAATCTTAAGTGCAAAATCCATTGGATATTAAGTGTTGAATATTTAAAGTGAGATAATTAATTTTTCAAGTAAATACAATTTATTGTAATTTGAAAAGTGTATTATCTTAATTTTAAACTTTATTAAAATGGCCGCCGCACACAGATTTAAGATACCTCCGTTTGATGCACAACATTATGACGAATGGACCGGAAGGATGAGAGCTTACCTTGAATCAATAAACAAGGTATACTTGAGAATATTGGAAAACGGTCCATACATACCCATGAAAATTGAGCCAGAGCGAATGGAAGGAGGGATACTAATACCATCCCGGTCTGTTCCTAAAGAGGAAATGGAGTTTTCAGACGCAGATAAAGAATTGGTTGGTATGGATGTGTCGTTACGCAACGTCATAATTGAATCCCTAAACTCAGAGTACTATGTTCAGATAAAGGGATTAAAAACAGCTAAAGCCATGTGGGATAAACTGGCTGTGGTGATGGAGGGGATCGAGGAAGTTAGAGATAATCACAAACGCATTCTGATATCTGAATATGAATCGTTCAGATGCGAACGAGGAGAAAGCGTAGCGGATGTTTACAAACGTTACAGTAAATTGCTTATCGAGCTGAGTATAAGAGATAAAGTCTATCCACTAGCAGATTCAAATATCAAGTTTCTCTTGAATTTGCCTAAACATCTGGAACACAGGATCACTGCCATTCGAGAGTCAAGAGACTTGAAAAATACTTCTCTCGAAAAGCTGTATGGTGTTTTGAAGACCTACGAGCTGGAGCAGGAACAAAATGACAGAAGAAGATCCTACAATAGTGGAGAACACAAAGCGGTAAGTGAGTCTGGACTTGTAGCTGAAGAGTCTGCTGTAAAGGCACTTGCAGCTGTCTCATTGAAAACTGCTAATCCTGAAAGGGTGGTATTAGACATTGAAGATCCATCCGAATAAAGTGAGGATGAATACTATACCCTTGAAGAGCTGGACAAATTAGAAGACAAGTCATATGCTTGTATTGCTCGAGAATTTGCTTATATCAGCTTCAGGAAGCAAAGAAGAGGTAAAGGACGATTTGGTAGTTCTTTCAGCCGAAGAGGCAGCAGTAGCAGCAGAGGCAGTAGTGTAAGTGGTCGGGGAAGTTACAGCGGTCGAGGTAGCACATCTGGTAGTGGCTACAGACCTAACCTGGTAGACAAGAACAAGTTCAGATGCTACAACTGCAATGAATTGGGACACTTCGCAACAGAGTGCAAGAAGCCCAAATACGTTCATCCCAAGGAAACCTATGTTGATCTGAAAAAGAAATATGATGCCTTGGTTAGCAAGCAACAGAAGGGAAGTCGGGCTTATGTTGTGACTGAAGGGAAGGGTTGGGACGAGTCTGATGAAGATGAAGATCAGGAGCTATGCAACTTCGCTTTAATGGCAAAATCTTCAGAACAATCAGAGGTACCAATTCTAACCGTAAATGAAATGTCTATTTCTGAGTACCAAAATGAATTAGCTGCCATGACTAAAGACATGTACAATCTCCAACTAAATCTAATTGCTGTTAATGAGGAAAATGCTAAACTCTCCCTTAAGAATAGACTTCTCGAGGCCAGGGTAGAGGAATTAGAATCAGGAGAAAGTAAAGAAAGGCAGTTAATGAATCAGGTAGACGTTTTAGAACACAAGCTTAAGATTAGGGAAGACATTAACGAAGAACTTAAAAATGAATTAGCTGAGCTTAAAATAACATGTCAATCTTTTAAGAAGCCGCTAATAAAGTTTTCGTAGAAAGGGACATGTACATGAAACTGGCAGGCAAGAGTAAAAATGAAAAAGTAAACATAGGACTTGACTACACACAGAAAAAGAAAAATAGGGCTGCTGAGTTGTTAGAGCCAGTGTTAGTCAAAGAAGATGTGCCTGAGGTTTTAGTGGATGTTAGAAAACCTATCTTTAAGCATTTTGAGCCCAGGACCATAGATCCTGTTGCTACTAAAATTGAACAAGAGATTAAAATTGAAAGAGATTCAGAAGAAAAAGTAGTAGGACCTACAACTTCTAAGAGAGCGAGTAAGATTGCTTATGCTAAGAGAGGTGTAGGAACCAAGGAGGCTAAGACGGTGACATATAAATAATGGGTAGCAGGGTCAGACCAAATGAAAACACCTGTAGAGGTAATTAAAACTGAACCTGTATCTGTATCTACATCTACACGAGCTAGGAAGGCATGCTATATTTGTAATCAAACTGATCATTTGTCTTACTATTGCCCGTTCTATGTAGAGGAAGAAAAATCTGTTGGTTGTAATACCATGCCTGCAACTACTGCTTTGCCTAGCATGTATGCAAATCATGCCAAATGCAATAATCCAAATTGTATGCCATGTGCTGTAAATATCATGCATGCTTATTTTAATTTAATGAATACTGCTAGCGCATCTGTTGAACATACATCTAGTAGTAGTAAGAAAAAGCATGCGGGGTCAAAGGCTAAGACTTCAAGTCCTCCTAAAGTTAGGAGTGACCCGTCTACTCCCAAACCTGACAAACCAGTCAAAGTTGACAAGGGAAAAGACAAAGTCAAGATGAATGCCCCTGATGGCAACAAGGCAAAGCCTTCTGTATCTGAAAAGAAAAAGGAAATTATTGATGCCGGGCCCAAACATCATTGGGTTCCGAAGAACACCTAACCTTTCTGGATTTGCAGGGCAGTGAACAGGAAAAGAGTAAAGTCATATGGGTGCTGGACAGTGGAGCATCGAGGCATATGACTGGCAATAAGTCCCTGCTAACAGATTTGGTGTTGAGAGCCGGCTCCGTGGTTACTTTTGGAGATAACAGCAAAGGTTACACCAGGGGATATGGCAAGATCGTTTGTGGAAATGTTATCATTGAGGATGTGTCTTTTGTGGAAGGATTGCGACATAATCTTCTCAGCATTAGTCAGTTCACCGACAAGGGTTTTGACGTCAACTTTGGGAAGCGTGATTGTTCGATTCGAAGCAAAAAGGATGGAAGCCTTGCTCTCAAAGGAGTAAGGAAGTCAAATTTGTTCATAGCTGACATGAATTCTGCTGATCAGTCTGAAGTCACGTGTTTCTACAGCAAGGCTTCTGCTGATGAAAGTTGGCTATGGCATAAAAGATTATCTCACCTGAACTTTAAAGCAATGAATAATCTCGTAAGGAGAGAATTGGTGAGAGGGCTGCCGCAGATGGAGTTTACTCCAGATGGACTCTGCGAAGCATGTGAGATGGGAAAATCAAAAAGAGCCTCGCATAAGGATAAACAAGTGAATAGCATTACCGAGCCCCTACAACTTCTTCACATGGATTTGTTTGGACCCGTTAATGTTATGTCAATGTCAAGGAAAAGATATGCGCTGGTAATTGTCGATGACTCTTCCAAATACACATGGGCGAAGTTTGTGACATCGAAAGATGAAGTTCCACATGAGATCATTAGACATGTACTGGTAATTGAAAATGTAGCAAGTCTGACTATGAAGACTATCCGATCTGACAACGGGACAGAATTCAAGAACTCAGTGTTAATGGATTTCTGCATATCTAAAGGGATCAGACGACAGTATTCAGCACCGAGAACACCGCAGCAGAATGGGGTGGTAGAAAGGAAGAACAGGACACTGGTTGAAGCAGCTAGGACAATGCTGTATGAGTCAAAACTTCCTTTATATTTTTGGGCTGAAGCAGTTAGCACGGCATGTTATACACAGAATAGAACCCTGATTACAAAAGACTATAATGAGATGCCATATTATCTGATGAATAAAAGAAAACCTTCTATCAACTACTTCCACGTGTTTGGTGCAAAATGCTTTGTGTTAAGAGACAATGCACAACTTGGAAAGTTTGATGCCAAAGCAGATGAATGGGTTTTTATTGGATATTCTCTTGAAGTAGTAGCAGCGTACAGGGTGTTTGTGCTTAATGATCGCAAGGTGGTTGAAAGCCTTAATGTCACATTCGACGACTCAAAGCTCCTGTCTATACTAAAAGAAGACAGTGAGCCCACTTCCCTAAGATTTGAAAATATGGATATTGATGAAGTGGATACAGTTTCTGAGTCTGTAGTGCAGGGTAGTGATCCAACGATAAATAATGAAATTAATCAAGAGTCTAGTGTTTCGCAAATTCAAAACACTAGGGCTGAGGGATCACCTTCCGTCAGACCTGGTACTAACTCAGGGGGAGTCAGTATGCACTCAGGGGGAGCAGCTCACTCAGGGGGAGCCAGTACTAGCTCAAGGGAAGCTAGTGAAAGTGCTTCTAGACTAAGTCACCTTCACTTACAAGATCAAGCTGAATCATCAAGAGCATTTGCTAGGGATCACACTTGGAACAAGGACCATCCGTTCGAGCTAATTATTGGTGATCCAGAAGCCGGAGTGACTACTAGAGGAAAAGCTAGAGCCGAAATTGCCACTGAGAATGAATGTCTATACTCAGTGTTCCTTTCCCAGATGGAACCTAAAGTGGTGGAAGAAGCTCTAGATGACGCTGATTGGGTGATTGCTATGCAAGAGGAACTCAATCAGTTTGAAAGGCAGAAGGTGTGGAAGCTGGTACCCAGACCAAAGAATAGATCTGTTGTTGGGACAAAATGGGTATTCAGAAACAAGCTGGATGAAAACGGACTTGTAACACGGAATAAAGCTCGCCTGGTTGCTAAGGGTTATACTCAAAGAGAAGGAATTGATTATGATGAAACCTACGCACCAGTAGCGAGGCTAGAGGCCGTAAGGATGTTCTTAGCATTCGCAGCACATCATGGTTTTAAAGTCTATCAGATGGATGTCAAGAGTGCATTCTTAAACGGTGAACTGGATGAAGAAGTGTATGTTGATCAACCTCCTGGGTTTGTCGACAGCAAATACTGTGATTATGTTTATCGCCTCTTCAAATCAGTATATGGCCTTAAGCAGTCTCCGCGGAAGTGGTATGAAACTCTGTCAGACTTCTTACTAGAAAGTGGTTTCACCAGAGGAGTAATCGACAAGACGCTTTTCTACAAGAAATGCAAAGATGATCTAATAATGGTGCAAGTATATGTGGATGACATTATCTTTGGGTCTACAAATGAGAAGCTGTGTACTAAATTCGCTAAGTTAATGCAATCAAGGTATGAGATGAGCATGATGGGAGAGCTGACGTTCTTTCTGGGCATTCAAGTTAGTCAGAAGAAGGACGGGATATTTATCTGCCAGACCAAGTACATTCATGATCTTATTAAGAAGTATGGTCTCCAAGATGTATCACAAGCTAAGACTCCTATGGCAACAGCCACGAAGCTTGACGAGGACAAAGCGGGTAAACCTGTTGTTGGTCCCTGATATTGTAGAAGGGGGGGTTGAATACAATATCTGATAATTATTCGCGGAATAATTGGATTAAAAATATTATTTTAATTACTCACGAAATATTAATTATAATGAAATACTGTTCAAGTGAAAGATATTATTTTAACTTGATTAGTATTACACAATTAATATTTTAGAAAAACTGTTATATAATTGATATAAAGTCTAGAACGAATTCGACATGAAGTGTTCGTGTTTAAACAATTATATTCAAACTCAGCACAGAAATCTGTGAATATTACAATGCAGATAAATTACTGAATTTGATCTGATTTTTCTAACTCTTCACAAGTTGAACAACAAACAAATGAAGCAATCATCTCATATTTATAGAGATTAGAAAAGGCTGGTATGACCTTTTCTAGTTAAGACTTAATTTCAAGAAAATAAGTCTGTATGACTTATTTTAACACTTGTATGACTTTTAAAAGACTGGGCATGACTTATTTCTGGTCGGTATGACCTTTTAAAACTCGGTATGACTTATCAAAAGTTCGGTATGACCTTTTGAAAGTCATATCCAGATTTTATTTAATTAAATAAATCGATATGACTTATTTTAATTAAACAAAATCAACTCAGCATGACCTTTTAATCAAATCTGCTCGGTATGACTTAATCAAACTGCTTCGGTATGACTTATTTAAATAGGTCGGTATGACTTATTTAAACAGGCTCGGTATGACTTATATATATATATATATATATAAAGAAATTCGGTATGACTTATTGAAAGTCATACTAACTGATTATATATATATATATATAAGTCATTTTGATCCATTTCTTTTATAGTAAATTAATTCTACTTAATTTAATTAGTTAATTTATAAATTAAATTAATTTCAACTTGAATTAATTTAATTAGATAAATTAAATAATTAATTAACAATTGATAGTAGAATTAAAATATTATCTTTAGTCGCAGCCGTGCTGATAGTCTTGAAATCTTCCTGTCTTTTCTTCGACTTCTGATCTTGAAACCTCTTGAATTAAATAAAGAATAAATATTATATTAGTTGACACACAAATGTACTGTCTGGTTCATTTGTGTCATCCCAATAAATATTCTCCATTTAAATAACATTTAACTAGAGGCCTTCTGTCATTAATTCTTCTTCACTGTTTGCATTCTTCTTCTGGAATCTGCTTGTAGTAACCACTTGAAATCTTCTATATCTTCTGTCTTCTATAGAAGTACTACCACATTATTAATTTCACTGACGCTTGAACATAGAAATGAACTTCATCCAGTGTTGAGTAGCAATCCTATAAAATATCTCTGATACTTGGATCCTTTGTGATTAGTTGACTGTCTTCGTCTTGATTCCTGTTTGGTGTTTAGTATTTACTTCTCTTTATTAGTTAGAGTTGAGTTGCCATCTAATTATTACAAATAGGCCTAGTCATATGCCTTTCAATCTCCCCCTATTTGTTGTTAAACATTTAACACACAAATTCCTAGAGGATAACTCAACTAACAACTAAGAAAGTAGTACGACATGTAGTGACTTGTAAATAATAAACAAAAGTTCTGGTTTTATATTTAACAATTTTCCAGATTCATACATAAAAGATAAATACAAGATAGATGTTCCTCCAGCACTGAACAAATATTACAAAGATTCTATCTTGTTCTATCTACGTCTTCCGTCTTCAGAAGTATCAACTTCACCTTCTTCTAGGATTGAACCTTTATGAACAGGTGTCCTTGGTACCTCTTCGGTTACTGATTGTTCTGTTGTAGTGGCCTCTCCATACAACCTTCTTTGCTCAGCTCTTGCTAACTGCCACAGTACTTCCTGTTCAACAGGATCTACTATCTCTTCTTCTACATCAGATGGTTGTGTTGAATCTATCTTTGGTATTTGCCTGATGTATGACGGAATCCTCTTTGATAGACAGTAGTTTCTTATCTTTTCTGCAGCATCCATCTTAGCTTGGGATTTAAATCCTTTCGACCTTAGCATCCTTTCAACTTGAATCATGTACTTAACTGTGTAGCCCTTTAATGATTCCTCATTTAACTGAAAGATTTGATATAGCTTGTTTGAAAAGAATCTTACCTCGTGAGGATCAAATAAGATTTGAGGACTAGCAGCTGTTGCAAAGATTCTAAGTCTATCCCTGAGAAGTTCATTTTCTTCTGAGCTTCTCTTGACTTTGTTCAAGAACGTCCATATTACTGATAAACTTCTTTGTCTGAAAAACTCCAAGGAAATTCTGAATGTCCCATTCCTGTGTGTATAGACTAGTATCTGCCAGTCTTCAAGAATGTGATCCACTAAGATAGTGATGTAGTCCACTTCCTCTTTCAGAGCTTTCATGAAGTTGTCAATGTTGTCGTTTGTCTTTTCTAGACGATCAATTAATGATTTCAGATGCTTGTCTTCAAATGGACCCTTTTGTTGTTTGTCCATTATTTTTCTTGCAGTATCCCATTTCTTTCCAATTTTGAGCTGTACATCTCTCTTTTTCTCTCTGACTGCTATGGCCCAGAGATTTTGCTTTTCTTGGCTTTCTTCTCTTTCTGCCTTTGTTCTTTCTATGACTAGAGCTTTCAGATTTTCAGTTTTTGCATGACTTGCCTTGATGTCTTCTTTTAGTTTCTTCATTGCCTCTTCATAGGCTGGATCAACTTCTTTCGGAAACAAAAATTCTTCATCAAATGCAGTTTCATCCTCAGCTCTGCAGTAGTCAGGAATATCTGATTCATCATGAGCACTGTCATCAATGAATTGCTCTTGGGCATAGTACTGTTCTTCTGGTACTGGATCAAACGATTGAAATTCTTTTTCAGAAAACAGCTTGGCTTTGCCTTTGTCTTTCGTAGAAGCCCTTTCATCTTCAGCTACTTTCTCCTTTGCTTTCTCCCCCTTAGTTGAGGGATCCTCTTGAGTTTTAGAGGCTTCAAAAGATGTCAACATTTTCTGCATAGTCAGATAGACTTGCTTCATTCCTTCATTCAGATGTGTCATGCCATCATCTAGTTTGGTGAATCGTTGAGTAGAGATCTTTTCATTTTCAATGATTGTGAGGGTTAAACTTTTCTCAACGTCATCAATTTTTTCATGTAATTTGCTCACTTCTTTCATATCTTCAGCAATGAGACTCTGTACGTGCTGGATATCTTGTGTTTTTAGAAGAATGGATGACTTGACACTATCAACATCATTTCGAACAATTGTCAGCTGCTGTGTTACAGAGGCAGATGTAGATTTTTCTTCTGCTTGTGCTTTTACTTTTACCAACTCAGCCTGAACAATTTGTATTTCCTTCTGGAGAGCTTCCATTTTTGATAATAAATCACTGTGTGTGTGTGCACTCAGCTCACTTGCACTCCTGTTTAACTCACTTTCACTCGGTGCATGTGTTTCACTCTGTGTATGCCTCACATCACTAGTGTTTAGCTCCTTTCCAGATCCTGAAGCTGTACCTGCATATATTACAATTGCTTTTGAAGAGTCGAAATGCTCTTCTGATGCCTGTGAAGGCTCGTCCTCAACAAGATTAACTTGAAGTGGCTCCGCTACTGACGTAGCTACTCCTTGAATGGAGTCCCATCTCCCTCTATGGAGTGGTTGCCTCTCAAATCCACCAGTGGATTCAAGACCTTCTTTTAAAAGAACTGGATGTAAAGAATCCAGGGGGGTCACCACCTTAGACAATGTAGTGAATGGCTCATTAGAGTCTGTGATGCCCCTTAATACCTCGGAGGGTGTTTGATGCTGCACTGCATCGAAAATGTCATGGTCCACAACATAGGTGGCATCCGACGGGATTTTATCAAAAACATTTTCTTCAACAAATGTGCCCTCATGTGTTTGTGTATCTGCAAGCGGAGGTCCTGCTAGTGTGAGAGCTAGCAGTGTGCTTTCCTCACTATCTGGTTGAGCAAGTGTATCTAAAGAACCTTGAATGGCCATGTCAAAATCCATATCCCATTGAGAGGAAAAGGATGAGTCTGCAGGTGTCTCTGGTTGAAATTTAGATCTTTTAGATTGTGGAGACAGAGCTGCGGGTTCACTCACATCAGCACCAAGACCCCTAACTATTCTGACAGGTGTCTTCCTTTTTCTGACTTTAAGCGAAGAGGAGGAAGAAGGAAGAACTGTTTGAGGCTCTAATTCAGCTGGGGGCGGAACCTGTGTGTTTTCAGGTTCGTAGCTGATATCCTGGAGTGTAAGAACACCATCATAGTCCGCCACAGATAAATCTA
The DNA here is from genome assembly GCA_028671895.1 of Oenanthe sinensis. Taxonomy (NCBI): domain Eukaryota; kingdom Viridiplantae; phylum Streptophyta; class Magnoliopsida; order Apiales; family Apiaceae; genus Oenanthe; species Oenanthe sinensis. The sequence continues at coordinate 31,797,831 of CM053800.1, forward strand.
ATAGTGCATTGGATATTTCTATAGGTATTGAACTAGAAGATTGTGAGTGAGATATTACCTGTTGATCTTGTGCCACTTGATCGACATGCTGAGCAGCTTCAAGTAGAAGGTGCACAGGATGTTCTAATTGCATAGGCACTTGTTCTGCCTCTTGTTCCTGCACAGGATGAACAATAAGATCTAGTATCTCAGCCATATAATCTGTCCTTACCACTTGCACATTTTGAAACTTGGGGTTGTTGTGGAGCCTTGCAAATAAGTTGTTCTGAGAAGTCGGAGATTCTTCTACAGGACCATTCTGAAATAAGGCTTTGTCTTCTTCCATCAACAAGTCATTCATAAACAGCATCAGGAACCTTGGATAGTAAACTTGTACATTATGTTCCCTGCTTTCTGGTTTCCCCATTTTCCTGATTATTTCTTTTAGAATTAACTTCCCAAAATTTATCCTCCGATTGTGGGCCACAGAAAACCCTATGATCTGTAGTATTGAAGATATGTTGTTGAAGTTGTTCTTTGTAGTGGGAGCAAACACTTTGGCTAACGTGTCAAAGAAGTAGTCCCACTCGCTTACCAACTTGGACTTAGTCATTCTTACTAAGTTGATCTCACCCTGATATTGAATGTTGTAGAAAAATTCTAGAATTTCTGGTACAGTGGGTGGATCCATGAAGTTGTCTGTTGGAAAGCCTAGAATCCTGTTCACGTCCTCTTCAGTCACCATGTATTCATGATCTCCTATGCTGAACGAGAATTGAACTCTGTCTGCAGTACTCCTATTCCTCGCAGTGGAATACAGAGCCCTAAGTGCTAACACTTGCAACGGGGCGTCCAGAGTAATTGCAGTTCTGACGAGTGAATGTTCATTCATAAATACGATCCACGGTCGAAACCTCTCGACTGAACAATTCACCGGATTAAAATATCCAACAAAATTAGTTTTTACTAATTCGCAATAACCAGCCATTTTTTTTTTTTTTTTTTAAGCTATTACAAATAATAAAATTATAAAGTGCGATTACAACTTAAAAATTACAATAACAATTACAAGTGCAAAATTCGAAATTTACACAATAAAATTGAAAACCCTTACTGCTATCAAGCCTCTAAGTCGATTTTAACTGGTCAAATAACTACACAATCAGTCCTCTAATTAGTAAAAATCGTACTTAACTACGATTTAGTCCAAGTACAAAAGCAATCAGTTCGATTTTTGCGAAAATCCGGCAGAGGTTGGCTAGGTTTTAATCAATTTCAACAAACTAGCAAGCAATGATACTTGTAATCAGAGAATAGCAACTGAACTCAGTTGTAATGGAAGAAAATCAAGCGATTTTTGTAAAGAAAAAAACTGTTCGACTGTAGATGTATAGCAGTGTGTGTGTGTATATGAATCCTGAGTATGACTTTTTTTTTTTTTTTTTTTATTTAAAAAGAACCTGTTATAATACTCGGTATGACTTATTTCTTAAACAAATATCAGCATATCTTGGTATGACTTATTAAAAGTCATACCGAGTTTTATTTAAAACTAAATGCATCAGGTGTCGGTATGACTTATTTATATTAATTCTCGGTATGACTTTTTATTAGAAATAAAGAGTCATGCCGAGTTTTATTATAAAAGTCATACCGAAAGTTTGTAACTAAAAGTCATGCTGAGATAATATAAACAGGTTGCAAAAAAAATACAGTAAGTATTAACAATTTTTATTTATTTAGAAACTTTTTTTTTTTTTTTTTAAAAATAATAATAATTTACATACTAACAAATTATTAAAGACATATAATAAATATTTACATTATTAATTGTTCTAATTAATTTAAGAATTGAATTAACTCATTTTTGAATTAATTTAATGAGTAAATTAATTGATTAATTAATAACATAATCATTTATATTAATGTACAATAATAATTAGTAAAATAAATATTAATATACATGCTTAAAATAACTATATTAAAACAACAGATAATGCTTATAAATGCTTAATTTATCCAAAATTACTTATGCTTCAATTGAAACAATTATCTTCTAAGAATATTGATTTAATCTTAAGATAATTTTTCCAAAAATTCATAAGCTCTAGGATTTTATTAATTCAAGTCTCATAAACTCTTTAAATATTAACACTTAATATTTATGAGCTTAAATTAATTCCTAGCAATCAAAAATTAGCCATTATTTAACATCCCTAATTCACTAACCAGCTTTGAGAAAGTGGATTCATCAAGTGGTTTTGTGAAGATGTCGGCTAACTGTTCTTCTGTGGGTACAAAATGTAGCACCACAGTTCCATTCATGACATGCTCTCTGATAAAGTGATACCTTATGTCAATGTGCTTGGTTCGTGAATGTTGTACAGGATTGTTGGAAATAGCTATAGCACTTGTGTTGTCGCAGTAAATTGGAATTTTGTTCAACGCAAGTCCATAGTCATTTAGCTGATTCCTAATCCACAAGATCTGTGCACAACAGCTACCTGTCGCAATGTATTCTGCTTCGGCTGTCGAGGTAGATACTGAATGTTGTTTCTTGCTGTACCAGGAGATCAACCGTCGTCCTAGAAACTGACAGCTTCCAGAGGTACTTTTCCTGTCCATCCTGCACCCTGCATAGTCTGAATCTGTATAGCCTATTAGGTCAAAACCTGTATCCTTAGGGTACCAAATTCCAAGATCTGGTGTACCCTTTAGATATCTAAAAATTCGTTTAACAGCTATTAGATGAGATTCTCTTGGGTCAGATTGAAACCTTGCACATAAGCAAGTTGCGAACATTATGTCGGGTCTACTTGCAGTTAGATATAATAATGAGCCTATCATACCTCTGTAGCTTGTGATGTCAACTTTCTTACCAGTTTCATCTTTGTCAAGCTTTGTGGCTGTTGGCATTGGGGTTTTTGCCGGTGAAGAATCTTCTAGACTGTATTTTCTGAGAAGATCTCTTACGTACTTTGATTGGCAAATAAAAATCCCATCTTCCTTTTGCTTTACTTGCAATCCAAGGAAGAATGACAGCTCACCCATCATGCTCATCTCATATCGGCTCTGCATTAACTTAGCAAATCTCTTGCACAAGTTTTCGTTAGTAGAACCAAATATAATATCGTCAACATAAACTTGGACAAATATCATATCTTCATTATGTAATTTGTAAAATAGAGTTTTATCTATGACACCTCTAGTGAAACCATTTTCAAGTAAAAACTCAGAGAGAGTGTCATACCATGTCCTCGGTGCTTGCTTGAGTCCATAGAGAGCTTTGAAAAGAAAGTACACAAAATCAGCAAACTCTGGATTTTCAAAGCCAGGGGGCTGTTCCACATAAACTTCCTCTTCTAGCTTTCCGTTCAGAAATGCACTCTTCACATCCATTTGATAGACTTTAAAATTGGAATGTGCTGCGAATGCCAGAAATATCCTGATGGCTTCAAGTCTTGCAACTGGTGCGTAGGTCTCGTCATAATCAATTCCCTCTTCCTGGGAGTAACCCTTTGCAACCAGTCTGGCCTTGTTCCTTGTAACAATGCCATCACCGTCTAACTTGTTCCTGTATACCCATTTTGTGCCAATAACAGATCTATCTTTAGGCCTGGGTACCAGTGTCCAGACTTCTTGTCTTTCGAACTGATTGAGTTCTTCTTGCATGGCAAGAACCCAATCTGGATCAATTAGTGCCTCTTCAATCTTCTTTGGTTCTTCTTGAGATAGAAAAACTGAAAATAAACATTCATTTGAAGTTGCACTTCTGGTTCTTACTCCAACATCTGGATCACCTATGATCAATTCAAAAGGATGATCTCTGCTCCATATCCTTTCCCTAGGTAGGTTTGATCTTGATGATTCGCCTCGAAATTCATTGTGATGTTGTGTTCTGCCAGTTGATCCTTCATCTCCCCCTGAGTTGCTGCCAGGATGACTTGTTGATCCACCACTGGTATTAGTAGAATCCCCAGTGTTGCCATTGTTTCCACCATTAATACCTGGATCATTACCATCATTGATGTCATTATTTCCTGCTGCAACTTCAGGTTCTTCTTCATCCTCAGTATGTGAGTCTGGATAATTGTCGAATTTTAATGACTCAGAAGAATCTTCAGTTTGGATACTTGGGAGTTTAGTGTCATCAAAAGTTACATTGACACTTTCCTTCACTTGGTGCTGATCAATTATGTAAACCCTATATGCTCTTCTTGAATATCCGACAAAAATGGCTTCATGTGCCTTGGCCTCAAATTTGCCAATGCGTTCATCTCCATCTTTTAGCACAAAGCATTTGGCTCCAAATACATGAAAGTACTTGAGAGTTGGTTTCTTGCCAGCCATTAATTCATAGGGAGTTTTCATATGATCTTTGTTGATCAATCACCAAATGTGGAGTTTCATCTTTAGAATTCAAGAATAAAACCCATGTATACTTTGTGAAGTCATCCACAATTACTAAGGCGTATTTCTTCCTTGACATAGACAGAATATTTACTGGACCAAATAAATCCATGTGAAGGAGTTGAAGTGGTTCAGTGATGTTTGTAGTGTCTGTGCCTCTGTGAGTTGCTTTCTTTGACTTGCCTTTTTGACATGCCTCACACAATCCTTCTTGTGTAAATTCCATCGGAGGCAGTCCTCTCACCAAATCCCTCTTGACTAGAGAGTTCATTGTTTTGAAATTCAGGTGTGAGAGCTTCTTGTGCCATAGCCAACTTTCCTCTGTTGAAGCTTTTGAATAGAAACAGTTTGCTTCGGCTTCAGTTCCCGAGTTGAAATCAGCTACGTACAAGTTTCCTTTCCTTACTCCACGCAAGGCTAGTCTGTCTTCTTTAGAATGAGCTATTAAGCACTTCTCCTTGATAAAGTTTACTTTGTAACCTCTATCACAAAATTGACTGACGCTGAGTAGATTGTGCTTAAGTCCTTCCACCAAAGAGACATTTTCAATGATAACATTTCCTGTATTTAACTTGCCATATCCCATAGTCATTCCTTTGCTGTTATCTCCAAAGGTGACGATTGGGCCAGCTCTCTCAACCACGTCTGATAGCAGGGCTCTATCTCCGGTCATATGCCTTGACGATCCGCTGTCCAGGATCCATATAACTCGGTTTACCTGTTTAACTCCCTGCAATTATCAAACGGATTAATTTGTCTTCGGAGCCCAAAATTGATTGGGCCCGGCATACTTAAAAAATTGACCTTTGTCTGCTTTGACAACAGATCCTTTTCGAACAACATCCTTTTCTTCCTTGACTGTTCCTACCTTCCTATAAACAGTCTTAACAACTTTCTGTTTAGACTTAGGAATATATGATTCCTTCTTCTCAGGTGAAGGAGTCGCAGTCTTGGATTTAGCAAATTTACTATTGATGTGCTGTCTAGGTGTCATGTTATCTTTCTTAGCTATCATGCGTTTGAAGTAAGCAGTCATAGCATTAAAGGCACATAACATGCAATTCATTATACCACATGGTTTATGGAAAGCATCAATAGTAGGCATGTTATTCAATACAGTAGGGGGTTTAACAGATTCTACTTCAATTTTATCAGCATATTTGAAGTTTTCAGTAGAATGAAATTTATTGTTACTATTCCTACTGTTCACAAACGTGTTGGGTCTGTTCATTTTATTCTTTAAGTCTTTTGCACCTACACCAGGTCTGGGGGAATCAGAAGTTCCCACATCTTTCACTGGTGTTTCTAGTGCACATTTTTCTTTCTGGACATTAACTCCTTTTATGTCCTTAACCTGTTCTCCTCTCTTCTTCTCTTCCTCAAAATCTTCCAACTGCATTTCATATGCAATTAGTACAGAGCTCTCAAGGATGGGTTCAGCTATCGGTGTTATGAAGAGAGGTTTCGGTGTGTCTTTAACAACATGTGGGATACCCCTTTCTTCAGCACTTTTTCTAAAGGGGGTTATGTTGCTTGGTTTTCCTACAGATTTGTTATACTCGAAGCCTATTCCAACTTTACGATTTATTTCTTGTTGGTCAACTAGGTTCTTAACAATATATGAGGAATTCTTATAAGCAAGACACTTCTTCTTTTCTTCTTCTATCTGGTTTCTGAGATTAGTTTCTACTACAACATGACAACTGACTTTGCTGACTTGAACAGCTAAGTCTTCAGTCAACTTAATAGTCAACTTGTCATGATTTCTTTTCAACTGTTTAAAAACTTCAGTCTCATCAATTAACTCTTTGACTTTGAGTCTGAGTTTCTTAACTTTATCTCTTTCACCATCTAGTTCTTTACCTAGCAAAGCAAACATCTTTGGACACGAAGGATTTACCTCTATTCCTCTGTCACTGGTGGGAGACAGTGATCCCTCTGATGAAGCCATAAGAGCAAGATTTCCCAGCTCTTCCTCATCATCGTTATCTGAGTCATCCCAGCTTTTGCCTGCTGCTAGATAGGACTTTCCTTGATGCTTTTTCACTAGTGCATCATACTTCTCCTTGAGCTCTTCATAAGACTCTCTCTTCTTCCCTTGCTTAGGCTTCTTGCACTCAGTTGCAAAGTGGCCTAGCTCATTACAGTTGAAGCAACGAAACTTGCTTCTATCAACTAAGCCGGTCTTGTAGCCGCTTTTTGATACTGCTGTCGAAGAACCTCCTCTTTGGAATCTTCCAAAATTAGGCTTACTTCTAAATGAGGAGTTTCTTCGGAATCTCATGTTGCCAAACTTCCTGGCAACCATAGCTAGAGATTCATCTTCTAGCTGATCTAGTTCTTCCAGTGAGTAGAAATCACCATCTTCTTGTTTATCAGCAGTATGTCCAAGTTCTGGAACCACATACTCTGTTGAACTGTTAGAAGGTGCAACAGCCTTCACTTCTTCTTCCTCTGGTGCTTCTACCATTAATGCCTTGGAGGAACTCAGTACCTTACCTCTTCCATACATTTCTCTGGTTTGGATCTGTTCCAGCTCATAAGTTTTTAAAACTCCGTAGAGTCTTTCTAGGGTTACTTCTTTCATGTCCCTAGATTCCCGGATGGCTGCAATCCTGTGCTCCAGATGCTCTGGTAAGGTCAACAAAAACTTCTTGTTCACCTCTTGGTTCTGATAAAACTTTCCATTCATGTTTAGCTCGTTTATCAATTTGTTTAGTCTCTGAAACACCTCAGAGATACCCTCACCAGGGTTGGATCTAAACTGTTCATATTGGGTGGTCAGGATCTCCAGTCTATTCTCCTTAACTTCTTCAGTTCCCTCATTGATAATTTCAATTGTTTCCCAGATTTGTTTTGCATTCTTGCAATTGACTACTTGGTTGTACATGATGTAGTCTAGGGATTCAATTAATATGAGCTTCAGATTATTATCAAGGGACACAGCTTCTGTTTCCTCATCTGTATAGTCTACCGGACTTTTCGGAAACTGTCTGTGGGGAATTACGACCCCATCTACTGTATGTTCGAGAACAACTGATATAGGGAGCTCAACACCTTTAGCCATAATCAATGCATACTTAGGATTTGCAATCCCGATAAACAGTAGCATTTTTTGTTTCCACAAGTTGTAGTGTTCTCTGTCGAACTGTGGAATCTTGATGCTTGTAACTTTCTGGGTACTCATCTTTAATAAGATTAAAAATTAAGTGTTTCAAAAAATATTTTAATTTTTGACTGAAAACAATTTTTGATCAGAAATAATTTTTAGTGAAAAATTATTTCGAATAAAAAATTATTTTGAATTAAAAATAATTTTTGAGATCTGTATGAGTTGCGGAATTTTTGGTTTGGATCTGATATTTTCTATATCAACCAGCTCTGATGCCAATTGTTGGTCCCTGATATTGTAGAAGGGGGGGTTGAATACAATATCTGATAATTATTCGCGGAATAATTGGATTAAAAATATTATTTTAATTACTCACGAAATATTAATTATAATGAAATACTGTTCAAGTGAAAGATATTATTTTAACTTGATTAGTATTACACAATTAATATTTTAGAAAAACTGTTATATAATTGATATAAAGTCTAGAACGAATTCGACATGAAGTGTTCGTGTTTAAACAATTATATTCAAACTCAGCACAGAAATCTGTGAATATTACAATGCAGATAAATTACTGAATTTGATCTGATTTTTCTAACTCTTCACAAGTTGAACAACAAACAAATGAAGCAATCATCTCATATTTATAGAGATTAGAAAAGGCTGGTATGACCTTTTCTAGTTAAGACTTAATTTCAAGAAAATAAGTCTGTATGACTTATTTTAACACTTGTATGACTTTTAAAAGACTGGGCATGACTTATTTCTGGTCGGTATGACCTTTTAAAACTCGGTATGACTTATCAAAAGTTCGGTATGACCTTTTGAAAGTCATATCCAGATTTTATTTAATTAAATAAATCGGTATGACTTATTTTAATTAAACAAAATCAACTCAGCATGACCTTTTAATCAAATCTGCTCGGTATGACTTAATCAAACTGCTTCGGTATGACTTATTTAAATAGGTCGGTATGACTTATTTAAACAGGCTCGGTATGACTTATATATATATATATATATATATAAAGAAATTCGGTATGACTTATTGAAAGTCATACTAACTGATTATATATATATATATATAAGTCATTTTGATCCATTTCTTTTATAGTAAATTAATTCTACTTAATTTAATTAGTTAATTTATAAATTAAATTAATTTCAACTTGAATTAATTTAATTAGATAAATTAAATAATTAATTAACAATTGATAGTAGAATTAAAATATTATCTTTAGTCGCAGCCGTGCTGATAGTCTTGAAATCTTCCTGTCTTTTCTTCGACTTCTGATCTTGAAACCTCTTGAATTAAATAAAGAATAAATATTATATTAGTTGACACACAAATGTACTGTCTGGTTCATTTGTGTCATCCCAATAAATATTCTCCATTTAAATAACATTTAACTAGAGGCCTTCTGTCATTAATTCTTCTTCACTGTTTGCATTCTTCTTCTGGAATCTGCTTGTAGTAACCACTTGAAATCTTCTATATCTTCTGTCTTCTATAGAAGTACTACCACATTATTAATTTCACTGACGCTTGAACATAGAAATGAACTTCATCCAGTGTTGAGTAGCAATCCTATAAAATATCTCTGATACTTGGATCCTTTGTGATTAGTTGACTGTCTTCGTCTTGATTCCTGTTTGGTGTTTAGTATTTACTTCTCTTTATTAGTTAGAGTTGAGTTGCCATCTAATTATTACAAATAGGCCTAGTCATATGCCTTTCACCTGTAGACATCTCAAGCTATCGAGGTATGATCGGCTCACTTTTGTATTTAACTGCTAGCAGACCTGATATTATGTTCTCTACGTGCTTATGTGCAAGGTTTCAAGCGGATCCTAGAGAGTCACATCTCATAGCCGTAAAGCGTATTTTTAGGTATCTCAAGGGAACATCAAATCTCGGGATTTGGTACCCAAGAGATACAGGGTTTAATCTTGTTGGCTATTCGGATTCAGATTACGCAGGTTGTAGAATAGATAGAAAGAGCACTTCAGGAAGCTGTCAGTTTCTTGGAAGAAGGTTGGTGTCTTGGCAAAGCAAGAAACAACAAACAATATCTACCTCAACAGCAGAAGCAGAATATATTGCTGCTGGAAGCTGTGTGGCCCAGATACTGTGGATGAAGAACCAACTCAAGGACTACGGTGTGGAAGTATCTAAGATTCCTATCATGTGTGATAACACAAGTGCTATTGCAATGACCAACAATCCTGTGGATCACTCCAGGACCAAGCACATTGACATCAGGTATCATTTTATTAGAGAGCATGTAGAAAATGGAACTGTAGAGTTGCATTTTGTGTCTACTGAACGTCAAATAGCAGATATATTTACTAAACCCCTAGACGAATCAACATTTTCTAGATTGGTTGGTGAATTGGGGATGCTTAACACCTGTTAGTTTTGCTACCTATCTGTTATAATTCAGTTTGTGTACATATTATTGTTGTTCATGAATATTCATAATTAATAATGTGTACTTAACTTCAAAAATGTATGTATTGCATGTCATAAGGGGAAGTTAGAAAGTTTCATGAAATTAATCTTGTGCTGATCTGTGTATCTAAATGATTAATGTCTAATAATGTGATAGGATTTAATGCTAGACTTAATTTTGTAATGCATGATTTATTTGCTAAATTCCCTGTCGTTTCAAAATTGTAAGTTTCTAAAATGGTGTGAAAATTTGTGGTGAAATCTTGTGAATTTTACATATAAATGTTTAATTCACATAATTTCATTAAAATTTTCTAAGGTAAATCTCGATCTGTTTCTGGATCGAGATCGAGAACGACTTGCAAAAATTGCTTAAAAAACTGTCAATGTACATCTCGATCTATCCACATCGAGATCGACATCGAGATCGACATCGAGATGTAGATCGAGATGCGGATCGAGATCGACATCGAGATCGACATCGAGATGTAGATCGAGATGCGGATCGAGATCGACATCAAGATCGACATCTAGATGAGGATCGAGATGCGGATCGAGATCGAGATGTGACTTGTCTCTTCAGTTACTTTCTTTTTAAGCGTGCAAGTATATAATAATAGCATTATATAGACTGTTCATTATTTCTCTTAACCTTCTCTCTCTCTCTAGTTCAACAAGCTGAAGCAAATACACACGCATATACATACATTCACAGCATCCTTTTCCCTGCCATTACATCAAGTTTTCTTGTGATTTTCTTAAACAAAAATCACTAACTGTTACTTAAAAGCATCAATAACTAAAACGAAACTCTGCTAAAATTTTGTTTAAAACTGTTGAACTTCTTGCGTTGTTTTTAATGTCATTACTGTTCTTGCAAATAGTTCTTTAGTTTTCTTTTCATTCGAGTGAGTTTGTTTTCTGTTTCGTGCTTTCTTATTCTTAAGTTCATTTGTGTTCTTGAGCGAAATAGTTGTGAGTACTACTGTTTAATCCTTAAAGTGCAACTTTACCGCCGTGTTTGTGTTTTTCCGGAAAAAAATAATAAAATAATTCTTTTTAATTCTTTTTGTAACGGCTGTTCACTTTAATTTTCGAAAACTCAACCGTCAATCTTTAGTGGGGAGTTAAGTGGTCATTAGTGGGGAAGTTAATTTGTTTTAATTCGTGTCACTAATTACGTGAGGTAATTAGTGGGGTTTGTGTACATTTTTTTTGTTGTTTAAATTTAGAACTTGTTCTCTAAAATTTCCATTGCAAAACCATTTTAGAACATTTCTTTTCTCAAACACAAATTTAAAATGGCCAACCCAAATTTCACAATTCCCAAGACCAACTTTGTTAATCTCTCTGCTGATCGAGCAACTAGTAGATTTATTCACTACCAGTTCTGGATTGAATCCCTCAACAACACATCAATCATAAGTCATGCTTTAACCGCCTCTCCCATCCTGAATGTCGAAGCCCTTCAAGCTGCTTACTCAACACTAGAGATTCAGGGTGGAAAAGCAAATCCAACAGGCCTATCCTTTACTATCAGTGGTGCCAAATATGAAGTCAGTCTGCAGAAGTTCAATGAGTTACTCGGGCTTCCTACAGAAGATTATGCTCCGGAACCCACTATGGAGGATATGTTGCAATTATTCACGGAGATAGGTTGTCGCCCTCCCACGGGTCCTATTAAGGTAACAAAGGTTAACACCGGTATGCTACCAGCTGAGTGGGATTATGTAGTTCAAGCAATTCAACGCTGCATGTTCCCAAAGGATAAAGACTACAAGCCAATGAATAACAGCTGCCGGGTAATACTATATGGAGTGGCAAACAACAAGAAGGTGAATGTGGGCAAACATCTGTTGATTCAGTTGCTTGAGAGGTGGGCATTGGAGAAGAATGCATCTAGGAATCCGGAAGATGGTCTAGTCAAATGCTGGATGCCAAGATTTCTTCAGATGGTTCTGGATGACGTCCTTTCAGAGGAACACAGAAGAGTATTTCAAGGCTCTGAAAGGATGGCATGTTTTGATATGACTCTAAAGAGTATCTCCACCATGGAAACCCAGCAAAAGTCAAGACTTTTTGAGTTGCGCCTGACTCCGTACTTCCAGGATCTGCAAGATGAGTATGCTAGGAGGCATGCTTCTCAGTTTACTGTAGTAGAAGCTGAGAGTAGCGGTAACGAAGCTGAAGGTGGAGATCAAGTGCCTAGAAATTTGGAAGAATCAGGTATGGATGTTGACATGGCCGAGGCAAATGTTGCAGAAGCTGGAGCTGACAAGGATGACGATCTTCTGAGTCAGGTACCTATTCTTGCTGATCTTGATCAATCATCAATTCAACCTATTTTCTATAGCCGTGGGCCTGAAAACCCCCAGGCTCTATCCCAGGCTGCAAGCCCTTCTGTTCATAAACGTTCAGCCAGCCCTAAAACTGGTGATAAAAGGAAGGCAAGCTTATCTGAGTCGAGTGATTCGAGTGGAGGGAGTGTAGGAGTTGAGAGAGTAGTCACTTCAGCAGCTCTGCCACCTCCAAAGAAGCAAAAGGTGGATTCAAACCCAGTGGCAACTGCACAACCTGTTAAGGCTAGTTCACCTCTCACAGCCACCACACCTCACGCTGGTGGCTCACCTCTCCAAAACATTCCAACACATTCGCACTCGCCTAGGCATGTTGGTGAGAGTCAAGGAGGGGGTCCAGCTCAACAGCCAATAGGAGCTGGCCCTACCTCCCCTGAGTTGTCCGCTCAGGGCTCTTTGAGCAATTTCTCGGAAGGGGAATGGCAAACTGAGACTAGCACTTCTGATGCTAGGATCTCAGGAAGTTTTAATGCGGAAGAGTCTGTCGAATCCAGTATGGATGACTCTTCCTCATCTAAATCAGAAAACAAGTTGCTCGCAGAGCAACGACATCTGGTGACTGGTGGGTCTACGCCTCCAGAACAGCCCAGCGAACCAGAAAAGGTTCTAAGTGAACAAGGGGATGACATGGTCATAACGCCATCTCCTATCGTAGACACAGCGCTTAAAGGTTCAGTCTCACTGACCGATATCGCCGACCAACTCACCGCTAGTCCCCAGCGACTAGTAGATGAGGCTCTAGTACTGTTAGGCTCTAAACACGAGAGAGAGACAGAGAGAGTAGATCCCTTCTCTTTAGGGATCTTGAGTGAAACAGAACCCGGCGAGAGTAAACAGTTTAACCCAAGCCAAACACCGTCCCTTACATTGCAGGATCTAGTGAAGAAGGTGGAGGCTTTGGAGGCTGGAGTTGCTGGTGTTACTGCTGCTGTCTCTTCTCACTCTGGAAGATTGGAGGTTGGAGCTCAGTTCATGGAGAACCTAATTGCCGTCCAAAATCAAATGATTGACAAGATAAACAATCTTGGATTGGCACAGGTGGAGGTTGGGAGGTCAGTAGATGATGTCACTCATGGCATGTCTCAGGTCTGGACGAAGCTGAATGAACTACTTGATGCTGTCTTTGGACGTAACAGGGCTGGACCTGGTCCTTCAACCGGTGGTGGTGGTGACGATAATAATGATGATGATGCTCCTGATGAGGATAACACACCTAAGGGGGAGAAGGAGGATCAGGGTCTGAAAAAGCTGACTAGTAAGGGTCCGGTGATCGAGTCCTCAAACAAATCTGGTGAAAAGGTGGAGGAGGCTCAACCGGCTCGTAAGGACAAAGGCAAGCAGAAGATGGTAGTTGAAGAAGAAGCTGAGAAAGAAACACCTCTCGTCGATGCATTTATGGGAGACTTTATTGAAGATTCTGATGAGGATGAGATGGATGTAGAAGCCTTAGTGGCAAGGAGGTCGAGACTCGAGCAATGGGCAAGAGAGTGGGAACAAGAAAGAGGTCTAAATCCTGGCGGATCTGGCGCAGGTGATGCAGGAGACCACTCGGTTGTTGACGAGCATGTGCCAGAAGAAGAAGTTGATGAAGCGGAGATGCAAGGAGAGATTTTCAGGGAAGCCAGAGAAAGAGTAAATGAAGAAGTGCTACAAGGGATAGTTGAAAAAGAACTAATGGCAATGGAGAAGAGAGCGGCTCAGAAAACTCAGCATGAGTATGAAATGAAAAAGATCAAAGATCCTAAGGTCCAGGCTGACATAAGGAGGGAAGGTCCCGAGTGGGACAAGGCTAGAGAAGCCTTAGCTGGACCAAGAGCCTATGTTCATGACTCAGAAAGATTGAGCTTTCTTCTTCATAAGCTAGAAAATCTAAACCCTGGACTGCTGAATTATCTAAATTGTATAAGACAGGGATGCACCTCCGTACAAGTCATATTCAAGGAGAAGGCATGGAATCTGATGATCACTTGGACACCCATAACAAAAATCGGGCCGTGTATGGTCGATGAAGCTTTCTTCCATGCAAGGGGTGCAAGTGAACTGGTAGAATTCGCTCACAAGGTAGACACCTCTGTCAAGACTGGAGTGCTGTTTAAGGAGAAATTGTTGAAGATGGATGAAGACAGAGGGGTTGACATTATTCTAAATCCCTACCAGATCAGATATGTCCATGACAAGGTCTTGAAGATCGTAAATCTGCATGACTCGAAACTAACTCCAAGCGGAAATGTGCTGAAGGCAGTTGCAAAGGTAGTCCTCTCTAAGGGTTTTCTAACAAAGGAAAAGAAGCTGGTGGCTAAGAACTTGGAGAAGCTGATAAGAAGGCAAGACGCTAGATACAAGTTGCCTGAAGCTACACTACTAGTGGTTAAGAAGGAACCTGAAGACTATGCATTTGAGTAGCAAGACGAGGCAATAAGGGAGCATGTGCAGAGATACGGAGATCCAAGAATAGACATTCCAGAAAAAGGGGAAATAAGGGAGGAAGCTAGTGCAGTGGTTAGTGCAAATGTCAAGTTTGTCAAGAGCAAAGCTGAGAATGAGAATGATCTGCTGATCTATACAGACAAGCATCAGGTGGAAACCATCATTGAAATCAAGTATGACATCTTTGCAGAACACAGTCATGAAATACTGTGTATCATAAGGGAATTGATTGATGAGATGGATGATGTTGACGAGTTTGATCAGGATTATCTAAGGGTCACATTTGATAATTTCTGTAAGAGAAGAAAACAGCTTGACATTCAGAGGCTATAGCAATGCACCACCGCTATTGTCATTGGATACCCTAAGCAGCTGGTTATAAGGAAGAAAGGGGAAAAGGGGTATCCTGACAAAGTCACGAAGCTGAGGTTTGAAGACATTCCCACGAAGCTTACCACTCGCAGCATGGTTGAAAGGTGGTTGAGGTTGTTTCGAGATTACAAGATCAGAAATCATGTGGAAGCAGAAGGATTTAATCTTCTCAAGAAAAGAATGGATGAAGTCTGCAACCCTGAGTTCATGAAGAAAGAAAAAGCAGCCAAGAAGAAAGCTCGTGAGGAAGAGGAGCGCAAGAAATCAAAGTTTTAATGTATTATGCTTGTAATGTTTCTTTGCGTTGTAATTTGTTTTCTTGTTTTCCTGCATTGTAAATATATATTATCTGTTTTCTTGTGTAGTGTAAGGTAGAAGTTAGTTAGCTAAGTGTCTTGAAACTGGTTTATATTAGGCGTCAATTATTTCGCGAAGTTCGGCGGTGGTAATACTGCTAAAAGGACTTCAGAAGGATAATTGAAGATTGAGTGGACCGTGCTCTTAAAGTACTTAGAGAAAATCTCTAGAAGAGCATGAAGCCATTTAATCGAGCCAACAGGTGTCCAATTTTGGCACTTGAAGTATCAGTAATAGACATGAAGTTAATTAATCAAGCCAAGCATTATGCAAGTTGACATGATCTTTTATTAATGTTATTTTATCTTTTTCAGTCCCTGGTTAATTGAGTTATCCTCATTGTGAATTTGGTTGTCATTGTTAGACAATCAAATAGGGGGAGATTGAAAGGCATAGGTGTACTAACTTGTAACACTTAATTACTATGTAACTCAACTAAGTAAAAGATAAAACAACAGCAAAACAAGGGAAACTGAAGAAGCACATGGAATCAATCAACTGAAGAAATGGTAATGATACTTGGTAACTACAAGTAATTAATTTGGTTAATCAAGGATGCCTGAGTTAGAAGAAGTTCAATCTCAGTATTGCTCATGCCCTAACTTAACTAATGGAAAATCAAATTAATGTCAAAGAAGTACCAAGAAGACCAAAGTGATTTCATATGATGAATCTCAACAACTGGATAATGTAAAGGTTAATCAACAAATGAGAACTGACATTCAGAAGCAAGAACCCCTACAAGACTAGTCACTTATGAACCAGACCTTTGCATCAAGTGTCAGGACATTGGAGGCAAGTTCATGTCAGTAATAGAAGATCTCATTTGAATTGAGTGAGGAAAAGAAATTGAAGAAGCTAGGGAAACTTGCTCATAAAGGTTAATCCACAATTGGTCACTAAAGAAAGTCAACATTCGATGAGTGCATATTTGCCAAGGCAAATGTCGATCCACAGCAGATCGAGATGCGGATCGAGATTGAAAATTAAAGATAAACATTGCAAAGGCAAATCTCGATCCACGGCAGATCGAGATCGAGATCGAGATCTTCATAGATCGAGATCGAGATTCTCCCAGATCGAGATCGAGATCTTCATAGATCGAGATCGAGATTCTCCCAGATCGAGATCGAGATTTTCACAGATCGAGATCAAGATGGGTCCAGGCGAAGATCGAGATGTGGGTAGATATGTAACATTTAATGTTCAAGGGACAAGTGGCTTATTGTGAACGGTTGATCCAGAGTTGTTGGGAAAGTACTTTTTGTTGTCGAAGTCCTGATTGGGCCACGTACACAAAAAGGACAAGATCAAGACTACATGACATTATAAAAGCAGCACTTTGTTTTTATTAGTAGATAGACTTTTATCTCTGTATTTCAACGATATATTAAAAAGAGAGAGCATTTACTGTAAAACAATAGTGAGAGAGAGGATCAGTTGAATCTAGCTTTAATTGCTGTATTTATTGTTCAACTGATCATGATGCCTTTATGAATGTTGTAGCAAATCCTTCAATGAATATAATGATATATTCTTGAAATTCTGTGTCATAATTTATTACCTGCATATTTATACATTCTCTCATTATTCTAAAAAGTTATATTCACCCCCCCCCCCCCCCTCTACAACACTTTGGACCTAACAAAACCCCTAACTGTATTCAGTTGAACTAAAGGACTAAAATCATCCAACAACACAGGACCCTTTTTAGAGAACACAGATAGTTTAGATGGGTTTTCAATTCTCAAGACAGAGTTCAAAACAGCATTGTTCAGAGTAATTTTGGTGTCTCTAACCATAGATATAAAGTTACCAAACTGATCAGGCACCAAATTTGCATAAAACTCTTGAACATAATCCACATAACAATCCTTAGGCATGTCAACCAAAAACGACTCAAAACCTAAATCAGTGAAATACTTTACTGCGCCACAAGTAAAGAAAACCTTACCAGCAATAGGGCGGCCGAAAATAACTTTACGATTGAGCAAATCAGGAGACAATGACCTTGCTTCCAAATCAGCCGAGACGAACTGCAAACTTCGCTTAACTTTCTTCGATTCTGAACCCTCACGATCTGATCGATTAACTTCTGACACATCATCTCCACTATCAATGTTCAGTGGTTCAATAAAATCATCATCCTCATCGATAAGCTTGCGCTTCAATTTGTTCTCTTTAACTCTTGCAGATGCCTTCATTTTCCTTGTCTGCCGCATGACTTTGACGATTGAGATTGATAAAGCAAGAGATATAGTGTATTTGTTAAAAAGAAACCCTAGAGCTCGTATCCGCAGATTTGGCCGATAATATAGGGAGCCAAAGAGTCTTGAGTGAATAAGCTCAACTAATCCTATTTTAATTGATTTAAAAGGAGTATTTTTCGGAGAAATACTAGAAATTATCCCACCCTTTAAAATACTAAACATTTTATAAAAAAAACTACACAATGAATAAACAGATAATTAATCATGTTAACAGATAAGCATGTCATATATATAACAATAATAATAATCATGAAACGACAAGATAATTTCAAAATAGAAAATAACACTAATTACTTGCCTAGAAACTCGAAAAATCACACACAGATAACAAGATAATGGAATCTGCCAAACTTAGCACATAATACATAACAACTAGATAAAATAAGTTCAATCTAAATCAATAAAATTATATATGCACTTATTCGATCAATAAGCTGAGATTTAGAAAAACCTGGTGTCAGCTTGCTGACTAGATGTTACACATGCCAAGTTCCCTTCTAATAATAGAAAATCTCTCTTCTGCCAATGGCTTTGTAAAGATGTCAGCTAGCTGATACTCTGTAGGCACAAAAATCAGCTTGATCTTCCCTTTAGCCACATTGTCTCTCAAGAAATGATGTCTCACATGAATATGTTTTGTTCTTGAGTGATTGACAGGATTTTTGAAATGTTGATAGCACTTGTATTGTCACAATATATTGGAATCCTTCCACATTTGATTCCAAAATCCCTTAGTGTTTGTATCATCCACAGCATTTGAGAGCAACAGCTGCCAGCTGCCAAGTACTCCCCCTCAGCTGTTGATAAAGCGACAGAGTTCTGTTTCTTGCATTGCCAAGTGACCAAACTCTGGCCTAAAAATGCACAAACACCACTTGTACTCTTTCGATCAGTGTGACAACCTGCATAATCTGCATCACTATACCCAACAAGATCAAATGCATTTATGATAGGATAAAATAAAGCCAAATTAATAGTACCACTTAAATACTTAAAGATTCTCTTAACAGCATTATAATGAGACTCCTTAGGCTTGCATTGAAATCTAGCACATATACAAACTGCATACATTATATCAGGTCTAGAAGCAGTAAGATACAGTAAACTACCAATCATACCTCTATACTTACGAATATCAACATCTACACCTTTTTCATCTGTTGTCAGCTTGCTAGCTTGACTCATTGGTGTTGATTTCGCCTTGACAGTATCAAATCCAAATCTCTTGAGTAGATTCTTGATATATTTGGATTGATGTACAAAGATTCCATCTTTTGTTTGTTTGACTTGAAGACCCAAAAAGTAATTGAGTTCACCCATCATGCTCATGTCAAACTCACTGTGCATACACTTGGAAAACCACTCACACATGGCATCATTAGTTGATCCAAAAACAATATCATCCACATAAATTTGAACAACAAGAATATCCTTACCATCAAATTTAAGGAATAAGGTTGGATCAATTTTACCTCGAATAAAGCCATTTTTAAGTAGAAATTCACTTAATCGTTCATACCAAGACCTAGGAGCTTGCCTTAGTCCATACAATGCCTTCTTTAGTTTGTAGACATGATTTGGAAACTTTTCATGCTCGAAGCCCGGAGGTTGCTTGACATAAACTTCTTCTTTGAGATAGCCATTAAGAAATGCACTTTTGACATCCATTTGATGAAGCTTGAATTTTTTGTATCATGCAAATGAAAGTAGCATTCTTATAGATTCTAGCCTTGCAACAGGTGCATAAGTCTGATCAAAATCAATCCCTTCTTGTTGATTGTAGCCTTGTGCAACTAGCCTTGCCTTGTTCCTTGTAATTGTACCAAATTCATCAGCTTTATTCCTGAAGACCCATTTAGTACCAATAACTGAAACATCTTTAGGCTTTTCAACAAGTTCCCACACATCACATCTTTTGAATTGATTCAGCTCCTCTTGCATTGCCATGATCCAATTTTCATCTTCTAAAGCATCTTGAATATTTTTGGGTTCCTCTTGAGCTAGGAAAGCTGCAAAAGCACAGAAGTTTGCTTTCCCTCTTCTTGTCTTGACACCCTCAGAAGCATCACCAATAATTTGTGTTGGTGGATGATTCTTCACAGTTCTTGTAGCTTTGGGGAGAGAATGTTGGGATATCTCTTCATGAACAGTTCTAACAGAAGTTGTAGTCCTTGCTATAGGAGTTTGTGACCCTCCTAGATTGAGTTTAGACAACTGTTCAATAGTATCATCTACTGAGATTGCAGTGTCAGCTGGCTGATTGGATGTTTCAGCTTGCTGACTGTCTGACTGTAGAACAGTAGATGTTGTAGCAGTTTGCTCCTTTGTCTTGTCAGCTTGCTGACTACCTGATGTTGCAGTAGCTTTATTGCTTCCATCATTATCACCTGACAGATCATTGTTAGGTTCATGAAATATAACATCAATAGACTCCTCAACAATGCGTTTCTTTAAATTAAAGATTCTATATGCTCTACTAGTTGAAGAATAACCAAGAAAAATTGCCTCATAAGATTTAGCATCGAATTTACCATCCCTGTCGATTTTCTTGAGGACAAAACACTTTGAGCCAAACACTTTGAAGTAACTGATGTTAGGCCTTTTGTTCCTCAACAGCTCATATGGAGTTTTCTCAAGAATAGGCCTGATCACCACTCTGTTAAGAACATAACAGGTTGTGTTTACTGCTTCTGCCCAAAAGCTCCTTGGCAGCTTGCTTTCCTGCAATAAAGTTCTAGCAGTTTCCTCCAAAGACCTGTTCTTTCTTTCCACTACTCCATTCTGTTGTGGAGTTCTAGGAGCAGAGAATTCATGAGTGATGCCCCTTGCTTCACAGTAAGTGACAAAATCTTTCTTGAATTCACCACCTCGATCACTTCTTATACCTACAAGTCCTGTATCCAGCTTGTTTTCAAGAATCTTAATTAGCTTCTCAAATTCTTCAAAAGCAGAATCTTTAGTACGAAGGAATAAAACCCAAGTAAAACGTGTGTAATCATCAACAATAACAAAACCATATTGTTTACCTCCAATACTTTTATAAGATTCTGGGCCAAACAAATCTAGATGCAATAATTCTAAGGGTTTTGTAGTAGATACAACCTTTTTGGCCTTGTGAGAACTTTGAATCTGTTTGCCTAATTGACATGCATCACAGACTTGTGTCTTGACATACTTTAATTTTGGCAAACCCCTCACTAACTTCTTGCTAGATAATCTGTTGAGCAAGTCCATGTGAGCATGGCCCAATCTTCTATGCCAGATTGTTGGATCATTATCAACAGTAGCTAAGCAACAAGCTGTTTCCTGTAATTCAAAATCTAACACATACACATTTCCTTTCCTTCTAGCAACTAGAGGAATCTGGTTAGTAGCAACAGTAATAACACATTTATCTTTATCAAAAACAACTGAATGACCATCATCATGCAACTGACTTACACT
Source organism: Oenanthe sinensis (assembly GCA_028671895.1). Classification (NCBI taxonomy): domain Eukaryota; kingdom Viridiplantae; phylum Streptophyta; class Magnoliopsida; order Apiales; family Apiaceae; genus Oenanthe; species Oenanthe sinensis. Next base: position 31,819,014 of record CM053800.1, read on the forward strand.
AAGCAGATTATATTTTAAGCCTTTAACATAACGAACATTATCAATAAAAGTTGTGTCATTACCTACTTTACCTTTACCTAAAATAGGAAGAGTCTTACTATCACCAATTGTGACACCTCCACCTTTCTTGAATTTAAGATTAATAAATTGAGCTTTGTCTCCACACATATGTCTTGTGCATCCACTGTCAATGATCCATGATTTTGATTTGATCTTAGCAGCAAGACATATCTACAAAACAAACAAAAACAACACTTAACCTTTTGGTACCCATATTGGTTTGGGTCCTGATTGGTTAGTAGCAAGTATATAAAGAACATTTAATTCAGATTTCTTGATCCACATTTGAACCACTTTGGGAAAGGAATTCTTTGTTCTTTTCTTCCTGCTAGAACCATTTCGGCTAGCTGACTGTTTGTTCCAGCAAGCTGGCTTCCTGTCAGCTTCTTTCTGGTAAATTCTGGTAGCTCCCTGAGATATGCAATTTTGAGCTAGATGACCTTTACCACCACATTTCTTGCAGCTTGTCCAGGGCATAGCATATTTGTATGGCTTTCCTTGTCTGCCTTCATATTTTAGTGCAGTAGCCCTCTTGTTGAAGTTCAAACCAACTCCTTCCTTGTCCAAAGGTACCTTGATGCTTTTCATCATTGATTTGAGACCTTCTTCTCCTTGAACAAAAGTACCCATGCCTTTTCTGAGCTTAATGACTTCTTTTTCCAAGGAAATAATTCTTTCTGCTTGCTTTGATGAAGTGGCAGCAGGCTGAGATGTACTGTCAGCAGGCTGAGATGATGTTTCAGCAGGCTGAGATGATTCTTTCTTGGCAGATTCTCTGAGTTTAAATGTTTCAAGACATGCATCTCTTGCCTCTATATCAGCCTTTAGATTAGAAATCTCATCAGCTAGAGCATTGTTCCTTTTTAACAGAATCTTGTTGAAACCTTCTAGATCTTCAATTTTTGATTCAAGCTCTTTGATTTTGACTTCATTTGTTGCTTGAACAGGTTCCTTACTTTCAATTAATGATTCCACCTTTGCCATTAAATCTTGAACCATCTGTCTAAGGTAAGCATTCTTCTCTGACAGCTTGTTGTTTTCTGTCTTTACTGAATTATATTCCTCTATAGGAATACTATCTTGATCCTGCATGGTTAGTTCATCTAGAATAATATTATCAGAAGAAATATCAAATCTGAATGAATTTACCTTACTTTTGTCATCATCAGAATCACTTTCAGCAATGATCTCCTCAGTTAAGCCTCGAACAATATCATCCTCCATTCCAACTAGTGCAAGGTTGACTATATCATCATTATTGTCACTGTCACTTGGTGAAACGTCTTCTTCATCATCACTCCAGGTTAGCAAAGCTTTAAATTTCTTCTTGTCTTTGTATCCAGCTTGCTGTTTCCCTTTTAGCTTGTAACAGTCCTTCTTGAAATGGCCAGTTTTGCCACATTCAAAACATGTTGAATCTCCTTTGGAATCTTTGGAGAACTTCTTGGTTTTAGAGAAATCTGAACTCCTTCTATCTCTCTTCATCTTGTTTTTCTGTTCGATCATCTTCCTGATTTTTCTGGACATGAGTGCTATTTCCTCATCTGATTCATCATCAGATTTCAGCTTGCTGTCATCACCATGGAGTGCCAAATTCTTCATCTTTGATGTGAGATCAGAAGTAGAATTTGCATGGCTAGCATTTATCTTGCCTTCAAACTGCTCCAATTCAGCAAAAACACTTAGAGTGTCCATTGTATCAATTGTTGGAGAGGATTCTAAGGCAGTGACCTTCGGTTCATAGATCCATGGAACAACACTAATGATTTTCATGTTGATCTCTTCTTGTAGAATTTTCTTGCCAAGTAAAGTGAGACCATTCATAGTGACTTGGAATCTAGCTTGAGCATCCTTAATAGATTCATCTTTATTGAGCTTGAAATTACCATACTCGTTCATCAGCTTGCTGAGTTTAACCTTCTTTAAGGCTTTTGAACCTTCATGACATAATTCAAGAGTGTCCCACATCTCCTTTGCAGAAGTACATGAAGAAACTTTATCACTCTCTTCAAGACATAAACCAGTCATGATAGTGTTGATAGCTCGGTTGTTGTAAGCAAGCTTGATCAGCTCATCAGCAGTGAGTTCATCTATATCTTTTTCTTTACCATCTGTAGTAAGAAACTTGAAAGGACCTTTTTCTGTAACTCTCCACTCCATGGGTTCTCTGGCCAAGTGCTGCTTCATTCTACCTTTCCACCAGTTGTAGTTTTCTGTGCCAAGTAGAAGAGGTGCCCTCGAGCCTGAACTTCCCATTGGATATTTGTCAGCCATCTGTTCTATACTTTCCTGTTACAGAAGATATTAGTATAGCCTGCTCTGATACCAAATGAAAATGCACACCTAGAGGGGGGGTGAATAGGTGTTAAGGCTAACAATGACCAATTTTAATTTTACCAAGTTATTAAACCTGTCAGCTAGCTAAGATTGATTAACAGACACTGTCAGCTAGCTGCTATATGCAATGCAGTACAGAAAAAATAAATAACTCCAAGTCTTTTAGCCAGGTTCGACCCCTAATCTCCTATGATCTACGTCCTGGTCCCCTACCAACTGGTAAGAGAGAATATTATTAATCAAATCAACCACGATTACAGATTACAATAATATTCCACCCTTTATCCCTTGCAGCTGATCCTAGCTTGCTGAAACACCTGTTCCACTGAACTATTCTGCTCTCTAAGCACTATACTACCCTAGCATAGCCTTCTCTAGCTTCTAGTTCCCTTGAACCCTGTTTCATAAGCCTAGCAATCCAGCCACAACTTGATTACCATCAAACGAATACAAGTGAATAAATTTACAACTCAAACTATAAGCTCTCACGTATATATATAACTATATAGAATAATAGAGCTCAAGATATTTGCTAAGATCGTTTTGAGTTTGAGAAGAAGTGTGTATGTATTTTTTTTCAAATCAGTATATCTTCACTTGGTTGAAGAGAAAAACTATACACACTTGTTTATATATATATATATTCGATTTTATCAAACCAATGCTAACGTTGAAATTATAACGTTTGAATTAGTTAAGATAAGATACATATATATATTTAAAAGTACGTCTATTGAGGATAAAAAGATAATAGAACCGTTTGAAATCAGCCTCAATATAGTATAGATAAGAGTTAGTTTTAGAAGATAAGTTTTAGTCAAACTCCAACTCCTATTAAATAGGAAAATTAATTTGAATATTAAAATCTGTTTGAATTTGATAAAACTGAGCCCTGATATAATATATAACCATATATATATTAGATAGACTCGTACAAGTAAGATCCTATAAATTCTCCAAGAAAATCGGACTTCTTTGCAAATCAAACAGTTTCTGCGTTCCAGTGTCAGCTTGCTGATACAACCTGTTACCATGCTGTCAGCTTGCTGAAACACTCTGTTTTCCTTCTTTTAGCTTGATGTCAATGTACTACAACTATATTATACTGATAAAACATGTCAGTAAGCTAATACCTGCAAAACCAAGTTAGTACATGTATAACAGCTTGCTATTTTATATCATATACAAGCTTTCAGCTTGCTAACAGTGATCATCAAAATCTAAAAGGGTTTCACGTAGGGCTGCACATGGGTTAGCAAACCTTTTAGAACCGACTCAACCCGACCCTTAATTGGGTTGAATAAATCAATACATTCAAAATCATGATTTAACTGAGTTGTTTTTCGATTGGGCCGTTTATATTGGGTTGGGTCAAAATTTAACTATTTAAAACAGTAACCCAACTCAACCCAACCCGATCAGTTTTGCAATGCCCGTATACTTTTTATAGGATTGGAGTGGATGGTGTCTGCACTAAGGTTAGTTTTCATTATTGTCATTTTGCACAAGTTGCTGCAAACTGTTACTATTCATTCTGTCTTTAGCCATATGTTTATCCCTCGACCCTAGTGTCTTCACAACTTAACCATTTTGTCAATGTTATTGTTTTGGCCAAGTTGCCAATAATTAGCGCTGGATTTAAAACATAAAATACAACCTATGTGCAAAAAAATACTATTATTTAAATTATTTTCACGTATGATTTAGCCTTCTATTACACTTTCTCTAATCTTTTTATAGGGTACTGCACGCAACTCAAGATCTAAATGTGCAAATAAATACTATTATTTAAATTATTTTCACGTATATATTCTTCAGCCATCTATAATACTCTCTCTGATCCTTTTTATAAGTCACTCCACGCAACTCAAGATCTATTACACCTACTATTTTTTAATATTTCTTTTTTTGAATAAAAGAGTTTTAAAAATACTTTTATTTAAAAAAAGAATAATTAAAAAATATTAAGTAGAACTCATTTTATTAAGATTTAGAGTTGCGTGCAGTGTCTTATGAAAAGGATAAGAACGAGTAACTTATTGGAATTTACACATGACTGTAATATTTTGGTTTTAAGGATTATGGATTTTAACTTTTATTAATGGTTTGCTATATATGATGATGACCAGGGAATCTGTTCGTGCCTCACACATGGATAAATTTATAAAAACTAAAGAAATTTAATTAATTTAAATAAAGTCTTTAAAAATTTGAGCTAATGTAAATTTTTTGATCAGCTAAATAAAATAAAGGAATTTAATTAATTTAAGTAACATGTATTTATTAAGTATAATAATCATAATTATAAATTTAAAATATATTTTGAGAATGTTACATATATTTCAAAAATATAAACAATCATCCCAAGTAAAAAAAATATAAGACATTTAAACATTGGAAAAGCTGATGAAGAAAAATTAAGTAACAATCATTCCATACGAAATAAAATTCAAATTCAAATATATCTAAAACATTCAAACATTGCAAAAAATGTCCAAGAAAAATGAAGTCTCGCAATAAGAAATATGTGAAACATATTCTCCAAACATTTAAAAATCTCAAGTATCATCCATCCAAAATACAAACTTGAGTAGACAAAAAGTCCTCATCATTTCTCCTATCATGTTGAAAAATATAAAGACAGACAATAATTATAAATTATAATTTAATATATGGCATGCATGATATTTCTGATTCTCGATAAATGAAAATATCAGTTTGATTTTCTTGTTGCAAGATTTAGTTGAACCTTGAGTATTTCATAGTTCAACATTTTGAAATTATTGAAGTATTAGTAATTTACATAAGTATGCAAAAATAAAAAAATAAATTATTGAAAAATTAAAAACCCAACTCACGTCTCCAACACCGGAAGTTATAAAATCTGAAATTTCTTGTACTGATTCAGAAGTCGATGCTTTTGATTTTTTAGAAATATAAGCATCAGTATCATCATATAATGCGCTGTTAATTAGTACATTATCTTCACTTATCTTTATATTCAAGGTGACATCTTTATCAATGATGTCCAAAATTAGTTGAGTAATAGATGGATTAGAAGCAGCCTGTAAAATAATCACATAGAAAGTAAAGAATATATAACATAGTTTAATAATTTCAAGTGTTAAGACTTTCATTAATTTTTTGAAATATGTATATTTTAATTAATAATTTTATATGTATAATATACATGTATTTATATGTGAAAGGCATATGACTAAGGCCTATTTGTAATAATTAGATGACAACTCAACTCAATCTAGAAATAGTGGTAAATAATAAATATCAAGCAGGAATCAAGACGAAGACAGTCAACTAGTCACAGAGAATCAACAGAATCAGAAATACTCAGTTGATCCTACTACTCAACACTGAAGAAGTTCATTAATATGTTCAAGCGTCAGTGGAAAATAATCAAGTAGTAATTTCAAAAGAATTCAGAAGATTTTAAGTGATTACTACACAAAGATTCCAGAAGAAAAAAAACAGAAAAAGAAGACAGGAAAGCTAAGCAAAGACACAAGGCCACTAATTTGAAGTTAAAAGAAATGGAGAATATTTATTAGAGTATGACACAAATGAACCAGACAGTACATTTGTGTGTCAACTTTAATTAATAAATATTCAACATCGAGCTGAAAGTGGTTCCATGACAGAAGACGAAGAATGACAAAAGACTGCAACAGACTACAGAGTTAAACAAGTCCTAATAGTATTTTAATTCTCCAATTAAAATTAAGTTAATTATTTAATTTATCTAATTAAATTAATTCAAGTCTGAATTAAATTAATTCATAAATTATTTAATTAAATTAAAGTAGAATTAATTTACTAAAAAGATTTGATTCAAAAATGACTTATAAAACAAGTCATACCGAGCAAAAGAATGCAAGTCATGCTGAGCTAATTGGTTAAGTCATACCGATTTAATTGATTAACAAATGACTTATAAAACAAGTCATACCGAGCTATGTTTATTGAGTCATACTGAATCTTTAAGGATGAGTCATACCGAATTTTCTTTAATTTAAAATAAGTCATTCTGATTTATTTTAATTAATAAAAATTCGAATATGACTTAAAAATGAGTCGTGCCGAATTTCTATGAGTCATACCGACCATTTTAAGTCATGCCCAGCCTTTTTATGAGTCATACAAGTGTTAATTCAATTAGTTAAAAGGTCATAATGGGATAAGTCATGCTGGCTTTTCACCTCTATAAATATGAGGTGATTGTCTTCATTTTTCATTGTCGTTCAAACATTCAAATTCAGAAATTTGTATGCATTGTAATATTCACAGATTTCTGTGCTTAGTTTGGAATATAAATTGTTAAACCCGAACAAGTCATGTCAAAATCACTCTAGACAATTTATCAGATATAAACACTATTCACTATATTAATTCTGTAATACTTTTCAAGTTAAAATTAAATATTCTACTTGAACAGTATTTCACCTAAATTAATATTTCAGGTTTATAATCCAAATTCGCGAATTATATTTGATATTGTATTCAACCCCCCCTTCTACAATATCAGGGACCAACAATTGGTATCAGAGCTGGTTGATAATTTAAATATCAGATCCGAACCAAAATTTCCGCAACTCATACAGATCTCAAAAATTATTTTTAATTCAAAATAATTTTTTATTCGAAATAATTTATTTATTTTTAAAAAAAATTATTATTATTTTTGATCAAAAATTATTTTCAGTCAAAAATTAAAATATTTTTTGAAACACTTAACTTTTAATCTTATTTAAGATGAGTACACAAAAGGTAACGAGCATCAAAATTCCATCATTCGACAAAGATCATTATAACCTATGGAAGCACAAGATGCAGTTATTTATTGGGATCGCCAATCCCAAATATGCCTTGATCTTAGAAAAAGGCATTGAACCTCCAATAACAGTTGTCCTTGAACACGAGGTAGATGGGGTCGTAATTCCTCATAGACAGTGTTATTCCTTAGAACAATGTCAATATTTGTAGAAGGGGGGGTTGAATACAAATATTAAAACTTTTTGTGTGTTCTAATATTTGTTCTTGATGTTTGATAGAATAAGAGAATAAGTTCGAACAAATTAATGCTGAAAAATAAAACTGAACAAAGAGATTTAAAATTATTGATGGATTGGTTTTTCCATCAATATATATTTTTGCTCAATGCTCCTAGGTTAGAAGAAACCTAGCTTCGTTTTTACAAGATTAGAAAACAAATCAACTGTTCTTACAAATGTGCTCTCAAGCTTGAACAATTGATTGTAAAATAATGTCTAACTTGTATGTTTTCTAATAATGCTACTACACTTGTTTATATACCACAAGTGTTCTTTTACAATTCCTATTCTAGGATTGTTTCTACCTGCCTTCCTTTTACCTTTTTCTATTTTACAAAAAGGTTTGAAAGACAGCTTCTGATTGAGTCTTCACAGTCACTCTAGACTGTCTTCCATAGGTGTGCTTTTGTTCTCTGGATCTTCAACAGATATTCTTTCTGTGTTGTCACACTCAATTGATAATTTGCTGTTAAGCATATCAATTGATCCATTCTTTAATCCATCAACTGATGTACTTCTTCGATTGATCTTTATATCCATCGATTGATAAAAGATGTCTTATCGATTGATAGATGTTATCAATCGATATATCAGTCGATGGGTCTTCACATCAGTTGATGGTCTTCAATCCTTGGCTTGGCTTCTTCGATTGATCCTTCATCCATCGATGCTTCAATATCAATTGATCATCCTTCACTTGTGCAATTTCCTGTCTTCTCATAATTACAAGTTAACAGTTTAATTTACACATCAATTGATGATCTATATCAATCGACTCTAACATCAATTGATGAACAAAATATCAATTGATTTACACCTTATCGATTGAAATAGACTAAGTACACCTATGCTACAATCCAAATTATCAGTTGATTCATATAAACATTTCAACTGATAAATGGTTTCCTGATCAATTGATATTTATAACTTTCATATCAATTGATCAGTTACATCAAATAAAATTTCTATGATTCTAAGATTAATGTTATCATCAAATCACATGTAGATTCCTAACAATCTCCCCCTATTTGTGTCTGTGTTTTTAACAGGCATAAATCTACTTGATGATAACAAAAACCCTTAAAATTTACATTCAGATAAAATCAAGAAATTTAATTTGCACATTAATTTTGGAAGTACCAGATTGATAGATAACTCCTGCAAGCAGCTTCAATGTCTTCATAATTTAATTTAGTTCCTCTTCCTCCTTTTCTCAGCATTTTCCTTTAGTTGCCTCATGAAAGAACTTCTCAAGATTTCTTCATCCCTGTTAGTTTCTCCAAGTTGCCTCATAAGGTAATGTATTTCTTCATCTGTGATTTTGTCCAGATATTTGCAGATATCAAAGAACTTTGTATTGCCCTCTATATCTGTAAAAATCATAGCATACTTTGGCTCCAACACCACCTTTTTGACCTGTGACTTCCATAGCTTTAGAGGTGAATCAGGTTCAGCTTCTGCCTTGGATCTTCTTAACTTTGAAATTTGTTGTTGTATCTCCTGAGCAATTGTTGTGTTGAGTTTGTACTTTCTGTTGAGTAGAGGAAGAATAGTCTTTAAAACATTGTAGTTTTGCTTCATTATCACCTTCAATGAATAGATTGTTTTCACTCCATTTTCATACTCCAACCTCATTGATTCTTCATGGTTAGAGGTTGCCGGGTGAGTCCTTACTCCAATTAATCCTTTTTCATTGATTACTAGTATTCCCTTCAAATCATATCCTTCAATTGTGACCTCCTCCTTGATTTCTTCTTGTTGACCCTGGAGGTTTTCCTGAACCACTATTTCTTGAATAGAACTTGACCTTTTCTTGGCCATAGTAACTTTTCTCCTTTTTCTCAATGGTTGCTCTGCCTGTAGCTTTTCTTCCAAATGCCATTGCATTTCCATCTGTCTAGCAATCTCTTCATTCTCCCTTTCTCTCCTTGAGGCATCTGAGATTCCTATAGTGATGGCTCCTTGAAGTAGCTTTTGACTTACTGGTTCAATCTCTTTCTTCTTCTCTTCTTCTATCACTATTGCTTTCCCTTTCTTCTTTTCTTTAAGAGCTTCAATATCCAATTGAAGAAAAGCTTCTGTATTTGAGTTTCTTTCCTTGGCAGCCTTTTGTGCATCTTCATTTATTTTTCTTGTTTGAGCAATGAACTCATCCAAGTCTCCTTTTTCTACTGCCTCTGTTACTAACTCAGTGTTTCTCCTTAGATCTTCAATTCTCTTCTTTTCTCTCTCAATCATTGATTGAGTTTCTTTCTCCCTAGAAATTCTCCTAGCTTCAAGATCATCATCAAACTTCTTGTAATCTTTCTTTTTCTGTTCTAAATTATCTTTTGGAGAATTAGATGACTTAGATTTCTTTGAAGATTGATTGTCCATGTTACTTCTGCTTTTATCTCTTCTGGGTGCAGAACCACCAATGCCACTTGACTTATCCATACCAGAACCACCTCTACCATCACCACCATCACCATCATCCTTCTTCTTTGTATTCTCCCCCTTTTTGTTATCATCAATTGGAGGGGGTGGTGGAAGTCTGTCAAGAAACTTTTGAAGAATGGAAGCATGGAGATTTTGACCTCTGATAATATCATCCATCTTCTTTTCCAGAGAACCTACTCTTGTCTCCAAAGATGTAAAATTTTTGGATTCTTTGAAAAGCTTGTCTTTGATGCTATTCATGGTGTTGAATGGTAGCTTCTCATCCAATCTCCTGTCCATTGCATCCTTGTTAGATGAGATAGAGTCCTTAATCCTCTCTAGTTCCCTCCTTACTCCTGTTACTGTCATCTTTTGAATTTTCATTGATTCTCTCATATAGTGAGCAATTCTCCTTTGAGTAGGATCTTCAATGTCTCCTTCCACCATTGTTCTTCTATATTGAGAGAGAATTTCAGTCTCAGCAGCTTCTAAGGAACCATCAATAGTGCTCATCCATGGCTCTTCATCAGAATCACTCTCCAACTCTTCAGGTGCCATATAACAAGTGTCTGTTGTATTGGCAATGCTTTCCTTCAGATTCCTGGTCCTTTGATCTGTATGATCAATGCCCAAGAGTTGTTCTGCATTCCTGTTACTTGAAGTAGCCAACCCTTGATATTGTGGATTAGGATGAATGAAATTCTTTGGATCCAATTCACCAGCATCTATTTCCTCTTCAAAGTCTTTAGCAATTCCACTCCCACTAGCTTCTGTATTATTTGCTCCCCCTATCTCCTTTACTCCTTCTGCCATCAGTTCAATTTCCAATTCCTGTGTAAAAAGTAGAATGTTTTTATCACTTTCACTCATCTCTCTATTTTGCATCAGGATCTCATCCTGGAATCTCACCTCTCCCTCACTCATTTCTTGTGCACCTACTAAGGTGGGGCCCTCAAGTGTTTCACTCTCATTCCTGGAAGAAATAGGAATGTTTTTACTCACTTCCTCTCCTTTTTCCAGGTTACAATCCTGCCTCTCACTCAACTCACTCAATCCTAAGAGTGTTTGTGCAACATCAATTGATTGAGCATCAATTGATGTATTGACATTATCAGTTGAAGTGGTGTTTGGGATATCCATCAATTGATGCATACCCATCGATTGATCTTGAGTATCGATCGATGGCTTATCAGTCGATGGCTGAATATCAATTGATGAAGGAACATCAATTGATGGAGAAGAAACAGTTGAGATAATTTGTGAAGTTATGTTTGAGATGATATTGGAAATAGAATCCTGAAAATTCTGAGAAGAAGATTCAGGAGAGAGTGTTGGCTTCTCCTTGAAAAACAAAGAAGGAGAATCTGAAAATGTTCGATAATCTATCAAAACATTTTCTGAAGAAGTTTGAGATGGGGAAAGAAGAATAGAAGAGATAGGAATTGAAAGAGAATGGGGCTGCATCTCATCATTTATATGAGATGCATCAAGCAGACTTTGTGAAGGCTCCTCCACAGTTTCCTGTGGTTTTGCAGTGTGTGATTCCCCAAGTGCAAAGGTGACTTTCTTTTCTCTTCTTTTGTATGGTGTTAGTGTTTTGGCTTTTGTGTCCCCAACTTGATTCTGTGCCCCTGGTTGTGGGCTATTTTCAATATTGTCATCCTTTTGAGAGAATGGCAATAGGGATGTGGTATTTTCCATGTTAACATCCACAGTCTTTTGGGAGACTATGGAGTGGCTTGGTTGAGGTTGCACACTCTCACTCTCCTTATCCTTCTGGGTTCTTTGATGTTCCCCAGTTCCCTCACCACCTACATCCTCCTCTAATTTATCTACCACACTAGTTGATTTTCTTTTCTTGGTTTTTACAACAGCAGGTTTTTGAGAACCTGTTGAGGTTGGTTTCTTAGATTTTGATTTAGAGATTGGTTGTGTGGCTTGGGTAGGAGGGTTGGGGTCATTACTACCACCCTCCATAGTCACAGAAGGCAAAGAAGAATTAGGTTTAGAAGAGTTTAAAGTAGAGATAAATACCTGAACAAAAGGGGGATAGATCAATTCCACATTGCTGTGAAGATTGATCCTAACCAAGTCTTTAAAGACCCTTTTGTTTTGAGTCCAGCAATCCAAAATTTCTGTATTCCTGTCAATCTCAATATCCTTGACAAAGTGGTTAATAATAATCATAATAAATCTTGCATAATAAATATGATTAGATCTATTTATTTTATTCCCCAATTTGGCAGATATTTCATTGAGTAACAGGCTTCCTAAATTATGGTATCTATCATATAAAATGCTATACCCTACTTGTTGCATACTTGTTGTTATTGCATCAAAATTACTAACCTTACCAGAAAAACACTTTATTAAAGCATCAAAGAAATATGACCATTCTTTTCTTAGATTCTTTCTAACAATACTACCTAGACTAGCATCAGGAGCAGTATAATTGATTTCCCTAAGCATGTTTCTAATATCTGTGTCAGTGGGTGCATTTTCGGTATTATTTGCAGGAATATTTAAACACTCACCCAAGACCACAGTGGATAGAATATACCTTTGTCCTTTGCATTCAAAGGAGATTGTAGAAAAATCATCTGCTACTTCTGTTGTTGTCCAGAATTCTTCAACTAGATTGCACACTATTTTTGGTGCTTCTGAGAGGGCCTTTGCAATTTTTGAACTCCTTAGAAATTCCATTAGGGGATGAAATTCTGTTGGGGCTTCCTCCACCATAGTGCAAGCAACGAAGTTGTTGAGCTCATAGTAGAATCCAGATTGTGAGACTTTCTTTGAAGATGCCATTATCGAGTTTGAAGATTTATAATAGAATTAACTGGCAAACTTGTTAGTAATTATAACAGAAACAATAATTAGACAGTAGCAGTTTAGGGTTCTTAGCAAGAGATAGATATAGAGTAAGTTCAAAGATTGATAAAGAGAAAGAGATAGAGAAGTCGTTAGTAAAAATTACAAGTAAGAATTAAAAGATGTTTTAATCTCACTATTTATATTTACTGATTTCTCAATCAATTACTTACTCAAAATAGAACAAAATTGACCGTTGGAAGAGTATTTAAGAGTAAAAGTTACCAATTTTGGCAATCGACTGATATACATACAGGAGTGTATGTATTAATCAATTGATAAAATAAGTAATCAACGGCTAGAGTTTGTACAGATCGATTGATGACTTGGACTATTAAAATTCCAGGTCATCGATTGATAAATTGCTTATCCATCGACAGGTACAATTATCCATCGATAGACAAATATATCATTGATTGATATATCTATCTGTCGATAGTTACCCCTATCCATCGATAAACAAATATATCATCAATTGATATATTTATCTGTCGACAGCTCCAATAATATCCATTGATATGTAAAATATTTATCAGTTGATTATTGAGGAATCAATAAATTAACATAATCAATGGCTACAATCAATATAATTACATAACTTGTCAGACATTTAAAGGGTTAAATATAATTAAGCATTCCTAAATCACAGATCAATCTATTGAAGGTAGATTCATCTAATGGTTTGGTAAAAATGTCTGCAAGTTGTCTTTCACTAGGGACAAAATGTAATTCAACTGTACCATTCATTACATGTTCCCTAATGAAGTGATACCTTACATCAATGTGCTTGGTTCTAGAATGTTGCACAGGATTTTTTGTTATAGCAATGGCACTTGTATTATCACAGAAAATAGGAATCTTGTTCAAGTTGAACCCATAGTCAAGTAGTTGATTCCTCATCCATAATATTTGTGCACAGCAACTTCCAGCTGCAATGTATTCAGCCTCTGCAGTAGATGTAGACACTGAATTCTGCTTCTTGCTAAACCATTGAAAGTCATATTACTAGTCCTATTTGTAATAAGTAGATGACAACTCAACTCAGGTAAGAAAGCGAAGTAAATAATAAATATTGAATATAGAGGAAGAACAAAAAGAAGCCAAGACAGGAAATGACAAGACACAAAGACCACTACAGAAGAAATGAGAATCAACATTATAGTTAGTCATCCGTGAACCAGACCAGTGCACAGGGTGTCAACAATGTCAGTGAAGATTCGTCATCAAAAAGTTCAAGTGGTTAAAAAGAATGACAGAAGACAGAAGCTGGAAGCTCAAAGAGATACGGTACTGACTTGAAGACAAGGCGGTAAAAGAAATGACACAGAAGAAATGCAGAGTAATATATTCTTAAAGGTGGAACCCCGGTTGGAATTGATTTATCATTTTCAAGTCAAAAGGAGTTTGGTTCCAGACCATCAGAAGACCGCAGCTTAGAGTGTAAGGATTTATTTAATTAATAAATATTTTATTTATTTAGTAAATTATATTTATAAATATCTAAATAATATTAGATATTTATTTTTATAATTTCTGAATTAAATTTATTATTTATTAATCAAAGATTATAAGTCGTGCGGTTCGAAAAGCATTTCTACGGAGCCTATCCATATAAGACGAAATAGGCCCCTTTGATTTTTGAATTGAAATGGCAGGAGATTTCTTCAACCAATCAGAGCATGCCACGTGTCCACACAAAGAAGAAATGAAATGAAAAGCATGCAGTTGATGAAAGTCATACCGAATAATTCATAAGTCATACCGAACAATTCAAGCAGAAGTCATACCGAGCAGTGAACAAATGTCATACCGAGCAGAAAACAAAGGTCATACCGAACAATTCAAATAAGTCATACCGAGAAAATTCAAAGGGCTGTTGAAAGAAGTCATACTGATTTTATTTAATTAAAAAGTCATACCGACCTTTTTAATTAATTAAAATAAGTCATACCGAGCTATTCAAGTTAAAAGGTCATACCGGAGCTTATTCCAAAAGTCATACCGAGTTTATTTAATTAAAAAGTCATACTGACTTTTTTAATTAATTAAAAAAAAGGTCATACCGAGCTCTGCCGACCTTCCTTTTTAATAAGTCATACCGAGCTTATTAAAGAAAAGTCATACCGAATTTTCTGTGTTCAAAATGTCATACTGAACCAATTTTGTTTAATTAAAATAAGTCATACCGATTTATTTTAATTAGATAAAATCCGAATATGACTTTAAATAAGTCATACCGAGCTTCAGTAAGTCATACCGACCAAAATAAGTCATGCCCAGTGATTTATAAGTCATACAAGTGTTAAAATAAGTCATACAGACTTATTTTCTTGAAATTAAGTCATAGTCATAAAGGTCATACCAGCCATTTCCATTCTCTATAAATATGAGATGAAGGCTTCACTTCTTCATACTTCCTAGAGTAGAAAAATCAGTACAAATTCAGAATTTGTCTGCATTGTAATACTCACAGACTTTCTGTGCTGGTTTGATTTTAATTCCTTAAGTAGAACAATTCATGTCAAATTTGTTCTAGGAATTAAATATTTATTCTACCGAATACTGTAACACCCATTCAAGTTTAATATACATATTTAACTTGAATCTTGTTTACTTACTTGCTAATTTCTATATCTTAATTGTTATATCATAAAAATAGAAAGCTAGTAAGTCAGCCTCCCAAACACTACAAAGACCCGAACCCTCAGCTTAAGCAATAATTTAATTCCGCAAATTCTGAAAAGAATTTTAAATTGTTGTCAGTATCGCATTCAACCCCCCTTCTACGATACTTCCGGGACCCAACAATTGGTATCAGAGCAAGCTGATTGATATACAAATCAAGATCCGTAGTTCAGTGAAGCTCAGGGTACCGAAGCTGTTTTAACTCTGAATGTCTAGAGGCCTTGTTAAATAAATTTAGTTTATAAATTTAAATTTAGATAAATTTATTTTATAAATTTAATTTAAAATAAATTTATTTTGTGAATTTAATTTAAATGAGTTTATTATTTAAACTTGAAAAAGTTTGTTTTATAAACTTAATTTAAATAAGTTTACTTTATAAATTTTAATTTAAATAAATTTATTCTTTAAATTTAAATATATTTCCTTTTATAATTTAAATTTGTTTAGATAATTTTATTTTATAAATTTAAATTTAGATAAATTTATTTTATAAATTTTATTTAAAATAAATTTATTTTGTGAATTTAATTTAAATGAGTTTATTATTTAAACTTGAAAAAGTTTGTTTTATAAACTTAATTTAAATAAGTTTACTTTATAAATTTTAATTTAAATAAATTTATTCTTTAAATTTAAATAGATTTCCTTTTATAATTTAAATTTGTTTAGATAATTTTATTTTATAAATTTAAATTTAGATAAATTTATTTTATAAATTTTATTTAAAATAAATTTATTTTGTGAATTTAATTTAAATGAGTTTATTATTTAAACTTGAAAAAGTTTGTTTTATAAACTTAATTTAAATAAGTTTACTTTATAAATTTTAATTTAAATAAATTTATTCTTTAAATTTAAATAGACTTACTTTTATAATTTAAATTTGTTTAGATAATTTTATTTTATAAATTTAAATTTAGATAAATTTATTTTATAAATGTTATTTAAAATAAATTTATTTTGTGAATTTAATTTAAATGAGTTTATTATTTAAACTTGAAAAAGGTTTATTTTATAAACTTAATTTAAATGAATTTATTTTATAAATTTAATTTAAGTAACTTTATTAGTTAAATTTATATAGATTTAATTTATAATCTAAAGATATTAAAACTTGGTCCATTTTTCAAAAAGGGTTTGTAATTGAAAAATTCTTCGGTTTGGCTCAGAATTAATTCTTAGAGCATATGACCCGGTTTCGAGGAAAGTGGTCATTTCGTATTAATAGGTTTATTCCGGAACATTTGAATGTTATTGTGGATGTTACGGTTGTTCATGTTATAGTTCCACAAACTGCTCAAATGTAAAGATATGATAGATTTATTAGTGGGGAACTCTGAAGATTTTTTTTCTGACTCTAATGATCCTTCTAGTTTTTGTACTTATACAAAACAGATTTAAGAATCGTTAGAGGTCACAACTGAAGAAACATATGAGGCTAAAAGTAGCAAAACAAGATCAGGGTTGTGCTACAATATTCAAGAAGTCTGAACAAGCAAATGATGACAGAGACTGTGTTGAGATTAAAAGTAGGTGCATATTTTCATATGAATTTCTCACACTCACATAGTTGCACTTAAATTTCAAATCACTTCATGTATTGCTTGTTTAGAAGTAGAAGATTAAAAGATGGTAGAATTATCTAAGTAGTCAGTAAAATTTGTAGATTCGAGACTTTATCTAAAACTGACTTAGGTAATTAGAGATAATTAAAATGTTAGACAACAGAAATGGATTAGACATAATTAGTAATTAATTTGTTAGTTCGTCTATTCCATGTGCTTTTAGAAAATTATTGAATATCTGTAAATCTGCTTGATACTTGTCGTATTTGTGTAAAATGGTTAAAGTAGATAGTACTGAATTTTCTAATATGCATAACATGCCTGAAATGCATAATTCTTATCTATAATGCATTGAAGCTGAATGTTTACCATGTGCTCTTATTTTTCATGCTTGTTCGTTTAAATCTGAAAATGCATATCTTAGGACTTGCATAATCTTAGGCAAAGCATCAATAAGAATCACAATAGGGTAAAGACTGCTAGTCCACCTTAAGATAGGTTGGAATCACTAATCTCATAGCCTTAAGACTACCTTGTCAAGGCTGCTGTGTATGAGAAGTGATCAGTCAAAGATAAGTTTGTGCATGTTAATGTTGAAACTGTTGTTACCACTGTTGAAAGTAATATCTCTAACCCATCTGGACTCAATTGAAGTTGAGTACCAAGAAGCTTAATCATTTGTGATTACAGAGTATGAAACAAAAGTCAAAAGTTATGTGATTTCGTGACATTTATTGTTCGAGGCATATTACTAGCATTGAAGCTCTATTATCACAATTGGTTGAGAAGGCCTCCCCGATGGTAACCTTTGGAGATGACAGCAAAGGATGTACAAAGGATATGGCTATCATGATTTAAGAACTGTCATCAGTGGAAGCATCTCTCTTGTCGACGGACTTAAGCACTAAGCACTATCTATAGGGCACTAGAGAATTCTTTGTCAAAGGTTTTCTGGAAAAGCATTGAAATAGAAAAGTGTTTGATTTCAAGCAAGAAAGATGGAAGATCACTCAACTGAGAGTGAATTGGTGATGTTCGTGCATTCAACAGATAATATATCACATATGGTGATTGATCACATCAAGCAGATCAAGTTGGAAGCAAAGTACTTTGAATTTGAAGCGATTAACACATCATGCTTCTTCATTCAACAAGATCGTGAAAAGACATCATATGAGTTAATGGCCAACCAGAAGCAAACACTGAAGCTCTTTCGTGTGTTTGGAGGAAATTGATATTTATTGAAGATTTAGATGAGTACCTTGGCAAATTTGAAATTAAGGCTCATGGAACAATTGTCCTCGGCTACTCATTGAAGTCGAAAGCTTTCAAGTAAGATGTGATGTAAAATCAGAAGGTGATTGAAAGTCTGAATGTGTCGTCCTATTACACCAAGCTCCCGAGCATTAAAATAAAAGTCTATTCTGAATCTTTGAAGCTTGACATCTTGTCAGAGTAATATTCAGATATTGATGATGAAACTGAGGTTGCAGAAGGAATCAATGTTAATGATGATGATTCAGATCCTAGTAGTGGGAATGGTAGTGAATCTACATAACTCATGGACTTTAACAGAATCCACTCAACAAGGTGAAGGATCTTCAACACATCCTAGCAGCAACTCAGGGGGAGCAAATAAAAGAAGGATCTACTAGTCGTACTCAACACAATGAAGATCAAAGGTATACATTAAGAACATATCTGCCGAGACAAAGGGTTTGGAGTCAAAGTCATTCCTGGAGTCTAGTTCTTAATGATCCAGATATTAGAGTAAAGACTAGAAGTGCTATGCAAAGTAAATGGTTACTCTTCGGGAAAGAATAATTGTTAAACAGTTGGAATCCTAAAGAAGATTGAAGAAGCACTGATTGATCCATATTGGGTGATTGCAAATGCAAGATGATCTCAGTCAGTTCGAAGGCAGAATCTACTGAATCTGGAACCCAGGCCACAAGACAAAGTTGTAATTGGTACTGTAAGGGTTTTCAGAGACTGGATGATTTTTTGGCATTGTTATGAGGGACAAAGCCAAACTGGTTGCTAACAGAAGGTATCGACGATGATGGAAACAGAATCTTCGGGACTTTCAAGATCTAACTAAAGCACCAGAGACGAGACTTGATACTATTAGGGCTGAACAAGTTAATGTACAACATCTCCTGGACTTTGAAGTTTCATATCCATTGGAATTTGTATTTCATTCTCTTCACAAGCTCTCTATGACGGAGGTAAGAGATCAAGCAATCGTCAAGGACATAGTATGACACTCTAACTGCTAATTACTTGAATATGATTTTATATTAGAGTCGTTATACACATATCTCTCTAGAATACAAGGCACACACACATAATGTTTAGTGCAAGAATACCATGGTTATATTATATGTGGGTCTACTGTGCATAAAGACCATATATTTTATTCTCTATATGCCTAGGTGCAAGTTTTCACGTGGATACTAGAGAATCTAATCTTATAGCTAAGATATGAATTGTTAGATATCTTAAGGGATTACCAATTCTAAGAATCAGGTACCCTAAAGATACCAGGTTTAACCTAATTGGCTATATAGATATAGATAATGCAGGTTATAAGAAAGACAGGGAGGTAATTACCAGAAGCTGTCAAACTCCATCAATTCTGCTGGATAATCTCTTCACCACTCACGGAATAAGCGCATGGACACTAGGTATCATTTATATCGAGAGTAGTCCTTAGTAGAATTACTTGCAGACATTTGCTAAAACAACTTGATAAATTCATTTTGTCTAAGTTGTTTAGTAAAGTTGAGATATTATGTATGTGCATATTTGTTGGAAATCTCATCTGCAAAGAATTCTTAAATGAGTTCACAAGTATTAAAATTTTCATATTTAAAGGACTTGTGAATTTATCTGAAATCCAGAACCTCATACTTATTGCTACTACTTTAATTATCATATTTACAATATTATATGCATATGTGGTAATTAGGTGTTCTAGCATAAGTTTGTATATTATCTTAATTGATTTAAAATTATGATGTTAGACAATTCAATGTCAGATCAGTCTCATGATTTAAATGAATTAAAATAATATGCAGCATAATTGTTTGTATGATAACTATTTAATGAGTATCAATTAATGATATCTTACTTAATTGTTTTGATATTTTTCTCTGATGTTTTTAAGTATTTTGTTACAAATAATTGTGACACTTTTAATAATAGTGACATTATTTAGAATTACTGATCTAAATAATCAATGCATATTTCAAAATTCACTAATATTGGAAACGGAAGTATTTTCTAAGTTATGCGTATATAAAATTCTCAATATTTTATATACTTAGAAATATTTCTAAAATTGTTTTTACTTCGAGGTATCAACCATTTGTAAAATGATTTATTTTCAAACACTTGTTTCAATGTTTGTTGCACATTGATTCAAAGTACCTAAACAGTGGTTGTTGCTTTGAAGGCCTTATACTGTATTGCTAAGAATACATCCACCCCTATTGTAATGAAATTTTCTATTTTAAGTTAGGGATAATATCAGGTGGACTAAAATGATGAATATCATAATTGTATTATGAGTCAGAAAATCATAGTCCTCTATCTGATAAGGATGGTTTGCAAAACTGTTTTCAAATCATACAGTATTAAGATATAAAGGAAAAGAGTCATTTTATTGAGATATAATTTGGTAAGAGAGTTGAATTTCTTCTTTGGTATAAACTCCCGCGTTTTATTATGGGAAGTTTGCCTTATAGGAAATTCATAAATGATAAAAACTTTCTTCTATGATACAACTTTCCCGCGTTTTATTATGGGATATGTATCTTAAAGGAAATTTCGTATCTTGCTTTTAATTGATAAATCTTTAGTTCCGACAAAACTCTTTTATTGAAAGTGCTTTAATGCAATCTATTACCATTTCTTATTATATTTTTCCTTCTCCTTGGGATGAAAAATATGTTTTGGAATGTTAAGGTGATTATCTTTTTATCTCGATTGGTTCTTTCCAGTTAGCTCTTAGTGGCTTTTGAAACTGGCCAAGAGGTTGAAAACCCATCAATCTCTTACCCAGGCCATAGTACCAAACACCAATTCATCCACTTCCATATATTAACCTCTGGAGTATAAGGAACTCATGTAAGTTAGAGGTTGATAAGGGAGAAACTGCACTTGATGCAGCAAATAAGAATGATGTCGGAAGTGCACCCACAGCTCTACCTCCAGAGAAGAAAAGGAGTATATAACTGAGGTAACTGTAAGCTCATCTGCATCTTCTCAAAAGGATGCAGAGCTGAAAAGGCAATAAAACTGTCTCTGGAATCATTCTCTTTACAGGATGAGTCCATTGAAATCCGCTCGTCAGCCAGAGCACTTTGTAATGAGTCAAGCACACCACCGGCACTCACGCTGATGGTAAGCCTAAATAGATATATTCTAGGAACACATTGCAAGGCGTGCACAATGAGAGGTACATGCAACATTTTTAAGTTTTGTACAGTTTTATTTAATTGTCATTCATACTGTAAATATATATATATTTTCCTTAAGAGAATTGAATTTCTTCTTTGGTACAAATTCCCGCATTTTATTATGGGAAATTTGTCTTATAGGAAATTCATAAGTGATAGAAACTTTCTTCTCAGATACAACTTTCTCGCGTTTTATTAAGGGACATGTATCTTAAAGAAAATTTCGTATCATGCTCTTAGATAATATTTTTTTTCAACAATTGGTATCAACAATTGGCATATTTATTTTTCCTATTAAATTGGCTTATTTTTACTTTATAGTTTTTTTTATTATTTCATGTTATTTTTCAAATTTATTTTTGTCTACGAGAAATTGTTCTAAGAATCATAAGTATTAAATGTCAATATTTAAAGAACTTGTGAATTTCTTTACATCTACTTTCTCGAGCTTACATATATCCCTGATATAATGTATGAAGTTAAATGCTAATTTTCATTCCTATGATTATTTAGTATTTAGCAAGAGTATTTTATCTTATTAAAATTATGAATTGAAGCAATTCATCGTTTATTAGTTTCATAATTTTAATACGATAAGATATTAGGAGCATGATTACTTGCTTTTTGAAATTATTATTAATTATCATATTTTGATAATTTGTTATTGTTTCATTGCAATTAGTTATGATTTTTGTTGTTAGTGATAATATATATTGTTTATCTGAAAGTCACTAATAATAAAAGTATATCTGTGTCCTGCCGAACAAGAGCAATCGACTCGAGGTAAAAGCAGGTAATCTCGATCTTGATATATTCTTTAATCAATTGATATAAATATATATACAATTGATATATTGAGCCCTCAGTGGCTATAGGACAAGATCAAGGGATTGAAAACATACAATCTCTAACACAGATCATAGAACTAAACACTCAAACAGATACAACTTCATCTACTAAACCCCTGAAAAGAAAATCTTTATCAACTAAAGAGGGTGAGAGAGTAAGTGCCTCTAGTGCACTAGAAAAGAGAAGTATCTATGAGTGTTCCAGCAGCTCTGCCTCTAGTTAGAATGTAATTGAAACCAAGGCAACTGCTAACTAATTTATATCCTCCCAAAAGGGTATAGATTTGCAAATGGCAAAACTGTTACTAGGTTCGTCATCTTAACATGATGAGTCTATTGAATTCGGCCTGTCAGCCAAGGCCATTTGTAAAGAGTCAACTTCATCTGGACACTCTCAAACACTGCAAACCATAAATGTATATATTCAAATGCACTGTAAGGATTGTCACACACTAAGGATGAATTGACGGAAGCAATTATTCTAAACTTCCATATCAAGGAAGGAAGAATGATTGATGATTCTAACTGAATCAACATGCCTTCACAGGCGTCAGGA